>OY728163.1:1310783251-1311434160 GCA_963277665.1 Viscum album | reverse complement strand
TCCATTAGTGGCTGAACAATGGATCAGTACCACTGAAAAGATATTTTCAGTTATACAATGTTCTGACCATGATAAATTCATCTTAGCAGTATATCGTTTGGAAGGTGAAGCTGATCAGTGGTGGAATCTTATTAATAATACGAGGAAAAGGGATGAAATTGAGTCCATGGAATGGGACGAGTTCAAGAACTTATTTTTCAATAATTACTTCCCTCATATTCTTCGAACAACGATGGAGAAGGACTTTCTTGAACTGAAGAAAAAGGATGATGAATCTGTTGGTACCTACGAAGAAAATTTTACAAGACTTTCAAGGTATGCATCCGGAATTATTATCCAACTTGAGATTAAAATCGATCGATTATTTAGTAGCTTAAAACCAAGTCTTCGAAGGTCGTTAGCCATAAGGGACTTCAATAACTATGAGAAAATTGTTCGATGTGCTCTCAAGGTTGAGATGGATATTGGGGTAACCCATCATTCATATGGGTTTGATAAGAAGTGGAAAATTGAATTCAAAGGGAAATATAAAGACCAAACTATGAAGAATATGAGTCTTCCCTTATTCTCAAAGTGTATAAAGAAACATGGAGGGAATTGTCTTAAAAGGACAAGTAAATGTTTTAAGTGTGGAAAATAAGGTCATCGGGAAGTTTAATGTCGAAACAATGGGAAGAAGATGTCTAATGATACGAACAATGAAAGGGATACACAGAATGCACCTCCTACACATCAATGTTTCCATTTTAAGGAAATGGGGCATCATGCCAATCAATGCCCTAATCCAAGGGTTGTTGATGATGATCAACATTAGAAAATTATTAAGGCCAAAGACAAAGGAAATTAACATGCAATTTCTATCAGTGATGTGGAGTACGATAACAAAGTGGTGAAAGGTACACTTACCATCCACTCTAAAGTAGAAAATGTTTTATTTGATTCTGGATCCACTCACTCTTTTATTTCTGAAGAATTTTCTAAGGGTATCGTCATATTACCTCAGCAGTTATATATTGAGTTAGTTGTGACAACCCCTAATGGCACAACAGTCGCATCAAAAGTTTATAATTCTTCTACAAATAAAGTTTGTGGGAAATTGCTTCCTGTAAATCTTGTGATCCTTCCTATAATAGAATTTTATGTTATTCTTGGCATGGATTGGCATTATTTATATGGAGCTCATATCAATTTCCCAAGAAGAGAAGTCACATTTCATATTCCAGATCAATCTATGAATGTCTATCGATGCAAGGATGAATATAACCTTCCAGTGGAAATTTCTTCCATCTTATGGGTCTTGATTCCAATAAATGAAAGTTATTTATCTTAAATAGAAGGATAGAAACTCAAGATTAATAATATTCCCTTTCTACTGGAGTTTGATGATGTATTTCTGGAGGAATTGCCAGGTTTTCCACCAAATCGGGAAGTTGAGTTTTCAATAGAACTCATACCGGGTGTTACGCCCATTTCAAAGGCACCTTATAGAATGGCCCCAATTGAGTTTTAGGAATTGAATAAGAAACTCCAAGAGAATCTTGATAAGGGATTAATACGCCCTAGTGCATCACCTTTGGGAGCACCTGTTCTGTTTGTTAAGAAGAAAGATGGATCAATGACACTCTGCATTGATTATCGAGAACTTAACAAGATCAATATCAAGAACAAATATCCTCTCCCATTCATTGATGACTTATTTGACCAACTACGTGGAGCTCAATACTTTTCCAACATTGATCTTCGTTCAGGGTATCATCAATTAAGAGTCAAAAAAGAGGATATACCAAAGACGGCTTTTCATACAAGGTATGGACACTATGAATTTATAGTGATGCCATTTGGTCTTACTAATGCCCCTACTATCTTCATGGATCTAATGAATAGAGTCTTTAGAGACTATCTTGATCACTTTGTGGTAGTCTTTATAGACTATATTCTTGTCTATTCAAAGAGAAAGGAAGAACATGAAGATCACCTGATAATTGTATTAAAGACCCTAAGAAAGGATAAGTTTATGCCAAATTTACCAAGTGTGAATTTTGGCTTCAAAAAGTTTCATTTTTAGGTCACATAATCTCAAAAGAGGGGATATCTATGGATCCAGCAAAAACAAAGGTTATCGAAAGATGGTCGAGACCAACAACAGTAACTAAGATCCGAAGTTTTCTTGGTTTGGCTGGATATTATCAACGTTTTGTGAAAGATATTTTATAATTATCTAATCCACTCACTAGGTTGACTCGAAAAGGAGTTAAGTTCGTGTGGACAGAGGAGTGTGAAGAGAATTTCAAGGAGTTGAAAAGAAGGTTATCCAGTGCAACTGTGCTCATACTGCCTGGTAGTGGAGAAAGGTTTCTGATCTACAGTGATGCATCCAAGAAGGGATTGGGGTGTGTTCTCATGCAAAATGATATGGTGATAGCTTATTCCTCACGACAGTTGAAAATCCATGATCAAAATTACCCAACTCATGATTTGGTGTTAGTTGCGGTAATCTTTGCATTAAATATTTGGAGGCATTATCTTTATGGTGAAAGGTGTGATATTTATACTGATCATAAAAGTTTAAATTATATTTTCACACAAAAGGAGCTTAATATGCGCCAAAGTAGATGGTTGGAGCTGATTAAGGATTACGATTGCTCAATTCATTACCACCCTGGGAAAGCAACCAATGTGGCAGATGCATTAAGTCGACAAGAACATGCTAGATTATCCATGATGAGGATCACAAAAGATCCAATATTTATGGATTTACAAAGGATGGATCTTGGAATTATAATGGAAGGGGGGAAATCTTATTTTTCTCAAATGAATGTTCAACCATATATACATGTAATTATTAAAGAGTCACAAAAAGAAAATGTAGAGTTAAAAAATAAGGTGAGAAATGTTGATGAATTAAACCTTGATTATGATGGGATAATAAGGTTTAGAAATCGGGTTTTTGTTCCTCCCATCACAGAATTAAAAAGGAGTTGTTGTATGAGGCTCATAGTTCTTCATTCTCTATTTATCCTCAAAGCACAAAGATGTATAGGGACTTGAAAGAGTACTTTTGGTGGGATGGCATGAAAAGATATGTTGCTGAACATGTCTCCCGATGCTTGGTTTTTCAGCAAGTTAAAGATGAGAGACAGAAGTCTAAGGGGATGTTACAACCATTACCCATACCAGAATGGAAATGGGAAAACAACACTATGGACTTTGTCACTGGACTTCCTAAAACATCCAACAGAAAATAATGCTATCTGGGTTATAGTTGGTCGTCTTACGAAGTCGGCACACTTCATTGCTATTAGATAATATTTCTCTCTAGATCAGCTTTCCATGATATATGTGAAGAAAGTGGTACGATTTCATGGAGTACCACTTACCTTTATATCTGATCGGGATCCAAGGTTTACCTCGAAGTTCTGGATAAGTCTTTAGCATACTTTAGATACAGAGTTGAGTTTCAGCACTGCTTATCATCCTCAGACAGATGGTCAGTCTGAAAGAACAATTCAAACTCTAAAAGATATGTTAAGAGCTTTCTCTATGGATTTCAAAGGTGGTTGGGATCAACACCTACCTTTGGTGGAATTTTCTTATAATAATATCTTTCACTCTAGTATTCAGATGTCTCCTTATGAAGCTCTCTATGGAAAGAAATGCAGGACTCCAAATTTCTGGGATGAAGTTGGGGAAAGAAAGCTATTAGGACATGATCTTGTTGATGATATGGCAGAAAAGGTCAGATCTATTCAACAACACATAAGAGCGGCTCAGAGTCAACAAAAAATTTATTATGACAACCAAAGAAAAGACCTAGAGTTTGAAGTGGGTGATAAAGTGTTCTTATGAATATCTCCTAGGAAGAGAGTAGTGATATTTGGAAAGAAGGGAAAGCTGAGCCCTAGGTATATCGGTCCTTTCGAAATACTGGATCATGTTGGGAAGGTAGCTTACCGATTGGCTCTTCCACCGAATCTCTCTCAAGTTCACGATGTGTTCCATGTATCTCTCCTTAGAAAGTACATACCCGACCCGTCACATGTACTAAGCTCAGAAGTTGTACCGCTGGAGCAAGATATTTATTATGAAGAATAGCCAATAGAGATTCTAGATCGTAGCGAAAAATTTCTATGGAAAAAGACCTCTCTCTTGGTGAAAGTTTTATAGAGGAACTATCAATTAGAAGAAGCTACATGGTAGCTTGAGGATATGATGGGGGAGAGGTATCCTCATCTGTTTGTTACGAAGTGACGAATTTTGAGGGAGAGATTCATTTTAAGGGGGGTAGAATGAAACACCCTGATATTTTATGAGAAGTATATTTTTTTATGTCTTATGTTATACAAAACATCAAAGGAATCTTTCACTACACACAACACTATCTTGGATTTAATTATACGTAAGAGCAACCTTCCCCGATATCGTGTGTTGTACGCAATATCGAGTTTCACTAAACAAAGATATGTTATTAAAATATTATATAAAGAAGCCGTTATAAATAGTATTAACAACATTTTGAATTTTATATAACATTATAATCCATTTTACATATGATACAAGAAAAAAATCAATTTTTCGGATAAAAGAATTATTTTTTTTTCAAAAATGTAGTTTTCCACCTTTTGATGGGGCACCCATTTTAAATATAATTATTGAAAAGTTTATAAGTTCAATTTTACAAAATAAAATTATTCCTTTGAATCAATATATAAAAATTTACATTGGATAAAATTTTTATACCTTTCAGATAACTTTCATATTTTTATGAATAGTAAAAATATGCAAATTTTTAATTGAAAACAACATTTTTCATCAAAATAATTTATATGGTTAAAATATATTATTGAATTGTTTTAAAGTATAAATATAATATACTTTTACCATTTAATATAATTTATTTCATTATCATTAATTTTACATTGAATTCATAGGTAAAAACATTTCAATCTCTGGCAATGTTTTAACTTTTAAAACCCATTTGCTTAACAACGGGATTAATTTTAAATTAATTACTGAAACTTCTATGTTTTGAATTTTGAAAAATGGATTCCATATTTTGATTCATTGGGTCCAAATTATGTTAATATGTTTCTTCTATTTTTTTATATTATGAATAGTAAGTACGGTAATTTTTATTTACTACAGTTAAAGATAAATCGGGTAATTAAGGGTAAAAATATGATTCTATAATTACTCTAACACTTTCCAAAATTATATCAGATGAATAAAAGTATACCTATATCACATAAGGGTCGGAATAGATTCATTTCATGGACCTTTTACAATGAAAATGATGTAATTATTATTAAAACTAAAGAAACTGACAACAATTCACTCTCTTAAATATTATAAGTATAATAATTTTAATTTAGTGATAAAATTCATGAAACTTCGAAAATGAATATTATTTAGAAATATAATATAATTATCTAAATCATATGAATTTATTTATAATTTTTAGGGATTAAATAATAATCATTAAAGGTAACACAATAGTGATGTTGGAATTATTTTATTGATTGAAATATCAAATAAATGGTTTTAAAAATATTAAAATAAATATTTCATGAACTATTTAATGTTCTCCACTAATTTTATAGATATATATGACTTTTTATGAATATATTAAAGGTTTTATTTTGAATATAACCTCTATGTAGATTTTATTTAAATTCAAATAAATGAATTGTGTCAAAATTGACACTATTGTTATTTTATAAAAATAACATATTATAAAATTGTTTAAAAATCACAAAAATATTTAAAAATTATAAATTTAAATTTATATGATATAAAATGTCATAAAGTATCTAATTATGGATAATTCACAGCACATAAGTAATTATTTATAACAATTTAAAATTTAGAATATTATTACCACAAATAAAATTAAATAGATTAAATAAGGATAAATCCAGTTGATAATGTTTACTATAAATTCCCAACGGGTCTAAATTTTATTGGTTGATGATATTACAACCCTATATTATATAGTCTTCTAATTTTAGTAATTTTGGATGTTTTCAAGTGGGGTTTAAATTTATTCTAAATTAATATTTTTTAGATTTCCAAAGGTACCCCTCTCCTCCCTTATAAAAGGGCACCTCCTCCCTCTCCTCCTCACACAATTTTGAGCATTAAAGCTCAGCAAAACCCTGCCCATTTGTCTTCTCAACTTCCCTAAAAACATACTAGAGGTCCTGGTCTTATTCTAATACCAATTTTAGTGCTCTGAGAGGAGGTTTCAAAGAGGCGTATCGAAGAAGAGGTAATATATGTTACCGATTCATTCAAATTTATGTCTTCTTATACTTCCTCTTATTTAGTTGTTTCATTATGATGTTATAACATAATTATCACCAATATAATGATATGTTATTATAAATATGAAACAAATCTATTTTACCATCTATCCATCCTACGAAAAATGAAATCATCGCACGTGCGTACGTACGGAATACCGTCTCCACGTAGTGGTGTAATCTGTTTTCCACCACCACCTTACTTGGATGGGTATAATGGTTTAAATAATAACTATATATTATTATTATAAATTTATATTTATTCTGAGATAGTATATATACACTTCAATACAATTCCACGACATGGGAACGATATCATCACTCATGCATACGTATGGCCTACCATCTCCATGATGTGATGCGACTCGTTCTACATGATCGTCATTGAATAATGATTATGTAAATGAATTTAATGAATAAATATGATATATATTACACTAATACCATTCTCTAAATGATGTATCTATTACCTAAAAATAATAATAATAAATTATTCGACAAGACATGCATAATAACATAAAGCAATGAACTCCCGAATAACAAGTAACAATGAAATATTACTAATAAGAAGATAATAATATGACCATGTATGATATCATAACAATTAATATTAATCTTTAATAATTCAATGACATTATTTAAATAATTATACATGAGGTTTGGATGCGTGCGAAGCAGATCGGACTTAAGATAAAGGAAAATCTCGCAATCTTATTTTTATCCGATATTGTTTATACTTCAGAATTTAATGGGGAATATTTATCATCCACATCCATGTTTCATCAATATGTAATATTATTTCTATCCTCCTAAAAAATTTTAAATCCAATTTTAACCATTGGTGAGTTTTTAGTAAAATATATGAAAGGAATCTTTTTTCATTTTTAGTACGAGGTACTTTTTGACTTTTTCTGCCAATGTATAAGAAGAATGTTTTTTTAAATTATATGGCATGAATGGATTTTTATGATTTCATAGAACATTATCTCCATGAAGATTCCTTTACAAGTTTTCAAGTTTATTTTTAATCAACTTCATTTAGTTTAAAATTGTATGACATGTTAAGAAAGGAAAAATGTTTTTGAGGTAGAAAGGATATTTTCCTCAAGAATGGAGTTGAAGTGTTTTATCAAAATTATTTTCCATCTAAGATAATATAGGGTTCAGGTTCTACCCCTATTTTTACATTGATTTGATTATGTTATGATGGAATTATTTTTATGAAGTCTTTTTATCTTATATGGTTTATGTTATGATGGCATGATATTTAATAATCCCATTTTTATTACATGGGTTATGCTATGATGTATGATTTATAATTTTGTGGAACACATAAGAATGGTTTCGTTATGATATGGGTGGGACCTTTGTCTCCCTCAAATGCATTGGGTAATGATTTATATCTCATTAGATAGACATGGCTGGAATGGAAAGTGAATCCGGTTCAACGATACAAGACTGGAATGAAGAGTGAACTCGGTTCAGTAATGGACTTTTTCCGCTACGATGGTCTTGTAAATGAGCCTTGAATAATATGAAATGATTTTATATGATTATGTGTGTATGCCACAAAGTTTCATGTTTTAAGTTATTATTATTGGGATTACATTTCACTACAATTATTTATCCCATGTTATGATATTATGATCTCTTTTGTAGGTTATAATTTTCAAAATGTTATGTTCTTATGAATATGATATGATTGATATTTCTTTTTTTTACCCTTACTGAGCATTTGAGCTCACCCTTTTGTATTTTTTCTTTTCCCCAGGTCAGGAAGAAGGGTATTAAGTAGGATATGCCAAAAGAGACTCTAGATATGATGAAATAAATAGGAGATAATGTAGATGATTTATGAACTAGTTGTTTATGTTTCACAGTTTCTAAAGACATTATACCTATACTGTCCTATCATGGTTTTGTTATATGTTGTAATAAGTATTCTTCAATTCTGATGTAATAACCATGTATGTTAAGTATGGGTCGTTATATGGATTTCCTCTTAAATACACTATGTTTGGTAATTTTGGATCAAAATAACATAATGAATATGGAGAATTTTTTTAGGGAGATATTTTTAGGGCCTTTTCAATCCAAATGGTTTGAGAGATGTGAATAAGTGAGGAGAGAAAGTTCCCTTTTATTATCTAGGAGAAGTGTCATTTTTGTTAATACCAAAAACTATTCAACAATGGGAAGTCACTATCACACCATATTCAACAAAAATTAAAAAATAATGGAGTTTGTGGATTTAAATTTCTATCTACATGTCCAATAAATAAAAAATAAACTTTTTTTAAACATCTTCTTCCCTTATCCTCTATGTTTACTTACTTTTACCTTTTTAGTTTCCACCACAGTAAATAGTTTTTTAACATAGGAAATTTATTCATCATGCATAAAATAAAATAAACCTTATTATATAATTTGAAACCATTTATACTGAATATTAAATCCAATTTACCAAATTAAAATTTTATATGTCCAAAAAAATAATTTTAGCACAAGTGCATGCAACACACTAATCTTCTTTTTAACCTTAACACATTTATTAATATATTATAGTTTTTACTAATTATAATAACCAAGAATTATGATGAAAATATTACATAATATAAATTATTCTTATTAAAAAAATATAATCCATTTTATCAAATTAAAATCACATTATTGGAAAATTTTAATTTAAAAAATCCCACAAAATGGTTAGAAAAACTGTTTTTCAAGAAATATAATTTTCAAGCATAAGATAATATTTTATTAAATATATGAATAGTATTCATAATATGATGGATTTAGATTTAAATAGATAGATATATAATCTATTAATTTTAATATATTAATTAGTCATTAATTAATATTTTAATTAATTAAAATTTATAGACATTTTTTCTTTTTAGAAAAAGATAATTCCTTGAAAAAAATTCAGTTTTTAGAAAAATAACCATTTAACCTCAAAATGATCTTAATGTTACTTGTAAATAATTTATAGTTAATAAATTTTTAATTAAAAATACTAAAATACATTTTTATAAATAAAAGGTGAAATTTTTAAATACTATTTTTTTGGTTATTCATAAAATCTTATTTCAAATGGGAATTTTTAAATAACATATACAAGGACTATTCTGACCAAGTAAGTCCAAAATTGATATTCAAACTCTCAAATTAGAATTTTTTTCCATTAAATAATAAATTGATAATTTTATTAAAGTTATTAAAATATAATATTTACCTATTATATTTGAGGATTATTATTTAAGGCTTTATAAGCTATCAAAGAGATTGAATTTATTTAAAAGGAAATATATCATAGAGTCGCAGGGTGTTACATTTTTCCTTCTTAAAAAATATTCATCCTAAAAAATTTATGGATATTACCTTCTAAACAATTAATGGTAGTTATTCTTCATAACATCCTGTAGTTGAAACACTGCTTACTTCATTTTATGATTCCTCTGAAGTACATTTACCATTTAAGTCACATGATTTCTTAATACTTCCACTCTTGTTTTAATAATATTTATAATTCCTTCACAGTATGATAGATCAGGTTCCAATTCTATTTCTTTAGTAGTGTAAACATGTGATGGGTTTGACATATACATCCTTAACTGTAACATCCCAACCTGAACCACTGTGTCCAATCCGGAGTACCACATGACCTCATGTGTTCCTCCCCATATGCAAGAGGTTTATGACTAGAAATGAGGGTCTAAGTTTGATAGTGGGGAGACTATTTTCCCAGTGTCATTTCATAGGACAAATAATATAATATATCAACAGAGTAAACATGTAGAAAAATTAATAAATGGAATACATGTAAAATAAGTAACATAATCACCCAAAACTGGAAAGCATATCCAAAGTAAATTGTGGAGATTAATAAATAAATAATTAACTATAGGTCCTACCAGTGTCCATCCTTTCCCATCATCATCTATACACTCTTTATCACTATGGTCCACTATAGTGTCCTTTCCCTTTTCTAGATCCCTCATTAAATCTATAAGAGAACCAAAATTCTCATGTATGGTCTGAGTAAAAGACTCAATATAACACCACCAATGTGTCCTTAACCTAATATTATCAAGTATACAAGTGTGTTCCATAATAATATCCAATTTTTAACAATCATAGTAACACATAATCTAAAATTGGGTAGCCTTTCACTAACTAAGATTCTATAAACCCCTAACCATACCTTCTTTGACTCTATGCTAAAAGGTAAATCAATGTGTAAAAATAATCAGGTACTAGCCATGAGACTCATGGATTAGTCTTTTAGAATCATGTGATCATTCACTTAGACATACACAAGGCATCAAGGAATTCATGTTCTCAATATTATCCATGTATAGATAAATACTCGACATTCACTAGGCATCAAGAACATACCCCTTAGAATCTAATTGGAATCGAGTGTATCATATGGAATCCATGAGGCATCATCGTATCACTACCCTATGCATAGGTCCCCCTTTTCCAACATCGCATGCAATGAGAACTCCCCCTCTAAGGTATAAACAAGTCATGATGGTCCAACTACATTGGGATCCTAGAAAAATACTAAAAAATCACACATATCATGGTGGGATAGATAAGAAATAATAACACATAATCATAATTAAGGTAGAACAACAGTACATGTGATCGGCATGAAACATGAATAATAAGCTATAAAGTACTCATGGAAACAAGTGTGACATAAGGTTCTAAGAGATACACACACCCACATGTGTTCATAATCTTTCATGGTCATCAAATATGTCTATGAATAAATCATATTAAGGCATCATGTGTAATAAAATCCCATAAAGGCAAGGCACTTCTTACCTAAAAAGTATTTGATGTTAAAGACAAGGATAAATCACCCTTCATGGTTTGATAGCTAGATTAGAAACCTTAATTGTCAAGAACACCTATTCATAATCTTATTATCATAAATGTCAACATGTTAAAGCTTGAGGTTTGACATGGGTTCATAGAACCAAAACTGGTTATTTTATTTCCTAAATAAGTAAAATATCACATGCAATGATGTTTTATATCTCTTGGATAATTTCAAAATTATCATTCTAGGTCATCGCATGTGCTCTCACAATTCTCTATAAAGAAAAATTGTTTTTATATAATTTCTCATAAATTGTACTTTTTAATTTTTCTCTTGATAATTTATTATAAATTATCCTTTTATAATTATCTCTTGATATTTTATCCTAAGTTATACTTTTATAATTATATATTTATAATTTATTATAAATTATCCTTTTATAGTTATCTATAAATAATTTATCCTAAATTTTCCTTCTGTAATTATCATTTGATAATTAATAACAAGATATCCATTATAATTATCTTTTTATAATTTATCATTAATTATCCTTTATAATTATCTTTTGATAATTTATTTTGAATTATCCTTTATAATTATTTTTTGACAATTTATTATAAACTATAAATATTATAACTATCTTTTGATAATTTTTAATAATTTATCCTTTGATAAACTCACAATTATCATTTGATAATTTTAATAATTATCCTTCAATAATTCAATGTTATTAACATCTATAAATTCCATAAATCATCCCTCAATAAATCATTCTGATTATTCTTTGATAGTTTTTATTCTATACATTATAATTTCATAATATAGTAGTTATCATATGACAATTTTAATAATTGTCCATTTATAATCTATAAATTTTTATTTGATAGCTTTAATAATTATCCCTATATAATATCATAATTATCATTTGATAATTAAAAGTAATTATCATTTTGTAAATCAATGTAATTATCATTTGGTAATTTCAATAGTTATCCCTTAATAAATCCATGTGATTATAAATTAATAATTTTAATTCTATAAATTAAACATTCATAATCTAGAAATTATCATTTGATAATTTAAAAATAAATCCCTTTTAAATTCTATATTTTATCTTTTGGTAATTTGTATAAATTAACCTTTGGTAAATCCATGTAATATCATTTAATTATTATTTTCATTTATGCATGAAAATTTCACAAAAAATTAACTTTATAGAATCTTGAAATTATCTTTTTTAATATCATATTGTAATATTTTGGTAATTCCTAATAGATTATCCTCGACAATTTTAATAAATTATCCATGATAATTCTTTGGTTTATTTCTTGAATTTTTAAATCAGACATTTTTTCACAAAATTTGGAAGAGATAATATAGGGAATAAAATAGAATATTATAAAATCTATGCAATGCCTTCCAAAATAGGTGTAGTTCTGCAATAAAGAAGAAGCAGTCGCCTCATGCCTGGTTTGGGAGAAGAAAACAAGCCGATCCAAAGAGGGTTTTCTAATCAAACAAAAGAGCCTAGCGTTGCTCAAAGACAATTAAAAATAGGCTAAATCGACCACCAAAGGTTCAATTTTAATAATAACACTACATGCGAATAATTTTGGAAAAACCAAAATTGATAATTCAATACCTATATTCAATACCCTATTCAAATAAAAATTGAATGCGGAGACTTTAATTTCCTCCATTAAAGTTTTTTATAATTTTAAACCATTCAAAAACGAATTATTTCAAGGTTTTTGAATCATTGGAATGTAACAATAAGGTATTTCATCATGGAGAATATGACCACGAAATAAAAATGATTTTATTAAATTAATATTAATATTAATATTATAAATAAAAATTAAAAAGTTTACTTTAAGTTTGATCTGATCAAATGCCTAACATATAAAATTTTTATGTCATGCTTATGGTAAAATCTGAATCTTAAACCTAATAGTGATATCATATTTCTCATAAAGGACGCCATTTGGGATAAATTGAATTGCTTTTGAAAAAATATATAATAAAAAATTAGATAATTTACCATCATTTGTGATGTTACCAGATGTCTGATGTGGAAAAATGTTATATTGAACCAAGGGTAAAACCCGCCTCACAGACCAAAAGGTGGTGTAATAATTCTTATAGGAGATACCATTGATAATATATTCAATTATTTACTAAAAATATATATTATAAAATTATTAAATATGTTTCTATCATTACATGATGTTACCAAATGCACAACATGCACAAATATTATGTCACGCTGTTGACACTCCATTTTTTCAAGGGGTGAAAAGACTATAAAGAGAGTCTTAAGAATGGTAAATATGTGAATAACCACAATAATTATCAAAGGGACTTGCAGAAGCCGGCCTTATTGCACATCATAAGGCTCTCACAACCCCCTTTCATGACATTAAAAGGTAGGACACCCCTGTGTGGAACACCTGTGTCAGTCACCTAACCTTAACAGAATAACTCCGACTATGGATCCCTATTTTCCTATAAGTAAAACACTTTGTCTCCTAATATTCATAACTGGATAATCAGAAGAATTATTGAAGCTTTGATCACATAGCCCCTTTTTTCAGGTCCTCCAAAACCACTCAGGTTTCCTTCTACAACATGAGAAGAGAGGTAATTAAGGGGGATAGTGGGATCAAATTCCCTCCAAGGTATGAAACACAAAGGAACATGTGTGAGAATCACCTCCCCATAATGGAAAACCACATGTTTGAGGCCCATTCCCTGATCAGAGACTTGTATGAGACCCATCCAAAGATACCCGAGGAGACAGGTGGTGCCAATTATAAAGACTCACCCAATTGTTGTTGTCGAGGCGGTCCATTTCCCAAGGAATCTCTAAATCACATAGGCCTATCCCACATGTGCAAAGCACCTCCATTTCCTCCCAAGTCCTACACAAAGAACCTTTTCTCTCTAATCCAAGACCTATGTGATCCCCTTGTTGAGCCATCTTCGAAGAAACCAATGGTAGGGCTTCATTTAATTTGTATCCCTCATATGAGTGGGACTAAATTAAAACCACCATCGAAGCCTCTAGGCTTGTAAAACCATAGAAATAGGCACACACCATGTCTCCAATTTGGGTATTGATTCCTTTGGACAGAGTTGTCTGGTACATGTCCTACATAACAGATAGTGTCCCTGGGGTGCATGTGAGTATGCATTACCTTTGTCACAATGACCCCAACCCTAGGGACAATGCTAGGGAACTCCTGGTCTTGTATACTAGGGTTATTACCATGTCCTTCCCTATTCATAACTATGACCTGGGGACTCTAGTTCATGGTTAGGAGGGTGAGGATCACACTTTCCTTTCCCTTTTACATGGAATGATATCCTCTTCTCTTTTCTTGGAACCAATTTTAGGAAATCCATCCAATATTAATCCCCTACCCTTTCTTGCGGGGCCTCTTCTGCTTCATTTATTCCTCAATTTACATACCCATGTGCCATATCTAGATATATCATCAAATGTGACTCTCCTAGATACCAAAAAAAGAGGAGACGGGTATCTCGATACCCACTCTTTCTCCCTTTGGGATCGAGGTAAAATGATAGGAGGGGATGGGAACTAGAGCCTATTCTATTTCCTTATCCTTTTGGGTATTTGTCTCATCCATTAGAAAATGGATCATATTATTTGGTTTCTATGAATCCACTATTTCCTCCTATTTCTCATACTAATCATGATTCACATGGTCATAAAGATTAGTGATGATCATGAAATCTTTACAATCCCAAACCTTTATGCCTAATTCAAAGTGTAATCCCCAACCATACCTTAGGGAATCCTCCTCCAGATTAATCCCAGAAATCCAACCATTGGGAATTATTCTATATATAATCCCCAACTAATTATGTCCCTCTTAATCAGTATAAGCCCAAACCATATCACCATAATACAAATTAGTGCATCCTCTTTATGAGTAAGTCCAAACCAATCCTCCTAAACAACAAGGGAATCCTATTCCAAAATAAGTCCCAACCAAATCCTCTAAAAGGTTCGTACTCCCAAGTGAGACTAACTTTTATGGGGGCTCCATAGGTATGGGGCCTTGCAACCAAACTATTTGGGATTTGATTCCCATCAAAATATGATATGTAGGAAGCCTACCTAAGGTCAAAAACCAACACCCCAAATCAACCCTATTCTCTCTAGGCCACATTCCCAATAGGGTCTTATATGACCTGGGAGTCTATATCCCTTCCAGGTTCACAATTCTTATTTGGAATGAATCTCACACCAACTTTAATTGGGAACCTTTTACCAAGACTTCATTACAGCATTGAATTAAACTTCATGGTTGGATCCTTATCACATGACCTTAAAAGGTATGATGTTCCCCATTAAGTGGAACCAAACTACATGAGTTCTGATTCCTTTCACCAGGATACATAGGAAGCCCATTTTATTAGTCCAATCCCAACATTAAAAAACTATCATCTCCATATATGATAATACACTCTAGAGATCCCCATTGTGTGGGTGAAAACAAAAATTGTCATAATAACAACTAGATAATCTCTATTTTGTAAATAAGAGGGTACCATTGTTGGGGAACCTCAGATACATATAGATATCTCCATTGATGAAGAACAGCAGATACATGTAGATGATTCTAAATTCTATACAAGATAGTTATTGATTTTCAATTCAAGGGTTACAGACATCATACTTTGGAATTAATGAAGGATTCATGAAAATATATAAAATCTATAAGAGATCCCTATAGTAGGAAATAATTTTAACCAAAAGGTTGTGATGAGCCTGAACTCCCATCCTCTCAGCCAATGTGATTTCTTAAGTATCATTGGGAAAACATCCCAATGATAACATACCTTTGGAAGGTAGGTCCCTCATGGATATTGAAATATTGTGTTTTTATGGTTCCATGAATAAAACCCATTGGAAACCACCTGAAAAGTATTTGGATCTATGTTTGATGTAAAGGTTATTCCACCAACACCCTAAAATTACATTCCATCCGGCATTGATCATTATAGGATGAAACAAAAATTGTGAACCCAAAGTGAATACTTAACCAATATGATGGTGTCACCCATATGTTAGGCCCATTTCACTTTTAGGATGTAATAGAGTTGGACAATACAATCAATCATTCATGTATTCTTTTAAATGAGATGATGCTTTGACAGATTTTTCTTATTTGTTTTTTCATCTATATCTATGAATATCCAATAGTATCTCCTTTCAATACAAATGGAGTATTAATGAATCTTATTGGTGTATGATTAGGCTACTATTAAATCTATGTATTCATCTAATAAAAGGAATCTATCACCAACCTAGTGTCTTTAATTTTGGGTCTTGAATGCACTAGTCTAAGAGTATCACAAGAATGGTACAATCACAACCCCATAGGTTGTTCCATAGATCCTCGAACTTTCAAATCCACACCGATCATCTGATAAATGGAATTTGGTGGTCCAGAAGTAGATAGAAAAAATCATTGTCTTGAATCGTTTTATATTTTATCCCTAGCATGAAACAACCAGCCCCTCCCTTACTTAGATAGGTGGATCAAGAGGCCACAGATAGCCTCATCCAGATGTCAAAGGGGTATTTCCAAAGGGATTAATCTAGAATTCAAAGCCATTTAATATATGTGGAAGTGAACCATAAAATTATGAGTGTTCCATACTCAGTGGTTCATATTAGTTCATCCAGACATAGGTGTATAAGATGGACTTTTGGGTGTATCAACCGTCTAATTGGGAGTTGGGACACACCTCTTTTCTCTCTAGAGAAGCGCAATAATTAAATTTGGTAGCAAACTGCAAGCGGTTATATGCACCCTCTAGCATAGAAGACTCGTCTATAATCATCCCAGAAATCCCTCTGTTCAAATATGGTAGCACATAGTTTGTAGGAACAAACACTTTCCCTCACTAACGAGGCCTACCAATAGCCTCATTTGGCAGTGTCCAATGAAGTTTATCATTTTAATTTCGCAGCAACCTATGAGCAGGAAAAATCACCTACCCACATCAATTAAATCCAACAGAATCCTTTTCTAAAAATATCAAAATATGTCAGTCAATCAATTTCATCCGAAAACTGGGAGTAGGCACAAATTCCTTCCAACACTTATCAAGCCTTCTAGAAGCCTCATTTGGAAGCACTCAGAGAATTTAGTCATAAAGTCCCATCGATGAATAGGGGAAAGACCAAGCTCTCTACCCCAAAACCTAAGTATTGTCATTATCTAATAGTAGGAAATGGGGGACAATTTCATGCACATACCCCTGCTCTAGATATAGAATTATCATATATCCCCATTCAGGTCTCTTAATTCAGTAAGCATGTCCGTAAAATGGTGAAAGGTAAGATGAAAATTCCTACCCATATTCTATATAATATACAAGAAATCATAAAAAAGACAATGATTATGTTAGAGGTATGGACACATAGCTTCATCCTCAAAAATGGGGTGAATTATCATCATACCACCCCAGAGCAAACACACACCTTTGCTCTCATCAAGGAGGGTATTGGGGAAAACTCCCCTATTATATACGAACAATTGGATTGGGAACATACTATCATTCCAATTAGAGGTAATAGGCTTATCCCAATGGCAAATAAAATGTGGGAACAAATAAATTTCCATTAAATCTACTTTCACTAGAATGTGGCCCCAATCACTCTTAATACGGCTTCTAAAAAGAAGTCTCGTCAAAGACAATTAGAAAATGAAGAGCTGATTGATGATATATCTCTAATTAATGTTGGAGTTCTTGAAACCCACATATTCTTATTTGTGGTAGCTCAAGATCCTACTCTCCCATTACCAAATTACAAGATCAGTAGCAGTAATTTTAAAGGTCCTCCTAAAACACTTAACCATGAAGTCTTGCTTCATGACCATAATCTGATCAGTCTCAAGAGCCCATCTCTTGATGAGAGTCACGGCAGCCTTCCATACATCCAAAAGATCATTAAGCAAGAGGTTACTCTCCATGTTTTAATCCACCATGGTTGTTCTCACCAAGATGGAATTCACTATGTAATTTATCTCTACAATAGTGTTTCATTTCATCAAAAGGGTATTCCCCTTGGCGATTTATTGATGAGAAATCCCTCCTACCATGGGGAACATGGGAAAAAAATTCTAGTCAAGCCTAATACCTTATCATTAACAGGTGATATTTTCTCTAAACTGGAAGAAAACCCAAGGTGACAGTCATTCTATGAACCCCCCATCACTACTATAAAAATGGGCAAGGGAAGCGCCAGCTTTTATCATCGCTAACCAAAAGGTGCTGATAAAGGAACCTTGTATCAGCACTAAAATTGTAGTGCTGATAGAGGGATTATTTGTCAGTTCTTTTCTAGCACTGATAAATAAGCCCTTTATCAGTGTTAGAAAAGCGCTGAGAAAGCATCCCTCTATCCGCGCTAAACTTTTAGTGCTCAGAAAGGGTACCCTTTATCAGCGCTAAAAAAAACGCTGATACAGGCTACCTTTATCAGCGCTAAAATTTTAGTGCTGATACAGGGAGGATTTATCAGCACTTTTTCTAGCACTGATAAAGGGACTCTTTATCAGCACTAAAAACTCTCATAATTCCTCCCTTTATCAGTGCTAAAATTTTAGTGCTGATAAAAATGTAGTCCCATATTTTATAAAATCAGGCACATAGTATCCTCTATTTATCACACCCTCAAGCTCTCGTGGTACTATACCCCTGCAACAAATCCTCTCCCCCTCCCCTTATCTTCTCATTGTCGAACCTCCATCGCTATCCCTACTCCTAATCCTCCCCCTTGAACCCCTTCCGCAGATCCTCCTCCCTAAAAACCCTAATTCTTCTCCTCTCTGCTTGAACCTACTCCCCGCGAACCCTACTCCTCCATTTCCCAATGGTATAGGGATCCTCCCATGCACCTCCTCCTCTAGCAGTCATGCCTTCCCCTCTCAATGTAGCGCAGAAGGATCCTAGACCGCTCGACACTTCTTCTCTCCCTCCATCGCGGGTGCGATCTACTCTAGGTAAATCTCCCACTTCTCCATTTAGGTTTATTTTTAGTGGATAGTTTTTGAAGTGTAATTTTGATTACTTCATGAAGTAGTTTTTTCATGGTGTTAAGATCACTATGTTATTATTATATAGGGATATCCCTATATTAATATGATATACTATCTTTTGGGTTTATATTTTGCAATATTAGTTGTCCTGTAAGGGGTGTTAATGCTGTGATATGTTCTTAAGTTGTTTTAAGTTCAACTTACATGATCCTTTTGGTTAATATTACATAAGGGGTATTATAGAATGATTCTCCTTTCTATGATATAGAAACCTGGGTGATAATTTTCCAAGTTGTGTCTATTTGAGTATTTTTCACTATACTACCTTCTATTGCATCATGGTTTGGTTTAAGGTTCTCTGAGTTAGGAGGAGGAGGTTGAGCATCACACTATGATCCTAGATAGTTTGAGTGCCATGAAATGGTTGATTTTGTTGTTTCATGGACTTTATTATATTAATATCAATTTTAATGTGGTTTGAAGTTATAGATTCAAGGGATAACATGCCATGGTTTTTGGATCAGAGTTGTATTATGGAATGGTGAACCTTTTCACATCATTATCCATTAATTTTATGGAATGGTGTTAAATTTATTCCTTCTATACAATTATTTCTTATTTAAAAAACTTTCCCAGAACCCTAGGTGATTAGTGATATATATGTGGATATCTTTATCCACCATTTGAATGTTTTTCTTACAAAATTTTAAGAGATCAACCTCTTTAAAATCTAAGTTGAATTTATTTTCTCTTTTTCGTTATTCTCTTCTTGAAATTTCTTCTTAGGAAGTATGTGACAACAATGTTGATTCGGTTTTTGTGTTTTTTTGTTATGTTTTTAATGGTTAATGGTCATACATAGGCCTTTTGGATTACCCTCATGTGTTAAGTCATGTTTTATTTGAGTATTCTTCTCATTATTATGAAATATTTGTTAAATATTTAGTTGACGTCGGGGATATGAAATTTCTCCTTCTTTATTATGAGAAAATTGTATAATTATCATGTTATTTTGTTTGCATTTGATGGATAGTACTGATTAACCTAAATAGTATAATTAATTACACTAATGGAAATTAAAGTGAAGAGGGATTTTTGCAAGTGATTTATGAAGTTCCATAATATTTGTTATATATTTATGGATTTATTGTTGTGGTTTCTAAGTGATTTGTTCTTGATGTTGTGAAAGAAATTTCTTATTACTAATAATATGAAATAATCACCTTTCAGAATTTTCTAGTCACTTAAGGTAGGTAATTAATTGGTTTTATGGAAATTTGTAATTAAAGTGTTAAATTTAAACTATAAATTCTACTTTAATATGAAATAATGTTTAAGGGGGAGTTTTTAGTGTGAATTTCTTATATGTTTTACCTTTCATGCTACTATATATGGGGTATTTATCACTATGATTATATGGGTAATGGTTGATTAATGTGGTTGGGAGCATTTGGTGTGGTAATTAATACGGTAGTGATGGATGGATTAATTTGTGGTTATGATAGAAATGATATGGCTATTTAGGCAGAAAATATGTGGTTTTATAGATTTTAGAATGTGTTTAGTGGTATTTTATGTCATGAAAATTTATTTGTTATTGGGTGGTGTTATATTTTCCTTTTGGCATGGAATATGGTTGGAATAAATGAAAATGGTAATGGGTGATGGGTTGGAAATGATAAATGATGGTTTGTTAAATGATTAATGATAATGATTGTTATAATTATGTTTAATAAATGGTTGAAGATAGAATAAATGTTATTAATGATTAATGAATGGATTACAGTGGGTAGTGATTTAATGATTGGTTTTGCATTAAAATGGTTAACAACTGAAATGCATATAGTAATAAAAATCCAAGAAATTTTAATGTTAAATGAAATGAGAAGTTCGTAATGTTGATATGGATTCTTATGTGATTTGTTGGGGATTATTTGTGGTATTATAATAGAAGTGATTATTAGAGGGTGGTAGTAATAAGGAAATGGTTGACCTGGGTGTTTGCAGTGTTAGTTTGGTGTAAACCCTTAGAAAAGATTTATGTATGACTATATACATATTATATTTTCTTATTATTTCTTACGCACCACCACTTGAGTCGAGTAACCTTATTGAAATTTAGGTTATGAGTGTTTTTCTCAATATCTAGGTTATAGAGAGAACAAATATATAACTGCTCCCTCTTCCCTTCTCCTCCTTCATATATATTATGAGTTGTAATGGCTCATAGTGGGTGTATATATACAACCTATAATGATTTTATGTTTTAGTGTATATATATTCTTTTTGACATGATTATGTATATTTTGTGGGGATATAGAGTGGGGGTTGTGCATTGTGGGAGGAGATTATGATGTTTATGTCCTTCATGCTCACGATATCATACATTGATGAGGATGTGGTGTGTGGTTGTGGTGTGGATATGGTTTTTTATATGTTTGTGACATGTTTATGTGTGTATATATGGTTATGAGATTATATAGAAGGGGTTTAAGCATAGAAAATATTCCATTAGAGTGTGAGAATGGACAGATTAGTGGGGAAGTGGATATGACATAATTTATTAATATATATTCTTTTAATATTATGTTACTATACTTGAATGTGATATTGGGTGAGTGTTCCTTGCTGAGGTTGGGTGATATATAACCATATATTGGTGTGTATTAGTTCTGTTATTTATTCACAAAAGCATTAATATATTTCATACACATTTTCATGAGAGGTTTTGGGAAGGATCCTACTAAGTATACAGGTATGCTCAACCCTATTTATATAATTATATTTATATGTTTTTAAAGATGTATTTGGTGACCAAGATGAAAATTACTATCTTAAGGCTAATAGTTACCACCAGAGCCACTGGTGTGGGATTTTTTTTTTGATTTTTTATTTTAGATAACTTTTTTATGTATGAAATTCACACGAATTATAGATTGGGTTTTATTTTGTATTATATGGAGTTTATTGGCGGTTTATCTCTGTTCTTGGGATTTATGAGGGAAACACCTCCCATTTCTTTATTTTATACCCTCAATTCTAGTCTCCAACCTATGTACTATTAGAGGTAGGATTCATGAATTACACTTATTTCCACTTCCATTTTAGGAGTGGTTCCTAGTGGTGGGGAGTTATGATAGTGTGGTATCAGATATTTAGTTAAGAGTTAAGATGGAGTTTGGAATTAGACACTCGTAAAGATTGAATGAGATGATAGGTCAACAATATTTGTTAAAATTTTCATATGGAATAACATGGGAGATTATCTATGACACAAGTGATTATCCCCCCTGTGATATAAAGTATGTAACTTGAGCTTACCAAAAATATTAGGCATGATGATATTGAATTTAGGGCAGAGACCTAGGAGTAGTAGATGTATCATTCTTGATTATTCTTGTATTTTGAAGTCTTTTTTGTGTATTTTAACCATAAATACTAATATTTGAGATTCAAATAGGATAGAGATGAATAAATATTCGATGGATGTTAATCGTTTCACAATAGAGTATGAGAACGGAGTGAAAGAGTTCATCATGTTTGCAAAGGATCATGCAAATGATCCTTCTCAAATATTTTGTCAATTTTTACGTTGTTGTTATACTAGACTAATTAATCCAGAGGAGATGTAAGAACATTTGATATGTCATGAAAAAGATCAGAGTTACAAATGTTGGAATAAATACGGAGAAAAAGAGAATGTAGCTACTGGATGGGATAAAACTGCATTTTATTGATCATCATATATGAATAAAAATATGGATAATGAAGATGAACATATGGAGGATGTGATTACAAATTTCAATGATGATGAAGATCATATTTATAAAATGATAAGGACAATTGAATATAAACTCTGTGATTTCCCAAAATTTTTTGAGAAGTTAAAGAGTTGTGAAAAGACGCCATTGTATGCTAGTTGCACTAAATATACAGCATTGTTAGCTATACTAAAGTTGTATAAATTGAAATCAGGCAACATATGGAGTGATGTCATTTTTATAGAACTAATTTCTCTCTTAAATGACATGATCCTGGAAGATAATGAGCTCCCAAGCCAGACATATGAATCTAAAAGAATGCTACGCTTCATGGGTATGATTTTTGAAAGAATACATGCCTGCCCGAAATGTTGTATATTGTTTCGAAAGGAGAAAGAATCACTTAAACAATTCCTAATGTCTGGTTCTTCTTGATACAAGAAAGATTAATCTAGTCTTACGAGAGTTTTATGGTACTTTCCAGTCAATCTAAGGTTTAGGCGTCTATATGGAATTGATGAAACTCAAAGACAATTTTCATGGCATGTAGATAAAAGAAATAAAGATGGGAAATTACGTCATCTAGCCAAGTCTCCTCAATGGAATAAAATTGATCATGAGTATCTCGAATTTATAAAAGAGCCGAGAAACCTTCGTCTTGCACTATCTACAGATGGATTGAATCCTTTTGTTTTTCAAACTAGCAGTCACAGTACATGGCATGTTATGTTGGTAAATTATAACTTGCCACCCTGGCTATGCCTGAAGTGAAAATTCATCATGTTATTTATGCTTATTTTAGGACCAAAAACAACCAGGTAATGATATTGATGTTTATTTGTCTCCTTTGATCGAGTATTTAATGTTGTTGTGGGATTCAGGTGTTATGTTGTATTATGATTATAAAATTAAATAATTCACGTTGAGAGTGATGTTGTATGGGATGATATATTATCTCCCTGCTTATGGAAATTTTTCAGGCTATAGAATTAAAGAAACTCAAGGGTGTCCCATGTGTGGAGAAGATACAGAATCAATTAGGTTGAACCATTCATCGAAATCTATGTTTCTAGGACATCGTATATTTCTACCTTGTCTCCATAAGTACCGATCTTGGAAGACATAATTCAATGGAAGTTTAGAACAATGCACATCACCATGTCCACTAACAGGTGATCAGATATTTGAGAAAGTAAAAGACGTGAACACTATTTTTGGTAACCATTTTTGAAAAACCATAGAAAAATTGGTTGGAAAAGGAGATCAGTTTTTTTTAAATTACCATATTGGAATTGTTTGTACATCAGATATTTTCTAGATGTGATGCCTGTGGAAAAAACATGTATGTGATAGTGTTGTCATAACGTTGCTAAATTCCCCTGGAAAAACAAAGGATGGAATTAAGGCAAGTTTGGACATGGTTGACATGGGAATATGAGAAGAGTTGGCTCCCGTTAAGGGTGAAAATCGAATGTTTCTTTCACCAGCAACTTAAACTCTATCTAGGGAGGAGAGATATCAGTTTTTCAACTTCTTCAATGATGTAAAGGTTTTATAGGGGTATTCATAAAATATTAAATACATTGTGTCAATGAATGATTTTAAGTTAAAAGGTTTGAAATCACATGACTTCTATGTTTTGATGCAAGATTTAATTCTTTTAGCTTCACGTTGCATTTTTCACAAGAATTTTCATCATACGTTAACCAAATTTTGTTTCTTTTTCAAAGATATGTGTAGAAAAGTTTTAGACCCGGTGGAATTTCTAGCTATGGAAAAAATAAATTTTCATCATATTATGTGAATTATAAATTTTCTTCCCACCAACATTCTTTGATATGATGGTTCATTTGATGATTCAATTGGTGTGAGAGATTTGACTTTGTGGTCCTGTACACTATAGATGGATGTACCCCAGTGAACGGTATATGAAGATTTTGAAAGGGTATGTCAAAACTAGATGTCAGACAGAGGGTTGTATAGTGGTGTGATATATTGTTGAGGAAGCCATTGAATTCTGTATCGAATACCTAACTGATGTGGAAAGCATTGGTCTCCCAAAATCTCATCACACTGGATGCATTGAGGGTGAGGGAATTTCTAGAAGATAGGTTGTGACAATCAATATTATAGATTAGGAGCAGGCCCACCTTTATGTTTTTCATAATAGTTTGGAGGTTGATCCATATATTACAACTCACAAAGAAATTATTATGCAGTTGAATCCATCAAGGGATGAAAATGGATATAAAATACACATAATCACTAGTTTATAGGATGGTTTTAGGACCATATTTTTAAGGAGATAGATGAAAATCCGAATTCAATTTCATAACGACTTCGATGGATAGCCGCCAGACCAAATGTAAAAGTATTATATTACAATGGTTATGTAATTAATGTTTAAACATTCTATATAGATGAACATGATGAAGATAGTACCATACAAAATAGTGGAGTTATACTTGTGGATGAAGAGATGCATGTTGTTGGTAGTAAGGACAGAAATCCAATTTATTCAAATATTTTATACTTTGGCATTATCAAACAAGTATGGGATTTGGATTATACGACATTCCAATTGCCAATTTTTCAATGCAAATGGGTTGATAACAATAGTGGTGTTAAAATATATTAATGGGGATTTGTGAAAGTTGATTTCAGTAAATAAGGGTGAAAATATGAACAGTTTTTAATGGAATCACAAGAAGTACAAGTTTTTTATGTTTCAGATCCCTTAAATCAAAAGTGGTTAGTTATTCTATTATCATCAAAAACTACTAATGGTTCTGATGAAAATTCATTTGGGGATGATTCTTTCAGTGGTACGTTGCAATCATTTCGCAGTAGGCCCAATGTAGATGATGTTTTTTATGTTAGATGAGAACACAATGAAGGGATTTTGATAACTGATAGTGGAGTCAAATCCCTTCAGCCTTTGGAAAAATGAAAGAGAGTTCAATAAAAATGTTATATTTTCTTCATAATATAGATCTTGTTATATCATGTTATTATCTTATCATTACTAAATTTATGTAATCTAAATTAATTGTTCAACCACTTTTGCAGATAATGACTTCTGCATGTTCTGGTGCTCCTAACCTCGAGGCTGAACAAGTCTCTCAAGTTGTTGTTGCTACTGCTGTTGTTGCTTCTCTTGCAGATGCTCACAGTGCAAACCAAAAAAAAATGAACCTATTGATACTCCTAGTGTTGAGGTCCAACAACTATCAGCATATACTATTTCTACCATTTCAGATGAACATACAGATGATGTTGATATCGTTGAAATGGTCAAGGATGATGGACTGACGTCGCAGAAAACACAGGTGTGTCATAGTTTGACGGTATTATCCAAAGTTCTTAAGGCGAAAAGCAAAGGAATCAAATTTGATGTCAGATGGAATGCAAGAGGCCAACATGTGAATCCCAATAAGGCTATGTTTAGTTGTTACATTGGAATTTTCACTCGACAACGTGTGTCGATTGACATAGATTCATGGCACCATGTTGTGTCTAGGTAGAAGGCTCTGATCTGGGAAGAAATTATGGTAACATTAGGATATTATGTTTTTTTTTTGACAAAGGAAAATGATATATTAACCATGAAGGTTAGTAGTTACACATTATTGCAACCAAGAAGGAAAGTGATCAATACAGAGATGATTCACACCGGACGTGCTGAAAGAAGCCAGGTGATGGGATGCTTTGTTTCCATCCCTTTTAATGAAGGAGAAGGAGCAGGTTGTGAAGCTTTGACTGAGAGCCTGGATGTTCCTGATAATAGGGCCAAAATAATGGAGGCTGCCATCATTAAGCCTGATAGCGTTGATGATGGTGAGGCAATCAGATTTGATGTGAATAGCTTCCCATCCTCGATCTTTTGTGAACATCGGCTCGGAAAGGACAGCGAAGGCTTCAGCAACAATGGGCTCCCATAAAGCGTGGTTTGATTCATGTTTGGCAGCAATGATTCGGCCATGAAAATCCCATGCCACAAGTCCAATTATGACAATTCCATCAATGGAAAGAGATGCATCAATGTTGATCTTGAGGATCCCTTCTGGGGGAGGGTACCATCTTGATGCAACTATGTGAGTGCCAGAGTGCCCTAAACGGTTAGATTCCCTTTTCCAACCCTCAATGTAGGATGTATCTCGTTCAATCCTGAACCTGGGGGCTTTTCAAAGTTATTAAAGATGAATTCATTGCATCATGCCAAGACAATCCATGCCACGATTCATAATGAGGAAACTTTGTCTATAGTGAAGAAAGATGACCATAACATCAGCAGTGTCGGAAGATCTGGCAGCGTATCCAGCATAAGCTCCAAATCAGAACCCCAAAAATTCCAGATCTCTTCCACCCCCAGGCACTAGGTGATCGCATGTAGAGGGTATTCGAGTATACCCGAGCATATGGGACAATGCTTATCATTCGTGACATGTCAGAAGATGAGGAAGTCCATAGTTGGCAGAATACCTGTGCAAACATGCCACCAGAAAAAACAGATTTTTGAGGGGACCTTAAGATGCCATAGGGTTTTCTAGAGACCTCACCTTTCCTCGATTTGGATAACGAGAGCAAGTCTATACCCTGACTTCACTGTATAAGATCCAGAAAAATCATTGCTCCAAAAGGGACAGTCTGGGCCTGCATCCCTCACACAGGGGATGCTAAGTATGATCCTTCTTTCCCTTTCATTGAACCATGGGTTGATTTTATCCATACACCACCTGGAAACATGATTTTCGAATAAGAAGAAAATAGTGGTGTTCTCATAGCCAAGTACGACAGGGGAGGTAACATGCAGGCCATCTTTATCAATCAGCCAGGGATCGATCCAAATATTAATTTTTGTTCCATCTCCGACCCTCCATCCCAGTCCTTTGTTAAGTAAGTTTCGGGATCCCCAAAGGCTTCTCCATAGGAAGCTAGGGCGGGGGGAAATAGAGTAGTTATATAAATCTGAGTGGGGAAAGTATTTTTCATGAAGAATTCGTCCACAAAGGGAAGATGGAAGAATCATGAGGCACCAGCCCTGTTTTTTCAAGAGAGCATCATTAAAGAGTCGGAGGTCTTGAAATCCCATTATTCCGCCTATTTTGGGTTTGTAAAGTGAACTCCAACAAATCTAGTGAATTTTCATTCTACCATTATTATAACCCCATTAGAAGTTAGTGATGCGGGAATGGATGTGGTCAAATAGTGTGCCATGAAGCTTGAATAGAGACATAATATAGCTGGGGATAGACTGAAGAGGAGCTTTGATGAGGGTTTCCTTACCAGATTTAGAGACTCTTTTCGGAGTCCGGACTTGGATTTTGTTTCTCGATTCTATCCACCATGGATGAGAAGATTTCTGTTTTTGAGTGACCAGAAATAGTGGGAATCCCATGGTATTAGTTGTGTTTTTCCCCCATTTGAATGCCTACAGTACGACAAAGGTCATCTCTCTTGTTCAATGGGATGCTAGAACTAAAAGAGATTTCTGACTTAGCTGGATTGATTGCTTGTCCAGATTCCCTCTCATAAAGGTGGATCACCTGACATATATCGATACATTCATTATGGGTAGCTCTGGAGAAAAGAAGGCAGTCATCGGCAAAGAAGAGGTGCGAGATAGGTGGGCTGGCCCGAAAAACCTTTACCCCATGTATCCCTTTTGTAGAAGCAGCCAAAGAAATGAGGTTAGAGAAGACATCAGCCACCAGGATGAAGAGAAAAAGGGTAAAGGGGATCTCCCTTGTGGAGGCCACGAGTCGGTGAGAATCCTTGGGTGAGTCACCATTGATGTTAATCCATAAAGAGACGGACGAAACACAATGCATTATCATATCTGTCCATTTGGGGTAGAAACGCATTTTTTCATAACGGCCTGGAGAAAGTTCCATTCAACTCGATCATAGGCCTTAGTCATATCCAGTTTCCAGGCCATAATACCTCTTTTTGCAACAGATCACGTTTTCATATAATGAAACACTTCATGGGCCACGATGGCATTATCCGTAATAAGCCTCTTTGCTACGAAAGCACTTTGATTTTCAGAGATAATATCTGGTAACCATGTGTGCAGAAGGTTAGCCAGGACCTTTGATAAATTCTTGTAGGAAACATTACAGAGACTGATAGGCCTGAAGTCCAAGACTGTAAGGGGTTTCTTGATCTTTGGGATGAGGGTGAGAATTGTCTCATTAATATAGAAGAGGTTAACTTACCCTGCCCAAATGCCATTCATTAGTGTGCATATGTCGGGGCCAAGAATGTGCCAGTAATGCTTAAAAAGGGCATGGAAACCATCAATACCGGGGGATTTTTTTGAGTGGATTTGTTTGAGATCCTGAAAAATCTCCTCGTCCATGAAGTCTTTTGTGAGCTGGTGGTTCATCTCAATGGTGATCACATGTTTGATGCAGGATTCAACCTAGGGAGATAAGATGGACTCTCCTGCAGTGAAGAGTTTTTGGAAATAACATGAAATAATATTGTGGATACCTTCAATGTTGGACATAGTTCCCCCATCAGGGTGGGTGAAGACCAAAATGTTGTTTTTGCGGTGCCTGGCAGAAGCCTCTGGTGAAAGTATCGGGTGTTTGCATCCCCTTCTTTGATGTGGATTTATCATGCGTGCATAACCCAGAATCTTTATTTGATGCGAAGAGCCACTTCCAGATCACTTTGAATAATAGAAATTTTGGAGAGAATGTCATCTGTTGGGGGTCAGGCAAGAAGGGCGTTGAGTTGTTGATCTAAAGAGTTGTAGAGCTTATCGGGTTGATGAAATATTTTTTTTGCTCCATGATCTCATATTAGCAGCCACCTGCTAGAGGTTAAGCTTGATGTCTTCATTTCCACCCTTCCAAAAAGATCGGATAAATTGTTCACACTCTTGGTCTTTGGCAAAGAAGCTTTCCAACTGGAAAGGTTTCCCACCTCTTGAGAAACGACCGCTATGAGAGAAGTCGATAGAGATAGGGAAATGATCCGAACAGTTTGGTGCCAAGTGGGCGATGTAAAACATTTTGAAGATGTTAGTCCATTCCATCGATCCCAGAAATCTATCCAGAGGCTCAAAAATGCATGTTCTTTCCATGTTCCCCTGAAACCAGGTAAAGGGGCTGCTTGCATGGCCTAGATCAGCCAAGTCTTCCCTATAAATCGCATCCCTAAAGCCTGACATCGAGGAAAAGTGCTGAAGTGCTCCTATGTGTTTTTCATTCTGGGACAGAATCTCATTGAAGTCACCACCAAAGATGATAGGACCCGTAATTCCTTGATGTAATGAACAGAGAATTTCCCAGAATTTCCATTTATCATTTTGTGATGGCCATCCGTAGAAACCCACAAAAGTCCAAGGTGGAGTGAGGCCATCATGGATGGATGCAGCCACATGATGTGAAAAGTACGAGATGATTCTGATGTCGACATTTTCATTCCAAAGAAGACCCAGTCCCCCTGAGTGGCCTTTGCGGGGAACCAGGAAGAAGCCATGAAAACCGCATTTGAGAGCGATATCATTGTTGTCCTTGTAATCCAATATGGTTTTGGACAAAAAACTCATATCAGGGAGACTTTGTGCGCAATGGTGCTGGAGCATCTAAACCATTCGTGGGTTTCCAAGCCCTCGACAGTTCCAACACAATATTTTCATTGCTCTAGGTGGGGCTGGGACATACCTGCCTCCGCCTCTAAAACTTCGTAGAGTTGTCCATCACCTGCCGCTTTCCATCTTTTTGGAAGGATTTCAGTTACTTGACAATCCTCCAGTCGTCTTTTATGTTCCTCATGTTTTGAATCAATGGGATCACCACACCTATCAACCTGATTAATCATTTTCCATGTCCGTTGAGTGAGGTTATTTTCTTCCTTTATCCCAGTCGTATTGGTTTTGTCCATAAGATTTAGTCCTGGAGCAACAAACATTGGCCCAGGATCAAGTAATATTGATTCGATGCAAAGTTTCTGGGGTTTAGAAACCTGATCGGGTGGCTCCTTACTTTTGGAAATTGGTCCGAATGGTGGTGATTCTCTATCTCTCAGAGACGTAGGGCCACAACTTGAGGAGAGGGCCGGGTCCGAACTCTGACTCGCATGCTTGTCCCTAGTTCTTACCCCATCCATCATGTTATCTGAAGGCCCTCCTTTCACCCTATAGTTATCTTGATGGTCTCTATAAAAATCTGGTGGTCCTAGCATTATGACAGTGTTGAGTTCTGGTTTAGTTCACTTTGAGAAGGCCATCTCTAGTCGGTCATGATCCCTTTGTCTTTCCACCTCAGAAATGATCATAGGTCCTACTGTTTTTGTGCAGAGCCAAGGGCCGTATTGCAAGATGATGGTGCCTTTTTCATTCTCCTTCCTCGAGTAACAAAATTTCTCAAGATGTCCAATACACCCACAGTAAAAAAAATATTGGGAGCTTCTCAAATTCAATGGAGATCCAGGAATTAGAATCTTTAAATGATAAGAACAGACCCCTCATTAGTGGTTGTGTCACATCGACTAAGGCTCTAATCCTCACCACGGGTCCCCGGTGTATGGGATCAAATTGATCCCAATCCAGAAATTTTCCAATGCATTCTCCAATTTCCCGCATAACATGTTCCATTCTACCATAAAATGGGATTCCTTTGATTCTTATCCAGAAAGGTGAGGAAGTCGTTTCAATTTTCTGAATGTCATCCTTGCCTGTAAATTCCTCCATGAGGATGATTTGGTTATAGAAGGACCATGGTCTGACTTTGAGCACCTTTTCTTTATCTTTGTTATTGAAAAATTCAAATATAAGAAAACCCTCTCCCACTTCATGTATGGTAACACCATCCTCCAATCTCCATAAATTTTTCAGAGTATTTTTTAAGGCCCCCTAGTTGAATGAGTGTTTGGATAGAAATTTCCCTACCACCAGGAGTGACATGCGATGTGAAAGAAATGCATCTTCATTTTTTCGTGTAGTAATCGATGCTTTCTCTTTATCAGTCAGCGAGAGGTTCTTCCACCGATTCACCAATTCGCATTCCATGATAGCAATGGGCACTGCCTAAAGGTAATCTCCCAAGCACACACTTCATGAGTCCACCGCTCTCGCGTTAAAAATACACAATGAGAACAAAACTTTTTCTTTTATCCTTCTCAAACTGGAAACTCGTGAAAAATCAATCGCGTATCAATCCTCCAAAAAGCCTCACCTTGAGGACCTGCTCTCCGTGGACCAGCCCCTGCGCAGTCCAACACAATGAGCGCTTACCCCTGCGCAAACCAAAACCCTGCGTGAACCACAAAACAACCCCATACGAACCAAGAAGAAACCTCCTCGAACCAAAAAGAAGCCTCCGCGAACCAACTCCCACGCGGTCACTTCCATCCCAAGCCACTCCTTTGCATTCTCGGTGCAAACCACATCCTTGAAATCTCACCCATCACGGAAAAGCCCCAACGATTTTCTAGCCATCGAGAGGAAGCTCCTTCGCGAGCCTATTCCTTCTTGAACCAGACCTGTGCACCCCTACAAACTCGCGAACCAGAAAACCGGCGTAGAACAACACTCTCGTGATTTCCACCCTTCAAGATCAGGTCTTCGCACTCCTCAAAAAAATTTCATGATCTAAATTGGATCCCATCACCTTTATGATCCACGATTCTCGCGAAGAAAAGTCTCAGAGGGTCAAAACCCTACGCGGTCTCCACTCTCCCAGTCCTTCACGAACCAATTTACGTCGACATTCGACTCCTCTCAAAACACCTCGCGAGCCGCCGATGGTGCCATAACACCACGAAGAAGACCACAGGTAAAATCAGAAGGGGAAAAACAAACCGCAGGTTTGCAACCTTGCGGCGACACCCAAATCTACCTTCGGTGCCAAGAAATCTGAGGAAGCACCGCAGATCTAAAACTCCAGATGACGAACCTAAAAAAAGAACCGCTGCAAGCACTGGAGATGCCGCAAATTCTGAACCAGAAGAGGAACTATGGAGGATACCCTCGAGCACACCGTCACCGCAGAACCAAAACTCCAAGGATGGATCCTGGAGATGCTGGCCCTAGAAAACCCTAGGGAGAAACTCTCAGCCGCTGCGAGAGACGATATATTATGTCACTAATTTACTAGAAAATAAAATAATTAAATAGTGTCTTACTCTTTTAATCTCTTATATAGTACATTTATAATAGATTATTCACACAAGAATTATGTACTAAGTCTTGCAAGAAGGATTCATCAAGTTTTTCACACTATTTTAACAAAATTTCACCTGAATGATTCCAAAGGTAAAATAAACCTGCACCAACCCCTTGTCTATGCTCACCTGATATCCCAAGAAGCATGGGATGCATTTATTGGCCGATGTGGGGATGAGATGTTTTAGGTGCATTGTGGGTGATAATATGTTGTTTGAGGATACGTGTAGTCATAACATTGATTGTCAATATTTCATTTATGAAACAACAACTCAGTACTGAAAATAAGTAACGTTCATCAAAACCAACATACGCCTATCATAAAGCAAGGATGGGGTACACTTCACTAGAAAAGAAAATGGTACGTATTTTAAATTTATTCTAATATTGTTAGGTGCCAAGAAACAACATCATAATTATCTTTCTATATTTATATGTAGATTGATGAGTCTAAATCAAAAGACACTTCCATCCCACGTCATGTGCTATGGAAGGTGGCACCTGTGAATAAGGAAGGGAAGCTAGTAGATGAAAACATACAAATATTTTGGGAAATATGTGTAAGTTTGACACGATGATAAAAAGATTTGTTTTAAATTGATATTAAATAAAAATAATTATTTATATTCTTATATCTGACAGTCACATGAATCAGCTACTCCTATAGTGGATTCGGACCTATTATCGACGACATTGAAGTGGCCAGAACAATACGGTCATGTCAGAGGTGCGGGGTTTGGGGTGAAACCCCAAGTATATTATGGGAAAAAAAAGAAACGGATGATAGAGATGAATAATTGAAACAAGTGAACAAAAGACTAACAACTCTTGAAGAATGATTTCAATGGCTGGGAGATTTGCTAGCAACTTATATGGGTGGGAAGCAAGGAGAATACACGACTCAGGAACAACCAGCGCATGAAGATCCCACCCCACCCCCACCAGCTTTGAGGTGAGCCATTCCCCTCAAAGAGTTGTCTTAGCCATTGTAATCAATATTCTAATAATTGTTCCCATGATATGTGAATCAAAAAAACACTAATACGTTTCCTGTACTGATATTATACAGGGTGATAATTACTGTGATTTATATCTTTCAACACCCACCTATCACCTTGTAGTGAGGGAAACGGTGTACAACATCCCAGAGGACAAGCTACATAATAGACCACTTCCGAAAGGTCATCAGAAAGTGATTATTACTGTATCTCGTGATCCAAATTCAGAGTTTCCTACTCCACTTGATGATGATGGTGATATTCATATGGTCGAAAAGTCTATTGGGACATTCATTGCATGGTCATCACAACTTGTAAGAGTACATGGGGACAAAGTGGTATTTATTTCTTTTTTTTTTCAATCTAAACCTTTAACAATTAATGAAAAAAAGGTATGAACCAATGAATGTTATTATAGATGGAGAAAGGGAAGGGGGTGACAAGAAACATTGGCTCAAAATAATCTAAAGGATCGACCAACCGATCCTAAAGATCTACTAAAATCACAACAACACCACTTATTCTCTATCAACATATACTAACATTTAAGACTCATGTCGATATAAAGCTAACAAGTGGTAGTAGTCATATAGTGGTTTTCAAAAATAATATATACGGAGAGGAAGGTAAACATTTTTCTACTGCTAAAAATGTAAATGAGATCCTTGAAAACGGTTGTCAAGGTATCACAATTGTAAATATATATATATATGAGGTATGTTTTCATGAATTGATTTTCTAAAAGTTGATATAATGTGAAAATTATGACAAAATTAATTTTATATTATTGACATATTTATATATGGAAAATGGTTGAAGGAATTTCCCCATGAGCCAAAATTCGGACTCGTTAGTCCTAATACCACATCAACACATCTAACAAAATTAGAGCCATCAAAAAAGGATGAAATAGTGAACGGCTAGCTGAAAACATTTGAAAGAAAGATTATAGATGACAGACTCTTCCTAATACCAGCCATGTAGGGGTAAAACTATACGATTAAAGCATATTAATTATATTTTAACTTATTTTGTTACATATTCTTTTTTGTGCTTTTAGGAAACATTGGATACTAATTTCAGTGAACTTATATACTCCAAAGATTTATTTTCTGGATTCAATGCAAGGATATCCAATAAATCTACCACACATGATAGAGTTAATGAAACTGTAAGACACTACATCCTACGTTCTAGGTCTAAACATCAAGTAATATAATTTATATTATCTTTTACTTCGGATTAGGTTATGAAAGGGAAGTGTATCATTATCGTCTAAAAAAGGAATGAGGACTGGGGCTAACCATAAGGAGTTGAGCAAGTACTATGTCTGGAAAAATATCAGGGTATATGTAATAAAATTTCACTATCCAAACACATATCAACACAAGTTACTTATTCTCTTAATTATCAAATTTTGTTTAGTGTCCAAAACAAAAAAAATGACAATGATTGCGGTTATTATGTTTGTAAATTTATGAAAGAGATCGTTTTTCATCAACAAACTAGAATCCCTAAAGAGGTATTTTAAAAAACAACTACTATTTCATTTAATTTATTTATTAATTATATATTTATATATTTTGTAGTACTAATCTGAATTCTGAAAATCCCCATACTCACAAGATGATATATATTTGTTCAAAAATGAGTGGGCCACATACTTGATGGAATATTGTACACAAAAATCATGAATATCTGACTAGGGGATGTGTACAATTGGCAGTCATTTTTGAGAGGGGTTAAGGGGATCAAAAGATGAAACTTTATTGTATGTAAATGTTCGTAGGAAAATTTTAATTGTTATTAAATAAAAAATATTTTCTCCAATGAGTCATTTTCCCATTTTAACATATGAAATGCACCAACAACATGCAATAATGATTAACCACTTTTCTTTGTGATATGGATAAGAAAAACCAGTAAAACCTCAAAAATACCTTCATATCTGACCAGAAGAATTTGTATTGTGTTGACCCTTTAGGAGAATGATCCGTGGGTGCATTTTTGATGTGTACGAGTCAACCCCGCCTCAATCTAAGGCACAGTGTGGCCTATATCACTCAAAGTGTCTCTCTTTTGTTTAAAATGGATAAAATTTTAAGTGAAAACAACAACTGACCTACAGAAATCCATCCAACACATTCTGATTGTGATGATCCTTTAGGATAAAAATACATGGGTGTGTTGGTGACATGTATGAGTAAACCCCACCTCAATCCAAGGCACGGTGTGACCGGTATCACTCAATGTTTCTCTCTTTTGTTTAAAATGGACAGAATTTTAAGTGAAAACAACAACTGACATATGGAAATCTGACCAAACACATTTCGATTGTGTTGATCCTTTAGAAGAATGATCTATGGGTGAGTTGGTGATGTGTACGAGTCAACCCCACCTCAATCTGAGGCACGGTGTGGCTAGTATCACTAAAAGTGTCTCTCTTTTGTTTTAAAGGGACAAAAGTTTAAGTGAAAACAACAACTGACATATGGAAATCTGACCACAAACATTAGGATTATGTTGATACTTTATTATAATGATACATGGGTCATTTCTGACATGTATTAGTCTACCCTGCCTCAATCTGAGTCACGGTGTGGCCGGTATCACTCAAATTGTCTCTCTTTTGTTTAAAATGGAAATAAATTTAATGGAAAACAACAAATGACGTACGGAAATCAAAACAAACACATTATAATTGTGTTTATACTTTATTATAATGATCTATGGGTGAGTTAGAGATGTTTATGAGTCAACCCCACCTCAATCTGAGGCACGGTGTGTCCGATATCACTCCAACTGTATCTCTTTTGTTTAAAATGGATAGAATTTTAAGTAAAAACAACAACTGACGTACAGAAATATGACCAAACGCATTATTATTGTGTTTATTATTTAGGATAACTATACATGGGTAATTTTTGATGTGTATGACTCAAACCTACCTCAATATTAATAATGTGTGGCTGGTATCGCTCAAATTGTCTCTCTGTTGTTTAAAATGGAAAAAAATTTAAGTGAAAACAAAAACTGACCTACGGAAATCTGACCAAAAACATTCAGATTGTGTTTGTACATTAGGATAACAATCCATGGATGTGTTGGTGACATGTAAAAATCAACCCTGCCTCAATACGAGGCATGGTGTGGCCGGTATCACTCAAAGTGTCTCTCTTTTGTTAAAAATGGACAGAATTTTAAGTGAAAACAACAACTGACATACAGAAATCTGAAAAAATGAATTCAGATTGGGTTGATACATTATGAGAATGATCCATGAGTCATTTGTGACATGTACAAGTCATCCACTCCTCAACTTAAGGGATGGTGTCGCCGGTATCACTCAAAGTGTCTCTTTTTTGTTTAAAATGGACAAAATTTTATGTGAAAACAACAAATGACCTACGAAAATCTGACCAAATTCTTTAAGATCGTGTTAATAATTTAGGAGAAAAATCCATGGGTACGTTGGTGATGTGTATGAGTCAACCCCTCCTCAATAGTAGGATTTGTATAAAGTATCCCAAAAAATGGGTTTTTCAAACAATGGTAACTTCATCTATAGGAGAGACCTCTTGTATCTCCAAAATCACTTTTACCCATACCACTTTTCGGATTTGGAGATCCTCAAATTACAAATTACAATATTCCCACCTTCAAACCTAAATATGATATCACATTATTAGACATATAACCAAGAATGAGAGAATGGTAAAACTTTTAGTGAATGCTAAAGACCTTAAATTATATCCCCCCCTAATTCCCTTGTTGTATGAAATTAAACTACATAACGTAATGTACTTTATATATGAAATTAAACTTCATAGCATAATTTCCACATTGTATGACATTAAACCGAATATCGTAACTTCCTAGTCAGAAAACGTTAAATCTTACAACAAAAACTTTGTTGTAAGACATTAAACTATATGATCAATGTCTTGGTTATATGAAATTAAAATTCACCATGCATCAACCAATGTCATAAAAGTGGATTCCCCCAAACATCGTTCATTTAACAAAAAGTACCATTTTCACATAATCCATGATCATGTAAGAGTGGTTTCCCATTCACAGTCAATGCTAATATAGATTCTCTCTTCATTATCATAAATATTCCCTTGTAAAAACCACCCATAATGGTCTCGAGAAATTTGAATCTCCATAAACTACCTTTGGTCATCAACAATATAATGTTATAATTTCTAAGAACTCTTTTTTTAGAATATGTTGTAACACACCCCAATTTTTAGTGCATATGTTCCCAAAAAAGTTTAGGAGATGTCAGCCAAAGGATCTCATTATTTGAGTATGAAGTAATATTCCCCAATTTTATTTTCATAAAGAATCCCACAATATTTATTTTTCAACCAGTGGTAACTTCATCCCCATGATAGACCTCATTTTTTCCCAAATATGTATTAGATTTTGAAACCAGAAAATCATGACTAAAAATTATCCATTGTGTATTTGAAGTACATTGTAACATTCTTGGCCAACAAGCCTTCCTTGGGTCATCATTTCCAAACAAATGGTCAAAGTTGTTCAACCTAAAAAACCTTCCTCACTATTATATCTTTCACAACTTTAAAATGCCCGTATAAAGAGACATAGTGCTCACTAGATTGAAAACCCATAAAAGTCACTATAGAAAAAGTTGAGTCTCAACTCACTAGACCTGCACTTTGTGTGGTTTTGGAAAAAAATAGCAATGAAATGAAATTTTCACAAAACATTTTAGGCTAAAAACAAAAAAAATGTGGTATGAGAAAAAAAGAAAAGTCTCACCCACTAATTCATCCTCATATTGGACTTTCTAGGAAAAAATTAGGGTTATGATATAAAAAGAAATAAAATTTGTAATGTTGTTCATATGAACTTAGAAATAGTAAAACTATTCTATCTAGGCCCCATGGATTAGGAAAAAAATTAGTGCACTCACACACTCAAGTTATTGTAATTATAACATGATGCAATTAAATCAGATGAGTCATTTCAAGTGTTGTATTACAATTAAAATGAGGAAAAAAATTCAATAATGTGTGATTGTAAACAAAAATAATTTTTATTTATGTTCTTGATTATATGGTAACTTCCACACACAAGAGTATCTCTTCCAAATTGTATAGATTTTCCTCACAATATTCTTTGGTAATATGATTTGTAGCTCACGAATTATCAACATCTTTCCAGATATCATCTGATTTTATAGTAGCGTCCTCCTCAGAATCCTAGAGATTCTTCTTATCTACAGCAATAACATCCCTTCTTTGTGTCGAAGCCCTTTCCAATGATTGGTAGAGTTGGATTGTCTCTTCCTTTATGAAACTTTATTATTCTTGAAGGAACACCATTTTTGAGGGATTTCTCATTAAGGTGATCTCGATACACCTCCACCCTAATGGTGTGGCTAGTATCAACATGGATTATAGTAGCTCTAAGTTCCTCAAACTGGCATGCCAGTTGTGCCTCAACTTGTTCTGATATTCACTCCTCTTCCCTTTTTCGAATGATCAACTTCACCACATCATGAATTTTACAGTAACCAAATCCAACATATCCCAACTTGGAAATATTGAACAAATTTTTTTTAAGATATGATGATATGTTTTAATGAAGCATCTCCTTAAGTATATTCGATAAATCCCTCAAGAAAATATTGCATGTAGTGTGAAGAGCCTCCTACATTTCAATATCAGACGTAGAGCCACTCTCAGAGGGAGATACATAGTCCAGGATTAGTAAACAAAACAATACACCATATTCCACTCCCTTAAACACATAATCTGTTTCATCTACCAAAATTTTTGGAACTATCATGTAAGCTCCCCTTTCTGGCCCAGTTTCCAAATTTGATGGTGCTGAATAGCAGGTGACAACTGTCATCAACATCAAGAGGTCAACAGACGGCAATGATAGTGAAGTAACCAAAATGGTTAATAACAATCACCAATTGTTGGGTTGACCATTGGAATTGACACCTCCTCAGTAACTTAAGCCCCCTTTCTTTGGGAAGGATATCCTGACGAGGAGAATCCTTCTGAGTTTTCTCAGTGAATGGGATCACAGTCTCTCGATAATATCCCATTTCACAATTCTCAGTTTTCACTTCCTCAGCAGTAAAAGTAGGATGGAATTGGACACCCTACTCTTGAAGATCTTTTTAAACTTTATCTATGGACAAATATGTATAGATAAAACTCTAATGTGAGACATCAAATAAAAATAGGACAATTGTACACAAAAATAATGCAAGAAATATAGAAATCATATTTATCCAATAACCTACTAAATTCCTAAAAATCCACTAGAGATGTGAGAATATTTTTGATTTTAGAACTATCCTCAAGATATGTTAACTCACCCCTTATTTCACTATATAATCCCTCACATCTCATATAATCCTCTCCATTAGGGGTATCTAGGATGTGTTACTTAAGAACTGAATTGGTTATGCCAATGATTCTCTCATCTGACTTCTCAGTAACAACGACATCGTCAAGCCATATGGAATTAGGTTCATCATCGGCACCTTCATCGGACCATTTAAAATCTCTTTTATCCCCATCTAAATTGATGATGGGGAATACATTGACTGTTTTAATATCCATTGGTATAGGAAACAAATATGAAATATTATATGAAGAGAAAAGTCAAAAATAATGAATGATGCCTTAAGGGGTGTGTCTGACATTACCATGGCCATATCCCCTATCAAAATTAATGGGTTAATACATGGCCATATCTATTGATGCTTCATCCATCAAGATGATGGATTCGTCAGCATTGGTTTATTCCTCATCTATGGTGTCACCCTCAATCATCAAAGGATTAGTGACATATCTCTTATGAGTGGAAAGAAATACATATTCTATAAAATACAATCATGGTCAGAAGAGTATGTCAAGAAAGTCATGATATTGAATGATAGCACCAAGACTTACTATTAATCATGCACCAAACCAAATTTTTTTTAATCTTTCACTTCCTCTCTTGAAACAGATAATGGACCATATCAGTCCCCTTTCTAATAGATACTTGAGGTGACAGTCGAGGAATTTCCATCATCATCTCCTCCATCAGGGACCTATGACCCATGGATAGTTATGGTGACCCATGGGCCTTTTCCACTACCCTAATGGGTATTCCAATGGTCTTATACTTTTTTAATGATAGAAACTTCTCAACCAGCTCTTATTCATATTCTTCTCCTCTGACCTGAAAAATAGAGTACCTTAAAATTAATAATTGTAGATGAAAGAGGAATCTTAGAATAGATTTGGAGGGTTGTGGTAGTCATCTCATCCCACTTCAGGGTGAATAAAAATCCCCTCAAGTCATCCTCGGTCCATCATGTTAGACACTCACTTTTTTATCATAATCTGATCATTAGTTTCATTTATCAAAGCCTCCAACTCAGTAATATATCTCCCCAATTTTTTCAAATCACTATCAGGGTGAATATCTGAGGGTTCTCTAATGTCTCCTAACTCTGGTATGTGTGATCATACTTGTAAAAATATACATTCATCTACAATGTCACGAGATATTATTTTCTAAACATGGATCGCTAAGGGATGCACATAATTTGGCTCTAATGTGTCTGATTGTGTGGAAGACCCGACACCTTTCAACTTGAAATAATTTTCTGGCCTCTCTTCTCTAATGGAATAATGAATGATTGAAACATGATTTTCCTCCCAATGGTGATGACGTGATTTATTTGGCTTTGGAGGTGTGATTTTATCAACCCTGGCATGCATGGTGGTCTTTTCTTGAGATCTCCCCAAAAGCTCTGGAGCTTCAGCAATGTCACCTTCAATTCGAGCCTTTCTACTTTGAATTTCCCAACACGATATTTTTGTGTAATAAACCTAGTAAAAATAATTCATTAGTACCCTATGAGGGTTTGAAGAGATCCATGCACTAGTATACCTAGCCTCCAGCTTGATTGATGCATCCTATGGTGGCAGCATGATTGGCATTTTAGACACCTCCATGGCCATCAGGATCCAAAATTGTCATCTTACCATCATATGTTTCTCAAGACTAATATTAATAGGAGTAAAAATACTTGAATTTTTTAGGAATTTGAATTGGTGTACAAATAAATATGGAGAATAGCACTCGTAGTTGATCTCACTATCAATATGATCAACTAGTACGTTATCCCTAAATGTTAGCATGTACGAGCTTAGTTCATTATTTTTTCCCTTACTTCCATTGGTAAACTTCACTCCCACTGGATCACCTTATAGGTAGAATTTGAATTCTCTCAATGCATTTATCATCCTTAATGATTCATTGTATGTTAGGCTCAAAGGATACATTCCAGAAACAACTAGAAAAAAGGGAGAAATTGGTGATCAAGGATTTAAACAGGGGTCAACACAACAAAAGAACTAAAGTTTTTTGTAATCCATAGCACTTGAAACATCCCATAAATTATATATGGGACCTTTTGTAGAACATGTGTACCAAACACCATTAAATCCTTGCCTATATAGGGGATCTAACCCTATATACCTCTATTATGATAGTTTGGAAGCAATAAAAAATCCCCTAGCCTCACGCCACCATCGGATTCATAGACAAGAATAAGGTAGATACTTTTTGAAATAGTGAGGAATCCATCTAAGAGGGTCTTCCTAGAAACATCATTATTGATCTTATAATCCCAATTGCTACATTGACCCTTCTCTAGTGTAGGTCATAATCTAAGAGGAGCACCTCAATTCCTTGAATTGTGGTATCCTATAGGGCACCTTCTAGTGGGACATTCTCCTTTTGGGATGATAAAATCCTCTATACACATTTCATGACGTATTTCAACATTAGGGAAAGGATCATTGTTAATCAATTTTTACTCAAACTTAAAAATATCATGGGACACGGGTGGTGTCCTTTCAGAATCTTCCCACATTTTTTTAGTGGGATGAACTCATTATGCATATCCCCATGAATGGGGGCTCCAAACATTTCCTAAAAAACCCAAAGGATACTTACAAATTCACCATGAATCAGGTGAAAGTAATTTTTCTTGAGGTATCCATCGACTCAGAAGCTCAAGGATGATTTCTGAGTTCTTGTAAACATAAATTTTTCCTACCCAAACAGCCTCATAGATATGGACATCTCGCATCTCCTTTTTGAATTATATACAATTCTATTGCACCCAGTACGCTCATATACACTTAAGCCCGAATCCCCCTCCAGAACAGAAATATCAATCCTCCTTCCAACCTTGAGTTTGATTTATTTGTAAAGTGACGAAAGTTGAGTCATAACAGTGAGGATTCTATTCATGGATAGAAGGCTTCATATTCAGATTGTAGCTGATGTAATGCATAAAATTACTAGTATGAACTATTCCATGACTAATATAATCACCCTTAGAGGAAATTTTGAAGGAAGGGTAGTTGGTAGGATTTAAAAACTAGAATTTCAAAAAGTAACTCTAATCCTACTGATCAAGGCACCTCTCAAAAGTTTGTAATTATATAGGGGCATGTAATCACAATGGGGATAATTGTGTTGATATGTATCCAAGTTCATTTCCAGATTCAGAAGCGTATATTAAACCATCTTATATTAATCTATCCCAATAAATTTGATCATCTTTGAGGAACATACAATAGATTTTTCAATAGAAATCATCAAGGAAACCATTGGAAACACGCAAGAATACATTAAGATTTTTCACTATTTGGTTAAAATCATGACATAAAGGAATTCAAAATTTTTGGAAAAGGAAAATTCTCTCATATCCCTCTCAATTTGGCGCCTCATGCATCCCTGTTGATCAGGTTCCCCATGAATCTCTCTCAACCATGATTTTCATGTAGACCTATTGACTAAATGCCTTATGTGGGATTCTCAACATGGTGAATCTGTATAGAATGGTCGCTCAAGTTTCTATACAGACTACATGTATATCATAGTAGTACTTAAAAAGACATTAAAAAATAGAAAATTTGGAATGTTTGGGTGGATGACCTATGTGACGAGAGAAAAAATGACAAATGCAAAATGGGAGAAATCGAAGAAGGGGCCAACATTATTTATAAAAATTGATGTCTTGTGCACTATACCTACACTGTGGGTCTACACCGTGGGTCAACTCCATAGATCTACACACTGGACCTAGGCACTAGGATAGAAACCCCAACTTGTGTGGGTACTATATGTTGTATCCCTGCACCGCCTCTATAATATTTTCAATGTTTTACCTCAGGACTAGACCTGCTTTTTTCGAACATATCCAATCCTAAAGGGGGGATTTTTTTAACACTCTATCTTATCAGGGGATATGAAAATAATCTAAATAGTTCCTTGTACCTATTAAATAGGTTAATATTCCCAATAATAATCAAATATACTTACACAATTCAGCATGTTGCACGCCCATGCACATCAGAAGGCTCACCAGCCCCAGATACAGCACTAAAAGGTAGTATACCCCTATATGGGACACTAGTTCTAGGAATCTATATTGTTGACCTACATGGGGTAACTCCTTTAAATATGGTTCCCTGTTTTCCTATAAATATGACCCTTGGTATACTTATTTTACCAATTAGATAATCAAAAGGATCCTTGATGCTCTGATTGTGCGACCCCTTCACCCAGGTCCTCTAAAACCCCACTTGTTGCCCTCGGCTACTTGAGAAAAGAGGGAATTAAGTGTGATAGTGGGATAAAAGTACCTCCAGAAACTGAAACAAAAAGAAACCCATGTGGGGACCTCTCCCCATTTAGAAGACAACCACCTATGCGAGGCCCCTACCCTAATCAGGGACATGCGCGAGTCCCATCCAAACACACATAAAGAGACATTTGGTGCCTGGGTTAAAGCCTCTCACAATTTTTGTTTCACAGGTGGTTTGTTCCCCAAGGAATCTCTATAAACTGTAGTCATATCACCGCTACACAAAGAAACTATAATTCCTCCTGGTCCCTACAAGAATAACCCTTTATCTCTAATCCAAGACTTAAGTGAGCCCCCTGTTGAGCCTTCTTCCAAGACACCAATGGTAGGGCTCCTTTTAATTTGGATCCAGCATTAGAGGGGGACCAAATTGAAACCTACATAGAAGCTTTATAACTTAAAAACCCATTGAAATTATCACACCATCATGTCTCCCATTTGGGTATGCATTCATTTGGTTAAAGGTGCCCCAGACTTGTCCTACCTGACGGGTAGGGTCCCCAGGGTTCATGTGAGTATGTATTCCCTCCATCAAAGGGATCCCCACCCTAGGGTAGGTGTTATGGAACTCTTAGTATCATATACTAGGGTCAATACCATATCCTTACATTGTCTTCTCTAAGGCTCGGGGCCTCCAGTTCTAGGTGGGGAGGGTTAGTATTATGCTTTCCTTTCCCTTTTCCATGGAATGAGATCCTCCCCTCTCCCCTTGGAACCAAATTTAGGGTATCCCTACATGATTAATCCTCTATCATTCCTTTCATGGACTCTCAGTATTCATTCCTTCCTCCATTTATGTACTCATGGGTCATATTCTAATAGAACATCAGTTGTGACTATCCTGGATACCAAAAAAAAGATGATATAGGTATCTCAAATCACTCTCTCACTCCCATTGGGCCCAGGGTACAATGATAGGATGGAATGGGAACCAAAACCATATCACTTTCCCTATCACTTTTGGATTTGGTCTCATCCATGAGTGGATAGAGAATATTTTTTTGTTTCATAGGATCCACCACTTCCTCTTATTTCTCACATAGAGCATGACTCCTGTGGTCTTAGAGGTTAGTGGTGATCATGGAATTCATATGATCACCAAAATTTGGGACTCATTCTAAGTGTAATCCCCAACCATACCATAGGTAATCATCCTTAGGAATAAGCCCTAAAATCAAACATATGTACATAATTCTATGTGTAATCCCCAACCTTTCACAAATGGGCTTCATATCTTGTGTAATCCCAAACCATATACAAGCTCATCTCAAAAGGGATTCCTCATTAGGAATAATCCACAAAATCCAACATTTGTGAATCATTCTAAGTGTAATCCCCAATAAATAATGATCCTCCCTATTGATATAAGGCCCAACCATATCACCATAACCCAAACAAGGTTATCCTCCATAGGTGTAAGACCAATCAAAACATCCTCAACAAAAAGGGAATTATCTTCAAGAATAAAACCCAACTTAATCCTCTCAATGGGCCATACTCCCCTACGATAAAAAATTCCAAGGATCCTCCAAAGGCATGGTTCCTCATAACCAAACTACATGGGATTTTATTCCCATCCAAATGAAATACATAAAAAGCCTCCCTAAGGGCCAAACCCAACACCCCAAATCAACCCTATTCTCTATGGACCACATTCCCTGTAGGGTATTATCTAACATGGGAGTATGTATCCCATCCAAGTTCCCTGGGCTACATTGGCACAAGTCCTACACTAAAATTTGAATAGGCACCGTTAACTTAGAGATATTTATCTCATGATATTAAACTATATGATTAAGTCCTTAGTACATGACCTTATAAGGTATGATGTTCCCCATTAAGTGTAACCGAACAATGTGGGATCTAATTTCTTTAACAAAGGTACATATGAATCCCATTTTATGTGTCTGATCCTGAAAACAAAATAACTTCCATCTCCCAAGATGATGATACACTCTAGAGTGCCCCACTATCAAGATAAATACTATCATCATCATAATAATGACCAAAGAATCTCTAATCAGTGCATAAGGAGGTAACATTAATGGAGAACCTCAGATACATATAGATATCTCCATTGATGAAGAACCTCTGATACATAATGATTATTTTAAATTCTACACATGATAGTGATTTATTGTTAATTCAAGGGAGGCCCACATCATACTTTGGAAATAATGAAGGATTGATGAACATATATTAAATCTATAAGAGTGTCCCAGAGTAGGAAACAATATAGAGACCATAACTTTTCATACATAGGCATTACATGAATTTTGAGAATGCCTAAAAACATTTTACAAAGGGATTCCCAATGACCGTATTAGTTTAGTTCCTTTAGAAACATGGAAATGTAAACATTGGTACATAAGTGAGCTATATTTTCTCCCACTAGGTTCTCCAAGACTACAACCCCTCTTAGACATATCATACATGAAATATATATTCATAAAAATGGGAAGTAAACATAAATAGGGGTGATCTAAGATGCTCTATAAGGGTAAATAAGGGAGACATATATGAATAAACATGAACATATGGGTATGAGAACGTGATCAAAACATTAAAAGATCATACCCTTCATATCAAATATAATAAACATGATTTATGGGATAAATATTGGTAGTTTATAAGACATGAATAATAAGGAATTAAACATCATGACCCATGAAATTATAATGGTGGAATAAGCCATAGAATTTGTGGCATGAATATAAGAATAAAAATTCTTATGTCAAGGGTACCTACCAAGATCTTTATAACATGTTAGTCTTGGGATAAAACTTGTGTACCCACTTCAGGAATGTGCTAACAACCTGTGTACCCTGTTACTTTTAGTATTATCCTACAACCCATTTACCTTTGAGTTTTTGGGATTGGTCTACAACCCATATAGATTCTTGTTTTTAGGATTGGGCTACAACCCGTGTGCCTTCTTGTTTTCAAGCTTGTGCTAGAACCCATGTACCCTCTTACTTTTAGGTTTGTACTATAACCCATGTACATTCTTGGTTTTAGGATTGAGCTACAACCCATATACCTTATTTTTTTGGTATAACGCTATAACTCATATACCCTTTGAGCTCATATACAACCTATCATTACCCAAAGCATTGTAGGTAAATATAGGTCCCACCCATCTCACAAAAAAAATCATTCATACATGTACCAGAGGATAATAAAACATTCATCGTATATTGACCCATAAAAACAGATCGGTTTTATAAACATAAAATTATAACCCATGAAATTAAATGGTTATCAATAATATTTCATCACATCATAACATATGAAAATAGATAGGTTTCATAATCACTTCATTAAAGTATAACCCATGAAAATAAGCAGTTTTCCAAAGTATAAAACACATGGATGTGAAATAGGTATCTTAGCATCATTTTTCAAAACATAAAGCATTAAAGAAAGAATTTGAATGTTTCCTTTGGATTATTTCCTAAAATGGAATTAATAACATCAACTGATGTTATCTTAGATGAAAAAGAATTTAGAAAAATATTTTGAAAACCTTTGATAAGGTAAATATCCTTTCCTCTTTAAAAAAGACTCTTTAAAACATAAACAATTTTGAGAAAAAAATCCTTAAAAATCTCTTTCAAAACATTTTCTAAAACATTGACCTTTTAAACATGAAAATAAATCTTCAAACAATTGATAGTAGGTAAATCTGTAAATGTTGTATGAGGTAAAAAGAACCTTCCTTTAGCATGGTAAAAACGTTTGAAAAATACCTCATTCAGAAAGAAAAAAGAAGATTCCTTTGAAAAAATTTGTAAAATAAAAAAATATTAATAATTTATTTTAGAAATTTTAGGATAATAATATAATTTTCTTGGAAAAACTTTTTAGAAAACATTTTTTAAGGATTATAAATTCCTGACTGAACGGAGGGTAATTTCAAGGCTTTCTTAAAAACACATTCTTTACTATATTATGTACCAAATAGTGGTAAAATGGTACCAACACATGAATATATCTTGAATAACCAGATAATAATAAAATAAATGAGAATTATTAAAAGAAGGATCATAATAATTCATCAAAGAAGCATAAAAATAAACAATCTTGAAAAGTGATGAGATTGTTTCAATAATCTCTTACCACTTGGAAACTTTATAACATACAAAATATTTAAGAAAATTAAATTAAATGAATCTTAATATATCATGAAATTAATAATATTAATTATATAAAATTTCAATGTTATTATATACACCTCATGTAAACAATATAGTTTCATAACATGGCATGTGACTCAAGGAAGGTAAATTGTGAAAAAATTACTTTATCGATTTGGTATCTTTTGAAACATACACCCCATGAGAGAAAGATCATAAAATGGATATGTAAATAACAAAAAATTTAATTATAATAATAATATAATACATACATGGTAATTATACACCCTATAAAAACTAATGGGTGGTGAATAAAACATGTATCTCACAGAAATAAAAAACTGAGATGAAATTCCCTTACCTTGTGTCTTGACTCTCATTTTACTCCTTAAAAACATCTGTATAATAAATATATATTTATTATATATATTTAAAATAACTATATTCTCACTTATAATACCATATAGGGTTTGATTATGTCTTTATATTACCCTCCTATTAACAATTCTATGTTAAGGTTTCACTTCGAGTAATATCTGCTCTGTTTTTCACATGTGTCTTAATTTATTATAAATTCGGTCCTTTTACTTATATCAGGATTTATATAATGTAAACCATTAGTTAATATAATTTATATTCATTTTATTTTTATTATAATAATTCATATAATATATAATAATGAAACAGAATACACCGTTTTTTGATACGGTAAGCCATATGTTCACATGAACGCTATTTCTGTTCAAGTGTCGTGTTGAAAAAAGGAAAGTAAAAGATATATATGTATATATATAATTATTAATTTTTATTTATTATATTATATATATATATATATATCATATATATTTACTAAACCCATCCTTAATACATTCCATGTAGCGTATGAACAAATCACATCGCTCTGAGGGGGTGGTAGTCCACACTTCCTCAAACAAAATTGTAATATTAACACAAAATTGAAAGTATAAAGAAATTTTGTGTAAAATATTTATAGAAGCTTATAAAAATAATAAATATAATATATAACATATAACATATATATAAATTTATTTCCCATCATAATTTTTACCATGAGATATGGTAAAGGAAAAATGAGCAATCATCATTCCATGAGGCGGTAGTTCGTCATACACGTAAATAGTATGTTTGTTAACCATTAGATGGAGTTGTGTGTATGTGTAGTAAAATCATTAGAATAACAACATCCTACTATATTGAGTGTAATTTTTTTGTTAAATAATCATGGAGTAAATATATTGTAGTGTTGGAGAAAGAAAATAAAATAAATGATGTTGATAGAAGACATTACCTGTTAATTAGGTAACTCCTTTTGGTTTGTTCCAAAATCCTTCCATTGATTTATTTTAAACAAAAGGGGTGATTAAAGGAGCAAGGGAGGGATTTTGGTAAGTGTATTGGGTAAATATTTTTAACAACTATTTTTTTTGAGATATTTGAAGAATAGGGGGATGTGGTGTCCTTTTGTATGGAAGGGAAATGACACACTTTGTGTAAGAACATAGATCTTCGTTTCAGGTATGTTTTTCCTTTTATGGTCGTTTTTTAGAAAAGAGGAAAATCTGGAAATTTTCTAAGTACACGCCGTGTACTTTATAAGTACACGTTGTGTACTTTGATGTAGTGTCAGGCTGTGTCCAGGCCACACACATGGTGTGTAGGGGCGATGTGGAGTCTGCTTAAAGCGGAGTATGGAAGGACTAAGTACATGTCGTGTACCCCAGAAGTACACACCGTGTACTTTCTTTTTATTATTAAATGGACCAGGGTCGCTCCTAACGGAAAGAAATTGCTTCTTCATTAGGTTCCTCATCCGAGAGAACCCGTACGGCTGTAGAGCTTCTCCGAGCCCCCGAGCCTCCTTCCATTCTCCGAATTGACCATTGTCAATTGAGTTTGAACCGCAGCGGTAAGCCCTTCCTTCTCCTAGATCTTTGTTTTCAAATTCCTCCTCTTTCTTAAGATATCGTGGGTTGATAATTTGGTGCGTTTTATAGATCTACGCCATTCTAAGTAGAATTAAGCCTCGTGGTTCAAATATATCAATCTCCTGGCATCGAGGTAGGTGTTTTGTGCCTTTCTGTAGGAAGTCTTTGAATATTTTGTGCAATTCCACCAATTCCCTTGAACGGGATATTGGGTGTCTCCTATTTTTTCCCGGTTGTTTTCCTAAATTGCTTGATTGCTTGAGAAGAGGTCAATGATTATGAATAGGGTAATTTTTACTGTTCTATGGATGTTTTTCCGGGGATGTTTTTCTTGTTATGCGTTTTTACAGTTTCCATTCCTAGTTGTAAGATAGTGGAACTGTTGTACTGTTATATTTTTGTACCTTAGAATGATAGTAATGTAGTTCTTGAGATTTACTTGGGGCGATACGTGCGTTATGAATGTTTTTTTTCACAGGGCTGTGAGATCCTAGTATATTGGACCATAGGAAGAATGGATGTAAGGGCTTCTCCAGAGTGTCTTTAATTTATGATGTGAGACCACATGGGGAATTGATGTTGAGTGCTTCCTCAGAGTGCCTCTAGTTCCTCGACACGGGCCACAGGGGGAATGAGACGTTGAGTGCTTCCACAGAGCGCCTTTAGTATAATAAGAGACTATAGGGGGGATTGACAGTGAGTTCTTCCCTAGAGAGTCTATTCATTATTTAGCTGAACCAGAGGGGTGAGACTGTGTGTGCCTCCAAGAGGGTTGCTATTACTTGTAGGTTGAACCTTAGGGGTTAGGCTGTGAGAACTACCCAAAGGTTAACTTTTTGTTCTACATGCTTGAGTAGCTACTTCCTTGTTCGTATATTATCTCCTAGAAATTGTGGATTGTTTACTTCTATGTATTATCCCATTTATTGCTTACTGTTTACTGCTTACCGAACTTTACCTGCCATATTTTCACTGACTGTTAGGCACAGATATTTGGGTGGTTTCCGATTGGGACATTGTCTCACACACCGTTTGGGTCATTCTTTTGGGACCAAACGGATTATATTGTTGTAGGTATAGATAAGGGAAAGAGCCCCTCTACTTCATATACTTGACTTGTTGTGGAGCTGGAGAGCATAGGACCAAGCTATGGCTTGCGATGCTGAGGAGTTTACTTGTTTTATTTTTCACTTTGGTTTAGTATTGTATTCCGTATTGTGACTTGTTTGGATGATTTCTTAGACATATGTATCATGAATCATTTATATATATTTGTGTGTGTGTGTGTGCTCTAGTCGTTTACTGTTAGTCTTCCGCTGTTTATCATTTACTCTTGTATGGATGGTAATGGTTTATGCTGTTGCCTGTTTGTTTTCTTCCACTGTGTACTCTTCTAATGAGGGCATATTTCCCACATTATCACACCCAAGGCCCTCGCTTCTAGTCAGAAGCCTCTGGAATTTGGAGAAATGTGCTTGAGGCCATGTGACCAACTGGGTACGGGGCGCCTCTGGGTGGCTTCCGGAGCAGGGACGTTATAAAGTGGTATCATAGGGGTTTATTTTCTCTTGACTTACTGTTTGGAGCCTTTAGCCAGGGATATGATGGATTTGGTACTTGGTATTAAGTTGTTCTCGGGAGTAGCTAACCCTTGTATAGGGAAAAGCCAATCAACCTCGCTTATTATAGTTTTCTTGTTTTTCTATGTTACAGTTGATCTGACTTCACGTAGATTGATTCACATGCCTTGTGTGGTTATTTTTCATGATATTGTGGTTCTATTTCTGTCGCAACCCGATGAGGTGAGGGTATTCCATCTCATGCATCACATAGGCACTTGTTAGAAATCACATGCTATGCATTATTTTCGTACCATCTAGGGTGCATTAGCAATTTCATGTTGTTGTGATAGACGTTGTGTAGATTATGCATGTTCTTGTGATATATTCTTTGATATAATCCCTGCAGTTTGATAGAGAGGTTGTTTGTATTGTACCTTGCCTAAATGAACGCCAAATTTTAGTTCTTGAGGTGTTATGGGCCCTCATGAATCAGAACTTGGTGGATCATTGACTTGTTTCCCTTATTTATGATATTTAATAGATTCCAATATTTGATTCATGGGGATTATGGACCCTCGCGGATCGGAATTTGGTAGCTTCATGCTTGTTATTCAGTGTTTGCTAGGCTTCGGTTCAGTTTCAGAGCTACTGCCCAGAAAAACCCAAAATACACAACGTGTACATTATATATACATGTCATGTAGTTTTTAAACTGTGTCACTGACTGTGTGAGTAGAAACATGGGTTGTGAAAAATCTCCACGAACACGCTGTGTACGGTAGGTACACGCCGTGTAGTAGTGAGCTGTGTACCCGGTCGTGTCACTAACAACACGGGTTGGGGAAGCTCATGTAATACACACTGTGTTTTGTATGAACACACTGTGTAGTCTTGTTTTAGGTACCCGACTGTGTCACAAACAACACGGGACAGTGTTATCTCCACATATACACACTGTGTTTGATTGGAACACGCCGTGTATGGGTCAGCCATGTACCCGGCCGTGTCTCCAACAAAACGGGTCGGGAAAAACCTTCTAGTACAAGTCGTGTTTGTTCGGAACACGCTGTGTAACCGGCCGTGTAACTAACAAAACGGGTCATCGAAACCTTGTCTACTACACACCATGTCCACAGGAAACACACTGTGTAGTCTCAGTTTAAGAAGACTGTGTGGGTTAGCCGTGCAAGGAGTCTCACGTAGGGGAATAGAGTTAAGTACAAGACGTGTAGATTTTATACACGCCGTGTAGTCATGTTTTGTAGAAACATAAGTTTTTCCTCCCCCTGTTACATTTTTTACTCCATTTTTCTCTATCCTTGATATTCTTGATCTAAGGTGTGCTTTTGATCTTTTAGAGCTATGCCTCTGAGACACCCTCCGGTTGTACGTCAGTTGCAGGATGGTGATCAGATTCCAGATATAACTGATCAAGGACTTCCTGTCGATCCTCCAGTTGTGCCATCCTTGGCACCGGCTATTATACCAGTTGCAGGCACTGATGCACAGTTTAGGGAAGGCTTTATGAGGATGATGCAGAATATTCAGGGAGAACCGCCTCCTACCACGACTATGGAAAACTTGATGCGAGTTTTCCAGCATCAGCACCCTCCAACTTTCTCGGGGGAAGGAGGACCACAGGCTGCAGAGCCATGGCTGGAAGCCATGCTGACTATCTTTGAGCATCTGGAAATGCCTCCAGAGAGGTGGGCCAAACTCTCTACCTATATGCTACGAGACTCCGCCAAGTGGTGGTGGGACGTGATCTCACAGGCGGTTCATCCACAGGTTATGGCTTGGGAGGAGTTCCAATTCGTTTTTTACGACTACTTCTACCCAGAGACCCTGAGGGCTGATCGAGCCTGGGAGTTCATGAGTCTAGAGCAGGGTACTTTTCTGTTATGGAGTATTCCTCTCATTTCACCGAGCTGCAGCGTTTCACACCCCTCTGGGGTGGATATGGGATTTTCATAGCAAGGATTTTTTAGGATGGTCTGAGGAGGGAGATCCGCTCATAGGTGAATATCTTCTAGTTGACTTCCATCACTTCCATCATCAACCAGGCACAGATTGCGGAGCGCAATTTGAGAGAATCTGGAGCTGTGATCTAGGGCGGTTCTGCTTCCAAATCTAGTAATCCTCTAGTTGATAGCAGGAAGCGCCGTAGGGAGTCTACGCGCGGTGACCCGAGGAGTCGAGATACATCTTCAGGTAGCCAGGTAGTATGCTACCAGTGTGGAAGGGCAGGGCACACGAGGCCACAGTTCCAGAGAGACCTAGTGGAGTAACGATCTTGCGGGAAGATGGGTCACCTTCAGAATTTCTGCCAGGTTTTCTCACAAGTATCTAGTGACCAAGGTTCTTCCATGAATCCTCATTCAGGAGCTGCACCACCAGTTTCTCACTAGTCGGGGAATTAGAGTTCCTCAGGCCGTTCGGGCCGAGGTGGTGGTCTAGGCCATGGTGGTCCGTCACCAGTCTTTTAGAGTCAGCAGAGTGGATCATCTCAAAGTGGTCAGGCAGGGTCACAGGGTCGCAGGGTAGGACAAACTTATGCGGTGGAGGAGACCTATCAGGAGAAGGATCCTGAACCTTCTACAGTTTGAGGTACGGTCTTAGTAGCCTCTTTTTTATCTTCATCTCTTTTCGATACTAGTGTTACTCGTAGCTTTATCTCTGTTGTTGTTATGGAGAGCCTCAGGCTTTGTGTTTTTTCTTGCTGACTTGTTAACACTAGACACACCTTTGGGGACGAGGACATCTAGTGTACGTCTGTGCAAAGAGTGCCCTCTCGAGGTTGCAGGGTATCGTTTCTTATGTTATCTCTATGTCCTAGAGATGATAGGCTATGATGTCATTCTCAGGATGGACTGGTTGGTTCCCTTCCATGAAGTCATCGACTGTTATCACCGCAGGGTGAGTATTATTTCACTAGAGGGTGAATCTTTTCTTCATAGAGGTGAATGGGATGTTCGGGCGAGTCGAGGAGGACTCGAGCATCGTAGGCTAGGAAGGGTTACAACCCAGATTTCTAGTTCTTATCTGGATGATCAGGGGACTTCACAGTTGGACTTTCCTCCAGTGGTGGATCGTTTCAGATATGTCTTTCCAGAGGATTTTTCAGGTTTGCCTCCAGAGTGTGAGGTAGACTTCTCTATTGAGCTCATGCCAAGAGAGGCACTGGTGTCCATTCCTCCCTATAGGATGACTACACCTGAGTTGCAGGAGCTCAAGAAGAAGTTGAAGGAGTTTCAAGAAAAGGGTTTCATCCAACCCAGTACTTCTCCTTGGGGTTCGCCTATCATGTTTGCGAAGAAGGAAGATGGTACCCTTAGGCTCTGTGTGGATTATCGGAAGCTGAACCAGTTGACGGTCAAGAACCAATATCCCTTTTGTAGGATTAATGATCTTTTTGATCATATTCAAGGATTTGGTGTGTTCTCGAAGATCGATTTGAGGTCCGTTTATCATCAGTTTCGCGTTAGACCATCGGATATACCTCTGACAGCCTTTAGGAGCAGGTATGGTCTCTACGAGTATATGGTTATGCCGTTCAGTCTCACGAATGCGCCTGAAGTTTTCATGGCACTGATGAACCGAGTGTTCCATCATTACTTGGATTCCTTTGTCGTGGTCTTCATGGACGATATCCTGGTGTACTCTCACACTCTACACGACCATGCTACCCATCTTGAGATCTTTCTAAGTACACTGAGAGAGAATTGAATTTATGCTAAACTCTCGAAGTGCCACTTTTGGATGGATCAGATTCACTTCTTAGGCCACGTCATCTCAGAGGTAGGACTATTTGTGGACCCAGAGAAAGTGAGATCTATAGTTTCTTGGGATCATCCGAAGAACATTTTGGAGTTATGGAGTTTCCTAGGGCTTTCTGGATACTACAAACGCTTCATTCAACACATTTCATGCCTAGAAGAACCATTGACCGGTCTGACCAAAAAGGGGGTGATGTTCTTATAGTCAGATTCTTGTGAGTCAGCCTTTCAGGAGCTAAAGTTAAGGTTGATGTCACCACTGATACTAGTCTTTCCAGATCTAGGAAAGATATATACTATTTATTGTGATGCTTCAGGTATCGGACTGGTCGTTGTGCTTATGCAGGGAGATGGAGTCGTTGCATACAGGTCTCGGCAGTTGAGGCCACAAGAGAGGAACTACCCGATGCATGATCTGGAGTTGGCTGCTATTGTTCATGCATTGCACTGTTGGTGACATTACCTTACAGAAGAACACTTTGTGGTTTTCACCAACCACAAGAGTCTCATGTATATATTCACTTAGCATGATTTGAATCTGAGAAAATGCAGGTCGGTTGAGTATCCTCAGTAATTTGATATCAAGATTGCATATATACCAGGAAGGGGAAACGCAGTGGTAGATGCATTGAGTAGGAGAACTCCGATTCAGGCAGTTCAGGAGGCCAGCAGTGAGTGGAAGCTTATGACTCTATTATCTGATATGCATCTGGAGGTGCACAACACATAGGGACAAACATTCCTATCTTCGGTAGTTGTTACCTATACACTTCTTGATCGGGTACGGATGCGGCAGCTATCAGACTCAGAAGGCTTAGTCATGCTGGAGAGTGTGTCTAGAGAGGACCCTCTTCCTGGATGGACAGTGGGCAAGGAGGAGATCTTGTGTTTCCAGGGATGCGTATGGGTGCCAGCAGACATACGCGAGGAGCTAATGAGGGATTTTCATTCCTCAGTTTGGGCAGTTCATCCAGGAATCACCAAGATGTATCAAGATCTTCATCGCCAGTACTGGTGGCCAGGTATGAAGAGAGATGTTGCTGGATTCGTCTTGAGGTGTTCTACTTGTCAGCAGGTGAAGGGGGAGCATCAGCGACCAGCAGGCCTTTTACAGCAGTTACCCATTCCGGAGTGGAAGTGGAACGATGTCGCGATGGACTTCATGATCGGATTGCCAAGGTCACCTCGAGGGAACGATACTGTTTGGGTTGTCACCGATAGGCTTATGAAGGTTGCTCACTTCTTACCGATCAAGGAGAACTTCAATGTTGATGATCTGGGATGACTATAAATCCGGGAGATTGTAAGTCCCCATGGAGTTCCACACTCCATTATTTCATACAGGGATGCACGCTTTACTTCTTGGTTCTGGAAGGGGCTTCAGAGGGCTTTGGGTACACAGGTACTTTTGAGTACAACATACCATCCCCAAACAGATGTCCAGTATGAGCGTATGATCCAGGTGCTTGAGGATATGCTTCGAGCTTGCATTCTAGACTTTGGAGGTTCTTGGGAGAAGCATATCCCTATTGTGGAGTTCGCCTACAACAACAGTTTTCAGGAGACTATTCAGATGGGACCTTACGAGGCTTTGTATGATAGGCCATGCCGATCACCTTTATGCTGTCTGGAGGGAGGAGAGGCCGATTTACTGGGATCTCGTCTTGTTTAGGATACCTCAGACCAGATAGAGTTGATTCGGAAGAGGATGGCTACAGCACAGTCTCAACAAAAGTCTTATGCTGATTAGCAGAGACGACCTCTGTAGTTCGAGGTCGGAGATCAGGTTTTCATGCGTGTCGCACCGAGGTTGGGACACAAGAGGATTCATAGACAGGGTAATATTTCACCATGGTACGTCGGGCCGTTTGAGGTGCTGGAGAGAATTGGTCCAGTTGCCTATCGGTTGCAGTTACCTCAGAGGTACTGGGCCATGCACGACGTCTTCCACGTCTCTCATCTCCAACGTTACTTTTCATACCCGTCTCATGTCTTTCAGTCCGAAGAGGTTGAGCTCAAAGTGGATGCATCATTTGAGGAGCATCCTATCCGTATTGTCTATCGCAGAATGAAGGTTCTCCGTGGGCAGTCTGTTCGTCTAGTATGGGTGCTATGGCAGCACGGGCGAGTACAAGACGAGACCTGGGAGAGGGAGGCTGATGTACGATCACAATGGCCGGAACTTTTCAGGGTTTCTTCTTCTCCGCCTCGCTAGGGAAATTTGGGGATGAATTTATTTAAGGGGGAAGTTTGTAAGAACCCGGATCTTTGCTTTAAGTATTTTTTTCCTTTTCTGTTCATTTTTGAGAAAAGAGGAAAATCTGAAAATTTCCTATGTACACGCCGTGTAGTTTATAAGTACACGCCGTGTACTTTGATGTAGCGTCAGGACATTTGTTGGCCGTGTCCGGGCCACACAAATAGTGTGTAGGGGTGATGTGGAGTCCGCTTAAAGCGGAGTACAGAAATACCAAGTACACGCCATGTACCCCATAATTACACACCGTGTACTTTATTTTTTTTCATTAAACGGACCGGGGTCGCGCCTCACGGACAGAACTCTCTTCTTCCTCATGTTATTCATCTGATAGAACCCGTACGGCCGCGGAAATTCTCCGATCCCCCGAGCCTCCGTCCGTTCTCTGAATCTACCACTGTCGATTACATTGGAACAGCAGTGGTAAGACCATGCTTCTCCTAGATCTTATTTTTCCAACTCCCCTTTCTCAAGATATCATGGGTTGATCGTTTTGTGCTTTTTTGTAGATCTATGTCGTTTTAAGGAGAATCAATCCTCGTGGTTCAAGTATATCGATCTCCTAGCATTGAGGTAGGTGTTTTGTGCCTCTATGTAGGAAGTTTTTGAATATTTTGTGCAATTACACCAATTCCCTTGAACGGCGTATTGTGTGTTTCCTATATTTTCCCCTGTTGTTTTCCTGCATAGCTTGATTTCTTGAGTAGAGTTCAATGCTTGTGAATAGGGTAATTTTTACTATGCTCTTGATGTTTTTCCATGCATGTTTTTCCTGTTAGGCGTTTTTCCAGTTGCCATGCCTAGTTGTAGGATAGTGGAACTGTTGTATTGTTATACTGTTGTGCCTTAGAATGATATCCAAGTAGTTATTGAGGTTTACTTGGGGCGATACACGTGCTATGCATGTTTGTTTTACACAGGGCTGTGGGAACCTAGTGTAGTGGACCATAGGGAGAATGGACGTAAGGGCTTCTCCAAAGTGTCTTTAATTTACGATGCGAGACCATAGGGGGAATTGACGTTGAGTGCCTCCTCAGAGTTTCTATAGTTCCTCGACGCGGGCCAAAGGGGTAATGAGACATTGAGTTCTTCCCCAGAGCACCTTTAGTAAGATACGAGACTATAGGGGGGATTGACAGTGAGTACTTCCCCAGAGAGTATATTCTTTCTCTAGCAGAACCAGAGGGGTGAGACTATGTGTGCCTCCAAGAGGGTTGCTAGTACTTGTAGGTTGAACCTTAGGGGTTAGGCTGTGAGAACTACCCAGAGGTTACCTTTTTGTTCTACTTGCTTGAGTGGTTGATTCCTTGTTCGTAGATTATATTCTAGAAATTGTGGATTTTTTACTGCTATGTATTATCCTGTTTACTACTTACTATTTACTGCTTACCGTACTTTACCTACCATATTTTCACTGACTGTTAGGCACAGATCTTTGGGTGGTTGCCTAGTGGGATGTTGTCTCACACCCTGTTTGGGTCATCCTTTTGGGCCCAAACAGATTATATTGTTGTAGTTATAGATAAGAGAAAGCGCCCTTCTACTTCAGGTACTTGACTTGCTATGGAGCTGGAGATCATGGGACCAAGCTATGGCTTGCGATGCTGAGGAGTTTACTTGTTTTCTTTTGCACTTTGGTTTAGTATTGTATTCAGCATTGTGAATTGTTTGGATGATTTCTTATACATATGTATCATGAATCATTTATATATATCTATGTGTGTGTGTGTGTGTGTCCTCCAGTTGTTTACTGTTATTCTTCCACTATTTATCATTTACTCTTGTATGGATTATTACGGTTTCTGTTGTTGTCTATTTGTTTTCTTCCACTGTGTACTCTACCAATGAGGGAATAGTTTCCCCACTATCACACCAAAGGCCCTCGCTTCTATTCAGCAGCCTCTAGCATTAGTGGAAATTCGGTTGAGTCCATATGACCAATCGGGTATGGGGCGACTCTTGGTGGCTTCCGGAACTAGGATGTTACACATTGCATTTTTTTGAAACAATTTAGGTGTACCCACATATTTACCAAAAAAGTCATAAAAACCCAAAAAAATATCAATAATATAATGTACATGAATTAATAAAGGCCATAAAATGGGTGTTGGAAAAGTTTCTAGCTCATTTTGGGTCATAAATTTAAGGTTTAATACTTTATTAACCCAATTTTTCGCTTAACCGTTGTAATTAATTTTAATCATCTTTGATAATATTTTTCGTGAAAAAACTAATTTTACCTTATTAAAAATTATAAAAAAAATATTATTAAAAATATTGAATAAATTTTTCCAAATTCTTATCGTATAATTGGATGAAATTAATTTAAAATTAATCTCGTAGTCGGGTCGAGAATACTAGTTTTTAAAGTAAAAACATTCAAAAGATTGCTATGTTTTTATACCCAAGTTTGAAGAAAAATTGATCTCAATAACCTAAATTTTATTAATTGATAAAAATATTATATAATTAAAATTTTTAAACAATTTAAAATATAATTTAACCCTTCAAATAAATTAGACAAAAATAATTTTTGAATTAAAATTCAGTATTTTAAACTATTCATTAAAAAATAAAACATCATAGCAAAATTCCAAAAAAAATTAACATAACCAAATTTATATTTTTCTATTTCAAATATAAAGTTTATTTTTAAAAAATATAAGTTCCCAAAAATTGTATTTAAAATAGGTTATCTATTAAAATGCGGTAAAACTACCTTTTTAAAAATATAGGTTTTTAAGAAAAAAAATTGGATTGTTCTTCTATTATATCTATAAAATCTATTGGATGATTAAAAATATTTGTTTGAATATATAACATATAAATTGAATTAATATCATTCACTATTAGTAATTAATTTAACTTATTAATATAAATCTTCTTTTTCACATAAAAATAGACTTTTATAAAATTCGTCCCATTATATTCATTTTGTTTCTATATTATTTTCTAATAAATAGGTATCTAATGAATTAAAATATTTAGATTCATAAGTTATTTAATCTTATTATATTAAATTTAAAGTTCTATTATATCCTATTTAATAATAATATTCTAATAATGAATTATTTTTCTGTAACACTTGGCCTTTCATATTGTGTAGGCCATTGAGGAATGCCATTCGTTCATGTAATGTAAGCTATCGTCTATGTTCTATTTAAAGAAAGATAAAATTTATGTTTCATGTAATGTAATATTATGTTTTTGTTTCATATAATGCATTCCATAGATAGTGAATTGAAATAAAATAAACTATTTCAAGTGTTGCGTGAAATGAATAATATCAAAAAGAATAAATTAATTTGAAAAAAATAAAAAAATATTAGGGTGTTACATTTTACCCCCTTAAAATGAATTTTTCCCTTGAAATTTGTTTGGGTTATCAAAGGTTTAATACAAGAGAGTCCCTTTCATAAAAACCCACATCATTAAAAATAATTCTATAACTTCCATTAAAAGGGAAATTTGCAACCATAATGGTTACCCAAAGTATCATATATCTTGGTTTCCACATTGGAGAACATAGGTTGGAAAGTAAAAATGTGGACTTACAGGAAAAAAGAAAATAATCATAGGAATTGATTGAGGTCATAAATCACAATCAAATGAATGATCAAGGAAATGTTTAGGGTCTCAAAGATATAATTATGTGATGATTTAAAAGTCTATCAGTTCAAGAAAAATTAAGGTATTAGGAAAATAGGTTTTTTTATCATTATCCTATATTTGAGTAGTTTTTTATTGACCTAGAATATAAGTAAATATACTTACATATTATGTTTCTATAAAAAAATCCATTCTTTTTTTTTGATTTTATCTATTTATAATTTATCCATTACTTTAAGAAATGGATGTCCAAAAATTAACTTTGATGCCCAAAGAACAAAAATGAAATTTTAGGATATCTTAAAGCCTGTAAAATAATGAAAAGTATAACTATTTGTCTCTAAAAATCCATAAAAATCAATACAGTTAATGCATAAATCTCTAACCATAAAAATTAAAACTCCTATTTCATCATAAATAATTATTTATAAAAAATTATTATACATTAACCAGGACATCATGTAGGAAAGTGGTAGGCATGAAACCCTTATCATCCTTTGGTCATGGGTTCAAGACTCACATCCTTGCCAGAATATATTAGTTTCCACCCAAAATATATTATTTCCTTTTCTAAAACCACACAAATATAATTTCCAAAGAAAATATGTTGGTTATCCTTGAAATATAGTTATTCACTAAATATCATTTTAACTAATGTTTTCAATACAATAAAAATACATAAACAATTCATCCAAATTTAACATAAAATTTTCATTAATGGTTAACCGTATAACTCTTACTAAATATGAAAATCAAAAAATTTAAAAATAATTTCAAGAAATTAGATTAACATTGATCCCTCATATATAACAATGTAACTCTAGGTTGTCATATTCCAAACATGTGAATAACCTCATGGTAAATTCTATTGGAACATTGTAATAACCTGAATTACCATAAATCCTTTTGGAAACATGAATGCTTATTCATTCCATATATTACTAGGTATATTCCAAAAAACCAATAAATTCTAATCTTCATCCATCATAGAATGATCTACTTTTCATCAAGTCCTTAATTAGTTTCAAGGTAATCATTACCGTCTAATTTACTTATTCATATCCAAGATAACTTTACCCGAACAGAAATATCTTAACATAAGTAACATATTAGGGGTTATTTTACCTTATTCAAAATATCACTTTTTCATTGAATAAAATTTTTAGTCCATTAGAAACATTCAACATAATATTTTAAATCCTTAGCGAAAAACATAAATTACACAATACTTATTTATTTTGATATTCATATAACATAATTCATGAATCCAAAATATATAAAAACATTGATTATTCCAATTCATCTATAAACCATATGAAGGATACCTCATAATATTACTTAATACCTCTTTCTTTTCAAATTTCATTTGTAACCTCATCGACATCAACAATATAACCATTACTCACACCTCCTTATCAATTCTCATCTATAGATTTCATCTTGGGACATTGAGTTGAATAATGACCATTTATTCCACAATTGAAACACTTAACCTTCTATGATGCCTTAGGGAGGAAAATATTTTCATTCATTCAATTTTTAGACTCATCATTTTTTCCTTGCAGTCACCTACTTTGTTTCCTTCTTTTCTATATCCAAAAAATCTTCTTATTCCTCTTAGACGGTCTCTTAAGTGATTATTTACATGTTCTTGACACAAAGGAAACCAAATTGTATTTTCTACATGGTCTCTATTACCTAAAATCTCATCAAAAACCTTTCTTATTTTCCTTCATGAGTCTGAGAGCTGGTTAAGGTACACATTTTTAACCATGTTCTATTAAAATTGATAAGGCATGATAACAATATCTTTGAATCATGTGATCAACCAACTTGACTACTCATCAGAATACCTTCCATCACATTCAATATTAATCTATTTCCTTCGAGTTCCTATCATTGACTAAAACCATAAGTATAGTGTGAGTTTTACTTATCATAGAACAAAATCACACAATCATGAAAAGAATTACTTATAGGGTTTTTAAATCATGACACCTTCCTTAATATATGACACCCTATGTTCATCCTACATTATTAATATCCAACTTTTATTTAAATCCTTCATGATGGTTTAGGAAGTGTTTTTGAATTCCTAAATCATATCCCCAGGGAGTTACAAACCATGTGTGCATCAAGGCCCATTGACGTGTACTAGATTACCCAGAGTTAGTCTAGGAACATTTTGTCAGAGTTGTTACCCTTAGGTAAATCTGTTCTAGATCCACATCTACTATTAGTATCCAGATAGGGATGTATTTCTTGGAAACCACTCACTCTATACTTTACCTAAATTATAGGACATTTTCCTATACTTTTCTTTATCCTTAGACTTATCCCTTGACATGTCCTTAGGGTTCTCACTATGGTTTTCTCATCCTAGATTCAACAGGTTAACAAGACCTTTTCTCAGATACCAACTATATTGAACCTTGATTTTCATACATAGAAATTATATAACATTTGAAGAAAACTTAAAAATATTTTACAAGAAGATGCTAAAAAACAGTATTAGTTTAGTTCCTTTAGAAACATGGAAATGAAAACACTAATACATATGTGAGTTATATTTTCTCCCACTAGGTTCTCCAAAACTATCACCACTCATATACATATCATACATGAAATAAATCTTCATAAACTGGGGAATTAAACATAAAAAATGGGTGAGATCAAGTTTCCAGTAAGGGTAAATAAGGGAGACATGTAAGAATAATCCTAAACATAGGGGTATGAGAACATGATAACAACATTATAAGATCGAACCCTACATATCAAATATCATAAACATGAGTTATGGGATAAATCTTAGCAGTTCATAAGACTTGAATAATAAGGAAATAAATATCATCATACATAAAATAATAATGGAGGATTAAGAAATAGAATTTATAACATGAATATAAGAATATAAATTTTTATATCAAGGTTACCTACGAGGACCTTAATATCATGTTAGGCTTGGGAAATGACCCATGTACCTGCTTCTAGATTGGGATAACAACCTCTGTACCCTCTTACTTTTAAGAATGGGCTACAACCCAAGTACCTTTTTATGTTCAGGCTTGGGCTACAACATGTGTTCCTTATTATTTTCTATCTTGGGCTACAACCCAAGTAAATTCTTACATGTTTTATAAGGTAAAAAGAACATTCCTTTTTCACGGTAAAAACATTAGAAAAAAACATCATTAAAAAGGTGAAAATAAGATTACTTTGAAAAAATTGGTAAAATAAAAAAAGGGTACAAATGTATTTTAAATATTTTAGGAGAATAATAGAGTATTCTTTTAAAAACTTTTTAGGAAACATTTTTAGTGAATATAGATTTCTGACCGAAGAGATGGTAAAGTCGGGCTTTCTTAAATATAATTTCTAAACTATATTATGTACTGAAGAGTAAAAAATGGTACCAATACAAGAATATATCATGAATAACCATAGTAGAAGATAAATAATTATCTTTCTTAAGATTTTATTATAATACTTCATCAAAGGAACATAAATATAAACAATCTTGAAAAGTGTTGAGATTGTTTCAATGAACTATTACCACTTGGTAACTTTGGACCATACTCCCTATTTAAGAAAATAAAATTACATGAATCATAAAATATCATGAAAATAATAATATTCATAATATAACATTTATATGAAATTATATACACCTCATGGAATAATATATGTTCATAACATGGTAGGTGACTCAATGAACGAAATTTTGACAAAATTACATTACTGATTCGGTAACATTTGAAACATAAAACCCATAAGATATATATAATAAAATGGATATTTAAATACCCATAAATTTAATTATAATAATCATATATTAAAGCAATAGTCATTATACACACCACATAAAATAAATGGGTGGTGAATAAATCATATATCTCATTGAAATAAAAAGTGAGATGAAATTCCCTTACCTTTAGTCGTGAATCTCATCATAATCATTCAAAAATCATATATAATAAATATAAATTTATTATAAATCTATAATATAACCATATTATTACTTCTAATACCATATATGGTTTTATTATGTCTTTATATGACCCGCTTGTTAACAATTCTATGTTAAGGTTTCACTTCGGGTAATATCTGCTTTGTTTTTCGCAAGTGTCTTAATTTGTTATATCTTTGGTCTTTATTCTTATATCATGTTTTCCAAAATGTAAAACATGATTTAAATATAATTTATATTCAGTTTTTGGTGTCATAATAATCCATATAATATATAAGTATAAAACAGAATATACCGTTTATGGAGATGGTAAGTCTTACGTACGCATGAATGCCATTTCAATTTAACCGTCATGTTGAAATAAATTATGTAAAATACATATATGTATATATAATAATTATATTATATTTATTATATCATATATATATCATATATATTCACTAAACCCATCTATTGACGCTCCTTTTCGTCACATTGTCTAAAAGAATGGAAAGGGAAATGACTTAGCACAAATTGATTCATCCTTTGAAGAAAACATCAAAAATCAACAAAGGCATGAACATGGGATCAAGAGCACATGTGCCGCGCAAGTTCTATCAATGTTGTGCAAGTCTACTTACGCGACGCATGATGGTCGTGCAAGTGACTTGCACGACCTAAAGGATAACGGCCCGGGGTCTTCTCCTGCCTATAAATAGACCCTGTGGGCCCCCCATTCGAGGAGGATTTTTTTCGAGAAACTCAGATTTGAGCTCCCGGCGCCCTAGTCTCTTCTCAAAGCTTCCGAAACACTTCTAAGGTAATTTATTACCTAGAACGGAAGATCTAAAGAGTGGGATGAAGGCCTAAGTGTTGAAACTCATCAACACTTGCGCACCTGAGTGGCCAGCCCTTAAGGGAAAAGGCCACACTTGCACGCCGCCTTACTCCTTCAATAGAACTTGCGCGCCCCTTTTCTGGAAGAACCTCAAGAGGATTCTAAAGGCTTTAATCAAGAGTCTATCAAGTATTACCCTACTGGTTAACCATCGCGCAAGTACACTATGTGTCGCGCAGGTATACCTGCGTGACCAAGACTTGCGCGCCGACGCAGTACCTGTGCGCCTGCCAGGACTTGCCTGCCCCTGCCTTTTTGGGTGCCCTTCTTGCCCATTTCACCCCTCTTAAGCCATTCCACATTTCCTATTCAATATTTAGTCTTCAAGACACTCTTCAAAGCCATTTATGGCATGATTTTTTGATTCTAATTCCTTATATGAAAGGAATTCTGTGGAATATCTCTCAAAACCTAGTGATTTACACATCTTTATGTCACTAAAGATTGAGATTTCATTCATTCAACCTCATCCTTTAAGATTAGATAATCCTTAACCTGGGTCTCCTTTTCGGGAATAATCCCCAGTCATAAGTCCGCTAATTTGGGCATCCTCTTTAGGAGTAAGCCCCAAGTCCTCTAATTTGGGCATCCTCCTTTTCAGGAGTAAGTCCCAATCATAATTCTTAACATGGGAATCCTCCTTAGGAGTAAGCCCCAATTCTTAAAGTTCCCAAATCTGGGAATCCTCCTTAGGAGTAATCCCCAGTCCCCTAATTTGGGCATCCTCCTCAGGAGTAAGCCCCAAACCTTAATTCCCTTAACCTGGGCCTCTTTTTTAGGAGTAAGCCCCAGTCTCAAATATGGGCATCCTCTTCAAGAGTAAACCCCAAGTCCCTTAATTTTCCAAATCTCTTAACATGGGCCTCCTTTTTAGGAATAAGCCACAGTCTTAATTTCTCTTAACCAGTTCTAATTTACCTTTGATCTGGGATTCCTTTTGAGGAGTAAAACCCAATCATAAGTCTTCTCCTAATTTGGGCCTCCTTTTTAGGAGTAAGCCCCAAGTTAGAGTATTCAAAATCTCCATGAAGCACATATACCTTTATGGACCTTGTTCCTGGATTTATTCCCTAAAGTAAATCCTAACCTTCATTTATCTGGGCAGTCATATATACATAAGCCCCACATTATTTCTTATGATTTCATCTTTCATGGCCCAATTGTCTAATTTTTACCAATACCTCTTGTTTATCACACCGAGCATGACTCACGTGAGCTTAGAGTGTAAAAGTAATTGTGACATATTTCTTTGAGCCATCAATCATAAACATCATACTCCCTTACTCAAACTACGTGGGTTCTGATTCCTTTTCTAAACAAAGGATATATAGGTATCCCGTCTACGGGTTCCATCCCAACTCTAAAATAATCCATGTCCTTATGAATGACAATAAACTTCAAGTGCCCCACTGAGTGGCTTTAAAACCAGCCTGGTCATCATAATGACCAAGAGACTTCTATATAAATGTGTTGAAGGGTACCATTAACCAAGAATATCTAATAAATACAGATGATTCTCTATTGATGAAGAACCTCGAATACATACAAAAGATTCTCTAAATTTCCTACATATTTAATCATTGATTGTCAGATCTGAAGTAAATCTCATTTTATACTTGGTAATGTAATAAGGATTCACGAACATAACTTAAATCTATAAAGAGAGTCCTGTAGTAGACAATAATTCCCCACAAAAAGGTGTGATGAGTCCGACCTCCCATCCTCTCGACCAATGTAAATTCCTAAGCCTCATCAGTCCACAAACTAATGAGCACCAACCTTTGGAAAGTAGGTCCGAATGGATGTGGAATCATTGGATGTTTCTGGTTCTATGAACAAACCCATTAGAAACTGATCAGAATGTTTGAACCTCCCATCAAGGCGGTCATCCCCGGATTCCGAGGGAAACAAAAATGGTGAACACGGCGTGAATCCTTAACCAAGTTAAAATAATGTTTTACCCATTTTTAGGCCCCTATTTATAACTCAATGAGAGGGACAACAAAAACAATCATTGACATATGTGCTCATCCAAAAGATGTAGTGGCTGAATTTATCTTGATTACGTCTGTTATCTCAAACAGGCACTCTTATCCCAAGATCTTCTGCATTTCTAGAATGGATGCTCTCAAGTTCACACCTGTGAATATTTCTGCTGAAAATGCCACTACTACTACTCCTGTTGGATCGTCGTCTGCTCTTAGGACGATATCACATACTCATCGTCTTCAATGCTGGGTATCAAACACACTTGTAAAGGAGTACCATCAACACGGTACCATCCCAACTCTGGAGGCTGCCCGACAAGCCCTCCAAGTAAATAACTCACAGCGGTCGTCCGGACAAAGACGACCAGTGATCAAGAAACAGGCGGTGCTGACTACTGTCTCCAACCGTTTCAGGTCGTTATCCCCGGAACGCAATCACCATTCGCTCCCTTATTCTGGGGAGGTGAATGAGCAGGTCTCTCAGGGCCTTAATTCAAATAGGCAGGAGTCCTTCTTGAGGGCTCCCACCAACAATCGTCGCCAGACTCGTGCCGCAGTACGCCCTCAACATGATGAGGGTACTGACTCCAGGCGTTCATCTCAGGTTCCTCGAACTCGAGCAAGCAAGACGAACCACCAGAGGAGGAATCCAGTCAATAGTGGGCAGGTTCTCATCTCTTCTATCTCTGGAGAAGTCCACCAACCTAACTTGGTGGCAAGCAACGAGCATGCACATACACCTGCCCGTTTTAATTCCGCTGTCCAGCAGACTCGTCTGGCAGCATCACGCCAATCCCACCAGGCAATTCCAGTGGAGTACTATAGGCAGGAACATACACCTGTTTATACATCATCATTTAGTCAGCAGGATCTTCTGACTACATTTGATGGATCTCGTCAACCACGTTTGGTGAAGTGCAATTAGCAGGCACAAACACCTGCTAGTATTAATCAATCCTACCAACAGTCTCACTTGGTAGCATTCAGAGAAGTTAGTCGGAAAGCCCTGACAACAAATAGAAGGAAGACTTAACTCTCTTCCCCCACACTTGAGTACTTTCAGGATTCAGTGATAGGAAAAGGAAGACATGAGAAGGCACATACACCTGCTCCAAGCCTAGAATGGACGTATATTCCCATTCCGGCAGCTGAAGTCACCAAGCATATTCTATCAATGGTGAAAGAGCAGAAGCAAATCCCTGCTCATATTCTGGATGCCTACCAGGATATTATAACAACTTCAGCAGTATCTCAGGGAAAGACACATAAATCTATCCCTACCAGTGGAGTGACACAACAACAATTCACTCCAGAACAGACACACACATCTATTCCAGTCCAAGAGGGTTGTGGGGCATACTCCCTCATATCATACGGACAACCAAGTTAGGCACATACACCTGATTTGAGTAGAGATTGTCAGCCTAACCTGTCCATCTTTCCAGATCAGGCATATACACCTGCTCAGAGCAACCACTTTTGTCAACAAGTGGTTTCAAAGTTGAGTAAGAAGGCATCTAAGAAAAAGACTCGCCCAGCACAGTCAGGAGATAAAGAGCCAATCTGTAACAAGGCCTTGTTCGATGCTGGAGTTCTTGAAGCCCTCAGACAATTATCTGTTGAAATTCAAGATTCTACTCCCTCATTTCCCAATAGTGGTAACATGAATTCCAAAGGTCTTAAATAGACACTTCCTCATGAAGGCTTGCTTCATGACAATTCGGTCGATCTCGACGTTTCATCTTCAGATGAGAGCCACAGGAACCCTTTGTGTGGTCAGAAGTCCAAGGAGAAAGAGATATCATCTTTTGTTGTAACCCATTATGGTGGTCCTCCCCATGATGATGAATTTAGCTATGAAAGTCCTCTCCACAGTAGTGATGCACATTGCCCGGAAAATGCTCCAGTGGACAATGTAGTGCCAAGAAATCCCTCTTATCTTGAGGCACTTGCAAATGTGAAACCAGTAATGTATGAAGCTTCATCACTAACAGGTGAAATACTTTCTCAATCAGAAGATAGCCCAGGGTGTGGTCATTCTTCGAACCACCCCTAAGTTATTCATCTTCTAGTTTGATCAATGATTTCTCTACCAATCCTGTTGAATCCAATAAAGCAACCAGTAAACACCAACTCTAGTCAAATTAGGTAAAAGAATAAACATCAAATGATAAAGAGGAAATGTTGAACATGAGAAAACAACAGGCGAAAGGTGAAGTGCCAGTCATGTTTTGGCCTCTGGCTGACTCTCAGTATAATATTCCAGAAATGTTGACGGAAGATGAAATTCATGATATTCGTCTCAACATATGGAAAACTCTTTGTTAGTTGAAAAAGAAAGTATTATATTATGATGAATATTAAAATCATCTTAAGATAATATAAGGGTTACAACGTCAGATTGATTTGGCTTCTCTATCAGTATCTCGATATCCGAAGGCTGAAAAGAAGCAGAGAGCCCTTCAACGTTCATGCTTTGGCACACTAAGAAGATTGCGTCAGTTAATTGCCAATGCCCCATATGGTATTTGTGTCAGAGGATGGGGTGTTCATGGAGCACTGCATTTCACGGTTCTCTCCAGTCAGCAAAGCCTGCCGAAAATGGTCTCATGCAATGTTATTGCCCATGGCCGGCCACAGTCAATGGGCTTTGTTTGTAATCAAAAGCTTTCCCAAGAACAGGCTTCAACCAGTTCCTCTCAAAATCAATAATACAGAGAATAAGTTGTCGAATTACTCTTGCATCAAGCAAACGAGAATATTTAACAAGCCTCTTGTTTGGAGCAAGCACGTCACCAAGTGATAGCAGTGTCGGAAATCATCCAACGGTCTTTTGAACCGGGTGATAAAAGCGGATACAGGTTAATGCATCAAGATAATTTCCGAACTCAGGTTCGCAAGATCAGGAGGACTTTCAAGAAAGTCTCAGACATAGCATATCAAGAACTTCCCCAGCTCTCCAGACTGGGGAATCTTTTATACCAACCCTCATAATCAACAAAAAGGATTCGGGGAGTTGAGAGAGAACAGCAGGAACAGCCCCAGTCCACTGGACTAGGGAATTTTTCAAATCATCAATACCCTCCTTAGAGAAAGTCGGTCTTTTCTCGATTGGGGAAGAAACCTCAAGAGGAATGAAGAGCCAAATTATCAGGAGATTCCCTCCAAATTACGGTTCATCAAGAAGTTCTTGAGGGATCGAATCAACAAAAGGCAATGTCTCATCAAAGACATGGAAGAAGACAATATCACAGAAATACTGATAGAAGGGATGCGATGAGTTATGCATCAATCAATGTCATTATTGTTGATCCACCAGATGAGTCTCACTCAGGGGATTCAGATGAAGAGGTTCTTGCTCAAGAAGATATACGCACCGACACAAATGAAGAAGGTGTGCGCACACTAAGTCAAAGGATTACTCAGAACCTAGGTAATCCTTCGAGTAACCCACTTCCCCCTCTCCGAAAAGGATCCAACAAAGGGAATGGAAAGAACCAGGTTACATATCCTTCCTCTGGAGAAGGTCAATCGCTCTCACTAGAGCAGAGGTTTGCACAATAGGAGGAAGAAATGAAGGAATTAAGAAGGTTGAATGCAGAAGTACTTCAGAGTAGTCTTCTTCCTAAGCATGCTCGAGTCAGTCAGCCAAAGAAATTTGTTGTAGCTACTGAGATGGATCAAGAATATCCTCCTCTATCAGTACACCCTCATAGGTCTAATCCTATGGGTCAAGTGCAACAACAGTTGGCAGTACTACCATCAGTTGCAGCACCAATCGCCACATCTGTCCAAGCTCCATTCATTGCACCTACATAAGTCCAAGTTCAACCGGATGTTTCTCAAAAGTTAATAACTATTATTGAGTCATTAACAGCTCGGTTAGAAACTATGGAAGGGAAGTGTGCACAAGTTCAACCAGAAAAGAAATTTTACCCTGAATGGGTAGATTCAATTTTTCCTCCATCCAGTTTTGGGAACCCTGTATTCCCTATTTTCAATGGATCAGGCAATCCTGAACAACATTTGACGCATTACGTGTCTTGTTGCGATCCTATGATGGGAACTCCAGAGTAGCAAGAAGTAGTGAAACTCAGATGCTTCGTGTGAAACTTGCAAGGACCAGCTTTTGTTTGGTATACAAGCTTGCAATCCTGGTCAATTACCGGATGGGAGGATCTTCGCAAAAAATTCCTCCTTCAATTCAGCTCAACATTTCCAAAGACAACAGTTTTCGATCTTACAAACTGTAAGAAAAGGTAGAATGAAAGGGTCTCTGATTTCATTGCTCGATGGAAGGTATTAACATATTCCTTGAGTTTATCACTCCCTCAAGGAGAATTTTTTCCAATCTGTGTTGAAAATCTACGTGATGAATTACACAGGTCGTTAATCCCTGTGAAATACACAGGAGGGTTTTGAGACCTTACTTCAATCACTCAGCAGATTGAAGATTCCCTTATACAGGCTAAGGATAAATCTCGTGTAATTCCATCAGCTCTAGGAAGGAGAATGGGTAAAGTAGAAACTGCTACAGTTATGCTTAAACAAGAACCTGTACCTATTTCTACCTCAAAACCTTCATCTTCTCGAAGGCCTCCACCTTGTGAACGCCAACAACAAATGCCTTTTCATCCAGACGATCAAAAAGATCAAAGACAAAAAAAATTTGAGGATCTGAAGAGCAAAACATACTCTTTTTGAAATGAAAAAGTTCCTGGTTATTTTATTTCGGCTCTGGAAAACAATTTGGTTCAATTTCCAATACCCAAGAGTCCAAACAAGAAAGGAGATGAAGACCGTCCTAATTATTTCCCTTTTCATCAAATGTTGGGGCATCCCATCCAGGAGTGTTTTGTCTTCAAAGACCTCCTGCAAAAGATGGTCAACTCGGGACAAGTCACATTGAAAGGCTCCTCAGCCCAGGTAGCATGTGTCACTGCTACAGTTCCAGAGGAGAAAGGTGAATGGAAAGAAGTCAAAAGAAAAAATGCACAGAAGTATGATGATTGGATGGTCAGAAAGACAATCAATCAAACTCATGTTATTTTGCGAACACAATTAAGGAAACCAATTGTTTCTTCTGCCATGAATGATGCGGAAAAACCCTCTTCGTCATAAGGAAAGTACTCAAAGAAATGACATGATTCAAAGAAAGAAAAAGAATCAGAAGAAGATAAGTATGTTTCAAAGCCTAAGTTGTCTTTGACTTTGGCAGAATTCATGCCATCTACTTCAAAGCCACGGGCACTGCCCTACCAAAGGGAACATCCAACACAGGCCAATCAGGCAGAGTCTTCATCAGACGAAGAGTTAATCTTTGGTTCTGTTAATATGATTAAATTAACAGATCCATATGCCAGTCGAAGTTTCGATTTCAATGAGCCTGAATTCCCTGTATCAAACAAAGGAATCAGAGGAAGTTCCAGAGGCTCAGGATACAGGGGAAGACGTGGATCTTTCAGAAGCCACTATTCCAATTCTACCCCAGCAAGAACTGTGTACGTAGTAGAAACTTGTGGTAGATCCCTTCAGCGAGATCAGAAAGAACAAGCAAGTTATTCTACGAATAGCAAATTCAGTCCTTGAACAGTTATTTTGGAAGACCGGTTGAAGGTTCCATCTTCTTCCTCTCAGCAAGTAAATGGATCTAATCGGTCTAATCTTCCAAAACCAGGAATATTGCCAACTCCTATCCCAATACAAGATGCATCAACTTCCAAAGAATCTGCTTCCAAGATACCTGCTAAACCACATATTCCTATTGGGAAACGCAGACCTATGGATAAAAAGTATGATATATTGAAACACTTGGCCCAAGTACCAGCCAAGTTATCAATTCTGTATGCTTTGAATCTGTCAAAAGATCTTCGGGAAGCACTCATCGAGGCTTTGTCAAGTCCTCAGGAGTTTGAAATTGAAATTGCTGCAGCTGAAGTCTATCACATAGAGAATAATCCTGTAGAATGCCATGCAATAATATCCTTTACTGATGAAGATGAAGATGATGTTGTGCATGGACATATTAGACCATTGTACTTGTCTGGAAAGGTCAATGGCGTGGATGTTCGAAGAGCTTTCATTGACAATGGTTCAGGAGTCAACCTCATGCCCATTCGTACACTTCGTCGATTGGGCCTCACAGAATCTGATTTATCTCCTTCCACCATGATGCTACAGGGATATGATAAAAATGAACAAGAACCACTAGGTGAAGTTATACTCAGAACTCAGTTTGGAGATTTTGTATCCAATTCAGATTTCATGATTGTTGATCAAGACTCAGCCTTCAACATCTTGCTTGGAAGACGCTGTCTACATCAACATGTGGATATCCCTTCATCATACCATCAATGTCTCAAATATTGTTTCGATGGTCAAGATGGGACATTGTTTGGTGATAAGGCCCCATTCAAGACATGTGAGTCTCAATACATTGAGGCAGAATTCTATCACATGAAGCAAAGGGAGAAATCCATAACAAAAGAGATTACCAAAGTTAATGCTCCATATGGTTTGGAACAAATTCCAGTAAATCCATTTACACATGTGAGTACAGATTATGTGTTTCCTATCAGTAAAATTGACAAGATAGACCCAAATCAAAATACTCTTATGGAAATATCCATAATGTCAATTATGGAAATCAAGCCAGATAACATGGGAGAAATTGGTAATCTACCAAGTAGTGATGAAAGCACAAATGGTGACGTCTTAATTTCATCTGCTGAAATCCAACAAGTCTATGCTTCGCCAATTAGGCCAGAAGAAGTTATAACAATGTCGGGGGTGAACAATGATGCCGATTCTCAATCCATCATCTCCTCTTTATTACCCAAATAAGACCCTTCATCATCAATCGGGTCGGAAATGGAAGTTTCTTCTGCAAGATATGAAAATTTTGACATCTCTTCGGATCATGAGAATTCTACTTTATCATCTACTATGTAAGTAGAAATGGAAGAAATAATACATGATAAAGAAGAAGAGGAAGATCTCAGAGATGCTCCTCCAGCATTTGAAGAGGGTATCTCTACCACTGTGGATGAACTCATAGAAATAAATCTGGGTACAAAAGAAGATCCACACCCCACTTTAATCAGTGCAGCCATGACTCTTGAAGAGCAAGAGATGTATATTTCTTTTCTAAAGAAAAATAGAGATATATTTGCCTAGAAATATACAGAAATGCCCGGTCTTGATCCTGATGCTGCTACTCATCATTTGGGTTTACCTGAAGAACATCAAGGATTTAAGCAAGCTGCGAGAAGAACACACCCAACTTATGCTTCCAAAATTGAAGCTGAAGTGGATAAGCTTATCAAAGCTAACTTCATCATAGAAGTTTAATATCCCAAATGGTTGGCTAATATTGTCCCTGTAAAGAAAAATAATGGACAAATTAGAGTTTTCATCGATTTTAGAGATCTTAATCGGCATTGTCCTAAGGATGATTTCCCAGTTCCGATTACAGAACTTCTAATTGATGCAACAGCTGGCTATGAAGCACTTTCCTTCATGGATGGATATTCCGGATATAATCAGATATGAATGGCCCCAGAAGATGAGGAATCTACAGCCTTCAGAGCCCCTCAGAGTGTGTTTTGCTACCGGGTAATGCCCTTCGGCTTAAAGAATGCAAGTGCAACTTATCATCGTGTCATGCATCGTATCTTCAAACCCTTCTTAGGGAAGTTTTTTGAATTCTATGTAGACGATTTGGTAGTTAAATCCGAACAACGTTCTAATCACTTGGCTGATTTGGAAGTCATATTTTGCAAGCTTCGACAACAAAATTTGAAGATGAACACCTTAAAATGTGCTTTTGGGGTAACCTCAGGAAAATTTCTCGGCTTTGTTGTACGCCATCGTGGTATTGAATTCGATCCTGAGAAGACCACGTCAATCCTTGGTATGTCACCTCCTAAAAATTTTAAATAATTAAGAGGACTTCAAGGAAACTTAGCCTATATTCAGCGTTTCATCGCCAATTTAGCAGGCAAAAGTTTACCCTTCACCAAATTGATGAAGAAGGGAGTCACTTACCAGTGGACTAAAGAATGTCAAGAAGCATTCGATATTCTCAAGAAATACCTCTTGATTCCACTGGTACTCATGCCACCTATTTAAGGAAGACCACTTATCCTCTACGTGACATCTCTAGAGTGATCATTGGGTGCCTTTCTTGCTCAAAAGAATGATGCTGGGAATGAAAACAGCCTCTACTATCTCAGTCGAACCATGCTTGAAGTAGAAACCTGGTATTCAAGTATTGAGAAGTGCTTCCTGCCATTAATCTTTGCAGTTCAGATGTTGAGACACTACCTGCAAAATCACGAGTTCCAATTGGTATCTCGCAATAACCCACTCAAATTTATCCTGAGTCGTCCAATGCTTACAGGACGTCTGGAAAGGTGGGAAGTTATTTTGCAGCAATTCTACATTCATTATATATCTCAAAAGGCGATAAAGGGACAAGCTCTGGCTGATTTCCTAGCTGAACACCCTTCAGTGGAAGACACATCTTCAGATATTGAACTCCCTGATGAGGAAGTCTTCTCTATTCAAGAAAGTCCTCAGGCCTGGGAAATTTATTTTGATGGTGCTTCTAAAAGTCCAACAGGGAGGAAAATGGAAAATCCTAAATTCAACAAAGTTGGCTTAAGAATTGTGCTCATTTCTCCAGAAAAGGTAGTGTTACCTTATTCCTTCTTATTGTGGGAAGGTGGCACCAATAATGAAGCAGAATACCAAGCTCTCATCGTAGGTTTGGAATTACCACTTCAAGCACAATTGAATCACTTAAAGGTGAAAGTTGATTCAGACCTGGTAATCAAACAAGTCAATGGGGATTATGCCATCAGAAAAGAAGAACTAATCCCTTTGCATGATTAAGTCAGAGAGTTAATGGTGGAATTCCCTTTGGAACCAACATTTTCTTATGTCTCATGATCAAAAAATGCTCAATCTGATGCATTGGTTAAGATAGCCACAGCTCTGGAAGATCCAAATCGGGACGAGACAACCATCAGTATTGCCCACCGTCATGCAATTTCACCTTATGTTCGAATTAGAACAGAGGAAATTAATGAAATTTGTCCTATTCCTGAACCGTATGGTCGTACTACAGGATGGATGTCACCTATCAGGGAATACCTTCAAAATGGAACACTTCCACCTGATAGAGCTGAGGAAGAACAAATCTGGCGACGTGTGGTTAATTTTACTCTTTATGATAGCCTAGATCACTTAGAGAAAATTCTCTATAAACGTGGTTTTGATGGAGTTCTCTTCAGATGCATTGATGGTGAAGAGACAATGGCTGTCATGAAAGAAGTGCATGCAGGAGTGTGTGGTTCCCACCAGTCTGGACATAGACTGTCTGATCAGATTTGAAGGCTTGGATACTTTTGGCCTTCAATGATACGAGATTGTGTCGATTTCACAAAGAAGTGTCATCCATGCCAAGTACATGCCAACTTCATTTATCAACCTCCAGAGTTTCTTCATACAGCTAAATACTCATGGCCATTTTCCATATGGGGAATGGATGTGGTGGGACCTTACCCTTCGGCTACAGCCAAGCAGTTTATGTACATTCTTGCTGCTACTAACTTCTTTTCCGAATGGACAGAGGAAATACCTCTCAAGGAATCCAGTTCTAAATGCGTTGTTAGCTTCATAAAGTCTAACATCATTACCAGATTTGGTGTCCCTAATACCATATTGACGGATAATGGTACCAATTTCTGTTCATCTGAGGTGAAGAAGTTGTATCAAGAATACAAAATCAAATCCAACCATTCATCTCGGTATCATGAAACGGCCAACGGTCAGATAGAATCCTTTAACAATACACTTTCAAATATACTACAAAAGATGGTGGATAAAGATAAGAGGTCATGGCCTGATAAACTCTTTCATGCTTTATGGGCTTATCGGACTACCACCCGCACTGCAACTCAGTCAACTCCATATTCATTGGTATATGGAATGGAAGTCGTCTTTCCCATTGATGTTCAACTACCCTCGCTCAGAGTTTCCATTTGTGATAAATAATCTATAGATGAACAATCTCAAAAGTGATTAAATGAATTGGAATGGTTAGATGAGAAAAGATTGTTCACTTTGCACCACTTGGAAGTCTATTAGAATCGAATAGCACAAGCTTTTAACAAAAAAGTTCGTCTTCGTTTATTCACTCAGGGAGAATTGGTATTACTTCTCAGAACTCAAATGATACCAGGAAAGAAACCTCCCAAGCTTGAGCCAAAATGGGAAGGACCTTATTCAATACATAGGGTCTACTCCAATGGAGCTTATTCATTAATCTCAATGGATGGAGAACTCATCACTACTCCAACCAATGCCAGATTTTTTAAGAAATATTTTGTATAAACTGAAAGTACCATTTTCGTCCTTGCTATATGACATTAAACTATACAGCAACAGTCCATACATATGACCTTAAACTATTTGTACTTTCGTCCCACACGACGTTAAACTGTGAAAAAGTTCCCTAAATAGTCCAGTATGACCTTAAACTGCAACTAGGTTCTATATGGCCTTAAACTACATCATCAATGGTCCATGCATATGACCCTATACTATTTGCAAGTCCCTTACGTCCAGCAAGACATTAAACTGTGATGTCCTAACTACATGACTCTAAACTGTATAAAAGTCCCTTACGTCTGGAAAGACGTTAAACTAAATAATCATCAAAGGTCATGTATGACCTTAAACTACACCACCGTCCAGCATGACATTAAACTGCACCATCCACGGTCCATGCATATGACCTTAAACTATTCACACTTTCGTCTAACATGACGTTAAACTGTATCCTCCCTTTTTCGTCCAACATGACGTTAAACTGTGAAAAAGTCCCTAATGTGTCCTACATGATGTTAAATGGTGTACTCTTTGGTCATCCCTGCATGACATTAAACTGCATAGTCCCCCTTTCGTCCAACATGACGTTAAACTCTATTGTCCCCATCGTCCTAACTACATGACGCTAAACTGTACAGAAAGTCCGTGATATTCCCTACATGACATTAAACTGTATTTTGTCCCTACTAGATGACACTAAATTGTGCAGCAACAATAGTCCTAACTGCAAGCCTTTAAACTGCATAGTCCCTTTATATGTCCTACATGACATTAAACTATGCATCGTTAAGGTTTTTGTTACCTCTTGTTTCTCACACCGAGTATGACTCACGTGAGATTAGAGAAAACCTCAACCATAACAATCTCTTTGGGCCGCAAACCATGTGTAAGTTCCAACATCATTTTTTAGGTCGTTGTCCCCAAGAACAACTTGATCATTAATTCATTCTTTAATTGAACTACGTGGACTTTGATCCTTGCCTTCCAGACTGGGTACGTAGGCAACCTCCCAAGGTTCAAGCCCAAAACCAATCTCTTCACATTGGTTCATCTCCATCTCATATGATGTTGATTCGTGAAACCGCCCCTAGAATCAATATCTTTACATTGGTTCACTTTTGTCCTTGTTATACGATGTTAAACTATACAACACTTTTGTCCAGTATGATAATAAACTAAAAATTTCTTTGATACCCTCACCTAAGAGGGAACCATTATTTTCATTGATTTTTCAATCATGTTTCATTTCAAAGACTATGTGCATACATGGAAATGCCCGAACATTTTTCTTGGGTTAAACCATCATTGCACTAAAGTCCCTTTTCACCCTTCACATATACGAACCAAATTTGTACATATGGTATTTCTAGAACTATGTGGTCTTGATTCCCATCCTTATGGGATACATAGGAACGTTTGAGTGTCCCTCGAATCCATCCCCAAGTCTTTGGGCCTAACCCCAAATTCCACTTTCAGTCCCTTGGCTGAAAAGTCCCCATGAAAACACACACTGTGTATTTCTTACAATGGTCCAAGCTCTATGACCCTAAACTAAGATCTCTAATCCTTTTGTCCCACACGACGTTAAACTATAGTTTAAGAACTACGTATGGCTTGATTCTCATCATTATGGGATACGTAGTGAAGTCCAACATTTTAATTCAGGACCCACCCACAACATGATTATGGTTAGCATTGATCTATGTTTCTCTGTATACATTGAACAATACCCATCTTTATGTGTCTTAATCCTAACCTTAAATATTTTCATATCCTCGTAACCGTTTTCATGACTTCTAGTCACAAAAATGTCAAACTTCTGAGAGTTCTTTTGCCTAACTATGCAGCACGTGCCCATAGGTGGCCTTGCATAAACAGTTTACATAACAGACTTGTTAGCCAAAAGATACTATTATTTGACTATGCAGCCAATGCCCTTAGGTGGCCCTACATAATTCAACCCCCTAACGGGTTTTTCGGATAGTGGTAACTTCATTCATGGGAAGAATGCCTCTTTTTTCCTTATTTTTCTTAAATGATAGTATGTAGGGATCCAAAAAAATATCCATCCTTAACATATTTGTCCCATATCCTTTTTCATGATCTGAAAGTATTCAAGTCTATGGTTTATGTTCTTCTTCTCTACGTTTGGATCAGACCTTCGTAAGAGTGATATTCATCCAGTTCTTCGATAATCTTGTTTGGAAATATCTTCTCCATATTCAAGTACCTCTTTCAATACATCAAACTCTATACTTTGGAATATTTGAATCTCCATAAACTTTCACTGGCTTTTAGCACTAAGAAAGTAAATTTCTGAGAGTTCTTTTGCCTGACTATGCAGCATGTGCCCATAGGCGGCCTTGCATAAACAGTCTACATAACAGACTTGTTAGCCAAAAGATACTATTTTATTTAACTATGCATCCAATTCCCTTAGGTGGACCTGCATAATTCAACCCCCTAATGGGTTTGTTAAATAATGGTAACTTCATTCTTGGAAACTACTTCTTCTAATGCCTTTTAACTCTTTTTCATATCATTCCTCATATTCAAATATTCTTAAGTCATAGCTTACATTTTTTCTCTCATACTTGAGTATGGTAATATGTTTTCAGATGAATTTCAAGGAATTGAGTCAATTCTAATCCATTTCGGTCAAAGCTATTTCGACCTTAAACATTAGCCTTTGTATGCCCGACATGCATGAATTTAAACTGCCCACAAAAGAAAAGGGAACTCTTAAGAAAAATTCAAGTTCCCAGCTTACTAAACATACATTTTGTATGATTTAGGTAACATTGAGAAATTAAAAGGTTCTAAGTCTGTAGGATTATTTACATTAATCCAAGTAAAAATCAAACTATGATTGCTAGGCCCATTGTCTTAGGTAAAATCTAAATCATATAGCAAAAGAGGATGCAGGTATAAATAATTGAAGATGAAAGTGTTTTTCATTGATACATAGGAGATAGAAGGACATACACAGACTGGAGTCTCTTCTCTTTTTCAATAATTACAAGAGGCTTTCAACATAACTCTTCATTTGATTTACGGTATCCCGAGCTTCATCAGCAACCACCTGGAATTCATTCATTCAACTGGATACAAAAATAGATGCAGTGATACCAGATCTTCTTGGAACAATTGTAAAAGGATGTTCTTGAGTGCGGTTTGAGAAAATTTTCTGCTGATCAAACAGTGACTCTGTTTCTGTCCAAGAGACTTGGAAGATGGATACATGGATTTGAGAATGGATCATTCGAAGTAAAGAGCCATTTGGAGAGACCCATGGGTTTTCCTTTTTCATATCTGCAAGGAAATGATATGGAGGAAGAATTTGAAAGTTCACACCATTGTTGTTGCTCTTATTTCACAGCATAACTGAAATAGAGGAGTATCAGTGCAGCTGCATTTCAGGTGTATAGTTCCTTGCATTTGGAACATTGACTCCTTTCAAATGACCGTGACCATACAGGGACAAGTAGATTCTCTGTGGGAAATTAAGATGATATTTCTTCAAGTACTTAGCCATATCTGGGAAAGTGTTGTCGCAGATATCATAGTAATCATGGCCAACAATGTTCATCATGTCATCAATCCTCTTGCTAGCCAGTTCATCAACCGTTTCGATTCTCCTAGGAGCCATTGAATCTACACAAAAAAATTGAATAAACTAACTCTTAAATGGGTTTATTTTTCATAAAATTTGTGAATAAAATTTAGAAAAATGGCAAAGTCATTAAGGCACGCAAGTTTAAAACTTGGCGCGCAAGTATGGATGTTCCGTGAAAGTATTTGACGCGCAAGTATCACCACGCAGACCCACCACACAGGCCCAGATACCTTGACAGTAGCACGACATCAAGGAAAACACCAGAAAACAGAGCAACCTGCGCGGCTAAGGTGACCTGCGTGGCAAGAGCTCGAAGGTATGAAGTCCGGAAATCCGGATGCTTTGTACAGAAGTGAGGCCCTCTATTTATAGACATGGACAGGACCCTGCATGCCCTACCCCGGGAGACTAAAGATTATCCCCTGCGCGTCGGACTCTGCGCGCCCGAAGCTCACTTCCGCGCCACCTTTCCATTGGTTTTCTTCTTTTCCTCAGAGTCAAATCCGCATTTCTTTTGGATCCAACTCTGAGGGGGGACTTTTGTTGATGCTCCTTTTTGTCACATTGTCTAAAATAATGGAAAGGGAAATGACTTAGCACAAATTGATTCATCCTTTGAAGAAAACATCAAAAATTGACAAAGGCATGAGCAAGGGATCAAGAACACATGTGCCACGCAAGTTCAATCACTATCGCGCAAGTCTACTTTCACGACGCATGATGGTCGCGCAAGTGACTTGCGCGACCTAAATGATAACCTCCCGGGGTCTTCTCCTACCTATAAATAGACCCTGTGGGCCCCCAATTCGAGGAGGATTTTTTCCAGAAACTCATATTTCTACTCCCGGCACCCTAGTCTCTTCTCAAAGCTTCTGAAACACTTCTAAGGTAATTTCTTACCTAGAACGGAAGATCTAAAGAGGGGGAGGAAGGCCTAAGTGTTGAAACTCATCAACACTTGCGCGCCTAAGTGGCCAGCCCTTAAGGGAAAAGGCCAAACTTGCGCGCCGCCTTACTCCTTCAATATAACTTGCGCGCCCCTTTTCTGGAAGAACCTCAAGAGGATTCTAAAGGCTTTAATCAAGAGTCTCTCAAGTATTACCCTTCTGGTTAACCATCGCACAAGTACACTATGTGTCGCGTAGGCATACCTGCCCGACCGGGACTTGCGCGCCCACATAGTACCTGCGCGCCTGCCAGGACTTGCACTACCCTGCCTTTTTGGGTGCCCTTCTTGCCCATTTCACCCCTCTTAATCCATTACAACTTTCCTATTCAAGATTCAGTCTTCAATACACTCTTCAAATCCATTTATGGCATGATTTCTTGATTTGACTTCCTTATCTGAAATGAATTCTGTGGAATATCTCTCCAAACCTAGTGATTTACACATCTTTATGTCACTAAAGATTGAGATTTCATTCATTCAACCTCATCCTTTAAGATGAGAGAATCCTTAACCTGGGTCTCCTTTTCAGGAATAATCCCCAGTCATAAGTCCTCTAATTTGGGAATCCACTTTAGGAGTAAGCCCCAAGTCCTCTTATTTGGGCATCCTCCTTTTCAAGAGTAAGTCCCAGTTATAATTCTTAACTTGGGAATCCTCCTTAAGAGTAAGCCCCAATTCTTAATGTTCCCAAATCTGGGCATCCTCTTTAGGAGTAAGCCCCAGTCCCCTAATTTGGGCATCCTCCTCAGGAGTAAGCCCCAAACCTTAATTCCCTTAACCTGGGCCTCCTTTTCAAGAGTAATCCCTAGTCTCAAATATGGGCATCCTCTTCAAGAGTAAACCCCAAGTCCCTTAATTTTTCAAATCTCATAACCTAGGCCTCCTTTTCCGGAATAAGCCCCAGTCTTAATTTCTCTTAACCAGTCCTAATTTACCTTTGATCTGGGATTCATTTTCATGAGTAAAACCCAATCATAAGTCTTCTCCTAATTTGGGTGTCCTTTTCCAGAGTAAGCCTCAAGTTAGATTATTCAAAATCCCTATGAAGCACATATACCTTTATGGACCCTGTTCCTGGATTTCTTCCCTAAAGTAAATCCTAACCTTCATTTATCTGGGCAGTCATATATACATAAGCCCCACATTATTTCTTATGATTGCATGTTTTATGGCACAATTGTCTAATTTTTACCAATACCTCTTGTTTCTCACACCGAGCATGACTCACGTGAGCTTAGAGAGTAAAAGTAATTGTGACATCCTTCTTTGAGCCATCAATCAGAAACATCATACTCCCTTACTCGAACTACGTGGGTTATGATTCCTTTTCTAGAAAAAGGATATGTAGGTAGCCCATATATAGGTTTTATCCCAACTCTAAAATAATCCATGTCCTTCTGAATGAAAATAAACTTCAAGTGCCCCACTGAGTGGCTTTAAAACCAGCATGGTCATCATAATGACCAAGAGACTTCTATATAAATGTGTCGAAGGGTACCATTGACCAAGAATCTCTAATAAATATAGATGATTCTCTATCGATGAAGAACCTAGAATATATAAAAAAGATTCTCTAAATTTCCTACATATTTAATCATTGATTGTCAGATCTGATGGAAAGCTCATTTTATACTTGGTAATGTAATAAGGATTCACGAACATAACTTAAATCTATAAAGAGAGTCCCGAAGTAGAAAATAATTCCCCTCAAAAAGGTGTGATGAGTCCGACCTCCCATCCTCTCGACCAATGAAAATTACTATGTCTCATCAGTCTACAAACTAATGAGCACCTACCTTTGAAAAGTAGGTCCGAATGGATGTGGAATCATTGGATGTTTCCTTTTCTACGAAAAACCCCATTAGAAACCGATCAGAATGTTTGAACCTCCCATCAAGGCGATCATCCCCGGATTCTAAGGGAAACACCATCCCTAATAAATCCCATGTAGTGTATGAATGAATCACATCGATTTGAGGGGGCGGTAGTCCACAATTCCTCAAATGAAATTATCATATTAACACAAAATGGAATGTATAAATACATGTGATGTAAAAGAATTACAGGAGAATAAATACATAATAAATATAATATATTAAATATATAAACATATTTTCTATCATAATTTCTACCATGAGAGGTGTTAAAGGAAAAATTATCAATCATCATTTTGTGAGGTGCTAGTTCTGCATACACGTAAACAGTATATTTGTTACCCATTAGATGGAGGTGTGTGTAAGTGTAGGTAAAAACCCTATCAGAAAAACATCCTAGAATACTGAAGATAAAGTTTTTGTTATAAAACTATTAAATAAAGATATTGGAGGGGGTGGATAAAGAAAATAAAAATAAAGGAGCTTGAGAGAAGACATTGCATCTTAATTGGGTAACTCCTTTTGGTTTGTTCCAAAAGGATTCCTTAGGTTGATTTCTTACTAAAGGAAGTATTCAAGGAGGAAAGGAGAATTTTATTTAAGTTTATTGGGTATATATTGGGCAATATTAATTAGTTTTTGAGGTGTGAAGAATAGGTAGATTTGTGGCCTTTTATAGAGATGGAAAAGGAAAAACTTGGCATTTTTGGAAATAAGTTAGGTGTACCCACATTTTTACCCAACTAAAGTCATAAAAACCCAATAAAAACTAAATAATGGAAGGTTTAAGGATTAATAATGTATATAAAATTGGTTTTTTACTAGTTTATAGGTCTTCTTGGGTCTTAAATTTATGGTTTATTACTTTATTAAGCAAATTGTTTCTTTAACCATTGTAATTAATTTTAATCACATTCACTAATATTTTTGATCAAAAACTTAGTATACATTATTATAAATTATAAATTTATCTTATTTAAAATATGGAATCAATTTTTAAAAATTATAATCAGAGAAGTGATAGAAATTAATTTAAAAATAATCCCAAACTCAGGTCGATAATGCGTTTTTTTCAGGTAAAAACATTCAAAAGTTTAATAAGTTTGTATTCCAAAGTTTCAAGAAAAATTGATATAAATGATCAAAATTTTATTAATTGTTAAAAAAATTATCTAATTAAACTTTGAAACAAATTTAAAATATAATTTAACGTTTCAAATAAATTAGACGAAAAAGAATTTTTGAAATGAAATTTTTTATTTTTCACTATTAATTTAAAAAGGAAACATCATAGAAAAATACCAAATATTTACCCTAACCTAATTTTTATGTTTATATTTCAAATATTAAGTTTATTTTGACATATTAAATCTATAAAATGTCAAAAAAATGGTTTTAAAATGGTTTTTTCATTAAAAGGTGAAAAAATTGCCTTTATTTAAAAATATTGGTTTTTAAGCATAAAATTGTGTTTGTTCTTATCTTATGTCTATAAAATCTATTGGATGATTAAAAATATTTGTTTTATTATATAAAATTTAAACATAATTAATATATTTTAATATTAGTAATTAATTTAACTTATTAATATAAATGATCTTTTTTACATAAAAATAGACTTTTATAAAATCAGTCTCATTATATTCATTTCATTTCTATATTATTTTTCAATTAATAGGTAACCAATGAATTAAAATATATATATTCATAAGTTAGTGAATCCTATAATATTCTATATAACTTCTATGTTATATCCTATTAAATAATAATATTTTAATAATGAATTGTTGTTCGGTAATACTCAGTCTTGTGTATTACGCAAGCCATCAAGTAAAGTTGGTCTTGCATGTAACATAATATATACTCAGTATTTTTTGAAGAGAAATCTAGAATTTATGTTCTGTGTATTGTATTATTAGATTGAATTTTCTTATAACGTAATCCAGAAATGGTGCATTAATATAAAATAAAATGTTTTAAGCGTTTGTGAAATGAATAATTTGAAAAAGATTAAATTAATTCAAAAAAATATTTCACAAAATATCAATGTGTTACAAACAATTCCCCCCAAAATGGTGTGATGAGCCCGACCTTCCATCCTATTGACCAATGTGAGTTCTTATGTATCGTTGGAAAAACACCCCAATTAGTACCTTCCTTCGGAATGTTAGTCCCTCATGGATATAGAAATGTTTTTTGTTTCTAGTTCCATTAATAAAAACATTAGAAACCAGTTAAACAGGATGTGGGTCTGTGTTTGATGTAAAGGTTGTTCTACCAACACTCTAAAATGTCATTCCATCCCTGCATGAAACATTTGTGGGCCAAACACATGCCTAGGTTAATGTATGCATCCTTTACCTAATAGCGGTCTTTAATTTATCATACAACACACTTTTTGTGAGATATTAAATTATTTTAAAAAAAATCAAGAATGTGTATTATAATATATTTAATTTTGTTATTCTTTCTTCATCGAGCCTGTAGGTGCCCCGAAATCTCATACAATCTCAGCACCTTACTCCAAAAATATTAGAAAGAATATTCTAAGGTGTTAAATAGAATTTTTCTCTTATGAAAATACATTAAATAAATTATTAAGTGATGTTTATTGGAAATTACATTTTCACATAAAAAACTCTCAAAAATTATTATCAATGAGTTATTTTTTTATTAAAATTAGGATATTCCAATTCACCCCCTTTGTTGACATCTCATCCCTGAGAAGTATCCCATGAAATATTTATCAAACAAATAAGGCCATTGATCTTAAACAACAGACTCACACTCCCAAATCTCCTCCTAGATCCGTCCATGAAACCACCAAATTTTGACTAGTGGTACAATCTTTCCTCAATATAAATTCTCCCTTTAATCTATGATCCTCACCATAAGATCCCTGTAAGACACATTTTTCTCAAGCTCAATATCCTCACAATCAATAAATTGTGAATATTTGGGTACATACCTATGAAGTTGTGACACATGGAACACATCGTGAATACCTCTATATTGAGAAAGGAGGTCCATATGATATCTCACGACCCATATCCTCTTAGTGACCCTAAAGTGTCTAACAAAATGAGGTTCTATATTTAACTATTTACCTAGACGTATGATCCCTAATCTAGGATTCACTCATGAGAAAACCTTATCTCCCATAGTGAAATCCAAGGTTCTCCTCCTATGGTCAACATAAGACCTCTTTCTTATCTGAGTGGTGATCAAAATCATCTATATCATTTGTACTCTCTCAGAGGTGTACTGAACCATGTTGGTGCTAACAACTGCTACCACACCTTCCACATACCAATAGAGTAGTGAGAAACATAACCTCACATAAAAATCATCATAAGGTTCCATCTGAATTGAATACTGGTAGTCATTATTGTATGAGAACTAAATTAATGTTGTGAGTCATCCTATGATACAAAGATGTCCAGAACTCAATATTGAATCATATCCTCCCATATACATATAGTCCTCTTGGATTCTTCTCCATTCTAAGGATGGTACACCATGATCAATATCAAGTAATTCCCCAGGTATTTTTGAAATAACTTCCCAAATAATGATGTAAATCATGCATCAAATCTTGAAACAATGTTCTTGGGAACTTTTTGAAGGAATGTGATCTCTTAAACATAGATCATTTTTAGATCCTCCACATAGTGAGTCTCTATGATTGGTAAGAAGTGAGAAGACTTCATTAGATGAGGATAATCAAACAAACTATATCGTGACTCCTTAGAGACCTAGGTAACCCCATCACAAAGTCTATAGTGAATTCCTCCCACTTCCACTTAGGTTTCGGGAGTGGCTATAACAACCCAACAGGATGCTAGTTTTCAGCCTTCACCCTATTATTGTCAAGGAAATGAGAGAAGAAAATAAAAATGTCTATCTTTATCCTTGTCCACCAAAACTATATCTTGAACTAATGATACATATTGGTTGTTCTATTTTTTATATCCTACATAGAATTATGGTAATCCCTCATTATCTCCTATTTTATAGAAGAAGATACTATTAATCTTCCATGTACCAAGATCACATCATTATTTTCAATCGACCATCCAGGAATTGAGTGACCACCATCAAGTTGTTCCCTCAATAAAGAACAATATGAGTATGACTTATTTTCTTTTATTACCTATTCAACAAGTGATTATGTGAATAACAAGGAATCATAACACATAGAATCCTTATCCTATGAGGAATCCATCCTCCAATCATCCAATAAATTCATCAAGCACCACTACTCCTCTGAGGGCCACTCTCCAAGCTCATACTTAGACTATGTCTTACGAATAATAATATATTCAATGAAATTACACTTCCTAGGATCATACACCATATCAAATATTAATTCCTTTAGATACTCATCATCTACCTTAGGTTCAGGTCCCTCTGTGTGATGATATAGAAAAGGCACTTGTGGTCCTTGTAAACAATAAATCTCACACTAACGAGATAGTGTCTATAATATTTTAGAGCATGGACCATGGAATAAATCCCCAAGTCAGGTGTATTATATTTTCTCACATTATTTCATATCCAATGATACACATAGGCCACTAACTTCTCTCTTTACATCTACACCACTACCATACCAATGCTTGATGCAGCATAGTACACCGCATAACCAATATGATGATTAGGGGTTTCTAGTACTAGATATGTCATCAAATTTATATTTATCTCAATGAAGTTATCTTTACACTATTTTGACCCATTGTAAAATAACTCACTTCTTTTTTAGTGATTTTATTGGTGATGAAAGTTCGGAACACTTCTGAATAAGCTATTGGTAATATCCTGCTAGACCCAGAAAGCTCATAATCTCAAACATGTTTCAGGGAAGTTTGCATGACATGACTGTTTCAACTTTCTCTCAGTGTATAGATATACTGATCTTAGACATCACTTTTCATGTGAACATTTCCTATTAACTATAAAAGTCTCACCTTGATAGCTTTGCTTAAAGTCGACATGCTCGAAGAAAACTTATGACTATATCTAGGTTCCTTTCAAGTTTATCTAGTGTCGAAGAGTAGATAAGGATATTTTCAATAAATACTATGATGAATGGGTCCAAGTAAGGATGGAAGAACCTATTCATGATGGAAATTAATACCACCAGTGAATTCGTCATCTAGAATAGAATCCTTGTGTACTCATACAGTCCATACCTACTCTGAAATACAATATTTTTAATTTCCTCCCCTCTTACTCAAAACTGGTGTTATCTAAATTGAAGATTTTTCTTATAGAACCACTGGTCCCCGTATATATGATCAAAAATATCATCGACTTGGGTTATTGGATATTGTTTCTTCATCATTACCCGATTTAGCTTCTGGTAATCAATGCATGGCCAAAGACTACTATCCTTCTTCTTGGTGAACAAAACTAATGAACCCCATGGTGAAGTACTTGGTCTAATAAATTCCTTCCTCACTAAGTTTTCTAATTGTACCTTGATCCCATTATTCTCGGTTGGATCCATAAAATATAGGATATCAAAATGGAAGTGGTCCCAACATAAGCTCATCCTCATATTAATTATTTGTTCCTTTATATTCTATACTAGGTCCATGATTCCCATAAATATTTCAAACCATTCTTCAGCAACCTAAGGGACTCCATTATTCTGTAAGGATGAATAATGATGGAGTCAATGTTAGGGAATATTTGATCATATTTTTTATCTCTCATTCCTAGTACATACACTAATAGGAAGACTTTTTGTTGAAGAATTCCTACTACGTAGCCATAGAGAAAGTGTGAGATAAATCTAAATTTTATTCTCTTATATGTACAGTGGTAATGTTAAACCCTCCTCCCTTGTGGAAATATTTCATCCTACTTCCCAAGAAGTCCTATAAGACTAAATTTTGTTGAAATATTTTCCCATTAAAAGAAAACACTTTAGAAAAAACATAGTTATTAGGATATATTCAAATCAGTCTATGATATCACACAATATTTCTCTTAACTCGTCTATGGGATCACCTAATGTTCTCCTAGGTGTCTACCCTTTACCAGAGGTATGAAAACCCTAAAACTGACCCATATTTCCATCCCTACATGTTAGTTATAGTCATTATATACATATACATAAAATCAAAACATAATGCTCTGTTATACTAATAAATTCCAATAAATTCATATCACACAACATGGAAAAACATAGATATTCCACACAAATAGAAACTTTCCAAAAAAGATAGCACAAATGTAGATATTTAATTAAGGACTACAATTTAGCACAAAATAGATTATATATATGGTATGGGAAACTAATTCCCCAACCATAATTCATGAACACACATGAAATCCCATAAATCACATTTCAACATCATGTGCATCACCCTAGGTGAGTTTAATTAATAGTAACAACAAAACATAAATTCCCCAATTTATAGAAACTCAGATGTTAACTATAAAATTATAGTTAGGCACTATTGTAGTTTTTCTGCCTGAGTCTCAACCACCCTATCTCTTGTCTATCTTGTACCAATATAAGGGAAAAAAATAATATCAAGTTATTGAATCTTATCCTCTGATACCGTTTTTTAATTTTCCAACACAAGCAACTGAGTCTAAGCTAAAGTTCCATATGACCGCATTTGTGCCTTGCAGTATGCAAGAGGTAACCTACTAGAAACAAGGTTTTGATTTAGATAGTGTGGAGACTATACCCTTAGTATCATGTAATAGGATCAATAATTAACAAAAAATAACATAATAAATCATCAGATAAATGATTTGAAAAATTAAATAAATGGAATACATGTCAATTAAGTAAAATCATCTCACAAAAGTTGGAATATAATCTAGAGTAAATACATCCTATAAATAAAAATAATAATGAACTGTAGGTCACACTGGTGTCCAACCTAACCAACCAGCAGCTCTAATCTCTTCATCTCAGTAGCCTTCCACAAGGCCTTTTCCCTTCATTGAATCCCCCATGAAATCTAAAATCACACAAAAACTTCTAGGTACAGTGTGAGTACAAGACTCAGTAGGACACCACCAATTCATCCTTAACCTATTGTGACTATTTATAAAATTTTATTCCATAATAATAATAATAAAATGTATAACAAGAATAGTAACACACATTCCAAAACTGGATGGTAATGTGCTAACTAATCCGCCACAAACCTCTAGTTGTACCAAATTCGACTCCATGTTGGATGGAGAATCAATGTGTCATAAGAATAAAGGACTATATACAAGGCTCATGAATGATTTTTCATGGTATTGTATGAATTTGTAACTCAACATGCACTAGAAATCAAGGAATTCATGTTCTTGTAATTCTCTAGGAATCAAGTGCTACTCAAAATTCACCATGCATCAAGAACATTCCACTTGGAATCCTCTAGGAATCAAGTGTATCACATGGAATCCATGAGGAATTTTCATCTCCATAACTTATTGATAGGTCCCACTTCTTCATCATCACAAGTCATGTTCATGCCATCTCTAAGGGATAAACGTGTCACTACGATCCACCTTCCATGGGATATAAGAACAATAACATAAAAGTACATATAGTATGGTGGGATACATAAGAAATAATAACACTTCATCATAAGTATGGTAGCACAAAAATACTTGTGACCAACATCAAACATGAATAATAATCTACAAATTAATAATAGAAAAAAGTGTCATATAAGGTTCTTTGGGATATACACACACCCACATGTGATCATAATCTTACACCGTCATTAAATATGTCTATGCATAAATCATATTAATCCATCATGTGTAACAAATGCCCGAAAAGTTAAGGAACGTCTCAGATAAAAAGTGGTTGATGTTAAAGGCAAAGATAATCCACCATATGTGGTTTTATAGCTAGAGTAGAAACCTCAATAGGCAAGAACATCTCTCCAAGGTCTTATTATCATAAACATCAGCACGTCAAATATCAAAGTTCGTCAAGGGTTCATAGAACTAAAAATTGTTATTTTATTTCAAAAAGAAGTAAAATATCACATGTGATGATATTTTCTCTATAATAGATAATTTTTGAATTATCATTCTGGGTAAGTGCATGCACTCATAAAATTCTCATTCTGAATAATTATCTTTTGATAATTTCTCATAAATTATGCTTTTATAATTATCTCTTGATAATTTATCATAAATTATCCTTTTATAATTATCTCTTGAAAATTTATCCTAAATTATCCTTTTATAATTATCTTTTGATAATTTATTTTAAATTATCGTTTTATAATTATCTCTAGATAGTTTTTCATAAAGTATCATTATATAATTATAATTTGATAATTTATTTACAAATTCCCTTTATAATTATATTTTTGATAATTTATCACAAATCTTTCTTTATAATTATCTTTTAATAATTTATTTTAAATTTTCCTTTATAATAATATGTTGGTAATTTATTTTAATTTGTCCTTTTTATAAGTAACTTATGATATTTTTTTAATAATTTACCCTTTGTTAAAATCTCAATTTTCATTTGATAATTTTAATAATTATCCTTTGATAATTTAAAGTAATTCTCATCCAAAAATTCTATAAACTGTCCATCGATAAATCCATGTGATTACCCTTTAATAATTATTATTCTAGAAATTATCTTTCAAAATTATAGCAATTATCCTTTTATATTTTTAATAATTATCGTATGATAATCACACAATTATAATTTTATAATTTTAATAATTATACTTTAATAATATTTCAATTATCATTTGATTATTTTAATAATTATCTTAAGATAATTCAATGTAATTGTTGTCTGGAAATTTAAATAATTCATCCCTTGATAAATCCACATGATTATTATTTGGTAATTTTTATTCTATAAATTATCATTTCATATTCTAGAAATTAATATTTGATAATTTAAAAAATACTTTGATAATTATATATTTTATATTTTGATAAATTGTCTTTTGGTAAATCCATGAAATTAATGTTTAATGATTATTTACATTTATATATGATAATTTCACGGAAAAATCACTTTATAAAATCTTTTAATTACCATTGATAATATCACACAATTATCTTTTGATCATTACTAATTAATTATCCTTGACAATTTTTGTAAATTTCCCATTAAAATTTTTGTTTTTATTACTTTTATTTTGAAATCAACCATTTCTTCAAGAAAATTAGGAAGATGGAATATTGGGAATAAAATGGAATAATAAAAAAATAAAAACCAATCAAAAGAGGTGTAGTGATACATGGAAGAAGAACTTCATGCAATATTCCTGGTTCGGGAGAAGAAAATGATTCAATCTAAATGAGGATACCCAATCACCCAAATGAGTTTGTGGTCATTTAAACATAAAATAAATCACCTAAATCTTCTGAAGAATTTTCGATTATAATAATCCCACCACATACACATCATTTTAGAAACCCAAAACCAATAATTCAACACTTTAATCAAACACCTTATTCAACCAAAAATTGAATGCAGAGACTTTAATATCACCCATTTAAGGTGTTGATAATTTTAAATAGATAAAAAATGGATTATTTAAAGTTTTCATAATCATGGGAGTGTAATAATGGAGTTATCTCATTTTAGAGAAGTTTGACCCAAAATAAAAATTAATTTATTAAATTAAATTAATATTACTAATATAAATAAAAATTAAAATGTTTACCTTACATATGTTCTAAAATAATTCATGATGAGTAAAAATGTCATGTTTCTCATAGAGTAGACACCATATCCCACTCCTAATGGTGGTCTTATATTTCTCATACAAGACACAGTTTGAGAGATATTGAATTATTTTTGAAAAATTATATAATAAAAATATTAAATAAGTTATCATTGTATGCGATGTTACCAAACTCCTGACACACACAAATGTTATATCACACCTAAGGTAAACCTCGTATCCTATACTTAGTGGTGGTATCATATTTATCATACAATACACTATTTAGGAGATATTAAATTATTTTTAGAAAAATATAAAATTAAATTATTAAATAATTAATCACCATGTGTGATGTTACCAAATGCCAGATGCACACAAATGTTATGTCATTCCTATGTTAAACCATGCCTCTCGTACCTAATAGTTTTATTATATTTCTCATATGATTCACCATTTGGGATATATTCAATTATTTTGGAAAAAACTCATGAAGTTAATATAATATATTTAATATTTTATTCATTTAGTTTTGAGTCTCGACAGGCCTCGAAATCCCAAGATATCTCAATACCTAACTCTTAATATGTTCTCTATAATATTCCAAGGTGCTATTTGGGATTTTATCCTTATGAAAAGACTTTAAATAATATATTAAGTTATTTTTATTTAAAAGATAAATTTTCCCATAAAAAATACTCATAAATTATTATCAATGATGGTTTTTGTTGTCTTTAAATTCTATGATATTATGATATATAGAATACATAGTGTACTTTAGAGAGACTTAGATTCATTTCCAAATAATAATCCCCAACTTCAGTCCTTTCCCAAATTTTACAGGGTCTAAAGTGCATGGGGATCAGTTTTCCCTTCTTACCAAACCTTATAAAACCCTTCCATGTAAATACTTTCAATAAAATGTGTTCTCCCACTTGAAATTCCAGGTCTTTCCTTGGAATGTCAGCATTTCCTTTTTCCCACATTTAGGTACATTAATATGATTCAGAATAATCTTCACCTTTATTTTTTGTCTCTTTAACATATTCGGGTCCTATATGTTTTCTTTAACCAATTTCATCTTAATAAGTTAGAGTACAATATCTCTTTCTATATAATGATTAATACCACATCATTTAAATACTTGAATTCCAACTGTTATTATAGGAAAACTATACCAAAGGTAATTAATAATCCCATATACCTGGAATTTCAAGTGAGAACAAGAGCAACATGTCTTCTATTTTTTGAATAGTCCTTTTGTACTATCCATCAGTTTGAGTATGGAAGGTGGTGATCAAATGAAGATCGTTATCAAGAGACTTTTGAAGACTCTTCCTGGATTTTTATGTAAAATGGAAATCATGATCAGACATAATAAAAATAAGTTCTCTATAAAGTCTTAATCTTCATTAATATAGAGTATTGGGAGATGAACAATAGGTAAATCTTCTCTTTTAGAAAATAAATGATCATATTTGGTTAATTGATCAACACTAACCTATACTACATCATTCTTTCTAGGAGTTTTTGGTGGTCCTATGAAAAATTAAATATTAATGTCATCCCATTCCCACACAATATTATTAATAGGTTTAATGAATTCTCTAGGATGATATCTCTCATCCAACACTTTTTGACAAACCAAACCTCTAGACAAAGAATTAGTAATTCCTAGTTCATGTTATCCCACCAAAAATATTCCTTCAAAACCGTATACATTAGTGTTTTACAAGGGTGTATAAGTAAATTTCAAGATATTAGTGTTATAAAATAATTCCCTTTTTATCTTAGTTATAGAAGGACTGCATAATCACTTTCATAATTTCAAGATACCATCTTTACAAATGAAGTGTACTAATTTCACATCCTTTACAGCTTTAATTTTATTCTGATAATTATTATCATCATAATAAGAACTTTTTGTATTTTCTAATAAATGTTTTTTTATAAAAATTTGAATAATTATTTATGAATCCCCTTCCTTAATATTTCTCATATCCATATTTAATATATCTATGAATATTGGATACCTCTTAATACTTATTTGGGTCATAACTCCATGATCTTTCTAGATCAAATTATGCACTACCTTATTTTACATCCATGGCTGGTATTTTATTAAAAAATAATAATCCTTGAGTAGATAAATCAATTTTAATTGGCTCATGTTGAGATATTTCGATGACAATATGTTTTTTAGGATCTTGTGGTCTTCCTATATACCACATCTTTCACTATAGAGATAATTTATCCATATCTTCAAATCAAATATTACAGCTACTAACTCAAGATCATAGTTGGATAGTTATATTCATAAGCCCTCAACTACCATGATATATATGTAATAACTCATTAATTTTTCATAAGGACACAAACCAGTCCATTCTTCAATGTTTCACTATATATCAAAAACTCATCATTTCCTAATGGTGAAGTCAAAATTGGAATATTGACTGATCTCATTTTTAATTCATCAAAACATTATTCACATTACATGTTCCATACGAATGTTACCCCTTTATGTATAATATTAGTCAATGGATTATCTAATAAGGAAAATTATGAATGGATCGCTAATAGTAAATTATTAAACTAATGATTTTATGCCCCTTAGTTGTTTTCATTAGTTTAGGTCATTCTCTAACTGCCTTTCACTTTATAAGATCAACTGATATTCCATTGTTGGAGACAATATCACTAATAAAAGAGTCTTCTTGTAGCCATAAATCACCCTTAATAAATTTCTAATATTACTCTTTTCTTCTCTGAGTCTCTATAATTATCCAAAATTGATTCTCATGGTCCCCGTAGCATTTGGAATACACATTCCAGTTAATCAATAACTTGACTATAATAATTAAATAATGAATAATCAATATGGAAAGTTAAATAACTGAATACATATTCCATTTAATTAAATAACATTAGCAAAAAAATTCCTCTATGGATTATATCAATAGGATAATATTATAGATCTTATTATTCAAAAGTTACAAAAGTGGTAATAGATTTACCATTCAATATTATTATAATCAAGATTGTTTGTATTTGGATTTTCATTGAAGGAAATTATTTGATCATCATCTCATAAAACCATTTCATTTTCTTCTCCTCTAATTATTCAGGATTTTTTCATGTAATAGTACCATTTTCCTCACTTTGGTACTTAAAATGATTGGAAATATGTTTTTATGAAAATCATCATTCATTTCTATCCTTGGTCAAAAATCCTTTTTTCTTCTAAACCCATGTTTTCATAAAAATGTTTTCAAAAAAAATTATTATGTTTTTTTATATAATCTTAACCCATAATTATTTTTTAAAAACATTAAAATTAGTATTCTTATCACTTTATGAATAAGGTAATTTTTTATTTTCTTACAAAAATATTGACAAAATAAATGTTTTTAACGTATTTGGTATGAATGGAACTTTTTCAACATCATGAACAGTCATTTATTTTATTCTTTCTTTTAATTTATATAAGGTTATTTTATAAGAAAATATTTTTTTTAATATTTTGGACATTTCAATTTTTAAAAAATGATTCTAAATGTAATAATGGTATTTTACTCAAGAATGTTTTCAATGATCTTTTTATGGAAGATATTTTCATTAATAAGAACTATTTATTTTACTTATATTCAAATGGGGATTTGTTTTATTGATAATATCATTATTCTTTATCTATATGTTTTGTGAACAGTTAGACCTTGGAAAGTATTTACATTCAATTTATTGATTAAGTTAGTAGTTATTAACTTTCCCTTGAAACATTCACTTTTTATGATCATTGTACATTTAATTTCTCTTAAATATACATATTCATTTTATCATATATTTTATTATTAACTAAACCATATACCAATTTTACATATTATGTTTTACTATGAAATGCATTTGATCGACTGGGAAATATATTTATAAATCTATATTTTTTACACAATATGGATATTTTTAATAAGGTATATGGATTAATGAATTAAATTGATCATTAGATATATGATTATTGTGTTGGACATTAAGTGATGGGTGCATCCAAAAATTATACAACTGTCGATGCATCAAAAGTATCATGAAAAAAATGATTAATATGGTATTAAATGGATTTTTACCCATAGTTTTAAATCATCTAGTGAAAGGTCTTGATGGTATAAATACCATGATGTCTAAGATCATGGAATCCAATATTAATTATTTACTTTATTAAGTATTTAGTTATTATTATCCATGATATTATTACATTTATATTATCCATTGATGTATTTTTTTCTTATGTTTTCTATTAAATTCCATGTGTATTCAATTATTTATCTTTCCATATTGATAATTATTTGTCTAACCATGATATTCAAATTATTTATTAAATTCTCTTCCTATTCGGTTACATAATTTATTATATTAATTATTCCTTATCTTATTATGATAGTCATTTTATTGATAAAATGGAATGTGTGTTCAGTTACATACAATTTCATATTGATTAATAATTATTAATTAAGGATATCTTATGTTGTGTGTAACCATTAGTGATTATTTGACATCACCCTTATTTTGTTTCAATTAACTATGATATGAAGAAGAATTATTGGAATGATTTTAAGGATGAGACATTATTTCCATTATTATGTTATATTATCTTATCCCCAATGTTAAATTGGTATCTTATATGTATATAGCTTTCCCAAGAGTAACAAACTGATCACTCCATTGGGATTTTACCTCATGTACCTATGCCATTGTAATAAATTAGACACTATCTATAGGTTTTTGGAGTTTAGGTCCTTATAGTTGGTATTAGATCAAGTTTATTAGAAACATTTGTAACTATATTAAAGAAAACATAGATTGAGAAACATAAATCTATGATAGAACTTGAGGATAGTTTAGAAGAACATCCTAAAAAATGGTAATGTTGAGATTATGTGGTTTTTATTATAAATAAATATATTTATGGATACTAAAAGTATACGTGGTTTTTTCATAGATGCATCAAGGTGTAATAACCCCCAAAAATATTTGGTTGATTATATCATGACCATCATTCTAGTGTTATATATTTCTTCCTTACTACGAACCTTCTTTGACACTCCCGAGTGATATATTGAGGATAATTCACAATTCCTTTACAATACATTATGAAGGATTTGAAAATAAAAAATATCCCTAAAAACCATGTTTAAGATTCCAAGATTAATAATGCAGAAATTTTAAATTCATGTTTTATGTTACAAAATTTTTATAATTATATATTTTGAATTTAAATTAAAAACTTTATGATCTAATCATGTGTATGTAATTTTTTAAAAATGTAACCTTGAATAAATAAGGGTATCAATATTCATGGATAGTGTAGAGATTACCATGCTAAGAAAGATAATGAAGTTAGTATTAGAACAGAGAATATCATGGGTGTATTTGGGTAGTTTAATCAGGTTATGAAAAATAACATTTCTCAAAAGGAGAAACTTTTTGTTCTATGGTTTTATTTTCCTATATTATATCACTTAATGCATCTGAATCCCCCATCATTTAGTGGGACTATTAATCTCATTGTAGTTGTGAAACGGATTAAGTCCCTTGAGAATATATTTTTTAATTAGGATTTTATGAAAAAAAAAGGTTATACATGCAATATAATTTCTCAAGGAACCACCAGGGAAATACCTAAGTGAATTCCCCAATCATCAAGATAATATACCATAGAAAAAGTTAAGTGATACCGGTCAATCTTATTCTACTAATACAGCTGAATTGGAATGATTATAGTTATTGTCTACTTTGAATAAGAAAATATTTTATAGAATTATTTAATCAATTATATTCTAGTAATAAGAACCATAAAATTTTTAAGGATTGTACTACTATATTTTTTCATTCAGGATTTGAAATAATATATTTAATGGTATTGATAAGTAAGAAAATTGATTTAGTGGTAAGGTGATATTTTTGGAGAACACATGATTAAGGGAACGATAAGCCTTAAAATGTGAATAATTTTGAGTTAATGATGTTTAGAGATGATTTCAATTGACGATGTAAAGGGGATAGTATCGATGACCATGGGAATAATTAGTGGTTTAATGAAAAAGTTTTTTATGTTACCCTTGATGAAGTTTAATTTTTTTTGGATTTATGAAATATATTCAATTATCAATTATATTATTTAATAAATAAACTAATAGTTTTTTTTGAAATCCTTCATGTTTTAAGCATGTTTTTATTGTAATTTAGGTTATTATAATTCTTTAAGAGAATATATAATAAAGGAATTCAAATATTTGTTATGTTACATTATGAGATACTTATTATTTTTTAGGTTAAATATTTTATCTAATATTTCATATTTATGGATTTTGAATTTGTATAGAAATATTTTAGTGGGGTCTTAAGTATTTATATATCACCTTATAAAGTATTACACGGAAAGATATTTCATATACAATATATTTAACATAAGGTCAGTGAATAGAAAAATATAGGGCCCGAACTTGTGAAAGAGATAATAGAAAATTTAATGATTATTAAAATCCATATAATAGCATTTCAAAGTATCAAAAAGTGTTATAATGAAAATCATAGGGTGGATTTTGAATTTCAAGTGGGATATCACATTTTATTTAATGTATCTTCATGGAAGGGTGTCATATGGTTCAGTAATAAGGCAATGTCGAGACCTAGATAAAACAGACCCTTTGAAATATTGGAAAAGATTAGAGTTATGAATTAACGGTTAGTAATTCCACCAAACCTCTCTGAAGTAACTAATGTGTTCCATATATCATTTTTAAGGAGGTATATTCCAAAAATATTTCATGCTATAAAATTTAAGAAATTAAAATTAAAACCTGACCTATCTTACTATGAAGAGTTCATCCAGATTCTTGATACTAGCGAGGAAGTATTGAGGAATTAGACGACTCGACTAGTAAAGGTAATTTGGAGAAATCATAATGTGGATAAAGTAATGTGGGAACTATAGTATGTAATAGATATAAATTACTTAATTTTTTTTAGAATATAATATTAATGAAATTTTTAGGTTAAAATATTTTTATCAATGAAGAGTGTAACACCCCATGACATTATGATCTATTCTCCTTTAAATAAAATTAATACCTTTCATAGCAAGCGATACACAATACCCCAAACCTCAATTATAATAAGTGAAAATTATTTTTTAATAAAAATGTAATAAAATCCAAATTTTAATATTTCATGTCACACAAATTCTAATAGGATAGTATGGATATCAACTTGTAACTTGGTCAAAATAAGCCAAAAATGAATTTTTAGAATTTTCTCTTAGGATTAAACTTTTGTGAATAATAAAAGGTGTAGTATTTAAAAATTAATAAAATATTTATAATAATTTATTATAAAATTTATAATTAAAAATTTAATAAATATAAATTTTACTAAAATAATGATAATAACATTTTGAGGTAAAAAGATATATTTTTTTGAAAACCATTTTTTCAGCAAGGAACTATTTTGTTAAAAAATGAATAATGTCTATCCATTTTAATTAATAAAAATAATATTTACCTATGAATTAATTAATTTATATTTATATATTATATATCTATATATATATTAATTTAAACCCATATAATTATTATTAATAGTCGTATAGTTAAAATACGATCATCTTAATCATGAAAAATGTATTTCATAAAAAAACTATTTTTAGACATGTTTTGTGGACTTATTTGAAATTAAAATTTCTATATTCTATGATTTATGTTTGATAAAATGGATTAAATATTTATAATAATAATTAATCTTATTTAAAAATTTAAAATTAATCTTTTTTCATAAGTATTACTATAGACATTAATAATTAATTGTTCTTGTTAATATTAAAATGAGGTTTTGCGTATCACATACGCTTATATCAAAATTATTCTCTCAAAAATATAGATTTTCCATCTGATAAATTCTATTTCATATCATTAATAAGTGGGTAATAATTACCTAATAAGGATAATTTTATTTTAGGCTTAATGGATTAATTATCAAGGTTTAAAACTTGTTACTGTAGTAAGAACTAAAATGGTAAATGTGAAGTAGGAGGATATTGTAGAAACATGTTTAAAACATTATTTATATGTTTTTGAGGTGTAAATTGACCTTAAATTACATAAAATTCTTTATTTATCAATTTTTTAGGCACATTATGTGATATTGAATTCCCATTTTTTAATATTTTTGGGTATTTACAAATATGTCACTCCTCATTATAAAAAGGCACTTCATTGTCTCATTTATTCACACCTCTCAAGCCATTTTTCTCAACAGAACCCTTAAATAATATCTCTAAAACAACCTTATACACGTTTTATAGGTTTTAATATTCCCAAAATACTAACCCTAGTGTCTTTAGGAAAATATCCAAAAGATTTTTTTTCTAAGATACAATTATCATGTTAACAAAGCCCTTTATTTTTATTTCTTCTTTATAAAAATAAATTATATATTAGACAATAAAATAAAAAAACACCAGAATATATCATATATATTTTTATTTTTATGGAGTAAAATTTATCCATATCTATCTCCACGAAATGGGAATCAAATCCATCAATTGTGTGAACGACATATTACTACCTCACAAACAGATGTAATTTGTTTTCCATCACCTACTCACATGAATAGTCATAATGATGGAATTAATGAAATTATATAATAAATATTACATGATATATATTTTTTAAAATTAATACACCATCCACTTCCTTTTACTTTGAAACATTAATGGAATGATATTGTTTATCGTTCGTATATATGGTCTACCATCTCCAAGAAGCAATGTGATTCATTTTCCAATTACAACTTTTAAAAATAGTTATCAAAATATATATAATGATTAAATATGATATTTATAAAATAAATATAATTGTGTATATAATTTTACTATATTCTATAGACAATAATTGGAACTTTCATAACAAAACATGCTTGAGAAACAAATAAATTAACACCCAAAACAGTGAAAATAATGAAATTTTATTAATAAAGAGGCGGTAAAATTTTATAAGTTGATAATATATGATATTATAAATATGAATATGTTTATATTATAAATTAATAAAACTCTATAAACAATATAAAGGAATTTAAATAATTTTACACTAAAGGGAAGCAGGAGGTAAGGGATTTCATCTTAATTCTCATTTCATTGATACACATTTGGTAATATATAGTTATTCAGTTTTATGCGGTGTATATACTTTCATATTGATGTATTTTACATGAATACCAATTTAGTAATTATATTTAATTTCCCAATACATTTTTATTCATTAAATAGGTTACAATTTGAATGTTACCAAACAGGTAATAATCTAATTTACGATCTCATTTCTTTTGGGATTTATTTTACTCTCATTGAATGAATCTTATAATTTCTCCTTTATAAGATCCGAAAATTTTCTTATAAACTTTATAATTAATGAATTGTTATATTTTTATCTATATTTTATTATATTTCATACTTAAATCAAGAAAATAATTTTTTAAAAGGAAAATCAATTTTATTTCTTTATAAATCAGATATATTTCTCTTCTATATCCATGTTTTCTAAAAAAAGTTTTACAAAAGTCCTTTTAATTATTGAAACGATTTATTAAGTAAATTTTTACTTATCCATTAATTTTAAAAAAGTTTTCAGAGGAATATTTCTATTTTTTTCAACATTTTCACTTTTGATAAAAAGTTAGAAGGAATATTTTTCAACATATAAGGTGATAACATACTTCACCACCTCTGTAACCATTTTAGAAAATATAACTTCGTATACATGATTTCAATGGTAATAAAAATAAAACAATTTTATGAAAGATTAATTTAATATCTCAATTTAATTCCCTTTATTCTTCTAATATACATGATTTTATTGTAAAAAACTATATTTCTAATGAACATATTGTCAACACTCATACAATGATTAATTTTGTGATTGTTAACATCATCATGAGATAATAAATTTCTTATGATAATTTTTAATTGGAAATTAAATTTATACAAAATATCCATATTCTTTATATCATGGATATAAATATTTATTAAACCATATACTATTTTAAATTTGGTGTTTAATTTATATTATATTTCATTAACTAGAGAAATACTGATAAATCCATTTTCTAGACTCAATACAGATATTTGATTATAAGTCCTATTGATTATGAATTAAATAAATCATTATATATATGAGTAATTCTGTTGAAATTAATGATTATAGGTGGGACCAAGAATTATATATCCCCTCTATGCATTGATTAGCCTCATGAGACAAATTCGCTAGCCTAATGAAATGACTTTTTACCCAAAGTTTGAAACGGTCTTGTGTAAGGTCTTGACCATATAGATATCATGATATCTAAAATAATGAATTATAAAATTAATATTTTCCTTCATTATTAATTCCGTTTTTATTTTCCATGTTACTATTTCACTAATGATATCTCTGGATTCAATTTATGCTCATGTTACTGATTAAATGGCATGTGTTTTATGTTATTTTCCTTCCTATATTGATTATTCCTTATCTAATTATGATAGTCATATTTTTTGATAAATGGAATATTTGTTTAGTTATTTATCTTTTCATGTTGAATATTTTATATTTATTCTTTATATCTTCTATTATACTTAATCTGTGCTAAGTATTTGAGCTCACCCTTATCTTGTGTATTTTACACATGATATAAAAAAGAATTATTTGTATGAGTTTGAGGATGATAAATATTTTCCATTGCCATGGTTTATTTTTTACATCCCTAATGTAAAATTTGTACCATTTATATATCTTACTCTAAAATACTACTAAACTAATTGGTCCTTTGGGATTTGACCCCTTGAATCAATGTTATTGAAATAAAGTTGAAATTTACTCTGGGTTTCTGGCGTTAGGGTCATTACATTTTGTATTAGTGGAATTTTAGTAGAAACCTTTGGAACTAGACTGAGGAAAATATATATTTTAAAACATAAACCTATTATTAAATTTTATGATAATTATATAAGAACATTATAATATTTTGTCAAGGTGAATATTATACGGTTTTTCCTAACAATACATCCTTTTCTTGATACTTCAAGTGGAAATGGTTTTGCAATATATACATCTTGGGGTAATAACCATGAAAATATTTGGTTGATTATGTCATGGATATCATCTTGGTGCATGGTGAGTGTTATATTACTATACACTTGGTTTGACACTTCCTAGGGATATGCTTTAGATAATTCAATTTTTATTTACAATCCATTATGATGAATTTGAAATTAAAAATATCCACAATGAAACTACATTTAAGATTATAATATTAACAATGAATTAATTTTCAATTTATGTTAATTGTTTTACCATATTTATAATTACACATTTTAATTTAAAATTAATAATTTTATGAGCTAATCCATTATATCTCATTATTTTGAAGTGGATCTTATAAGAAAAAAGGATATCGATACTCATGTCTAATGTAGATATTTCTTTACTAAACAAGATAATATGGAATGTATTGGATCTAAGAAGATCATGGCTATATTAGGCTAGTATAATGAGGGTATGAAAAATAACCTTACTCAGATAGAGTAACCAATTATTCAACAGCATGATTCATATATATTGTATCACTTCATGTTAAAGAAGCCCCCATAATTTATTAGAAATATTAGTCTAATTTCAACCAATAAATGGATTATGTACCTTGAGAATATATATTTGTGGCCTTGGGATGTGATGAAAAGGAAAAGGTTACACTTTTAGTGTATTATCTCAAAGTTGAAAATGATAAATAGTGGTTGCTTATCTATAATAATCGGGAGGAAGATAAAATTGAACACATTTAATGGAAGTCTTTTAAGTAAATCATATTTGATAAATATTGTCCTTATGAGAAAAATATTGAAATGAAGAGAAATTTACATAGAATTATAAAAAATGATTAGGGAAGTGTTGTGCAGTGTGAGGTTTTAGACATCATCCTTGTCATGAGGATGATGAATTTTACATTTATAAATACCCAATATATAGCACAATGGCTAACCTTGTGGTCGCTCTCAATGAAGCATTGGCAAATTCCAATGTGGTAATTCCAAAAAACATTTTTTTTATAATATATTGAAAACAAGAAAACTAAAATAGTAAAATACTGATGAAAATCACAATGATGGTGTTGAAAAATGAATTACATGAAATAAATAAATAGGAAGAAAAAAACAACCAAAATAACAATAGAGATATGAAGACATATAAGATAGTTAGTGAAAATAAGGTCCAGACCGAGGTCGATCCACCCTTGACTCCCTATTATAGACCAAATTAAAAATTAATAAACAACTTTAAACCACACTACCATCAAATGTAAATTTTTATTAAGACACTTTAAGGATAAGTGGGAAACCATAGTTCACAAAACATTTATACCACTACGTGCTGAAAGTACTTACAAATTGATTAAACACAATACTAAGATTATTATAATCAAACACTTTATATAATTCTCTGTGCAGAGTACTAACCTGGATGTCTGGATCCTTGCTGATAAGCTCTTCAAGGTGGGTGGCCATTCTATCCATTGTCTGAATGAATTCCTCTGAGTTGATTTTGCAGTGGTTGAAACCTAGAGCTTGGATTTAGTCTTGTTTGTCTAACCACGCCTCTTGATCCAACTTGACATCAACTCGCAACCTTCTTTCATATATTCTGTCGATATCCTCTTTTGAAGTGTTGACCTGAAAATCTTTTTCAAGCATTTATTCCTTGGAATGGAGGATGAGTTTCAAGCACTCCCCTTCTTCTTCAACTACTCTTGATTTCCCACTTTGTTCTCCACTTTCCCCTTTCTTTAAGTATTTTATTTCTTTGTTTCCACCCTTCTTTTCTGACCTAGTTTTCTTCAGCTTAGGGAAATGGGAATAGTCTTTCCATCCCTTTGATTTTTTCCCCTTGACCACAATGCGCTTTCCGGAGTCTCGATTTCCTTTATGCCCTTTTTTACTTTTAGGACTATGAATACATTTCCCTTGAATTCTTTCCAAACTATCCACTAAGAATTGGCTATAATTGTAGACACCTGAATCATCATCCCATGAAGCTAGTGTTGGTTCTTGGACATCCAGACCATCAAAGCGGTTACCCAACACTACAACTGGACCTTCTTTGTGGGGGCTCTGCCTGCACAAAGACTTCACCAATCCTGCCATAACCTCAAAGGAATTCTTCTTCCCTAAACTCACTACCTTTATCTAGACTAGAGGTTGTGGAGTGATGGTATTGGGGTCTAAGGGACCCAAGACATTCCCCTAATTCATCCTTCCTTGTCTAATCTGTGATACTGTAGATGAATCTTCCTTCAAATGTTTTACAAATATCTCGGCCTTCATACTGGTGTCAACACCACTAGAAGCACAGTTAGAGGTCCCCCTAGTGATTAAGGCCTCTCCCTTCTCTCTTTAAGGTTCACTTGTTGGGATAAGACCGAAGCGAACAGGATGTCCAGGTGGTTGTTCCCCCTTATCACCTGGTTCCTAAAATTTGAGGATACCTAGGTCTTGTTTCAAATAACTAAAAACCTTATCCACTAGTGGATTTTCTCTTAACCCACTAGCCTTGCATGGTATAGAAGGCAATGGAATTAGTTTCCCCTGGTTATCCCCCATTATAGTGGCAATTTCATCCCATATGCAATGTGAATCAACAGAGTATTATCCCTTGTCTGATTGATTAACAACTATTTCATTGCAAACCGGGACCGTTCCAAACTCTATATGATGGGGAGTCTCATTATGGGAATATCCATGGAAGCTATGATGAAATTTGGAATCCTCATGGCCTAAATGAAGACAACCAAAATAGAAGGATATCCAATAATCATAACATACTGTCTGGTTCCAGCGGAGCTCTCCCTCAATCTCAATGGTGATGGATTTTAGAGGGCCTTTTGATATATCAACTTCAACACAGATCATTGGTACAACAGGATGGCAGATGACACTAGTGAGGGAGTCTGAATATAGATAGTGTCCAAGAAAATTACCTATCAACAGGAGGATTGTCGAGTTCTGGAATGGAAAAGTAAGTCCAGGTAGGGATATCAAGAGTGTTGTGGTCAGAGGGTTATTCCTCAGGTGAAAATAAAAGATCCACCAGAAGAGGGAGTACCAAACTCCTCTCATAGAGCGTAGAGAAAAGTACCACACATCAATAAGGTCCTATTCATTTGAGAAGTGGACTTGAATGTACCTCACATCTAACAGACCAATTATCACTTGATCTTTCAAATTCCAGGATGAAAAGATGAACCAGTCGAATGCATCAACAGAGGGGAGATTCCTTTTGAATTGGGCTACCAAGGTGAGATCAAGCAAAGTTGAAGCTTCCATGAACTCTAGGGGAAATCGGAACTGATATAACTCTATTAGATAGGGATTGGACGATATGTCTTATTTTGATCAGAGGGAATAAAGGGAGGGAGGGCGGTTCCATCAAAATTTCGAAAGAGGTAGAATGGGGAGGAAGCAAGCACGAAGGAGAAACTCCCCTCCCCGACTGAAGCGGGTTGAGGAGGGGAGGTGGTGCCTCGTTTTTGACCTATTCCATTAGCATAGAGGAAAATGGGAAGGGAGCACAACCTCAGTTCATGATTGCTGACTCCGATCACACATCAATATCACATAAAATTGAAAACATGAACACTGAATTTCATTAGCATTCGAGCATCCCTCCATATTGAAAATGGAATTCTCTAGTGAACTCATTTTAGTAATAAATTATCACAAGCCTGAATGATTTAATTAAGATCATACAATTGAACAACCAATATCAATTTCTCAATTCAATAAATTGAGAGAGGAGGAGGATATGATATTAGGAAAAAAATTAGAAATCAATCTAGTGAAATAATTCTCTCATGCACACCCCAATTCACCTTCATGATCAACTAAAGAGGAGAAGAAAATGATGATCATGAAGATGTTTGAATCTCCAAGTCGTGTTGGGTTTCATAGCCTGGATCTATCCTAGAAAATTATTTCCCCATTTTTGGTGATTTGAGATCATGAAATGAAACTATGGATGAAGAAAAAATATCACAAATATAAAAATTCAATTAACAAAACTCCCAACTATATTTATAAATAGAAAATAAAACAATTAAAAAATAGAGAAAAATAGGATGGATGAAGATGGAGGATCAGGGTGCTTGTATCCAATATCAAAGATGAATCCCCAATATTTAGTGAATATTGATGGAGTGATGGTGATGTGGGGAGTGTCCCCTCAACCCTCTTTTACAAGGAGAAGCAGTCACTCCAATTATTCAGAAAATAAAAAACGGAAAAAAAACATAGACATCCTAACTAGCAGAAGATAAACTTGGATTCATTGATGCGTGCATCACAGGCCTTCGGTGAACTCCTAGTAAAAATATTTGGCATCTTTCAATTACCCTCTAACCCCCCCCCCCACAATTTTCATACGATCTCTTTCAACTTCTTCTATGAGTAGCTTCCCCTATGATGAAAAGAAAAGAAACATGAGACATTAGGTAGTTTAAACAACGTAACTGAATCTATATTCATAAATTTATAATAAAAAAAAATTTATTAATAAAATATATATAAACTAAGAGTCTTAAAATTATATATCTGTGTTATATGTTTTTTATAAATATTTATTATTGCTAATATATATTTTAAAACAATTATATTTTTTTGTTAATATTTACTATTATAAATTATATGTACATAATATTATATATATATATATAATTTTATTGTAAAATATTATTATATATATATTATAAAAACTTATATAAAAATAGTTATATTAACTATTATAAAAATTACTTAAAAAAATTAAAGTATTGATATAAATATACTTAATATAATTAATCAATTTTATAACATTTATTATTATATTATATTAATAATAGTAATTAGAGTATTTATTATGTGTATTATATTATAATTATAATATAAATCAAAATAAAAAATGAAAAAAATAAGGGTTGAGGGGGTGAGGGGGAAAGGCGGGTAGATAAGAGAAGGGGGAAGGGGTTCTATGTAGGAAAAAGAGGATACAGTGGCACTAGATAGAGGCAGGTATAAATGGATTCAATACAGATGGGGAACACAGTGGTTGATAGGTGCTTTAGTTTGAGGTGCGGTGGGTTTAGTCAGAAGATGGTAAGCAACAGAAACGGTGCAACTCAGGTGAGCGGGTTTCTGAAAGTGGCAGTGGCCGCTGCTCAGTGATTGTCTGGCATCGTATGGTGGTGACTTAGTTTAGATCTGTTAAATTATATATTGAACCTAAGGTTCTAGTTGTTCTTCAATTTGATTTATTTTTAATCTTTTATTTTTTTTTCTTTGATCTATTATGTTGGTTGAATTTTTTCTTATTTGGTCGATGTAATTTTGGTGTTGTCCTTACTATTTAGTATTCTTCTACTGGTTAAATTTATTGGTTCTTCTTCTATATTTTTTTTGATTATTAGTGTTGAAATAATGAAAAAGGTGATCGATAGTAAGAAAAATGAGTAGCCGTGAGTCATGGGATAGTGGCGGTGGCTCACAGGAGTCACTATTGTATGAGTTCAACAGTGGCTGTGAGAAGGCGTGTAGTGGGAGAAAGAGAAATGAGGGAAAAATAGAAAGGTTATGGTGGGAAGGGATAGAATGGTGACTGGGAGTCACCATTGGTGATTTTTTAGAATGGTGACTTAATGAATCAACATTTAAGGATGTTAGTAGTGACTCAGTGAGTCACTATTGGAAGGTTTAGTCACCATTGTGTTACTTCTGGTGGAAAGGACAATACTTCACTTGAAAAAAAATAAACAAATTAATTTAGTGTTAGAAATTAAATCAATAAATTAATTCAACTAAAATATAAATTACATTACTAAATAAACTAATAAATAAATATTTTATTTCACATTTTTAAAAAATGTTAAAACAATTTAAGTTTAATTACTAATTAATCAATAAATCATTTATTTACTATTGAAAATTATTATAAATTAATTTAAAACAACATAAAAGTTAATGTGTAAAACAATTAAAATATAAAGAGTTAGTTTTCTAAAATTAATTCACTGATAAATTAATTGAATGAATTAATAAAATCAAAGAATTAAATTAAAATAAAACTAAACTATGAATTAAAATATTTAAATAATATAATAGAACTACTGAAATTAATTTAATTTTTTAAAGATTAAAAAAAGTGAAAATTTATTTATCTATAGTTTAATTTATTAAACTAAATAATTAATTAAACTAATTATTTTGAAAAAAAAATAATGAAATAATAAAAAAACAAAACATTCAAAAAATTAAGAAAAATGAGAAAGTTAAAAATAATAATGAATTGAATTTTAAAATTATTAAAAATAATGACAAAAACAAAAAATAAAATACACAATTGAAAAATATCACCAGTTTTCTAATTATGTAAAAAATTTACAACATTTACTAAATATTAATTAAAACACATCTTTTCAACCTTTAAAATAGAATACAAATTGTAAAATATAGGAAAAATGTATTAAAAATTAGGCATATCAAACTCCCCCACACTTAAATATTTGTTTGTCCTTAAAAAAATACATACTTTTTTCATTTAAAAAAAATAAGAGAATATTTTGTAGTGAGCATAGAAAATGATGCATGTCAATAATTTAAGAACAGAGGAATGGGACCTGGAAAGGCTTTTTAAAAGTATTCAAAAGATGGTTCTGTCTAACTTCAAACACTCACTAGAAATCAAAGGTATCACAAACTCATTCACTATCAAGGATGTCGTGCCTCGTATATAAAATCACTAACTTCCCTACTTCAATTCGAGTTCAAGTTCCAATTTAAGGATTGGTGATAGAATAAGTTATGTGGAATTAAAACCTTTACAAAATGCACCTCTAATATTCACATTATACTAGTTTCTAAAATTTTAAGTCTTGTTATTTCCTCACTTTGTTGATTTAACTCAAATGATATTTAATTAATTCAATTATTTTCTTCTTTATTTGGGTTCAAAATTCACCTCACATAAATGAGTTCATTTTTGACAAAGACGCTTAATTATAATTATTCTTAATAATATTTCTTATGCAGACCATTGTACATACCACTTATTTAAATTGAATTTTAATTTTATTTATTAACTGAAACTTTCCTAGTGAACCTATCTCATATACTCACTATGGGATCTCATTTTCTCATTCAACTAAAGTTACAACAGACATAAATAATTATCATTTGTGTGGGATCAATAAGATGATTGTTTTTTATATAAAAAGATATTACCCTTGGTTCAAGTAATAATTTATAATTACCTAAGTTCATTATCCTAATTCAACAAAATTTATCCTATCACACTTCCTTCATTAGTTCCCAAACATAAAATCCATAAAAATAGCAAGTACACCACTGAACAATCACTCATCCCAAATAGTGTCAAACTCAATGGAACTCTCAACAACCAGAAGTAGTTATCCACTAGACAGGACTAAATTGAAGTAAGAGGTGATACCAAATGACCCTCAAGTGATGAAAGAATTTGAAATTTTTAAAAGATTTTGAAATTTTTTGAAAATAAAATTTGACCATTTTTTACAAAAAAAACCAGGGAGGGAATTTGAAGTGAGAAAATGACCCCTCTCTCCCACACTTAAAAATCAACATTGTCATCAATATAGACTCTCAAGGTGTGATAGATTAGTTTAAATCAATTGGGCAATTTAGCATGAAAATAAAGTTACGGGGTAGAAATGAAGTTCAAAAAACAATTCCACATAAACAAAGGAAAAATGAAAAATAAAGAAACAAAAAAAACCACCACCATGCACCAACAGTAGTAGTGTTCAATTTTTTTTTGAAAAATTCATGCTTTGAAGTTTTACTAATTGACAAATTATTTTTGGATGTAATTAAAATAGTATTATGATAAGCAATGAAGTGAAGCAATATCAGAATGATAGTAAAAACCAAGGATGGAGTAGGTTTCATAATTTAGTTTAACTAATTTTTTTCATCTAACTAGATTATAATAAGGCAACACCATATCAGTAAAAATAGAATCACAATTTCCAAAGAAAACAGGGGGACTCCCCAACACTTAGAAACTTGCAGTATGAATCAAAAAATGATCATAAAAATAAAACTTGAAAAATCAGAAAAAAAACTCCCCAAAATGTGAAAATTCCTCAATTTTTAATGCCTCCCTTTATTTACTTTCTGCAAGAACTCTAGCTACTCTATTCAAGAACCTACAAATGTAATAAATTTTTATTAGCCTTCAAGAATTTAATGCTCAAAATGAAATGTAAAAAATTTCATTTAGGGATTTAAATCCTATGAAATTTTAATGAGTCGGTCCTCTTGATCATAATTGACTACCATGTGGAGTTAACAACCTGTTTATGGACCTACTAAGAAAAACCCCAGTCTGATGGGGGTGATGTATTTTGACTTTCCATAGCTGGGTAGTTGGTAGATAAACCCCAATCGGATGGGGTATGTTTCTTCCATCTTAAGAACTACCAAATGTGGTTATTTAAACTTTTAGTGTAGTTCCATATTTAGAGTACCCATTTTACATCTCCAATCAAGTCCCCCTCCTTAGCAGTGGAGTACTGGATGGGAGAATAAAATGTAGGGGTACTGCCCCTCTTCTACATCCAATGGTTGAGTGTGCATAGGTATTAATACTGGAAATATTTTATGTGACTTGCCTTCTTGTTCAATCCATTTAACATTTTTTTACTTTACAAAAAAAATTCATCAACATATACTTTTGGTTCTATGCACAACTCTAGTATCTCCTCTTCAATAGAAATTCCCAAACATGAATTTTCATCAAAAATTAGGAGTTTTAGTAATTCCTTAGAATATGAAACCTCATTCTCCTCATGAATCTCTAGAAAACCAAAAAAGTGAAATTCATCCTCAGTACCTTCATATGGAGAAACAAAATTAATGTCAGATTAAATGTAATCAAAGTAAAATAAAAATATAGCTTCTTATATGAAATTATCAACTCCCTATAATAGTGTTCATATTTTATCCCCGTGATCTAATAGTGATCTTGGGCGAAGTTCTGGGGTGGGAGTGAGGTATTCATCCTCCTATAACCTCTCTTCAAAAAACTCCACCTCATTTTCTAAATCATCCAAGGAAAAATAGAGGATATCTTGTAATGGAGATACCTATTAAATGGGTGAAAATTTATTAGGCCAGTCCATGCAATAAAAATTATTAGTATAAATATCAGGGAATTAATGATCATTAAATAAATGTACAGCATCATGAAATAGAGAAAACATCATCTTCTGTCAGCCCTTAAAAACACCTCTGAAAGTGGTTTTGGAATTTCCAGTATTTACTCTAGGGTAAAATCCATATCATAGTTAGGAAACTCTAACTTATTCTTTATTCTATTTATTTTTCAATGCCTTCTCAATTTCTTTCTAGAAAGTTGTACTTAATTGGGTGGTGGTAGTACTCTTATATATTATTGGTTTCCTTTGACCTTATCCATAGCTTTCTACATCATCTACATGATCTCTAGAGCATAAGTTGTCTCATCATCAAAAATGTATTGATGTTTCCTTTCTTGCATCTAAAATTAAAATTTAACACCATCCACCTCAATCTAATGAACCGGATCAAACAATGATAATGAATCAAATTCGTTAGAGTTCATCACTATTGTGTCAGTGTTTTTTTTATAATTTTTTTATATGTTTTTTTTAAATAAAACAAAATTGGAAAAACCACTCAAAAAAATATTGATTCCCTAGAAATGGTTCCAAAAATTGACATCATCCTTGTCATGAGGATGATAAATTATAAATTTATAAAGGCCCAAGATATAGAAAAATGGATAACCTAATGATCACTATCAAGGAAGAAGTGTCGAATGTTTGGGTGGTAATTCTGAAAATCATTTTATGTTTTTTTGTATATTGAAAATAGCCAAACTAAAATAGTGAAATAGTGGTGAAAATCAAATTAATTGTGATGAAAAGTGAATGACATAAAATAAACAAATATGAAGAATAATATAGCTAAAAGAACAACATAGACAAGAATACACAGAAGAAATTTAGTGAGAATAAGGCCCAGACCCAGGTCGATCAACCCTCAATTTCCTATCATATAACAACTTAAAAATTAATCAAAAACTTTAAACCTTTCTCAGTTTCTGACTGATGACTCAAATAACACACCAATATTACTTATAATTGAACATGTGACCACCAAATTTCCTCAACGCTCGAGCATCCCTCCATATTTCCAACTGAATTCTCTAGAGAACTTATTATGGAAGCTACCTTTACAAAACTATCTAGGTATGATTTGGATTATATATGAGATTTGGAATCCATGATTGACCATTCCTTTGAAAGGATTAAGACATCTCTTTAGAGGGTGATTATCTCACAAAATATTTCTTCATAAGATGAAATATTTTTTATATGATATCAAAATAGAAAATAATTTTTAAGATCCTAAATATTCAAATGGAATCAATAAAATAGGAGGAATGAAGATAAAAAATGTTTAAGGGGAGGAATATAAAGAAATATTTTCCCAAATGTAATAATTATAGAAAGAAAAAAATTGGTACTTTCTTGAATGGAATGTGATTTTTCTTCATGCATGGAGAGAAATTCCATTAGGCATGTGAATACAAGGGTAAGAAATAAACCATAAATATTTAGCAGTTCAGCTACAATTATATGGAACTACACAAACTAATTCACTAAGATTCAAGGTAATATGCCTAACAAGAAGCTAAGATATCAAGGTCAATATTATGTTATTACTACAACCAAAGTTAAATTATTAAAGTGATTTTATATCTGGATCAGATAACTATATCATATAAGTACTTTATCAACATTATTTTTGTTATAGGAACCATGAAATTTATATGGATTACATTGCTTTAGTTTTCTATAAGGATTTGAAATCCTATGTTAAATGGTATTGCTAACCAAGAAATAAAATTTATTGGTAAGGTGATATTTTTTGAAGAACACATGATTAAGGTAAAGATAACCGTTAAAAGTTTTCGGATGACCATGGAAATAATTAGTGGTTTGATGAAAAGGTTATTTATGTTATCTTTGATAGAGTTTAATTCATTTTTGGATTTATAGAATATATTCAATAATCTATTATTTTATATAATTAATGAAGAGAGAGTTATTTTTTGGAATCATTCATCTATTCGTTAAGGATTTATTATAATTTATTTTTTCCCCATGATTTAGGTGTATATATAATTAACGTATTCACATATGTTCTATATAACATTATGAGGTAATTTATATTGTCTAGGGATGAATTTTTGACCAAATAATTCATATTTATGTGTTTTAAACTTTTTAAATCATATTTTGGTGGATTCAAAAGTCTTCATATGGCATCGTATGAAGTATTATATGGAAAGAGATTTTATACTCAAACTTGTTGTGATGAATTTGGTGAAAGGAATCTTATAGAACTAGAACATGTGAAGGATAAAAGATAAAAGTTTAAGACTCTTCAAACCCATATTAATGCTTCTAAAATTAGGAAAAATATTTACATAGATAATTAGAGGATGGATTTGGAATTTTAAGGGGATAACGGGTTTTCTTGAATATATCTTCATGGAAGACTATAGCACCCTAATATTTTAAAAGAGGATTTTCATGTCTGATAGCATGCATCGATGAAACACCAATATTATAAGATAATGTTACAACCTAATAATTTACAATATATATTTTTCGATAAATTCAATCTCTTTTATATCTTGTGATGCATGCGACACTGGGTTTAAATGAAATATAACTCTATGAAAATATTATTCTTCCAAAATGGAATTTATAACATATATGTTAATTTGGTAGTAATTAATATAACTAACTAAATTATTAAAATTATATAGTTTATTCTTGTGTAAAATTAATTCAATTGTTCTTTATTGATTATAAATAAAATAAGAGTCATTTGAAAGAAAATAAAGTGTTTCTTAGAAAACCATGTGGCTATTTATCACTCTTTTCACACATAATTTAAGATTAATTTTTCCAATTTTATAAAATTTCTTTTTAAAAATGAAATTTATTTTTTTAATTATTATATCTAAATTTAATTAGGTTGAAATTTTAGTATTTTACTAAAAATAATGATTTTTAAGTAAATATTGAAAAATACTACTTTTTGTAAAAATATTATTTCATTAAAATAAAATAAGTAATTTTAAAGGATGATTATGATTTGAAATTTATTAGAAGTAAAATAAGTATTATTTAGCCATATTTAATATAATTAATTAAATTTTAATAATATTTAAACAATATTTTAGTATAAGTGTATTTTTCAGTTTAAAAACACATTTTTTGGAAAACTGATTTAAAGTGAATAATGTTTCCCTGTGTAGAATAACCCCTAGAGAAGAATGATTTAAATTAAAATTTTATATTATAAATATAATATTTAATTCTTAGAATGATGATTTCTATTTATACATTTAATATAAGATCATCTTTCCCTTAAAAAATACATTTTGTGACAACCGTTTTTTCATCAGGTCTATAGTATTAATTTTAAATTAAATTCTTCCACTTTTGTGAATTGATTTTCAAAAAAAAGATTCTATATTTTGAATCATCATAATTAATGTTTTCTAATAATTTCAACTTAATTTTTTACCATAATTATTAGTAAAAATGGTAGAAATTAATTACCAGGGTTATGAAAAAATAAGATTACAAGGAGGTTAAATTAAGATGATAAGGGATAAAATTACTGATAAACTTGTCTAAAACCCTTGGTATGTAAATATTTAGACCTTATCTTATATCAAGTTTGTGAATTTATTATTTATTATTCTTGTTTCAATAAAAATAATGGACATCACTTTTTTTCCAAAATTCCAAGTGTACCCTCTCCCCCACTTATAAGAGGACACTCCTCACCTCACTTAATCACACATCCAAAGCCCTTTGGCTAAGAAAATACCAACAAAAATCTATCCCTTATTTCCTTTATTATATAATATAGACCTTACACTTTTGAAAAAAAGTAAGAAGGAATTTTTTTAACATATACGACGATAACAGACTTCTCAACCTCTATAACCATTTTATGAAATATAGCTTCTTATATATGTTTTCAATGGTAATAAAAAGAAAATAATTTTATGAAATATTATTTTAATATCTCACTTCAATTCCATTTATTCTTCCAATGTACATTATTTTATTACAAAATCCTATATTCCTGATTAATAAATGGTTTCCATTCATACCATGATTAATTTTCTGATTGTTAACATTATCATGAGACAATCAATTTCTTGTGATCACTTTTCATTAGAAATTAAATTTATATTAAATATAAATTTTATTTATATCAAGGATATAATTATTTCTTAAATTGTATACTATTTTTAAATTTGGTTTTTTACTTTGAATTTTATTTGACTAACTATGGAATTATTATTAAATCTATATTCTATAATCAATATAGATATTTGAAGATAAATCATATTGTTTGTGAATTAAATAAATAATTCTATATAAAAGTAATTATTTAGAAATTTAGTGAAATGGGTGGGGGATAGAATTATGTATACCTTCTATGCATCAATCAACCTCATGAGACAAATTAGTTTTCCAAATGAAATGATTTTTTACACAAAGTTTAAATTGTCTTTTGAAAGGTCTTGACAGTATAGATATCATAATATCTAAAATCATGATTTTTAAAATTAATATTTTCCTTCATTTTGAATAAATTTATTATTTTCCATGTGATTATTTCATTAATTATATCCATGTATTCAATTTACACTCAAGTTAATAATTAAATGGATTGTGTTTTCTATTATTTTCTTTCCCGCATTAATTATGACTTATCTAATTATGATAGTAAAGTTATTAACTAAATGGAATGTGTTTTTATTAATTTACCTTTCCATATTGATTATTTATTATTTATTCATGATATATTCTATTGTACATTACCCTAACCAAGTATTTGAGATCACCATTATTTTGTTTCCTTTCCCTAGGATATAAAGAATAATTCTTTTCCTGAGTTCAAGCATAATGAATGTTTTCCATTACCATGTTTTATTTTTTTTATCTCTAATATAAAATGGGTATTATGTATGTATCTATCTCTAAAATACTACAAAACAGATATGTACTTTGGGATTTATCCATTGAATATATATTATTGTAATAAAGTAGACATTGGATATGGGCTACCGAATTTGGGTTGTTATATTTGGTATTAGAAAAATTTTAGTTGAATACTTAGTAATTAAATTAAGGAAAAAATATATTTTGGAACATAATCCTACTATTTAATTTTATGATAATAATATAAGAAAATTTTAACATTTTAGTAAGGTCAAGATTGAATGCTTTGTATTAATAATATAACCATATATAGATACTAAAAGTTGACAGGGTTTTTGAATAGATACATCTAGGGGTAATAACTGTGAAAATATTTGGTTGTGTATTCCATGGACATCATTCTAGTGCACATTGATTTTTCCATTAATTTGCTCTTGGTTTCACACTTCTAAGGGATATACATCAGATAATTCATATTTTAATTACATGCTATTATGATGGATTTTAAAATAAAAATTTCCCCAAAGAAACCGTGTTTAAGATTTTGATATTAACAATGTATTAATTTTCATTTTATTTTAATTTTTACACCAAATTTAGAATCACACATTATGATTTAAAATTAATAATTTTATGATATAATTTAGTGTATTCCATTATTTTGAAGTGGATCCTAGAAGAAAGAAGGGTATCAATACTCATAGAAAATATATATATTTCCCTACTGAACAAGATAATACAGCTATTATTATAAGTTATAAGATCGTGACTATATTAGACTAGCATAATCAGGTTATGAAATATAACATTGCTTAGATGGAGTAACCTATTTTCCACAGAAGTATTCTCTTATGTTATATCACTTCATGTGGAATAATCCCCCATCATTTAGTTGGAATACTTATCTAATGGAATCCAATAAATAGATTATGTTCCTTGAAAAGATATATATGGCCTTGGGATGTGATGAAAAGTAAATGATTAAAATTTCAATGTATTATATCAAAGATTATACTTATAAATGGTGGTCGTTGATCTAGAAAACTTAAGAGAAGGGGGAAATTTTACACATTGAATGGAAATATTTTAAGAAACATTATTTTAAAAATATTTCCCTCAGGAGAAAAAAATGGAAATGAAAAGAAAATTCCATAGATTAAATAAAAAGAATGAGGAAAGTGTTATGGATTATGACTCTAAGTTTAAAATACTATATAGGTATACTATAGATTATATATGAAATTCATAATTCATGACTAATCATTCAATTGAATTGATTAAGAAAAGTCTCTAAAGGGTGCTCATCTCACAAAATGTTTCTTCATAATATGAAATATTTTTATATGAAATCAAAACAAAGAATTATTTTCAAAACTCAAATATATTCAAAGGGAATCAATAAAATAAGAGTACGGAAGATAAAAAATGGATAATGGGAAGAAGATAATGTAGTATTTTCCCACATGTGATAGTTTTAGAAAGAAACAAAATGGTACTTTCTTGAATGGAATGGAATTTTTTTAAAGTTTCTATATAAAGTCCTATAAGGGTAAGAAATGAACCTTAAAGTTTCAGTGGTTAAAATTCATGAAGATAGGAATCATGTAATCTAATTTCTTAAGAGTCAAAGAAATATATCTTATAATAATCTAAGGGATAAAGTTCAAGATTATGTTATTAATAAATTTGAATTGGAATAATTAAGGAGCTTACATATTTGGATTATATAATTATATTTTGGAATTATTTTATCAAAACTATTCTGGTTATAGGAACCATGAAATGTATATGGATCGCACCTCTTTAGATTATATATATATATTTGAAAGCCTATATTGAATGGTATTGATAACCAAGAAATGAGATTTAGATGTAAGGTGATATTTCATAGAGAACATATGATTAAGGGAAATATAACCCTTAAAATGTTTCTAATGTTGAGATAATTATTTTTAAAGATGGTTGATATTGATGAAGTAAATGTGATAGTATTTATGACCTTTAAAATAATTAGTGGTTTAATGAAAAAATGATTTATGTTATCTTTTTTGGGGTTTACATATTTTTTGGACTTTTTTAATATATTCAATAATTTATTATTTTATTTAATGAATGAAGAAAGTGTTATTTTTTTAGATGATTTGTTTTTTATTATGGTTTCATTGTAATTTATGTTTTTACCATGTTTTAGATGAATATATAGTTAAGGTATTGAAATATTTGGTATGTGACAATGTGAGGTACTTTAAATTTTATTGGGATGAATATTTGATTAAATAATTTTTATTTATGGATTTTTATTTTTTTATACATATTTTGGAGGAGTCTTAAGTATTTATACGGTGTCATATGAAGAATTATATTGCAAGAGATTTCATACTCAAACTTGTTGGGATGAAGTTGGTGAAAGTAATCTTTTAGAACTAAAACATTTAAATGATATAATAGAAAAGGTAAAGACAAATCAAAACCATATTAATTCCTCTAAAAGTACTCAAAAAATTTATACCAATATTTAGAGGAAAGGTTTGGAAGTTTAAGTTGAGAACATGTTTTCTTGAATGTATCTCCATTGAAGGGTGTCACACCCCTAGATTTTAAAAAAAGGATATCATGTGTGATAGCATGCATAAATGAAACCCCAATATTATAAAATAATGATACAACTTGAGACTTTATGATATATATATTTTTAAATAAATTAAATCTATTTGATATCTTGTGACGCATGGAACATTGGGTTTAAACAAAATATGACACTCTATTAATATATTATTCCTTAAAATGACATTTATAACCTAGATGTTAATTTGGGGGGTATGAATAGAACAAAATAAATTATGAAAATTATATAGTTTAATCATTCTTAAAATAAATTCAATGTTTATTTATTGATTAGAAATAAAATAAGAGTTATTTGAAAGAAAAAAGAAGAGTTTTCTAGAAAAACTATACTCTTCTAAATGGCTATTTAGTCTCCCTTTGGACAAATAATTTAAAATTAATTTTTTTCCAGTTTTACAAAATTTATTTTTAAACATTTAATTTATTTTTTAGATTATCATATAAAATTTAATTAGGCTGAAATTTTGGGATTTTACTGAAAATAATGAGATTTAAGCGAATATTAAAAAATACTAGTTTTTGTAAAAGAATCATTTCATTACAATAAATAAAATAATTAAAAATGATAATTATGATTTTAATTTTATTAAAAGTAACATAATCATTATTTAGTTATATTTAATAAAATTAATTAAATTCAAAAAACATTCATACTAGATTTTTGTATAATGATATTTCTGGGTTTAAAAACACATTTTTCGGAAAAATATTTTAAAGTTAATAATGTTTCCCTAAATTAATTAATTTAAATAACCCCTAAATTGGAATGATTTAAATTAAATTTATAAATTATAAAAAAATTAAAATTCATATAATTATTATTTCTATATGTACAGTTAATATAATGTCATCTTTTCCTTGAAAAATACATTTCGTGACAACTGTTTTTCATTATTTGTCCGAGATTAATTTTATATTAAATTATGCCACTTATACGAATTGTGTTTAAAAAAAATATTCCATATTTTTAATCATCATAATTAATATTATATAATAAATTCATATTTATTTTTTACCATAATTAATAGTTGAAACAGTAAAAATTAATTACCATGGTTATGGAAGAAATGGGTTTATTGAGAGGTTAAACTAAGAAGATAAGGGTTAAAATGACTGATAAAATGGTATATAGAGATTTTTATGGAACTATTTATACATTAGATTATATAATTTTCGTGAATTACCATTTTTTAGGAATTTTTCATGAGAAAATCTTGGATATCACTTTTTCTTTTCAAAAATTCAAAGTGTCTCCTCTCCCCCTCTTATAAAAGGCCACACCCTATACTCTCTTCTTCACACTTCCAAAACACTTTGGTTCCAAAAATAAATACATAAATCTATTCTTTATTTCACTCACCACATCATATAAGCCATATTTTAATTATGAATTCCTTTTAATAATGATTTAGGTATAAACCTAAAGAGGCTCTCCAAACAACAAGTAAAATTATTAAAAGTGCGTATTTGTTTTATTTCATCTTCCACCTCCTTCAAATAATCTTAAAAATTGATAATATAATAGAACTAGTATATAATATATACTGATATCTTTTTATGTTAATGTAATATATCAGATCCATCTCTAATTCCATCAAATTGGAAACAAAACCGTCAATCATTTGTATGGCGCACTACCGCCTTGAAAATTAGTGTAATTAGATTTCCCCACCACAGTTCATGGATAGAAATAATTATGGATTAAATATATATAAATGGTATATATAAAATTATTTTATTTAATTATGATATCATATACATATTCTTACTTTCCATTCCATGGATATTATGATAACTTCACTCGTGTGTTCGGCGGACTACCACCTCGCTAATCAATGTGATTCATTTTTTTATTACGCTTTACATGGAAAGTAGTAAGGGTAAATTTAATAAATATATGTTTTTTAGTACCTAAAAATAAATATTAAAATTTAATATTTTATCTAACTTCCTACCTTCACATTTATTGGTAAAAAATAATATTGATCATGCATAAGTGTGGATTACCACCTCCATGTATTGATGTGAAATTTTTTTCCTTTTATTTTTAAATGGATTTCAATAAGGATTTATTTTTTAATATATATGATATATATGAAATAATAATGATTATTTAATTGTTAATTACATTTAGTTTTCATTTCATTCTATTTTTTGATAAAAATAAAAACATCATTCATATGTATGTATGGCCAACATTCTCAGTGAACAATATAATCCATTATGTATCTATATATTTTATATTAATCTAAATAAATATATAAATAAAATATATGATATTTATATCAAGGTTTAAATTCAGGATATGAAGTAAAAATGATCAAATTAAAAGTGTGGAAATTTCCAAAAATATCATACATGACAAATCACACAATTATCAACTAAAACATTGATTTTAAAAAATAAAAGTTAATAAATAGGTTATAAAAGACAATAGATATATCATATATGGTATTATATATATAAATATATATGTTTGTGTGTGTGTTTATATAAATTATATTTTTTTATAAAATTATATTTATTATATTGGTGGTTATAACTTGTTTGAAAGATAGCAGACCTGAGGTAAGGGTTTCTTGTCTCACTTTTACTTTAGAGAAACATATGTCATATTCACCACTTATACATTTTTTTTGGTGTATATACTACCCCATTAATATTTTATATTATTAATGTAATCATTTTCATTTTATTTAATGTTTTATTTGAAGTTATTTCTTTAATGGGGCTTACAATTCAAAATTTACTGAAATGGTAATAGATTTATGTTTCGATCTCATTATAATTGGGATTATTTATTCTTGAATATCCATTAAATAAAATTATTTGATTATTATCTCCGAAACACATTTAATTTTATTCAACTCTAATTATTCTTGATGTTTTCAATTAATAGTACCATATTCCTTTATTTTTTATTTAATATCATTAATAAAAAAATTTATAAAATATTAATTCATTTCACTCTTTAGTTAAAAATCCATTCTTTCAAAAACCATTTTTTCAAAAAAAAATCAAAATGTTTTTAAAATTCTCCAAATTATTTATTAAAGATATTTTTACCTATGTTTTAATTTAAAAAAATTAAAGAAATCTTCATTTTTTTATACAAACATGTCTCATTTGGATTTTACCAAAAATGTGAAAGGAATACTTTTTTTAACATATATGGCATAAAAAAATTCCATTATCATAACCACATAATGTTTTAAATATTCCATTATATGTTTAAAAAATTATTTCAAAAGAAAATTATTTTCAAAAAAAATTACAAACATCAGTCTTAAAAAATGATTTTCAAATTGTAATGGTTTTTCTCATCAAGTGTGTTTTAAAGGATATTTTCCTGGAATTTCTATTCATCAATTATAACAACCCCTGTTCTACTTATACTCCACTTCATATATATTGAAATGACACCATCACTATTATTTTTATAGAAGATTTCTGATATTTTTGAATGGGGAGGTACTATTTTATTATCATTCACTATATTAATAAAAATGGTTTATTATCATGTTTATGTGTAGGGGTAAGTAGTAACATTTCATGTATTTTTTTTAAAAAATGTTTATATTGATTATGTTTCACCCCTTTCATATGAGGAATACATTGTATGTATTAAGTGATGGGTTTGGACCAGAATTACATATCCCCTTGATTCACCGATAGACCTAATTAGAAAAATTTGTTGGACAAATTAAATGAGTATTTTAACTGTAGTTGTAAATTATCTTGTGAAAGGTATTTCCTATATGTTTTAGATGTCCAGTATTATGTGTTCACTCTTTATGAGATTACTCATTGTTTTCCCAGTGATTATTCAATTAGTTATAATATCCATGGATATTCATGTGATTAGGTATATAGATTTATTTTAACATTATTTATCTCATCCATATTAGGATCAAGTTATTGTTTAAATGGAATGTGTTTTAGTTAGTAACATTTACATATTGATTATTCGTATTTATTAAAGATAACATCTGATGTGAACTTACCCTTACTAACCATCTGATATCACCCCTTTTTTATGTTTTATTTTCCTTAGGACACCCAGATGTTATTTTTGATATATATGATAGGATATGATAAGGAGAAATATGAAATTCTCAAAGAAAACTTTTTTTTTATTGTTTCAATTGTATTGCGAATTTCAAGTAAATATCTACTTTACCAAGACTAATAAATTATTGGGTCTTTAAGGATGCAAATTCTTGTATCTTATTCAAATGTAATAATATAACCATTGGCTCTAGGATACTAGGTTGAAGTAATTTTCAATTAGTATCACTGGATTTTTAGTAGAAACATTGGGAACTAGATTTAAGAAAACATATATTAGGGAACATAAACTTTTGAATTCCTTTTTGGATAATTATAACTATATGATAATATCATCATATTTTGGAAAGGTAGATATTATGTGGTTGTTTCCTAGAAATACATCATTATTCAGATACTACATTAGGACATGGTTATGGCACTATTGTGCCTAGGAGTAATAACTCTGAAAAGGGTTCGTTGGTTCTTGACTTGATCATCACCTAGTGCATAAAACAGGCCTTACTACACACTTATTTTGACACTCCCTAGGGATATTCTTTAGTTAATTCATGTTTTATTTATGAAACATCATGAAGTATTTTAATTGATGATGACCATGAATGACCTAGGATAAACCTATTTTATCATATATTGTAAATAAGGTGTCCTGATTTATATATCCTATAGATAATTATTTTTTTATTATGTTATTTACCACCATGTTTAGTGTTTCTCACACTATGTTTTTAGTTTTATTAAAAGGATTGAAGAAAAAGGAATTGGGTTAACGTTTAATGTGATAGAAAATGTATTGATGATATTGTCACTAGAGTGAAGGGTATTTTGATTTTCGCTAATCAATTAACATGATATATAATTATAAACTTACACCTTAAAACCCTCAAACATGCTAAATAATAGAATGATAGAGTTTCCTGAGATATCGGGTGGTGTAGACCATAGATGAAATAAGATTTAGTTTTATATATATTGATAATGTGGGAATAATAAGTCAAGGGAATATCTCAAATAAATGATAATGTGTTTAATGTGTGTAGAATAATATAATAGAGTAAGTAATTTATGAAAAAAAATTAAAAGATCAATTTACACAATGGGTCATAATAATGGTTTCTTAAAGGCACCATCAACAGTTTAATGTTTTAAATGTGGAAAGTATGGGAATTATGAAAATAGATGTCCTAAGGGAAGAATATCATGAATATTATTAGAAATGTTATATGCGTAATAGATTTTCAATTTATGATGAAGATATTACAAATTAAATATAAAAGGAAGGGGTATTAAGGAATAAGATGATGAATCCTAGTTAATGGAATAAGAATGAAGTGGATTGATTAATTTTCTTATGTATTTGGATTTAATAATTATGTTATAGATTTATTTAATAAATGATATTCTCATTATAATAATCATGAAACATATAAGGATTGTACTACTATAATTTTTTATAAGTATTTGAAAAGATATATTTAATGGTACTTATGATAAAGGAAAGTTATATACAGTAAATTTTATCTTTTTTTAAAAAACCCAATATTAACGGAGTATTACCCTCAATATGTTCCTAATATTGAGATATTAGTGTTTTTTAAAATAAATATTAATAAGGATAAACCTTAATTTGTTGACAATGTGGTTTATGTAAAAATTTATTTATTTTATAGAATTATTGGATTTAGGGAATATATTCAATAATATGTGGTTTTATTTAAGAAATGAGGAATCATTCATTTTTTAACAAATGTTTTATAGTGATTAATTTATTCTCATATTTGGTATGTGACATTAAGATATAATTTATGTAGTTTGTGAAATATAATGTTATATTGATTTTGGAAATATAGTGACATCACTTCTAAATTTTTTGACTTTGAATTTGGTCAAAAATAAATAGAAGCGTATTATGGTAAATTATTTATAAAATGGATTAAGTTAAAATTTATGTGTTTTTGGATAACTCATGATAAAAATTTTGTTTTTTGTAAATATCCTAGGAAGATCTTGTCATTCTTTTATGAACCTTATGACCGCCGAAAATTTAATTTAAGTGCTTCATATGAGAAAAAATCAAATTGAATACTCATTTTCTGGGATCAAAATATGATGTTGGGGAAGAAAAAAATTAAATGATGAAATTGTACATTTCAAGTAAATATATTTTCTTTATGTTCATAATCTATATGGTAAACTAATTCCTCAACTCTAGGAAAAGGATCTTGAAACAATAATGTTTTCTTAGTTCCTTTGTCTATAATGAACCAATGGTCTTTTTCACACCATGTCAGTTTATGTTTATTTGTTCATTAACATTATATTTATAATTAATTTTATTTTGATAAATTATCTATATCACTCTCTATAATTATTTTAACTTTTATTCCATTTCCATATCATCTCTTTCAATAAATTTTCTCCTATTTGAATATATAGTTATTTGTTATTCTAGATAGCCATTTTATTTCTTATTATATCGTATCTATAATATTTTTTATTAATCTTTTTGATGATGTGTATTTTCAAGGAATGTATTTTCAAATTTAAAATTCATTATTATGAAGATCAAGATTAAATTGTGAGCACAAAATTTATTTAAGGGTGTAGAATGTAACTCCCTAAGATCTTAAAAGAGGCACATAATGGTTGATAAAATGTATAAAATGAAACACCATTGTTATAAATAAAACCCCAAGTCTTTATGATATATTTATTTTTAAATAAATTAAATCTATTTGATATCTTGTGATGCACGTAACCCCTAGTTTAAATGAAATGTCATACTTTATTAAAATATTATTCTTTAGACATTAAATTTATAACCTAGCCATTAATTTGGTTAGTATGAATAAGAATAAATAAATTATAAAAAAATATAGTATACACATGTATAAAATAAATTAAATATTTATCCATTGATTAAAAATAAAATAATAACCATTCGAATGAAAAAAAGAATTTTTGTTTTGAAAAATTATACTATTTTTAAAAGTTTGTTTAGTCGTTCTTTGCACACATAATTTAAAAATAATATTTACCAATTTTATAAAATTCATTTTACCAAATTAAATTTATTTTTCACATAATAATATCAAAATTTACTTATGAAATTTTTTTGGTACTTTTAAGAAAATACTTATTTTTCAATGAATCTTGAAAAATACCTATTTTCTTAAAACTGCCAGTTCTTTATAATAAATTATGTAATTTTAAAGTCTCATTATTATTTGAATTTTATATAAATGAAAATAATTAATAATTATTTATATTCAATATAATTAATTACAATTGAATAACCTTTATACTAGATTATAGTATAATCTTATTTTTGGGTTCAAAAACACATTTTTCTAAAAACTATTTTAAAGTGTATATTGTTTCCCCATTCTAATTAAAAAAAATAACCCCTAATGATAAATTATTTTAATTCAATTTTAATACTATAAATATTTCTTTGTATTTTTAAATTCATATACTTATGTTTTATATTCATACATTTAATATAATATCATTTTTTCCATGAATAATATATTCTGTGGAAACTGCTTTTTCATCCTATCAAGAGGATTAATTTTAAATTAAATAATAATAAAAAAATAATATAATTTGGGAAAATGGATTCTATATTTTAAAATATAATATTTAATATAATATAATAATTTCACCTTAATTTTTTACAATAATTAATACTAAAAATAGTAAAAATTAAATACCATAGTTACGGTAAAAACAGATTTAATAAGGTCTTAAACTAAGAATATTAAGGTTCAAATGACCTATAAACTTGTATAAAAAACATTTTTTTGATATATTTATACCTTATATAATAAATATTTATATAAATAATCATTTGTTAGGGTTTTTTAATGAGAATATAATGGGTACCTCTATTTCTTTTCAAATATTCATGTATATCCTCTCCACCACTTAAAAACAGACACCCACCTAATGGTTCTAAAAATACATGAAAATTTTATATTCCTTAATTAACTACCCACATATTATAGTCCTTATTATAATTAAAAATATATTTTAAGAATGTCTTAGCTATAAGCCTAAAGTGGCTCTCTAAAGAACAGGTAAAATTCTTAAGCATGTGTATTTGTTTTATTTATTCTTCCATATCCTTAAAATAATCCTAAAATCAAATAATATGAAAACAATAGTATATAAAATAAACTTATATTTTATCATTTTAATTTCATAAAAAATTTCTATCTCCACATCCATCTTATGGGAAACGAAACTATCGATCGTGAGTACAGCGGACTATCACCTCCCGAACCAGTGTAATTCATTTTCCATTACAACCTTTCAAGGATGGATATAATGATGGATTTAACATATGTATATGATATTTATGAAATTAATATACTTTTTAAACTATTATATCTCATATTCCTTTTTTACTTTCATTTTCATGGGGGATAAGATAACTCCACTCATGTGTACGACGAACTACCGCCTCACGAAGCGATGTGATTCATTTTTCATTTATGATTTACAATGAAGGTATTAAGGATAAATTTAATAAATATATGTGATATTTATGAAATATAAATAATTAAGTAAATATTATATTAAAAATAACTTCCTACCTTTACATTCTTTTGAAAACAATAATGTTACTCATCCATACGTGTGGACTACCGCCTCCACATAGAAATATGAAATATTTTTAATTTTATTTTTACATGGATGGTAATAATGATATATTTGATTAAAATAAATGATATATATTAAATTTGTATTATTATTTAATTGTGAACTAATATTTATTTTATTTTCATTCCATCTATCATCATAAATGGAAATAGCTTGTATGCGTATATACGGCCTAATGTCTCAATGAATGTTGTAATCCATTTTATATTTATTAATTTTATAGATTTATATAAATTAAAATATAATGAATATATATTATATTTATATATTTATTTTGATTTTTCGGAATATTAAACCATGATCAAAGTAAAAGGACCAAAATTACTGAACTAGAACATACTTGAAAAATGAAGCAATTATCACCTAAAAGAGTTATTTTATGAAATAATTGTTAATAAATATGTGATAAAAGGATATAAGTAAATAATATATGGTGTGATATGTTTTAATATGGTTCTATAATAAATATATCACAAACCTATATTTATTATACATGATTCTTGAACACATATGAAGTAATTAAGACCAAAGGTAAGGGGTTCTCATTGTAGTTTTACTTTGATGATACAAATGTATTATTCACCACTTATTCCTTTGGTGTGGTATATATACATTACCTTTTAATATTTTATATCATGAATCTATTTCCATTAATGGTATTTAATTTTTCATTTTATTGTATTCCATTCATGTGTCTTACGATTCAACATTTAGAAAAGTGGTAAGATATTTATGTTTCAATATCATTTTAACCGGGATTGTTTATACATGACTTTACATTGAAGGAAATTTTTTGATCACTAGATAATGAACGCATTTAATTTTATTATACTATTTTTAATCATGATTTTTTCATTTAATTGTAACATATTCCACTCTTTGATACTTAAAATTGTTGAGAAAATATTTTTAATTAAATCTAACTTCATTTCTCTATTATATAAAAAATACTTTTTCATCCAAAACCAGGTTTTCTAAAAAACATTAAAAAATATATTGAAAATTATAAAAATTATTTATTAAATAAATTTATACCCATGTTTCACTTTTTATGAAAAAAATTAATGGCATCTTCAGGATGTTTTCTAGAAAAGTCATGTTTGGCTTTTACCAAAAATGTGAAAGGAATCATTATTTTAACATGTACGGCATGAATAGAAATTATATCCATAATGACCACCCAATTTTTAAAATAATCATATATAATTTAAAATTTTTATTTTAAAATAATTGTATTTTAAATTATTATTTTTTAACTTTTAGTTTGAAAAGTTTATTTTTAATGCTAAAAGTTTATTTCTCTCAAAAATAATTAAGGGATATTTTCATGGAATTTATATTCATCAAATACAGAAAACATTATTCTAATTATTCTCCCCTATGTATATATTTTAATTAATCCATCCATATTATTTCACTGGATGGTTTATGATCATTTTGACTGGGGATGCACCATTTTTTTATCATTCACCATATTACTATGGATGGTTTGTGATTATGTTTATTGATTGGGGTAAATATTAACATTTCATATTTTATTATTTCAATACAACTATTTAGGAGTATTATGGTTCACCCCTTCCATATTATGAATGAATTAGACTTATTATGTGATGGTTTGGGGCTAGAATTACATATCCCCTTTATGTATCAATAGGTATCATGAGGAAAATTATTTTTCCAAATTAAATAGGTCTTTTCCTATATTTTTAAACTGTTTTCTAAAATGTCTCAACAACATGTTTAAGATATCTGAAATTATTCATTACCTAATTATTAGATTATTTATTATTTTATATGTTCTTATATGATTAGTTATAATATCCATTTACATGTTTTAGATATTTTTTATTATGCATTCCCCCATTATGATATTAGTTATTGTTGTCCACGTGATTATATGATTATTTTGAATATCCATGGATATGTTTCAAATTCATGTGATTTGGTATATTTATTTATTTTATCTTCAATTATTCATGCTATATCATTCTCAATTTATTGTTTAAATTGATTTTTTTTAGTTTTTTACCTTACCATATTGATTATTCTTATTTATCAATTATATCTTTCGATGTATACTTACCCTTACGGAGAATCTAAGCTCAACCCTTTCTTATGTATTATTTTATTTAGGACACCAAGAAGAAGTTCATGATTTATATTTAGGGATATGATATGGGGAAATAAGGATTTCTCAAAGAAAACACTTTGAGTATTTTAGGTTTTCAATTTTAATATAAATTTCAAGTAAGTGTCTAGTTTACCATGACTAAAAAATTATTTGGTTCTTTAGGATGTGATTCCTTATATATTTTTCCAATGTAATAAATTAACCATTGACTCTAGGCAACTAGGATAAGGGTATTTAAAAAAGGTTTCATAAGGTTTTATAAGAAGGAACATCTTTGCCCGAGGTATATCAAAACTTTTGAAATTTTTGAAAGGATTGCAGTTTTAGCATACTAGTTGGCAATTCCACCAAGCCTCTCTAAAGTACCTTATGTGTTATATATATCATTATTAATGAAATAAATTCCAAACACGAAGCTTTTTCTTACTATTTAAGAAATATAATTAGAATTTGATCAATATTATTGTAAAGATACCATCAAGATTCTATATACCTAAGAGCAAGTATTAAGGAAACATGTAACTCTACTAGTAAAGGTACTTTGGAAAAATCATAAAATGGGTGAAGTAATGCAGGAACTAGATAATGTTATGAACAAAAACACTAAATTTTTCTAGAAGTTAATATACAACAAATTTGATGGATAAAATTTTTATATTAGGGAATAATGTAACACACTAGAACATTATGATATATTCCATTTTTAAATAAATTAAATCCCTTTGATAGATTATGTTACGCAAAAAATTCAGCCTCAATAATAGAAATCTAATACTATGTTTTAATAAAACTACAATATAATGAAATTTTTAATATTTAATTAAAAAAATTCTTCTCTTATAGTATGAATATCAATTTTAAGCATAGTTGGTCAAAATAATCCTAGAATGAATTTTTTCAATTTTCCCTTTGAAAAAATATTTTCTGAATAATAAAAAATGTAGCATTAAAGAAATTCATATTTATTTTTAATAATTTATTATAATATGTGTAATTAAAAATATATTAACAATAAATTTTTTAAAAATAAATATAATAACTTTTGGAGAAAACTATATTTTTGTAGAAAACTAGTTAATTTCAAGAAAACTCTTGTTGTTTAAAAAGGCATAATGTATATCAATTTAAATTAATTAAAATAGTCTAAATAATGAATTTACTAATTTAAAGAATATATTTTATATCTAAATATTAATATAAATCCATTTAATAATTATTACTAGTCATATTTATTATATAAGACCGTGTTATTATTAAAAAGTTCATTTCTGGAAAAATATTTTTGCGACACGTTTAGTGGGATTATTTTAAATTAAATGTTTCCACTTATATGAGTTGAATTAAATAAATTTCATTAAATATTTAGAATCATAAAAATTAATATGAGTAAATTAGTTCTACTTACTATTTCATCATAATGATTAATAAAAATAGTAATAAATTTATTAACATTGTTATTGTTTAAATGGTGTTTTGCGCGTTACATGCACTTGTGTTATAATTAATTTTCCAAAAACAAAATTTTTAATTGATAAATTAATTTAATATTTATAATTAGATGTCTAAATTATCTATTAAGGTTTATTTTATTTTTGAATTAATGGATAAATTAACAAGTTTAAAAAACTAGTTATTTTGGTGGAAACTAAAATGTTAAATGTCAGAAAACATGGATGATATGGGAAGAACACGATTAAAAATGTTTATTATTAGGTATTGTACATGTGGATAAACCTTCATATCTTTAAAATAAATTCTTTATACACTTTATAATAACTTAGTGTGATATGGACTTCCCACATTTAAATAGTTTTGGGTATTTAGAAAAATTCTACTCCGCCTCAATTAAAAAAGGGCACTCGCTCCACTCACTTAATCACACATGTCATGTTAATTGTCTTGAAAACACCCTAAAAAATCCCTCCCAAAAATCCATAACCATGTTATATTGGTTTTTCCATCAAAAAATACCAACCCTAGATTCCTTAAGAGGATATCCAAAGGATGTTTCCTTAAGAGAAGGTAATCGTCTTAATGATGCTGATTCATTTTTATTTACCTTTATCGCATTCAATTATTTATTAACACTTATAATATAATAACACTAGTATCTTACATATAATTAGTTTTTATTATGTTTATACATTAATATTTATCCATCTCTTTATCCATCAAATTTGAAAAAAAGCAAGCGATCGTGTGTACGACAGACTACCGCCTCACGAACCGATGTAACTTATTTCCAATCACTGACTCACATGGATAGTTATAATAATGGAAATAATGAATATATATTATAATAATGACATGATATTTATTAAATAAAATTAAAATATCATTCACTTATTTACCCTTTCACCTATCATGGGAATGATATTGTTGCTTGTGTGTACATATGGCATACTGTCTCCATGAAGCGATGTGATACATTTTTTATATAAAACCTTCATTAATGGTTATAAAAATGTATAGAATGAGTAAATATGATATTTATAATATGGATATTTTTATGTTTATTATTTATCTATATCCTATGTATAATAACATTAACATTCATTACAAAATGTGCATGAGAAAACAATGTAATTAACACAAAAAACAATGAGAAGAATGAAATATTATTAACAAACAAGTGGTAAAGGTTTATAAGAGAATAATATATGATACTATAAATATTAATATTTTTCTTTTATAAATTAATATAATTCTTAAAACCATTGTACAATAGGTTAAATCATGTTCAACCAAAGGGAATTTTGAGGTATGGTATTTCAACTCTATTATCATTCCACTAATACATATTTGTTAATATGAACCAATTCACTTTTATGTGGTTTATATACTACCCATTTGATGTATTTCACATGAATAACTATTTGGTAATGATGTTTAACGTTTAAATTCAGTTTTATTATTTCAAAATGATTATAATTTAAATGTCCCCAAATAGGTAAGAATCCACTGTACAATATTACTTTCTTTTAGGATTGATTTTATTTTCATTAATGAAACTTGTCATTTATCCTTAAAAATATAAAACCATTTTATTATCCTCTAGATATTTAAGAAGTTTGAATGTGTTCTTCCAACATTTCCCCTCTTTGGTACCTAAATCAAGAAAAGAAATATTAAAAATTAAAAACAATTTTATTTCTATTTTAATTTAGATATATTTTCCTTAGATGCCCATATATACTAAAATTTTATTAAAAAAACATTTTATTTACTCACTTTACTATTAAGTAAATTTCAATTTATCCATCACTTTTAAAAAAAGGGTTTTTAGAATATTGTTTATACTATTTTTCAAATGGTAAATGTTAGAACAAAAAGGAAAAAATAAATGTTTTTTAATGTATAATAATATAACACCCTAATATCGTAAAAGAATAGAGTTGGGTTTAATATCATATATGACCGAAAAACCTGTTCTTAGATAATAATTTAACACCCTAAGTCTTTATAATATATTTCTATATAAATAAATTTGATCCTTTCGATAGCTTGTAGAACACATAATCCCAAGTTTAAATGAATCGTTAGAGAGTATAATGTTATAACCTAGCCAATAAATTAGATGGTATGAATAATTATAAATAATTTTTTTTAATTATGGTAATATATTTATTCAAAATAAAATAATAATTAATTAAAATAAAAATATTTCTCTAAAAAATATACTTTTCTAAAATTTGGCTTAGTTTTTCTTTGTGAAAATAATTTACAACTAATTTCTACCAATTTAAGAAAATTTTTCTGATAAAATTAAATTAATTTTTGAAACCAGAATATTGAAATTATCTTAGGGTAACCATTTGGAATTTTTCTGAAAATTTTCATTTTTTGATGAATAGTAGAAAATACTAATTTTTATTGAAAATTTATATTCAGTTTAAATAATTTACAAGGTTATATTATATCTTAAATTTATTTGAAACTAAAATTAGTTCCATTATTTAAAATTTAAATAAATTAAGTCATTCGAATCAATTTCATATTGATTTTTGATATTAAATTAATCTATACTAATGAGAATTTTCACTTTGAAAACTGAATTTGTCATCACATTTGTGGATAAAATTTTAAAATTAATTCTATAACTTCTATGAATTAAATTAAGAAAAATGTATTCTAAATTTTGAATAATAATAATTTATATTATTTAAAAATTTCACCTTAATTTTTGACTATTATGAATTGTAAAAGCTGTAAAAATGGATTAGGGTTAAAATGTCCTAATGACTATCCAAACCCAATTTTATAGCCATATGTTGACCTTATTACATATAAGTTTTTGTAATGAACAATTTTTTAATCTCTTAAAATGATAAAAATATTTGGTTATAATTTATTCTTTTCAAAAAATTCATGTGTGTCCTCACCCCCACTTATAAAATCCCACCCCCTCTCCTTCCCTCTACACACTTCCAAAGTCATTTGGTTCAGAAAATCCCTACCCAAATAACTTAATTTATCTACTAAAAGTATCCTAGATTCATTTTTTTATAAATCCATTATTGGAAGGATTTTGGTTCAAACCTAAATAATCTTCCCAAGGAAGAGGTAACGTTATCGAACGAGTATTTTTATTTTGGTTCTTCTTCCACCTCCTTCAAAAAAATTAATCCATTATTATATTATAAATTTATTATATTTTATATAAATAGATTATATTGTTGATTGTGAATGACCTATATTCCTCTACTCTACTATAAAATGGGAAATGAAATGGTTGATCTTGTGTACGGAGGACTACCTCCTCACGAACCGATGTAATTCGTTTTTCATCACCTCTATTCAAGTATAGATCTAATTATGGATTTTACACATGTATATGATATTAATTATATAATTTTACTTCTATAATTATAATATAATATATACCTTTGTACCTTACATGAAATTTAAAATATTATTATGTTTCTCATGTTTACGGCGGACTACGACCTCGCGAAGCGATGTGACTCGTTTTTCACATACGATTCACATGGAATGTAATAAGGATAAATTTAATGAAAAATGAGATATATATAACATTAAATTGATTCAGTAAAATTAATATATCACCTACTTCTTTACCTATTCACCCGTTATGAAAATGATAATGTCGCTTCTTTATACATACGACCTACTATATCCACGAAGCAACAAGATCCATTATCCATGTTAAAATTTAAATAATGATTATAAAATTGTATCTAATAAAAAAATTATATTTATAAAATTAATATCACTATGTAGATGATGGAAATATTTAATATTCTCAGGAACCAGAACTTTCATGTTAAAACATGCATGAGAAAACAGGGAAGTTCTATTTCAAAAAATATATTTATAATAAAATATTATTTACGAACAGGTGATAAGATGTTATAAATGGATAATATATGATATTATAAAAATTAATATAGTTATGAACTAAGTTAATAATGTGTTTAAAATAACTATACAGGATGTTAAAGTGCATTAAACTAAAAGGGACTATGAAGTAAAGAAATTTGTCACTATTTCCCTTCATTGAGGCATATTATAGTGTTAAACACCTAATATCATTTATATAATGTATATAATTCCCCTTTTAAATGTAATATCATGGATAATTAACAATTAATGTTATTTTAAGTATCAATTTTAATTATATCATCCAAGGGTATTTAACATCAAAATTACAAAATGGTAAATAAGTTAAAAACTTAATTTCCTTTAATTATATTATATACTTTTCATTATCTTTGATATTCTATCATTATGTGAGAATTTAATTTTTATTATATTATGTTCTAAATAAACTTTTTTTTATTTAAAAACATAATTTATTTATTGTTTTATTCTCACTTCAACATTTTGATCTTTGTAAGGTTTTATTTATCAATTTCATTTTAATCGGGATTATTTACGATTGAATTTCCATTAAAAGAAATTATTTGATCATTTTCTAATAAGCCTATTTAATTTTATTAAACTATGATTATTAATAAATTTTTCATCTAATAGTACTATTATTCCACTCTTTAGTACTTAAATTTATTGATAAAATTGCTTTTTATAAAAAAAAAATCTTTATTTCTCTCTTCAGTTGAAAATATTTTTCTTCAAAAATCATGCTTTCCAAAAAAAATCATTTTTTAAAAAAAATAAAAAATAATTTATTAAATGAATTTTTCCTAATTTTGATTTTTATAAAAAAAAATTAAAGAAATATTCATATCATTTTCTAAACAAGGCCTATTTTTTTATATAAAATGTGAAAGGAAGCTTTGTTTTAACATGTAATGCTTGCATGAAATTTCTCACAATCATAAACCCTAATTTTTTTAAATCTTCCTTTATAAGTTTCAAAGGTAATTTTCAATAAAAATTATTTTCAAATAAAATTATTTTCAAAATATTTTCTAAACATTTAGTTTAAATTTTTTTAAAAGTAAAAAAAAGGATATTTTCAACAAGATTGTTTTTAATTACATTTTTGTGGTATTCCAATTCATAAATCATAATAAAATATTGTTATGCTTATACTAAATTTGGAATACGTTTTATTGATACCATACTTATTATTTGTATGAATGGTTTATTATTATTTCAACAAAGTAATTTATTGACATTCACTTTCTTGATTAATTTATGTAGTCATTAAATTTCCCTTGAAATATTATCTTTTCTATGATCATTGAATATTAAATTTCCTCAAATTATAAATATTATTTATCATGGATATATTTTTTTCTTAAACTATATATAATTTATAAATGCAGTGTTTTACATTGATAGTTATTTGATTATATGGGTAAATATTGATAAATTTTTATTATTCACATAATACAAATATTTTATGATAAAGAACATCATCCCTTAATTAAGTAGATTAATTGATATATGATGAATTCTTTGGACATGAAAATATGTGTAGTCCTATTTATAGATAGTCCCTTGTTGTATCAATATTCTCATGAGCTATATTTGTTAGCTAGCCTTAGATAAATGGGTTTTTGGTGTATACCTACACATCAATTTTAAATTGTCTTGTAAAATCTCTTAACAGTAGAGGTATCATGATGCCTGAGATCATTACATATAATAATTAAGTATTTCACTCATTAAGAACTATGTTATTATTATCCCTGATATTTTCTTAGTGATATTATATCTCGATTCATTTCATTCTCAGTTTATTGATTAAATGGAATGTGTATTAAGATATTTACCATTCCATATTGATTGTGATTTATCTCATCATGTTTATAAAGTAATTTATTAAATGGTATGTGTATTATTATATTTACTTTTCCATATTAATTATTCATTATTTAATCAAGATCGGAAAATTATTTATATGGAATGTGTATTTAGTTATTCACCGTTCCATGTTGATTATGTTTATTGAATCATGATAACTTCTACTTTATGGAACTCTTATTGAGAATCTAAGAACACCATTACTTTTTTTATTTTCCTAGTAATCTAGGAAGTTTACTAAGAAAATATGTAAGAATATTCTTGAGGGAATAATGATATTCTTGAAAAAAAATTGTACTTTTTGTTTTTTAATTTAATGCAAGACGCAAGTATATATCTAGTTTACCAATAATACAAAACTATTCAGGATTTTGGGATGTGATTCTTTATATATTATACCAATGTAATAAACCAAACACCAACTTTGGGATACTGGGGTTGGGGTCATTAAAATTGGTATCATAGGAATTTTACTGTAAAATTTATGAACTAGATTTAGGAAAACATAGATTAGTGAACATAACCCCGTGATAAACTTTAAGTATATGTATATAAAAACATCCTAATGTTTTGGTAAGTTAGATATTATCTAATTTTTCATAGAAATAAATTCTTTTTTGGATAATATAAGTGGATATAGTTTTAGTACATATGTTCGTAGGTGTAATAACTCTAAAAAAGGAGTTCCATGCTTCACTTTAGCATTTCCTAGTACATAAAAATCAGCCTTACTACAGACATAGTTTGAAACTCTTTAGGGATATTTTTATAAAATTCAAATTTTCCTTGAAAATATCTATAATGTATTTGAATATATGGTGACATTAAAAGAACTAGGTTAAATATAAGGTGTGTTAGATTCAAAATAAGGTTTTATGATTTTAAAATTCATTAAGTGATTCTTTATGATTATTTACTTTCCCACTATGATTATTTTTTCTCACACAATTCCTTTTGGTTTTCATCAATGGATGAAACCTAAAGTAATTGTGTTAACATTAAATATAAATGAAAATGTGAAAAATATGAGAAACTAAATGGGATGATGATTGGAATGAAATATATCATGATTACACCTAATTATTTATCTTAAAATATTATTAATAAAATATACCTTAACAAACTCATAGACTCACTAAATAAGAGAATGATGGATTTATCTAAGAACTTGAGTGACGAAGACTGTAGAGGAAGGAAGGCTCGATTTACTCCATGTCAGAAATGTGGAAAGAGACACCTAGGAAAGCACCTTAAAGAAATAGGTAAATTTTTTATGTGTTGAAAAGAAGGACATAAAGTAATTAATTATGGGGGGAAAATGAATGTTATTATGGAATAAAATAAATATCATCCTAGGGATCCATTTCTAATTAAATTGATTAAATTTAGAGAACCTATGAATTATCTAATTAAATTACCTCTTTTAAAGGATAACCCCTATACCAAGGAATGACCCTTATTGAAATAATATGATTGAAGTATTTATGTATTAGGGTTCAATAATTATATTCTAGAAGTATTTCTACCAATGGTATTTTGGTTATAAGAATAATGAAAAATATAATAATTATGTTAAATTTTAAAATCATATATGTCTTCATTAACTTAAGACTTATGGATATTATCTTGTATTTATGAGTTTAAGGTTGATCACAAGTTAAATGTATTAAACACCCCTTTTTAAAAAATGTATTGTAGGAATATAAAATTATTTACGATATTTTTTGAAAACATATATGGGAATACAACCCATTGGTTTAGTATATGTTTTAGTGAAAAAAATATTAAGGAATAATTCCCTTAATTTTTGTGGGAATTAGTATAAAGGTATCTGTAAACTGTAAGTTTTATCTTATCATTGATGTTGTAGTGGTTATGGGTCATCTCAATTTGGGAATTCTATAGGAATTATATTAAAATGGTTTTTGAAAAAGGACAATCTACATAATTAGTAACAACCCCTTTCATCCAGAGAAGGTTGTGGGTCTTGAACACACAATCGAAGGATGATAAGTGTTTTGTGCCTACTACTAGTCTATGTGATGGTGTGGATAATATATCATTGTTTTAATAAAATTATTTGATATATAAATATTAATGTTTAACCAATTTAATTAATATTTTCATTTAGATATTAATGTATTATATTGGATAACATGTGCTAACCATATTGGTTTTGGATAATATTTAGAAACAGTATGAAAGACTCAACAAAAATTTATGGATCTTATGATCATTTAAAATATAATTTTAGTTCATTAGGGATAAAAAATAATTTTTGGATATTCATTTTTTGGATTAAGATATAAAGACAAAATTTATCTAAGTAAAACCAAAGGATGAATTTGTTCGTGTGAAACAGAAAGATATCATGTAGGTATATTTCCATATATTCCTAGACAGTAAGATAATTCATCAAAATTATGAAAATGATATTGAAACAAAAAAGTTATTAAATTACCTTTATATCTAATGAATCAACTTTCTTTTGACTCATCATAGATTTATAGTTTTTTGGTCATTGAATTTCTCTTGATCATTCACATTCTTGTGAATAATGATCTCAATCACTCTCTATAACAATTTATGCTTTTTCTTCATGTCCATATCTTCACTTCCAACCTATTTTATCATACTTGGAAACCTATTTATATGTTATTATTTGTGAACTTTTTATTTCCTTTTCTTTCTTATCAACAGGATATTATTATCCCTTCTTATGATGTGGGTTTTTTCAAAAAGGAATTTAGAAATATAAATCCCCTAACTCCTGATAACAAGTTAAAATTTCTAGAAAGAAATTTATTGAAGTTGTAGTGAATATAACAACTAGATATTATAAAAGATTAATAATGGGTTATATAGAATACATGAAATAAAACATAGATATTATATGATAATGCAAAACCCTGATACTTTATAGTATATTTATTTTTAAATAAATTTGATCTTTTCAATAGCTTATGGAACACCCAACCTAGAGTTTTAATAAAATATGGTATATTTTATCAATATAACCTAGAATTTATATTTTAAGGTATAAATATTACTAAATAAATTATTAAAATTATGCATATCAATTTATTTTAAATAAAATAAGAACCATTAAAAATTTTGAAAACTATTTTTTCTAAAAGAAAGTTTAGTCAAACTTTTCACACACAATTTAAAATTAATTTTTTCCAAATTACAAAAGATATTTGATAATAAAAAATTTATTTTTGAAATAATAATATAAAAAATATCTTTGGGTGAATTATTGGGATATTTCTAAAATGTTTCATTTTTTGATGAATGGTAAAAAATACTGATTTTTATTGAAAACATATTTTTAATTTAAATAATTGACAATGCTAAATTATAATATAAATTTATTTTGAATTAAAATTATTCAAATTATATTAAATTTAACTAAATTATGTTATTTGAATAAATTTCATATTTAATTTTTATATTAAAACATTATATACTTATGAGAAAATTCTCTTTTGAAACCTATTTTCTCATCACGTCTGCGAGTATAATTTGAAATTGGAATCACCCACTTATATGAATTGAATTCTAAAAAAATAATAAATTTTTTGAATAGAATAATTTTTATTATTTAATAATTTCAAAATAATTCTTTACCATTATAAATATTAAAATCAATACAAATTATTTACCACAATTAAGGTAAAAACTAATTTACTAGGGTGTTCAACTAAAATGATAAGGGTTAAGATAACCTAAAAACATTTAAAACACCCATTTTATGGCCATTTTTCGACATTATCACCTATATGGGTATATAAGGACCTATGTTTTAGGCTTTTATCATGATAAAAATTTGGATGTAATTAATTCTTTTTAAAAAATCCATGTGTTTCCTCTCCACCACTTATAAATGGTCACCACCTCTACTACCCTATTCACACTTAAAAATACATATGTATTGGAAAATACCTGCCCAAATAACTTATTTAATCCCCTAAAAACACTATATATCCCTTTTTTTATCATAAATCCTTTCTAGGAATAATTTTTGAGCAACCTTAAATAATATGACCAAAGAAGAGGTAACATTCCCAAAAGATAATTTTTATATTATATCTTCTTCCACCTCTATTGAATTTTATTAAAACATTATTATATAGTAACCTCAGTATATTCCATATAATTATATGTTATTATGTTATGTTCATCACTAATACCCATCTTCTATTCCATAAAATGGGAAATGAAGCCTTTAATCATCTGTACAGAATACTACTGCCACACTAACCGAAGTAATTCTTTTTCCATCGCCACATTTCAAGGATAGATATAATGATTTATTTAACACATTTATATTATATTTATGATATAATTATATTTCTATAATTATAATATCACATAAAAATTATTACCTTTCATTCCATTTAAAATATGATAGTGTCGCTCGTGTATTTAGAGGACTACCGCTTCGCGAAGTGTTGTGATTCATTTTTCACTTACTATTTACATGGAATGTAACAAAGATATATTTAATGAATATATGTGATATATATGAGTTTATATTAATTTTTTAAAATTAATATATCACCTACTTCCTTATATATTCTCCTTTTAAGTAAATGATGATGTTGATCATGGATATGTATGGAATACCGTCTCCACGAAGCGATGTGATCCATTCTCCATGTTAAAATTTCAATAATGATTCTAAAATTATATCTAAAGAAAAAAATATATATAAAATTAATATAATTATAGAGATTATAGAACTATATTATATTCAAAATAAATGGAACTTTCTTGTTAAAACATGTAAGAGAAAACAAGCAGTTATCACTCGAAAAAATAGAAATAATGAAATATTATTAACAAAAGGGTGATAAGAATTTATAAAAGCATCATATATGGTGTATAAGAAGTAATAGTGGGTTCAACAAAAAGGAATCTTGTGTTAAGGTACTTCATCTTGATTTCCCTTCATTGATGTGTATTGTAATGTTATACCTCTAATTTCATTTATATGGTGTATATAGTTCTCATTTGACATGTAATGTTATGATTCAATAATAATTAATGGTGATTTAAGTTTCAATTTGAATTATTTCATGTAAGGGGATTTGAATTGAAAATTAACAAGTGGTAAAGACTTTCATAACTTTATTTCTTTTCATTAGGTTATATTATTTATTTATTGTCTTATATATTCTATGATTATTTGTGTATTAAATTTTTAATATATTATTTTGTATATCAACTTGTTTTATATAGATATAAATTTTTTACACATAATTGATTCATTAGTTAATTATCACTTCAATGTTTTGATATTTAGAAGGGTTTATTTCACAATTTAATTTTAATCTGGATTATTCATCCTTGAATTTATATTGAAATAATTATTTGATCATTGAGTAATAAACCGATTTAATTTTTTTATTCTTTGGTAATTCATTATGTTTTAATTTAATAGTACCATTATTCTATTCTTTGGTACTTATAATGATAGAGAAAATGTTTATTATAAAATTTTACTTTATTTATCTCTTTTGTCAAAAATCTTTTTCCTTAAAAAAAACATGTCTTAAAAGATCTAAAATGTTTTTAAAATTACTAAAATGATTTATTAAATATATTTTTAAATTTTTTTAAATATTTTTTTTAAAAAATTAAAAGTATTATTTATTTCATTTTCCAAAATAAGATCATTTGTATTTTACTGAAAATTTGAATGGAATAATTATTTTAATGTGTGACATATATATAATTTCTCACCTTTAAGACCACTCTATGTTTTAAATATTAATTTTAATGTTTCAATTTTATTTTCAAATAAAATTATTTTCAAGATATTTTTTGAACTTTTTGTTTTAAAAATATTTTCATAGTGAAAAAGGATATTTTTCTCAAAAATATATTTAATGAAATTATTATAGTATTTCTATTCATAAATTCCAACGAATATTTATTTTACTTATACTACACTGGGGATATATTCTATTTATACCATACTAACTCTTTTTATGGATGTTTTATGATCATTTTAACCAAGGAAAGTGGTTATATTTAGATTCTTGATTCATTTATGTCGTCATTAACATTCTCTTGAAATATTTAATCTCTTATGATCATTTGACATTAAAGTTTCTCTAAATATACATACTATTTATAATTGATATATTTATTAATCAAAACATATATAATTTCTACATATGGTTTCCACATTGAAATTTATTTGACTATCTAAGTAAATATTGATAAATCAGTATTCATTACTCAATATGAATATTTGATGATAATGCACATAATTCATGAATTAAATTGAGTATTCGATATATGATGAATGATTTGGAATGAATATATGGGTTAGTCCTAGTTATATATAACCCCTAGATGCATTGGTATTCTCATGAGATAATGTAGTTGGTTTTTCTTAGTTCAATGGGTTTCTAGTGTATACATACCCATCATTTTTAAACAGTCTTGTGAAAGGTCTTGACAGTAAAGGTATCATAATTCATATTATCAGGAATTCCAAGAATTTCCTTTATTAAGAGTTTAGTTATTATTATCTATTATATTTTCACATTATATGATCTTTGGGTAAATTTCATTCTAGTTTATTAATTAAATTACTGATGTGTTCAGATATTTACCTTGCTATATTAATTATGCATTATCACATCAGGTTAGTAAAGTTATTGATTAAATAGAATGTGTGTTCTAATATTTACATTTATATGTTTATTATTCCTTATCTAATCATTGTAGTCAAATTATTTAAATGCCATGTGTATTCAGTTATTCACCTTTCCATTTTCATTATACTTATTGATTTATGATAGATTTTCATTTTTGTAACTCCTATTGAGCATCTGAGCTCAACCTTATTTTCATTCCTTTCCCTGGAATAGTGGAAGTTTAATATGAATGATATGCAAGGATATGATAGAGTTAATAATGATATTCTTGAAAAAAAAATTGTGTATTCAAATATCATGCAATACTCGCCTATTTATCAAGTTTACTAAGACTACTAAACTATTTCATCCTTTCAGGATATGATTCCTTATATATTTTGCCAATGTAATAATTTGGAAACTGGATATAGTCAACTGGGTTCTAGTTCATTATAATTATGATATCATAGTTAGCTAATACTTTAACTTTTTTTTTAAATATGGATTCTTCTACATATTTTCTATGGTTTTATAAATAGAACTCTTTTATGAAATCTTATTTTTAATATTCCACTTCCATTCCATTTATTCCTCTAAATGAAATTATTTTATTAAAAAATCCAACATTCTGAATGAACCTATTCTCACATCACATTTCTTGATTAATTTTGTGATATTTAACTTTCTTTTGATACTATCACATTCTTGTGATCATTTTTCATTAGACATTAAATTTATCTTAAATATCTCTACTCTTTGAATCATTGATATGATTATTACCTAAACAATTTATCATTTTTACATATAATGTTTAATTTGAAATATATTTGATTAACTATGTAAATATTTATAAATATATATTCTTTACTGAATACAAATATTTTTTGAGAATACATATTTTTCATGAATTAAATCGATCATTCGATATATGAGGAACGATTTGGACTTGTTATCGTGTGTGAGGTCGAGAATTATATAGCCCTCTATGATTTGGTATGTCTCATAAGAAAAATTAATTTGACAAATTTAATGGGTTTTTACCCATATTTTTAAACCTTCATGTAAAATTTATGCATGGTATAGATACCATGATGTATAAGATTATGGAATCTTGCATTAAGTATTTCCATCATTAAAAATTAAGTTATTATTATCCATGAGATTATTTAAATGAAATTATCCATGGATGCATTTTTTGTGAATGTTATTGAATTAAATGAATTTTTTTATCAGTTATTTTCCTTTTCATATTGATTTTTCATTATCTAATTATGAAATTCATGTAATAGATTGAATAGACTTTGTTTTCAGTAATTTTTCTTTCCATATGGATTATGCATTATCTAATTATGAAATTCAAGTTATTGATTAAATAAAATATGTGTTCAGTTATTTGTCTTTCTATATTGATTGTGTCTTATTAATTAATCTTTGCTTCTACTACAAATGTCCCTTACTGATTAATTGAGATCACTCTAATTTTGTTTCCTCTACCCATGATATGAAGAAGAATTATTTTCATGATTTAAAGGTTACAGAATTTTTTCCATTGCTATGTTTTATATTTCATCCCCAATATAAAATGGGTATCATTTATGTATTTGGATATCAAATACTACTAAAATGATCAGTTTTTTGGGATTGGACCCATTATAATTTATGTTATAGTAAAAACATAGACAATGGCTCTTAGTTACTAGAGTCGAGTTCATTACGGTTGGTATTAGAGCATAGTTAATAGAAACATTGGAAACTAGATTAAGGAAAATATATATTAGGTAAAATAACCTTATGATAGACTTTGGGATAAGTATATAATAATATCCTAATGTTTTGGTAAGTAAGGTATTTTTTGGTTTTTCCAAGTGATATATCCCTATATAGATACAACAAGTGGACATAGTTTTGATATAAAAGCATATAGGGGTAATATCCCTAAAAATATTTGGTCAATTATATCTTAGACATCACTCTAGTTCATGGTGAGTGTACCCTAACTACACACCTATTTTGACACTCCTAGGGTATATTTTTAGGATAGTTTATATTTTATGTACAAACCATTATAAATGATTTTAAAATAATTATATCCCTAAATAAATAATGTTTAAGATTATAAGATTAAAAATTCATAAATTTTCAATTTATATTAGGTGTTACAGTAGATTTATAATTATATATTATAAATTAAAGTTAATAATTTTATGGTCTAATCTAGTATATACCATTTAGAAAAAAAATCCAAGAATAAAGAATGGTATCAATATCCAAAGTTAACTTAATGATTTCACAACTATACAATCCAATACATTTGGTACTAAAATTGATTAGTTCGTGGATATATTAAGGTATCTTAATTGGGTTATGAAAAAATAGCATTGCCTAAATAGAAAAAACTATTATTACACTCTGTGATTATACTATGTTGGATCACTTTATGTGATATATTACCCCATCATTTAGTGGTAATAATAATCCAATGGTATTCGAGTAGTGGATTAACTCCCTTGAGAATATATTTCTATCCTTTGGATGAAATGAAAATAAAAATTTTCTAATTTATGTGTATTATCTCAAAGTAACTATTAACTACTGGTTGCCATTGATCCAGAAAACTAAGAATAAAAAGGAAATAGAATTCATGTAATAGGATGATTTTAAATAAACATTCATTGACACATATTTCCCTTATAAGAAATGAAATGAAATGTAAAGAAAGGTCTATTTATCAAAGAAAAATTAATAAGAAAGTGTTTCATAGTATAGGGATACCTTTACAAGTCTATCTAGGTATTCTATAAATTAAATATACAATATGAAATGCAATATAGACCACTTCTTTGAAGATTTTAAGTCATATCCACTAAGGGTGATGTTTTCTCAAACATTTTAATCATATGATGAAATATTTTTATGTTCCATGAAAATATAGATTTAATTTTATAGATCTTGTATATTTAAGGGTAATCAAGTGAAGAATAAGATGTAAGAGGAAAAAAATTCATAAGGGGAAGAAGAGAAAGTATGATATCCCCACATGATAATTGGGGAAATAAATAACCTTGTACTTTCTTGAAAGGAATGAGAGTTTTCTTTAAGTGTATATAGAAAGGTCATCATGCTTCCAAATAAAGGGAAAGAAAGTATCCATTAATTTTTATTGTTTCCACTATAAGTAAATGTGGTACTATAAAAACTAATTCCCCAAGAATCAATAGGATATACCTGAGAATAATCTAATTTATCAATTGAATATTATTTTATTAATATAGTAGAAGTGGAATCATTCAGGTGCATGAGTATTTGGATTCAATAATTTTAAAAAAAAATTAGTTTAACAAAAATATTTTGTTTTTAAGAAAAATGAAATGTATAAGGATTGTATTGCTATAGTTTTTCTTTAAGGATTTGAAATAATATGTTGAGTGGTACTGATAACCAAGAAAAGTGATTTGGTGGTTAGGTGATATTTTTTTAGAACACTTTATTAATGTATAGACAAACCTTAAAATTTTCTTAATATTGTGTTAATTATGTATAGAGATGATTGGAATTGATAAAGTAAATAGGATAGTATTGATCACCATAGAACTAATTAGTGGTTTGATGAAAAAGTGGTTTATGTTATCTTTGGTGAAGTTTATAGCATTTTTTGATTTTTAAAATGTATTAAATAATCTATTATTTTATTTAATAAATTAAGAGAGAGATAATATTTTGAATAATGCATGATTTCATTAAGTATTGATGGTAATATAGGTTATTACCATGCTTTAGGAGAATATATAATCAATATTTTCACATATTTGGTATGTTCCATTATGAGCTACTTTATGTTTTTTGAGGATAAATGTTTTATAAAATCAATTAGATTTATGGGTTTTCAATATGTTCAAACATATTTTAGAGGAGTCTTATGTATTAAAATGGTAATTTATAAAGAATTATATTGAAATATAATTTGTACAGCAACTTTTTGGGATGAAGTTGGTGAAACAAAGCTTATAGGGCCAGAACTTGTGAAAGAGACAATGGAAAAGGTAAATACTATTTAACCCTATATTAAAGATTATAAAATTAGAAAAAATATTTATGCATATAATCGGAAGAAGTATTTAGAATATCTAGTAGGATATCGTGTTTCTTGAAAGTATCTCCATGGAAGGGTGTCATAATGTGTAGTAAGAATAGAAATATTAGCACTATATACATTGTGCACATTGAAATTTTGGAAAGGATTATAGATGTAGATTACTAATTGGAAACTACACCAAGCCACTCTAAATTAAATGATGTGTTCCATATATCATTGTTAATGAATTATATTCTAAACCCATTTCATGTTCTCACCTCTGAAAAAATATAATTGGAACAATATTTATCTTACTGTGAAGATCCCATCAAAATTCTTGATATTACAGAGAAAGTTATAAGTAATTATATGACTCGACTGGTAAAGGAACCCTAGAGAAATCATAAAATGGGGGAAGATACATTGGAACCAGAGGATGTTTTGAAGAAGAAAATGCCTAATTTGTTTATAAAGTAACATACATTAAATTTTAGGACAATATTTTTATCATAGGGAATAATTTAACACCTCAAGGATTTACAATATATTTTCTTTTAAATAAATTCAACCTCTTTGATAGCATGCGATACATGAGACCCCAATCCTTAAATATAGTAAATGAAAATTTTATTTTAATAAAAATATAATAAAATTAATATTTTAATATTTCATGTAATCTAAATTCTTATTTTATATTATTAATAGAATATTTTAATTTATATGGTAAAAATAATCGTGGAATGAATTTTGGAAATTTTCTTTAAAAAATAAGCTTTTATAGATCATTAAAATGTAATATTTAACATTAAATAGTTTTATTTATAATAATTATTAATAACATGTATAAATAAAAATTTATTTACTATAAATTTTAGATAAATAAACATAATAACAATTTGAGGTTTGGAGAAATATTTTTTAGAAAACTGTTTATTTTTTTCAGAAATTGTTTTTGTTTTAAAAGGCATAATGTCTATCCATTTTTATTAATTAAAATAATATTTAAAAATGAATAATATAAATAAAATTTATATATTTTATATATAAATATATTAATTTCAATATATATAATGATTAATACTTTTCATATGGTAAATATGATAATATTTTCCTTGAAAAATACATTTCTTAAAAATCAGTTATGTTGACACATTGTGTGGGTTTATTAGAAATTAAAATTTTCCACTTTAGTGAGTAAAATGTGATAAATTAATTTCATATTTTGAATTATGATAAAAAAATATTAGTTAATAATTTCAAATAAATTTTTGTTTATAATGATTAGTAAAAACATTAATAAATTAATTTACGTGGTTAAGGTTAAAAGGTGGTTTTGTGAGTTACCTGAACTCATGTAACCATTAATATTCCAAAAAAAATTGAATTTTTATTTTATGAATTGGATTTAATATTTATAGTAATTGGTTGTAAATTATTTAATAATTATTATTTTATTTTAGTTTTAATTTATAAATTACCTAGGTTAAAAAACTAGTTACCATGGAGCAAACTAAAAAGGTAAAAGTAAGTGAACTTAGAGGATAAGGGAAGAACATGTATAAAACATGTATAATTTTTCATGTTAGAGGTGTGGATAAACCATAAATTCTCATAACTATATTATTGTTCACTTTTTGAGTGACTTTATGAGAGATTGACTTCCCATTATTAAATAGTTTTGGGTATTTAACAAAATGTCACTCATCCTCAATTATAAAAGGTCACTCCCTTCCCCAAACTTATTCACAACTATAAATAAACTTTTCTAAACAAAACCCTAATAAATCTCTCAAAATCAACCTTATACAAATTATATAGGTGATTTTATTCCTAAAATACAAACCTTGGGGTTTTTAAGAAGAGATCCAAATGAGGTTTCTCGAAGAAAAGGTAATCATCATAACAATGCTCTTTCATTTTATTTCTTATTTTATTACCTTAAAATATTTATTATCACTTCAAAAATAACAAAAACAATATATACCATATAATGGGAAGTTTTTATTTTTATATCATAATATTTATTCATCTCCATCCCCATCAAATAAGAAAGAAAACCATCACCCATTTGTATGATGAACTACCCCTCACGAACTGATGTAATATTTTTTTATCACCGACTCACATGGATAGTAATAATGATGGAAATAATTAATTTATATAATAAATATTAAATGATATAAATTCTTTAAAATTAATATACCATTCAATTACTTACTCTTTTACCCATTAAGTTAAGTATATCACTGCTCGACGTTTGTACAACTCACCGTCTTTACAAAGAAACGCAGTTCATTTTCCATGTAAAACATTCAAGAATGGTTATAAAATGTTTCCAATGATTAAATATGATATTTATAAAATTAATATAATTATTGATATTATATTTCTATATCCTATGTAAAACAACATGAACTTTCATGAAAAACCACGCATGATTAAACATGGCAATTAGCACCCGGAACAATGAAAATAATGAAATAATATTAGCAAACATTTAGTAAATAGTTATAAGTGGAACATATATGATATTATAAATATTAATATGGTTTTTTTATAAATTAGTAACACTATTAAACCATTATAAATGAGGATAAAGTATGTTAAACTAAAAGAAAGAGTGAGGTGGGGTATTTTGTCTCAATTTTTATTTCATTGAGACACATTTGTTAATATGAACCAGGTCACTTTTATATGGTTCATATACATCCCCATTTATGTATTCAACATGAATTATTATTTAATCATTTTGTTTAATTTTTTGATTCATTTTTATTCTTTCAAGGGTTATAATAATAATTTCATGAAAGAGGTAAGAATATATTTTCTAATCTCACTTTCCTTTGTCATTATTTTGACTCTCATTAATGGAATATATTCATTTATCCTACATAAGATCCAATAAATTTATTATAAGTATAATATTAAAGGAGTTTCTATATTTTTGTCAAATTTTCCTCACTTTGGTACTTGAATCAAGAAAATAAATGTTTAAAAGAAAAACCTATTTTATTTCTCTTCAACTGGGATATATTTTTCTTCCATATACATGTTTTTCAAAAATGTTTTACAAAAGACCTCTTATTTAATCAAATGATTTATTTATATAATTTTAGGTTATCTGTGAATTTTAAAAATGTTTTTAATTAATATTTCTATTGTTTTTCAATAGTGATGTTTTTTATAACAAGTCAAAATGAATTTTTTTTAACATATACGACAATAATAGACTTCCCCTATTCAATAACAGTTTTATAAAATGAATATTATTCAATATATTTTTAATGGTTTTACAATGAAAAATATTTTATGAAATCTTATTTGAAAATTTTACTTCCATTGACTTTATCCATCCAAAGGAAATGATTTTATTGTAAAATCATATATTCTCGATGAATCAATGGTCACATCTCATATCTTGATTAATTTTGTGATTGTTAAATTTCCCTTATGAAAATAAGTTTTTTATGATCATTTTTTAGTAGAAATTAAATTTATCTGAAATATATTTAATATTTTTACAATAGATATTAATATTGTCTAAACTATATACCAATTTTAAATATGATGCTTACTTAAAAAGTTATTTGATTAATTAGGGAAATATTGAAAAATCTATATTCTTTGCTCAATATGGATATTTCTTGATAAGGATTATTATTCATGAATTAAATAAATTATTTAATATATGAGTAATTCATTTTAAATGAAGTAATGGTAGGGCCCTAGAATTATATAGCACTTCAATTCATCTGTAGGTCTCATGAGACAAATAAGTTGGCTAAATTAAATAGGGTTTTGCCTATAATTTCAAATTCTCTTGTGAAAGGTCTTGAACTTATAAATATCACGATTTCTAAGATCATGAAGTCCAAAATTAATAATTATCATCATTTAAAATTCATTTATTATTATCTATGATATTTTTTCATTGATATTTTCCATGGTGGAATTTTATGCTCATGTTTTTTAATGACATGTGTTTTAAAATATTTACCTTTTCAAATTGATTATGCCTTATCTAATTATGATAGTAAAATTATTAATTAAATAGATTGTTAATTTAGTTATTTACCTTTCCATATTGACTATGTCTTATATATTCATGATATGTTCCACTATACATAACCCTTACTAAGCATTTGATTTCACCTTTATTTTTTTCCCCTTCTAAGGATGTGAAGAATAATTATTTTCAAGAGTTACAAGATACAAAATGATTTCCATTAATTTGTTTTATTTTTTATCCCTTATTTAAACTAGTTATCATGTATGTATCAGCCTTTATAAAACTACTAAAATTATTGGTCCTATGATATTTGACTCCTTGTATCAATTTCATTATAATAAAGTAGACATTAGCTCTGGGTTACTGGATTCGGGGTTGTTATAGGTAACAAAAAATGATCTTAATATATATTTAATTTAAATATAATTAATCTTTCTGATAACATAAAGTATAATAAACCATGATATTTTAAAATAACAACATTATTTTTGACAACATATGCTACATGCAATACCAAGCTTAAACGACTCGCAAAATATATTATTTAAATATTAATATTATTACATAGCCATTGAATTGGTGGGTATTACTAGTATTAACTAAATTATTAAATATATATAATGGTTATAATCATTGAAATTTTATTAATAACAATCACTCAAATTTTTGTAATGTCAATTTATTCTTCAAATAATACGTTTTCATCAAAAATGATTTTTACAATATTTGTGAGAAAATAATATATTTAATTTTTTCCAATTTTATTAAATATATTTAGTAAAATTAAAACCATATTTTAAATCACAATATCAAAATTATCTTAGTGTGAAAATTTGGTATTTTTCTAAAAAAAAGTGATTTTTTTAGTGAACGGTGAAAAATACCGTTTCTCGATAAAACTATCATTACTTTTGAAAACATTAGTAATTCAAAAGTCTCATTATTCTATTAATTTTATTACAAATTAAACAAAATTATTTATTTATATTTAAAATAATTAATTACATTTTAATTATCTTAATTCCCAATTTTTTTTATAAGTTTATTTTTAGGCTTCAAATTGCATTTTTCTGAAAAATGTTCTTAAATGCATAATATTCCACTATTTTAATTAACTAAAATATCATATAATATAAAATTATTAAAATTATATTTATATATTTTATATATAAATATAATAATGATCACTAGTCGTATAGTAAATGTAAGATAATATGATGCTTGAAAAATGAATTTCCTGAAAACCCATTTTTCGACGAGATTTACTAATTGATTTTTCAATTAAATTCTACCACTTAATTGAATTCAATTTTATAAAAAGGATTTCATATCTCAAATAATAATAATTAATATTATATAATATGGTGAAATTAATTTTTTTCATAAGGATTAGAGAAGAAATTAAAATTTATTTACCAGGATTAAGGCTGAAACGTGGTTTTTCTTATTACATGTGCTTGTGTTAAAATTAATTTTCCACACATGAAGAATTTTTATTTGGTAAATTTTGTTTCATATTAAGGATCAGTGATTTCATACTGTATAATAAGCATCAATTTATTTTATTCTTAAATTATAAATTAATTACTATAGTTAAAAATGAAATAGTAAAAGTAAGAAAACTTAAAGGATAATGAAGAACATATTTAAAACTTGTTTATTTTTATGCAATAGAGGTTTTTATTGAACTTTCCATTCATAAAATCCATTATTTATAAATTTTTGTGTCACTTGGGGTGATTTTGACTTCCCATATTGAATAGTTTTAGGTATCTACAAAAATGTCACTCCTCTTCAATTATAAAAGGCCACTTATAAAGGTTATAGATGGTTGATGGATTAACTTCAGTTCTGGGGCACTCGATTGTGATGATGGTGGAATATTTTGGTGTTTATCTGGTGTAATTCATTGTTCATATCGATGTGAGGTCCCAAGGTAGTTTAGGTCTCAAGTCAATGCATTATTGTCCCCTCTTTTCTATGTTTGTTTTTTTTTTGAATTTTTGTGGGATCTGTTGGAATTTTTTAGTTGTTTGTTTTTTTTATGTGTGGGTTCAACTTACACCATTAAAAATTATATCTATTTCATAATAATAATGAATTTATTTGAGTACTACCTTCCCTCACTTATTCACACCTCTCAAACCATTTTTTCTCAACTAAAGACTACCAAAATATATCCCCAACATCCATAATAAAATTATAGAGAATATTATCATCACAAAAGACCAAACTTAGAGTCCTTAAATGGATATTAGAAATATGTTTCTCTAAGATAAAGAAATTATATTATCAAATCTCTGTTTTTATTTCTTCTTTTACAACCATCAATTATGTCTCAGTACTTCTAATATAATAACAATAGTATCTACCATATAATGAGTTATTATTATGTTGATTTCATAAAATTTATCCTTTTCCGTCTCCATAAAATAGGAAACAAATCCAATGTTGTGAGTATGTTGGACCACCACATTACAAACTAATGTAATTTTTTTTAATCACTGACTCACATGGATAGTCATAATATAAGAAACCAACCTTAAACATTAAATTTTATAGTGTATTTGGACTATAAATAAAAATATTTAATTCCAAAATATCTTTAATGTTCAGAGATTTAAAGAATTAGGTTATTACTTATACATAAAAACCCATATATTATAAATTAGAAACTTCTGATCAGTATCTATTTTTTTCTATGATATAAAAGTTTTAAAATAAAACATTTTTTCATTTCATGAAAAACATCACGCATTTTAAAATGATGCCTTATTTTATCATACCCATCCTTAAACCCTGTGAAAAACATTTTACCAATGTGGGATGATAACAAAAATCTAACATAAAAATAATAAATACATTATTCTAGTGAAAAACATAATAACCCATGAAATGTTTTAAATTATGTCAATGTGAATTCAATAAATTATTAACATATGAAATCAGGAAAAATTTCTCAATGAAGTCATTTAAAACCAATATTGATCATAGATAAATCATGGATTTAACTTTCGATATCATCATTCATATCACTCTAAAAATTTTAAAAACTGATATGGTCAAATTATATAATTATATGAAGAACCCAAATCATTAATAGGCTATCATAAACCCAAATGTTCTTGGTTTATAATAGAACCAACCATACTTGGTTAATAACACAACCACTCATCATTAGTTAATAGTATAACCACCATAAATTGGTTTATAATGAAACCACCCATTATAAAATACAATGTTTAATAACCATAACATAATCATAAAACATGAAATCTTTCATTTTCATCATAAAATCCTTTAAAAACTATTTGAATCATGTATGAGAAACTATTTTTGGAAACCAAAATACCTTTTTATTTTTAAATCCATTTTTAATACCAAAATAACCAGAAAAAGGAGAATTAGGTTTTCTATTTCAAATAAAACATTAATGCTTGTAGATGAATTCAATCTTCAAATAATGGTCATAGTGGTGGAAAAAGTTTATGTCGCCATATATGTTAAAATAGAACATTCCTTTTTCATTTGTCAATAAAGCCACATATTCTATAAAAATATTCCTTTTAGAAATTATTTGAAAGGAATAAAAATATTTCTATTAAAAATGTTCATTTCCATTTAATTAAAATAAAAATAATTTAAAAAAATACATGGATGTGGAAGTAAAAGAGTTGGATGGAAAACATTAAAAGAGGACTTTTAATGAAAAGTCTCATACCTTGAGCTGACTCATCACATATGTTATTTATCTTTTGATATAAGAAATTTATGTTAAGTATATACTTTATTGATAACATTTATCATTTTTACTATTACTTTTATTTTATATCTTTCTATGCTATACACAATTACTTAATCATTTATGTTCACTTTGGATGTTTTAAAGGCATTCAACTAATATGATAAAAATTTCTTTGTTAGGTTGAATATGGTCAAAGAGGTCATTATTCACTCATATCCAGAATAATAATAATGAAATAGTTATCATATGTTTATCACAATTATTCTTTTAAAACAAATCATAAATTATTCTTATCAAAAATTAACTACAATACAATCATGGAGGTGGGAGGTCGTACGTATGCATGGGTAACATTTTCATTTTTTTATGATCATTATGTAAAGAAGGTGAGTATTATTTTATCTTTCTATAATGATAATAATATTATAAATAAAATATTATTTCTTTAAATATAATTCTATATTATCCATTTTATTTGGTTATGAAAAAAAATATTATTTCTTCGTATAAATGGTAGTCCACACATATGCACGAACGTTGAAATCATTTTCCAGAGAAAGGAAATGTAAATAGTAAATGATGTATTGTATTTTAATAATTATAAATATTTCGTTAATATAATAATTATTTCATATATATGAAATAAATTCATTAAATTTATCCTTATCACCTTCCATTAAAACAATTTCTAAAAAATGAATCCCATCGCTTTGCGAGGTGGTAGTACGCCGCACACACGAGCGGCGTTATCATACCCCACCCCACCTGAGAATAAAAATTAAGAATATATATGTGATGTAATAATTATATAGTTATAATTATGATAAAAATAACATATATATATATATACTTTAAATCCACTATTATCGCAATATGTGATAGGCGATGATGAAAAACAAATTACATCAGTTTGTGAGCCTGTTGTCCGCTATACACACGAATGATGGTTTCGTTTCCCATTTGAGGGGAGAGGACATGGAGTTAGGTTATTAAACTAATATAATAACTCATAAGTATTTTTTAGATACTAGTGTTAATATATCAGAATAATTTGTAAATATTTGAAGGATATGGAATTAGAAATAAAATAAAAAATGGTCGGTTAAGCACGATACCTCTTCATCAGACAACCTCCTTAGGTTAGCACCAAAAGATATCATAGAATGCATTTTTTATCAATAAAGGGATATAGGTAATAGGTAAGGAATTAATTAAGGTATTTGGTTATGGAATATGTGATACATAATTCTCTAAATATTTTAAGAGGATAGGAGAGGGGTGACCTTTTATAAGAAGGGAAGAGGACACACTGGGAATTTTTTAAAATAAAAATGTGTACCAAGGCTTTTTACAAGCCATAATGAACAGAAATGGACCATTGGTGATTCTAATATGTGATAAGGTATAAATATGGACATAAAATATGATTTATACAAGTTTTTAGGTCATTTTAACCCTTATCTTTTAAGTTTGACCCCCCCCCCCCCCCCGATAAACTCATTTTATCCTTAACCAAGGTAAATAAATTTTAATATTTTAACTATTAATTATGACCAAAAATTAAGTTGAAATTATCATATAATATAAATTATTATTATTATAAATATTTAAAAAAATTTAAAAAATTCAATTCGCTTATGTTTCATAATTTAGTTTAAAATAAAACCCATTGGCACAACGCAAAACCTATTTTTTTAAAAGTGTGTCTTTAAAGAAAAAGATGATTTTATATTAACTATATGAGTAAAAATAATAATTATATTAATTTAAATTAATATTTATGGATATATAATATAGAAATTTCATTTAAATTATTTCTTACTAGGTATTAGTTTAATAACTAAAATGGAGAAACAAAATTCTCTTTAAAAAAGTTTTTAGAAAAAAAAAACTATTTTTAAACCTAATAATAAACTAACACTAAAATATGATATAAGGATTATTAAAATGTAATTAAGTGGATTAAATATAAATAAATAATAATTATGTTTCATTAAATAATATTCAAAATATATTGGTACTTTTAAATTACTTAAATTATATAAAATATATGGCATTTTTACAAAAAAAATTGTATTTTTCAATATTCACTGAAAAATTAATATGTTAAAAAAAACCAAAAATTTCACTCTAAGTTATTTATTATATGATTATTTAAATAAATTAATTTTACATAAACCATTTTCCAAAATTTATAATAAATAAATAAATATTTTCTCACAAAAAACAATAAAAAATATTTTTTTAAAATATTTTTCTTAAATAAATCAACTTTACTAAAAAAATTGAGTAATTATTTACTAATTAGTTATCTAAAACTTTATATTGAGTATGATATATATATATTTATATATAATAAAGTATTCAATCTTATTCATACCTCTAATTTTATAGATAGGTTATAATGGTCATATATTTCGAGGGTCATTTAAGACTATTGTTTCATGTTGAATATACTACCAGAGGTAATGTTATTATTTTAAAATATTAGGGTGTTAAAACATACTAACCTATCAAATAAGTTTCATCCTCATAATTTTAAATTTATCTCGATAACCAAATGTTTGACATTTTAAAATACCTTTCTTGTAGTCCCTCATCGTAAAAAGGGTTAACGGAAACTACTCTTGATAAGAGAGAAAGGAAGTATGAAGGTCATCTGTAAAAAAAAGGATGAGGATTAAAGAAGAATGAAATTGGTGTGAAGTGAATATTTTGGAATGGAATAAAATTTTATTTCCTAAATAATGATAGATAGTGACAGAGATAATTGATTGTAAGAAATTCAATAATCATGAGAAGGTCAACATCCAAAAAACCATAATCCAAAGAGGTGTGAAAAAGACCATAATTTTATCAGAAATAAACATAATATGACTGATTTTTTATTATCAATACCATTTTCCTAGTTTTTAGGAATTCCTAACCATATATAAATAGAACATAAGTAAATATTCTTACTTAATAAAAATATTTTTTTCATTTAATCATTTTCCACCACAATGTCATATTTTACTCCAAATGATGTGTATTGAAGATAAAATTTTGATTCCCAGTAGACTAAAATAAATATTTAATGGGTTAGATAACCATAAAATGATAATAAAATATTCATCATGTCTTTATACATCAACCAAAACCAAAATATATAGAACAATGTAAGATAATTCCCAAAATGAATAAACGGTCATATAATGAAAAAAAAGTAATTTGTAAGGCCTCAACAATAACACCCATTCTTTATCTTAGATAGTTTTATAACTAAATATGTTTAATATTTTCCAAAATTTCTCTATCTAAGATCAAAACCAAATAATTATAAGGGTTCAATCATGTAACATCTCATTTTTGATCTAACTGGTTGGTCTTTAAAATTTCTATGGTTTTTCCATCTTATTAATTGGGAAGGTTTGAGATGGAATTGGGAAGATACTTATAATTGTGAATTTGGACATTTTTAGGAATTTCATCTTTAACCAGTCATTTCTATAGGTTTTAGTAGAGTTACTTGTCGTGTAACTAGGTTACACGCTGTGTAATGGTCTCCAGGTGCATATTGTGAGAAGATTCATATAGTGAAAGGTTACATGAAATTATGAGCCTTTACACATTTTGAGTCATTAAATGAATGGTTTTTCATTAAAAGTGACACATTTTTAGAAAGTTATGAAAATTAACTATTTTATGATGTGTAAAGCGGTTACATGTAGTGTAATACCCTGACTATGGTTTTTAAACAAAACGAACAGAAGATCTATCTCTTTTATCTCTTATCAAAATTCATTTCTCATGACCCAAAGCCTTCCCCAAGAAATTTTGGAGCTCTACAACCCTCTATGATTCTTTTATTGGGTGTTCAATCATCGCTGTGCTTGCAGTGTGATTTTTGGGTAATATTTTTCCCCCATTCATCATCTTTCTCTCCTACTCCTCCTTTGGGATTTCAATAGTTCATCCTGAAATCGATGGATCCATACTCTATGTTGATAGATCTCTTTCCTAGGTTGAGTTTCGAGGTCTTCTACACCTTCGTTCTCATTGGCGGGTTTCATTGTGGGTGTTATGTTTTGGAAAAAGGTAGGTGGTTCTACCATGTTTGGTCAAATTGATTAACCTTGAATTTCTTAATATATTTCAATTGTTTATTTTAATTCAATTTCTCAAACTTGATTTCAATTAATTTTGTAAAACCCAATTCATGTGAATTTGGAGGATTGAAATAGTTTTGGCATAAAAATGGGGAAAACCAACAAGTCCATTGAATTGGGGTGTGTTATGGGAATTGAGTGATTTAAATTGTTTAATTAAAATTATAGATTTTATGGAAACTATTTCAATTAAATTTTAAAATTTAATTGTGGAAATGAATTGTGATATTGATGGAATTGGTTTTGAGTTGATTTCAAAGTTGTGAAAATGGCTTAAAAATTTTTAATAGAAACCAAGTGGTTTTATCTTATTAAAAATGAATTTTTTTATTAAAACCTATTTTTGTTTTAAATAGAAAATTGGAATTTGAAATGGGGGAATTGGATTTAATTTTTTTTAATCAGTCTCATAATTAATTTTATATCATTTATTATTTGAGTGAGCATGCAATCCTTAGGTATTTTGTGAGTTATTTGGACACACTCTATGATTATACTGTGTTTTTTGAACTTAAATAGAGCTGGTCACATCCCCAATGGGATGGTGATGAGTTTCCTTTGGCTAGTTTCATAGGGACTCTCATAATTAATTTTCTATCATTTATTATTTGATAGAACATGCAATCCTTAGGTAGTTTGTGAGTTATTTGGACACACTCTATGATTATAATGTGTTTTTTAAAAGGTAAATGGAGCTGGTCACATCCCCAATGGGATGGTGATGAGTTTCCTTTGGACATTTTCATAGGGACTTGTGTATACACATATTTCCATTATCACTTAAAGAGTGTGGATTACTATATCCTAGAACTTTCATACCTATTTAGTAGATGACCATGTTTCGCACTTGTTTTATATTTGAGATATAAATATATTCCAGTGTTATTAAACTTATTTACATTCCTTATAGATTTATATAAACTGTTTTATATAAATGTTTTATTTAAGATATTATTTTAGATACATTCCATCACTTGTAAATACTTTTATTAAAGTATTTTTCCATAATTTGAATTGTACAACATGATTAATTTAAATATTATTTGAAATTTCAATCCTATTTATTTAAAATTGAAAGCATTCCTTTAGTACAACTATTAATGGAATATGATATAGAATCCTTGGCAAGACCCTACTAGGATTTTTAGCTCGCACCCTACCTGTGCCTTGGGGTGTTTTTATATTATCTTCTTATAGGTTCGAGTAAGGGGAAATATCTCTTGGGGGTGGATCCATCGATTGAACCTTGCTTCCAATGAGTTGTATCCTTTGTGACTTGGGTTGTTTTTATTGGTCTGGTACTTGGGTTGTAGTAATTTGGGCATGTTTATTTCTTGTTGTGTTCTGGTACATTACTCCCAATGGATTTTCTTTTCTATGAATATTGAATTTATTATCTTCATTATGATATGTTTTGTGTAAAATTCATTCCCACATTAATGTTTTATGATTTTAGGTTCTATTTTCAAAAAATAGGGATTGGGAGCACCCTTCGGTCTATGTTAGGAAAAGCTTGGTTATCAGGTTACCAAGGTACCTGGGCTAGTTTATAACAAAGTGGTATCAGATGAAGGTTATTAAGATTATTTTTTAAAAGTAATTATGCATTTGTGAAATATTATTAGGACTTAGGTGGTAGTTTTGATTAAGTGATTGGATATCTCTCACCACAACAAACCTTAATTCAATAGGGGTAGTCAGGGAAAGATGTCTTGAGGAATATTTATAGACTTTTCCCTATTTTGATTTGGATAGAGTGAAATATAAATCTTGTTTCTTTTTTATATTAGGATTAATTTCCCTTGTCTCCCTATTTGAGTGTTAAATATGATGTCTTTCTTATTTTTTATTGATGTTGTGTGTCATCATGCCTCTGAGAAGACATGAAAATCAGATCTAGGAGGAAGATATTGTTGAATCGAAATGATTGAATCCTCAAGTAGACCCGAATCTAGTTGAGGTGATTTTATGCACTATCCAAGCTTTGGGATAGGCACCACCACTATTCCCAATTCATGCCCCAGGTGTGGAACCTTATGGGTATGTTCTTTGAAATCATTTTAAAGATATCCTTTTCCAGAAGCCACTAGTTTTCAAATACTCAACTGATCTTCAACATGATGAGGAATAGTTGGTTAAGATAGAATGTTTGTTTGAGTCCTTGAAGACACCATACGAGATGAAGGTTATGTGTTCCACCTTCATGATAGAAGGATTGAGTAATAGATGGTGGGACATGATGTTGATAGAAAATAAATATGAGGAATTAGAGTGGAAATACTTCAAGGTTCTTTTCACCAATCAATTCTATCTAGAGTTAATGGTGTTGGCCAAGGCTGTGGAGTTTTTTAAGTTTGATCAGGATGAAGAAACCATGACTAAGTATTCAAATCACTTTTCTGAACTTGTTTATTTTTCACCTAAGATTGTATCTAATTATAGGATGAAGGCTCGATAGTTCAAGTTAGGAATTTAATCAGATTTTTGTTCTTAGGTTTTCTTACTTAAGATTTCCACTTATGATAATGTGTTGGATAAGGTGATGAAGATTGAAATGGATCTGGCTTGAAAATTAGGGTTGGTGGGATTTCCTTTTTCTCCCATTGGTAGTATTAGTTCCTTCAAGGGAAAGAATAATCATGATGATTCTCATAGCAGTTTCTGATGGTAGGGTCATTCCTGACCTCATACATTGCCAGGATGAAGTCCTTTGATTTGCTACCAGTATGGAAAATCAGGACATTCTAAGAGGGTTTTCACTGAGGAACCCAAGAATTGTAGCTCCTGAATATGTTCAGTACACTTGTAGATATTATGCCATATCTTTTCTACTACGCGTAGTGGAACAAGATCATCAGCTCCTCCTAAAACTAAGGGGAAATCAGATTCTTCATGTATAAAATGGTTCTATACACAGGTATCCAAAATGAAGCTCCTTTATGTAGTGTAAGAGTCTCAAGAGTAAGTGGATACAGGTCCAATGACTATGACAGGTACCATTACTATAGCTTCATCATTAGTTACTAATCTACTTGATACTTTTGAATCTCATTCATTTATTTCAACATGTATTGTTAATTACATAAATATTCTTATAGAGATTTGATCTTGGGATATGGATATTAATACAAAACATAGAAAAAAGAGAGAGTATAGTCTCTATAGCCTTGCTTGTGTCTTATCTCTATCAGATGTCGAGATGGCTTGGATTTTTCTAGTCCCCAACATGAAACCTCCTGACTTAATTTTTAGAATGGATTGGATCATTTCCAACAAAGCTAGAATTGATTTTTATCATTGGTAGGAAATCCTTACTACACCCAGTGGTGTGTCTTCTATCTTTCATAGAGAATGGGACCTGAGGTTCAGCAGAACTCTACCTTCTTATCCAATGTTGGGGAAAGTGATTTTCTTTTCTTTTGATATGGAGTGGGAATATTTTAGTGGTGATCTCCCTCCACTTTTAAATGAATTTACTAATGTTTTTCATTATGATTTTTCTAATTTTCCACTAATAAGTGAGGTTGAGTTTTTTATTGACCAAATTCCTAGTACTCAACCAGTTCATATTCCCTTTTACTGCATGGATCAAGATGAAATAAAAGAGATGAAGTACCGGTTTTATGATCTTCTTGAGAAAGTATTTATATGCTTGAGTGTGTCACTAAAGGAGGCACTGGTTCTCTTCACTAAGAAGGCTAGTGGTTCTTTTTTCTTATGTGTTGATTATCGAAATATCAATCAGGTTTTGGTGAAAAAAAGTATTGTTTGCCATGGATTTATGATCTGTTTGGTCATTTTAAAGGGGAGAAGTGGTTTTCAAAGATCAATCATCGATCTGGTTACCATCATTTTAGGATAAAATAATCTAACACTTATAAAACTGCATACAAAAGAAATAATGACCATTATGAGTTCTATATTATTCTCTTTGGTCTAAAAAAATCTATTACAGTTTTCATGGATTTGATGAACAATATTTTCCATGAGTATATATATACCTTTGTGTTAGTCTTTGTTGATGAAATACTCATTTAATATAAGTCCAAGTAGGATCATATGTATCATATGAGAATAGTTCTATGTTTACTGAGAAATCACTGACTTTATTCAAATATTAAAAGGTGTTATTTCTGGATTTGGGAAGTGAAATTATTGGGGAACGTAGTATCTGAATAGATAATTTCATTTGCTCTTGAGAATGTGAAGGATGTTATGACTTAGGAGAAACCACATAATGTCTTTGAGATTGAAATAGTCTTGGGATTATCTAGATATTATCATTGGTTCATAAATGACTTATTGATGTTGGATTCTATATTGAATACTCTAACTCGGAAGGGGGTGAAGTTTACTATGAATTCTAATGTTCAGATTTCTTTTATTGGGATGAAACATATTTTCTAAACTATATTGGTGTTCACGCTTCCATAGTTTGGGTGAAGATATGTGGTCTTCTGTGATGAATTGGGTTCTAGGTTGGTCAGTGTTCTTATGTAGGGTGATCATGTAGTTTCTTATAGATCTTGACTTCTTAGGAAACATGAGAAGAATTATCCTACCCATTACCTTAAACTTTTATTTGTGATGCATTCACTTAATATTTGGTGGCACTAAATTTACATATAAAGGTTTACATTGTATCTGGACCACAAAATCTTGAGTTATATCTTCTCTCAAAAAGATTTTAATCTTCTCTTGAGGCATTGGCTAGAGTACCTACAATATTTAAAACTTGAAATCACCTATACCCCAGGGAAAGGGAATGTCATTATAGATTATTTAAATAGGAAACATCTGACCTAGGTAGTGAAAGAATATTCAGAATAGTGGAATCTTATGGCCTTGGTTTCACAGTCGCATATTGGTGTCTAGGAATCATGGGTTGACGTTTCTTTATCCAGCATTCAATTATCATCTTCTCTTCTTGAGTTTATTCTTCAGGATCAACAACTTGATGATGAATTCAGTATAATTAAAGACTTTTCTTATGGTGGGGAGACATTTGAATAGTTTTCATTCTCCATTAAGGTTGTTCTATGTTATTGAAATCATTTCATTGTGTGGTTGGTATCAATAAAGGTTGTGATGGGGTACTTTCAAAATTTATAGTGGTTTGTGCACCAAATAACCACTAATATGTTCTATAACTTTATGGTGATAGTTCTGGTGACCATGTATGAGACAGTGAATTGTTGATTTTTTTCCCACTATTATAAATGTCAGTAGGTTAAGTTTGAGCACCAAAAACCTTTAGGTTTACTTCATCCACTTCCAGTCCCTACTTCGAAGTGGGATGAAATTCCTATGGAAGTTTTGGTTGGGTTTCCTCATACCCAGAGAAAGAAGAATGTGATATGGGTTATGATCAATAATATAACCAAGTTGGCTCACTTTATACCCATTATTGATACAAAAAAATTGAGGAGTTGGTAAATCTCTATATAAAACATATTGTATGTTTTGATGGAGATACATCTACTATAGTTTCTGATAAAGATCCCTAGTTCACTTATCTCTTTTGGATAGACCTTTAAGAGGCACTAGTATATCAGCTCCATTTGATCATGGCCTACCATCCATAGTTGGAAGGCTATAAAGGAATAGTTGTACAAATTGTAGAGGATTTTCTATGTGCTTTTTTTCTTAACTTTGGTGGGGATTGAGATGATCACTTGGGGATGGTTGAGTTTTCTTATAATAATAGTTACCAGTCAGTGATCATAATGTTTCCTTTTTAGGATTTTTATGGTTGGGCTTGTAAATATTCATTTTTTTGTCAGAGATTGGTGAATGTTATTTAGTTGGAAAAAGTTTGGTGCAAGATATGACAACAAATATTCTGTTAATTTTTCAGATAAATATGAAGGCATTGATCTTATATAAGTCATATGTTGATTATTGTCTTAGACCTTTGTAGTTTTTAGTTTGTGGCCACAGGTTCTTGAAATATTTACCCTGGTTGGGTCATTGATGTCTTTGGAAGAAAGGAAAACTTACTCCTTGTTTTGTGGGACCTTTCGAGGTTGTTGAGAAGGTGGGGAAAGTTGCATATCATTTATCAATTTCACCATGGTTGGCATCAATACATAATTTATTCCATGTATATTAGTTTAGAAAGTATTTATCCGATCTATGTTATGTTTTGAGCTGGAGTGATCCTGAGATTGAACCTGATTTATCTTTGACTGAGCGGCTAGCCATGATAGTTGATTCTGAGAACAAGGTATTTCATGGGAGGATGATATGTTTGTTTCATGTGTTATGGAAGCATGGTTTTGATAATCATGATACATGGGAACATGAGGCACTAATGAGAGAGTAGTGGCCTCATATTTTTGGCATGGAATCTTCCTCATAGGCTTTCTGGGGACTAAAAGTATTTATGGTGGTGGGGTTGTAACATCCTATTACCAATATTATAGGTGCCTCTTTAAACTTGTCAGGGTTTTTACTTTTATTTAACTAGTAAGGGTTGATAATGAACTGATAGGATACCTATAATGGTGAAATCAGATATTTTTTAGACTTTTAGCTTTGACCATCCATTGCTACATGTTGTGGTGGAGTTAAATGGAATGTAACTAGGTTACACATCATGTAACTATGTTACATGTCGTGTAATGGTCATTTGGTGCATACCGTTAGAAGGTTCATGTCGTGATAAGATTCACACCATGAAAGGTTACAAGATGTGAAGATCCTTTACATGTCATGATTCATTTAATGAACGGTTTTTCATTTGAAGCAATGTGTTTTTTGGCGGTTACGGAAATTAACTATTTCACGGCGTGTAAAGGGGTTACATGTCATGTAATACCATGAATACGGTTTTTTACTGAAAATTACTTTTTTTATTTTGTCACTTTTGAGGAAAAAGTGAGAAACCATACATGACTTCAATGACTTAAAAACATTTTAATCACTACAATATAAAATTTAATAACAAACAAATCATTTACGTCAACATAGAATAGATCCTACCCAGCATCATAAACATAGTTCAATTTCCTCCTACTTATATCTTTACGGAAATTAGTCTTGTGCATGACTGCACGGGCATAGAACCAATGTCAAAGCCATACCCTCTCATACAACCAAATATAAAAGAAAAAACCAGGAGAAAACCACTGCTCTGAACCCCATCTGGAGTAATTCCTTTTAAGAGAGTAGTTACATTGACTCTCAAACCACAAACCGCAGGCCACCAAAATTCCACCCATGAACTGAATATCACCAGACACATAGAAAATCACACCATGAAATCAAATCAAACTCCAAAATAGAATCACCTCACTAAGCATAAATTCAAAAAAAAATAGAAGACCATCACCAACATTGCCTGCACCAAGCCAGAAAGGCAATACCTGTCGCCACCCTCCATATTGCATGCAAATTCCGCAGCGGTCAACCTAAATATAATTCCATTATCACAGATCAAGGGTTAGAAACCCAAATCCAGAATAGATCTAGAAAAAACATAGATCTAGAGCCAACATATGGGGATGGCAGATTCAGATCCAAGTCAGAGATCCTCCAGAGCCGACAGAATCAAAGTCGTCTCCGCTTCAAACCGTCGTAGCCAAGCCAACCTGGGAAAGTGCCATCATAGGTCTCCTGAGATTTTTCGATGTATGAATCCAACAAAATATACTACATAAAGATTCCAATGTCTAAATATGATGACCGGAAGTTGAAGCCACCACCAAGAGAGCTGAGGCCGACATGAGGAACACCAACTCCTGAAGTCAACTACAGAAATTTAAATCCACCGTAAAGATATTTCTCCACCTGAAGTTGACCAAGACCAAAATGAGGGACATCGAGCACTGCCATATAGATGGATCACCATAGAGGAATCCGAGTTGATGTCGAGAACACTAACTCCTGTAGCCAACTGCAAAGAATTGAGCTGCTGTAGAAAGACTTTGATGCCCAATGCTGACCGAGATTGAAATGTAGAAGCAGGAAGAGGCCACCACACACCTGATCTCGCTGAGAAGTACCAATGTGGAGAAGGATACCAGCCAAACCTACACTAAAACTAAATAGGTGGTGATGCGAAACCCTAATGCAAGCAGCACCACTTACAGGCTCATCATAATATATCATCCGACTATGGGTTTTAAACGAATAGAACAGTTGTTCTATCACTTTTGGATCCTCTACAATTTTATTTCTCTTAACTCAAATCCTTACCCATGTTATATTGGATCACTCCAACCATTTAGGAACCTTTATTTGAAAATTCAATTTTTGTTGCGCTTGTAGTGTGATTGCCGGGTAATATTTCTCCCTCATTCTTCGTCTTTCTCTCTTCATCCTCCTCTGGGATTTCAATATATCAGCCTAAAATTGATGGATCTATACTTTGTGTTTCTAGAACATATTTCTATGTTGAGTATCATGTTATTTGGTGCCTTCGTTCTCATTGTCGAGTTTTGTTGCGGGCATTGTCTTTCAAGAAAAGGTAGGTGAATCCATCTTGTTTGGAAAAATTGATTAACCTTGAATTTCTAGATTTGTTTCAATTTTTTATTCGAATTAAACTACTCAAAATTTATTTAAATTGATTTAGTAAAACCCAATTCCATTTAATTGGGAGGTTTGAAATGGTTTTTGCATGAATATTGGGGAAACCCCCAAGTCTATTGAATTGGGGTCTGTTATAGGAATTAACTGATTTAAATTATTAAATTTAAATTATTGATTTGATGGGGACTATTTAAATTAAACTATTGAATTTCATTATGTAAATTAATTGTGAAATTAATGGAATTGGTTTTTAATTGATTTCAAACTTGTGAAAATGTCTTAAATGTTTTTGATAGAAACCCAGTGGTTTTATCTTGTTGAAAATTCATGTTTTTTATTAATAATTATTTTGGTTTTAAATAGAAAATAGGAATTTGAAATCGAGGAATGGTATTTAATTTTATTTTAATAGGTCCTAAAATAAATTTACTATCATTGATTTTGTAAGACAACATGCAATCCTTAGGTAGTTTGTGAGTTATTTGGACACACTCTGCGATTATACAACATTATAAAATATAAATACAACAGGTCACATCCCCAATGGTATGGTGATGATTCATCTTTGTCTAGTGTTAGAGGGATGTGTGTATATGCATATTTCTATGATATCATAGAGATTTTGTAGTCCTATATTCTAGAACTTTTGTACCTATTTGGAAGATGGCCATATTGCTCGCTTATTTTATATTTGAGATATAAATATATGAAAATTTTGTTAAACTTATTTACATGTCTTCTGTATTTATATAAAATGTTTTATATAAATGGTTTTTTTAATACATTATTTTAGATATATTTCATCACTTGTAAATCCTTTTCTAAAAGTATTTTTCCATCATTTTAATTGTATCAATTTATTGGTTTAAATATGATTTAAAATGCCAAACCAAGTTATTTAAAATCAAAATCATTCCATTGGTTAATTTATTTTTGGCATCTGATAGAGAATCCTTGGTGAGACCCTACTGGGATTTTTACCTCACACCCTACTTGTGTGTTTGGGTGTGTGTAGATTATCTTCTTCCAAGTTCGAGCAAGGGGAAAGAATATCTTGGAGATGGATCCAACCGTTGAACCTTGGTTTCAGTGAGTTGTATCCTTAGGGACTTGGTTTGATTTTACTTTTTTGGTACTTGGGTTGTTTTAATTTTGGTTTGTTAATTCCATTTTGTGTTCTAGTACATCACTCCCAGTAAAGTTTCTTTGGTATACATATTGACTTTCTTCTCTTTCTTCCGCTATGTTTTGTGGAAAATTCATTCCCACTTGTATGTTATATGATGTCAGGTGCTAGTATCCAACCCATTTGGATTGAGAATGCCCTTCGGTCTATGTTAAGACCAGCTCGGTAATCAGATTACCAGGGTACCTGGGATGGTTCATGAAAAATCACATATTCTTCTTATATTGACTTAACATTTATCTCAAAATAACACGAATTATTTTTAAAGTCTCATAAAAAAATTAGATTCCTTAATCATATAATCTCTAAGATATACTAATAATTTCCATAAATAACATGAATTTTATAAAATACATAGAAAAAATATAATTCATCCTTTATTACCCAAGTGAAATCCCATAATTTTTTGTTTACATTACTCGTATAGTCTTCCCAAAATCAGTAACTTATTCTGAAATAAAATTAATTAACTAATAACCGAAACACTTTTCGATCCCATAGTAATCTATTCAATAAGTCATATGATCCCAAAATCAACATAATCATTATCCTTCAAACCTTTTTAGTGAAAAATGATTTTATACTAACTAGGACATAAAATAGGCCTATGGTTGGGGTTACACCCTTGTCACCCTTAGGTTGTGAGTTAAAGTCCATTGGTCTTTCCATATGTGACAATTTGTCAATTTTCAAAAAGTATACTAATATAATTCTTATTGTGTTCCCTGAAATATGGTTAAAAAATCAAAAATAACCTTAATCATCAGATATCACATAAACCCTAAATGTTTCAATACCTTTAAACATATGTCTACAAAACCAAAAGGGCATTCTCTGCCAAATAACTTTTTCACATGCTAAAATTATGGTTACATATACCTTAAACATATAACAAAACATAATGAATGTCTCCAAAATTACTCCCATCACATAAAACATCAAATTATTATTAATGGATTTAAACTTATGATCAACTTTAAATTTACCACTACATCATAACTCTTGAATCCCTTGACGTAGAAACCTTAATCACTCAATGTTATTCATAATCTTTTAATAATGGATTTTCATATTATTCATTAATACTTACTTCTTATAAACAAAAATATGAATCATGTCCTAAGATTCAATAATTTCAAACATAATATAGGATATAATTCATACCATTCATATTCCATCTGTAGTTTCCTCATCTTCAACCTTAATGGCATTAGGCATTGATAAGAATTTATCCGTACAGTCTTATTGGTCCCAATTTTGAGATTTCCCCCTTGGAAATAAATTTTCATAATTCAAAAACTCCCCACCTTTAAAACATTACATTTATATCTTGGGAATAATTTTATTCACCTTCATGTAATTAAATGAATGATTCATTTTCCTCCGAAGATTATTTCTTTATCCCCCCTATCCCATACAAAACATTATCTAGTTCTATTAAGACATTTTCTTAGGGACTTTTTTAAAAATTATTAACACACTGTTCATTTAATCTTATTCTAAAAAATACTACACTTTCCTTCACATACATTATTAATTTGGTTCCTACTGGTCCCATCCAATTATTAAAACAAAACAAAAATTTAGTGTGAGTATATCAAATAAACCAAAATAAACAATATTATTTTAAGGATAAATACTAAGATATACTTAAATATTCCACCCTCTATTAAACTATTTATATTCATAAAAAATAAACATAATTATCCTTAAATAACTAACATGGTTGTAGAATATTTTTAACTTAATATCAAATAATATCTTAATCTCTAATGTTATAAAAACCTTTTATATGATGCCAACTATAAGGACCTAACCTTAACCATTACATGATCCCATGTATTTACTCTTGAAATAACTTTCTATAATTCCCAAATATATTTTATTTTTAGTTTTTTGGATAATTAGGTCATAAATCATACATAAAAATATATATATTATAAAGTGGACACTTCTAATCAGTGTCCATTTTTTTCACAATATAACACTTTTAAAATTAAATATTTTTTCTTTTCATGAACGATATTCAAGAATTTCTACTTGAATTATTCCTTTCTCATACCCATCCTTAAACCTTGTGAAAAAAAATATAAAAATTTGGGATGAGAAAAAATATCAATAATAGATATAAAAAGGAATAAATCTTTTAGTCCAGTAAAAAACATGAAAACCCATGAAATTTTTATATTTATCTTAATGTTCATTGATCTAATGAAATAATTCATTTAAATTTGAAATCACTCACACATTTCACTCAAAAAATACTTTAAACCCCATATAAATAATAGATGACTCTAGAATGTAACTTAAAAAATTGTAATGACCTAGCCCAACTGACCACTAAACTGGTAGCTAGACCGGTCACCATAGGACCTCAAGTGCATCTTCCCTAATGCTAGATGCTACTAACTAGTAGTGAGGTTCTAGGGTGTGTCCATGTAGAGAGTATTCCCTCATAGATTATAGTATTCACAGTGATAAAAAATATGCAATCAATATCAAAATCATAAGTATAAATAGAAAGCAGTGGAAGTAAAGAAATAATCATGCAAGATAAATCAGGAACTGGAAAAAGAATGAATAACAATAACAGATATAGTGATAATGATTTCATTTCATGGATCTATAAAAAATTAGAGTATTGAGGAATAGGTGATACAGGTAGATACAAAATTCTATCAAATATACAAAAAAGAAAAAAACTGTTATAACAGCATCTCGAGCATAAGCTTTGTCATATACCCCCAAATCCATCCTAAGGCATCAAAAAAAGCATCAGAATATAAATACTTCCCTTAATACCTATAATAATAAATTCTACTCGGGTACCAAAAGGTTCCCGATCAAGTTTTGAGATATAAATCTCAGTCGGCCAGCACCCATGGTGTCTAGGATATTCCATTTTATGAAATAATTAAATAACGGTGTTCCAAAAGTAAATAAGTGTTAATAATTAATTAAATAAAAGATGAAAACCTTGGTTTGGGTTATTTAAAGGAAACTCATCTCATACCACCTACTTTTTCCTAATCTAGAAGTCTAAAAATGAGTAATTGTGCAAGGAGTAATATGTATACAAGGTCCAAAGTAAACAAGGTAACCCAAAAAGGTATACCTTATTTTAATGGAACAATCTAGTATGGAATAGGGCACATGGAATATCATAGTGGTAAGCTCTAGGACATGGTGTGAATTAAGGTATTCAACCCAACATGCAATAATAAAATTAAAGGTAGATCATCAAGCTTGATTATTAAAATATTAATTATAAGTAATAATCATTTGGAATAAGTCCACTAAGTGGAACATGTCTTAATAAGTATGAAAAAATTCACAAGGCATTACACATCTGACCAAACAAGGCGAATTAGGCATAGGCCCTACAAATGGGATCTAACTCATGGTCACCATCTAAATTAATTTCATAAATTGAAGCCATTTAAACAAGGTGAAACACACACACCAAAGATGGTTCCATTAATAAAGAATGGGAATATATTCCATTTCAGATAATCACACTCAAAGGGGTGTCTAAGGACAAGCTAAACACCCAAAGATGGGTTTTTCCATAAGGTTAGGTCACTATGGACATGCAGAAACCATTTAATTAATTTATTAAACAAAGAAGAAGTGACACTGGAAGAATATAGTGTGTGATGAAGTGGTGCATCAACTAAAATGATACATAGGGACGGTAAATATAATATAACCCATAACTTATACTAAAGATGACTCACATTTCTAAAAATAATCTTTTATTTGATTTGATTTGATTTGGAGGAAATTGAAGAAACAGTCCAACACCCTAAAAATAGGGAAAATTAGTTTTGCCAAAACAACGCAGTGAGAGAGGAGATTAATAAAGTAAAAGAGAAAGAGAAATGAGGACTTTACTAATATGAATCCATTACTTATGGTGGTTATTGAAACTGAGGAGACTCAAGGGAGAAATCACCATCCCTAGAGGAGGAATGAGGAGCTTGAGTAGGAAGGGAGGAGGTGTTGCATGTGGCTAGAAAGGGGGGAGGAGAATAAGAGATTAAAAATTAGGATCATTAATATTAAAAATAGTAATTTTACCCACACTAATAAGGGTGAATAGTTTTTCTTCATGGTTTTCCAAACCATGCACCAAACTTGTGCTTCAGCACTGCCCAAGGAGAACCCACACGGTTTTCCTAACTGCGTGAAAACCATGAAAAAACCCTCATCCATGAATCTATAGTAGGTCACACAGTCATGTGGATCATTCTGAAAAGTTTGACCAAATATTCTAGTATCTTATTCTCCTATGGATTACGCCACAAGGTTTTCTGATGGAGTCCACATGGTTTCAGACAAATCGTGTGCCCCTAATAGACTTCTCTAAAGCTAAGGTTTCAGGGTCCGTCACTCCCAAAATAGGACGCAATACCTGAGGGACCTCTTGGGCTTCGAAACACATCTAAAAAAATCATTGTATTATTCAAACTCTCATAAATACATTCCAAAAATCATATTAACAGATGATACATAATCATTATAAACTTAACACAACACTAGTTTCCAAGATGAAACCTTGAGACAGAGCTTACCCGAGCCCAAACCAACCAGAGATATGATCATGACATCATCTCTTCTAACAACCTCCCTTCGGTGCCTCCACCATAGGGTCATTCATCTTATGTACCAATTCATAATTGTGTTACTTTGACCAATGGAATTGTATTTCAAGAAGATCATGAAGCTTCCTAACAACACTCACAACATAAAACTTTAAGTGATTAAGGGGTAGATTCTGAACTGAAACCCATTTAAACTGATCATGTAGAAAATTCCATGAAAATAAATTGTTAACATCCAATTTGCATCTTTTTTAACTAAAATGGTCAAGAATTAGTTCCTTTCTGACTGAATATAACATGATAGGGGGATATCATGCCACACCATCCCTGGCCGACTACCCTCAGAGCACCCATATTAGATGGTCGGTGCATTTCAAAATCTATACCTGATGCCTCTAAAAGAAGGAACCTAAATACTTCTTTGAGCATGATTACCAAATATTGTAAAAACTTCTCAATCATACACCCATTAAATATTTCATGCCTCAGTACGAACATGGAATGAAACTCAATTCAATACATTTGGATCATCATGGAGAAACACGCCCTCTGAGCCCGATTAGAAACCGAGGTAACCTCAGAGTCAATAGAAAAAATCCAATGAGCTCATAAAAGTAAAATCACATTAAGTAAAAAAGTGATATGTTGGTACTAGACAATTGTCCACATAAAAAGAACACTGACTAACCTCCAAGTGGAATCTGCCTAGCGATCAAGTTAAGTGAAAGAGATAGTGTCGATGAGTCCATAAGTCCATTCTAGGCCTTCCTAGTTGGAAAAAACTAGGTATCACTCATGTTCAACCAGAACATTAAGAACAACCACACATCTAGAGTGACACTCTGATAAAAGCATATAAACAATACCAACAACATTTAAAACTTTAGTGTGGTGTAAAGCCAATTCTCTCTCTCAGTGTACTCAGACGGTACCAAGATAGAGGACATGGTATCATTAAATCTGATAGTACACTAAGAGGTTTTCAAAATCACCAAAAAGGATGAAAGACACTTATTCTATGAAAAGGGAAGAGTGATCCATGTGCTTTAAAATAAACCCTACCGAAACCAAAGGGAAGGATTTTTAAACCATTATAGGTTGACTCCCTTAGAAGAGCTTGATTACACTAGCCGACACATCAAGAACCTAACCATAATACTTTATCCACCTGAGGCATCCCATGGTCACTCAAGCAAAAAAAAATGTGGTTCATTCCTAACCAAAGGTTCCTCCATAGGTTACGTGTACATCAAAAAACAACATTATCATGATCTTGAGTAAGCACTGACTTAAACGAAGGGTTTCTAGCCCCATGGATTTTTGAGTGAGTCTGAACATTTTGAAATAGTCCTCTAGGTTCTTGTCCTTTTATGTGGAGGGACACATTTAACCAGATTTGACATGACCCTCCACACCAATGACCATCCTTACATAAATTTTAACCGAGAAAGGGAAGTTCATTCCATGGAACACACTCCATCAACCACTGATTGTGGGTCATGGAGGTTTCTGTAATGATTTAACAATTATTTAATTGAGAATACATAGATAACCAGGAACTCAAGGTGTTGGGTTCAATTCACACCAAGAAGAACACATTATGCTTTTGTGAGTAATGTTCCCTCACATCAATTCATTAGGAGTAAAATCAAGAACAACTGACCAGCATGTAAAACACTTAATTCTCCTTGAAACATCATCCTAAACATTAGGAGGATCTAGGAAATTTATAAATGCCTAGGTAACTCTACCCTGGAGCTGACCAAAGTTCAAATCATAATAACCCAAATCAAACTTTTAACACTAAACCCAAATGGTTTTATATACCATTTAACAATATTATGGGTATTATTTATATTGATGCATACTAACCTAAGATCACATAATCAGTGAAACATCCTTGATACTATCCAAAGGATTATCTTCTATATGAATTCAAGTATCGGATGGTCCACACCGAAGATTAAAATCAAGAGTCTCATTATGACTACAGAAAATGTTGATGACCTCCCAAGTCATCCAACATTTAAATACAAGGAGATAAAGGGTCATACAATCTACTAATTGGCTGACCATGCCCTTGGCATGTCTATCCTTCTTGAACCGATCATTTCATAATGATCACACTCTAGGAAAGGGTCAAAAAAACATGAACCCCAGAAAAACAAGGGGGTCATTTTGGAATATAAAAGTACTACATGGGACTATAGAACCTAAATAGTACCACTTGAGATAAACTACTTACAACCAACAAGAAAGGGATATAAATATATGAGGGTGCTACCTACAATGGATAGCCCCTAACCAAAATATAAATCATTAATCCAACCAAGGGGTCATGTCAGATAAAGTCACTAAACTTAATAGGCATAAATTCTTAATCTCAAGTTATTAGAAAATATGCATATGGGTAACAGTCACACACCCATTCTACTCTTACACAAGTTTTGGGCCTAAAACAATACTTAAGGTTTTAAATAAAGGCATTAAAACAAAACTCAAGGATTATTTAAACATTTCAAGTTCATATTTGTAAGAAAACATACACCCTTTATGAAGGGTAGAGACCTAACACTCATTTAAACAACACCACAAAGCACACTGGAAATTCATTCAAAATTACCCTTTTAGGAATTATTATTCAGTGAAATGCCATAAAATCGACAATATTATCATATAAACCCCATTTTAGACACCATTTAATTAATTATAAGTTTTCACTCAAAAATATCTCAAAGAATATTTAAGGTTGTTCTATTAATTAAATAGGTACTTAGTCAAAAGTAAAAACACCCTACATCTATAAGAGAAGCCATATAGGCAGCTACGACACTTTAAAGGCCAACAATACATGGCATGTCTATTCCCACATGGGGTTAGGAACTATGTCATATAAAGTGATATGTGACTTATTAGGGTCCCATTAATCCATTAGGGTTTAATTTAAATCATCCCAAAAAATTTAAGCATTTAGATTTTCAACAACCCCTTAATGGTTTCATTTTATTAACAACATGCCCTAACTATCCTACTTGGGTCTAATTGTGCTTTTATAAATTTATCCATATAGTTCATTAAGCCCAAGAAATAGGGATATGTGCCTTAATAAGGAAATAAAAATCATTTATAATCAAAAATTAGAAGCATTTATATTTACAGTAGATTCTAGGTCTAAGGCTCATGATAGATGGTTCAGTTCTGTGTGTTACCGCCCTAAATCTATAAAGCACTCATAAAATTTACAAAATATTAATTTAAAAGTCTTTACATTTATACCATAAACTTAGAGTGCTTAAAGTGCATCTACGATGGCTTGATTATATGGGACACCCCATTCTAATTCACAAATTTCCCATACACTTTACAAATTGGAAATGGTTTCCCATTTAACTACAAATATCATGTTTTATCCCATTATAATAAGAATAAAATCATGTAAATTTAAAATAAACACATTATTAGTGATATGACATGGAAATAAATTAGTCATGAAAATGGAATCACTAGGCGTGCTAAATCAACACTATTATGAAAGATAAACATGAAAAGTTTCTATATATGTAAGTACACTCAAAAATGTCATATAAGAAATAAATGGCCATTTAAATAATAAGATCATGATAATAAAATACCTAATAAGGTGGAAAAAAACATCTCATTTTAAATTTTTAACATGTCATATAATGATATGTTATTAAAACATGCTATCACATCAACAATTTCTAACAACCTAGAAACGTAATTTGCATGGCATGGCATATGTATGGAATATGAATTCCTATGTTCCTAACGTAATGCAAGTAATAATACTTTATTGATATACCAGGACAAGGGTAATTAGTATAAATATCATCAATCAATCATCATATTAAAGTAAACTATTCACTCAAGGTGAAAGAATAGTCAACTGTAACAGAAAATAGCATAAACATCATTCCCATCCCTAGACACTTGGTCATTTCTACATGGGTGGGGTGCTTAGTCCTAGACATGAAATTTTACCAAGTGATGAAAAATTCTAAGTCTCCTATCTACCAGGAAAACATAGTAAGATAGAGGAAAAAATAAAATCACTTTTACCACTTTGTAACGTCTCATCCCAAATGACCACTAAACCGGTAGTCGGACCAGTCACCACATGACCTCATGTTCATCTCCCCTGATTCTATATGCTACTGACTAGTAGAAAGGGTATAGGTTGCTTAACTGGGGATACTATGTACTCATAGATCATAGTATGTATAGTGATATATAATAGAAAATAAATAATGAAAGTATAAGTATAAACAGACAGCAGTGGAAGTAAACAAATAACCATGCAAGATAAAGTATGAACTGGAAAAAACCAAATAACAATAATAGATGTAATGAGAATGATTTTATGTCATGAATCTATACAAAATTTATAGTATTATATAATATGGGATACAAGAACATACTATATGTTATCAAATATAAAAAAATGGATACAACGGGATCTCGAGCATAGGATCGGTCCACATCCCCCAACTACGTCATAAGGCAACAAAATAAGAAATAGAAGCCTCACAATTACCTTTATTTATACCTACTATCACAATGTATACATGGGTACCAAATGTTTCCCAAGAAGGGTGTGAGATATAAATCTTAGTAGGTCATCACCCATAGTGTCCAGGCCATTCCATTTTGTGAAATAATTAAATAACAGTGTTCCAAAAGTAAATAAGTGTAAATAATTAATTAAAAAACATGAAAACCTTAGTTCAGGTTCTTAAAAGGACACCCATACAATACTAACTACTTTAGCCTAATCTGAAAGTCTGAAAAGAAGTAACTATCCAAGACATAATATGTATACAAGGGACAAAGTAAACAAGGAAACTCACAAAGGCATACCCCAAGCTTGTGCTTCATCTTGGAGTCTAATTTACTAGTCATCATAAAAGTTCTCATAGTAATGATAATTACCAAAGTTGCATTACATATGAAATGATCATATCAAAAAATCCAACAATTCTATTTTTAGAGTATGAGCCCATCCGAGGAAATATAAATATAATCCCAAGGTTAGTTATGGGACATCCAATATAACCAATGTCATTGAGTCCATACAAGGAAACCCATATGACATCCCTTGTTTAATTCATGACATGATGACTCTGAGTGTTTACCAAGTATCTCACACAGGGAATTGGGTATGAGCTGAGGAATGGAATAGCCATCTTGAAAAATGGGTATGTCCTCGGTTTCTCCCCTGGGTAACTGACCTCACTCATGTTTATAAGTAAAACCATCCGGTGAGCTCATACATACCAATAAAAATATTTCTCCTGGTTCATCAAGAATATCCACTCAATCTTGGTGAGTCCTTCTTTAGAAACCTTAACTCAAGACCCTTGTTCACTCATGTCCTATAGTAAGTGAGCCATATCAAACAAGTAATATCTTAATACAAGACATATATTTATAATTATATGCCAATAAAATAACATCTCAGTATCACATGCTCACCATCTATTCATGATATTCAATTTAAGAAAATTAAAATGGCACAATTTATATAGAAATGGTACAAGGCATTAAACATGAGGAAGGCATGATCATGAGGTAAAATATATAAGGTATAGAATATATATAAACTATTTCATCAATGAAGTTTCAATTATACAAGATAGAAATATTTTTCAAACATGGAATTCAATTCAAGAAATTAACTTTTGGCATAAAAAATTAAGCACCAAATTTGACATAGGTAAAAAGGCACATGGCGTAGCATAACGGTAAGCAATAGAAAATGGTGTGAAGGAAGGTATTCAAGCCAATATAAAATAATCCAATTAAAGGTAGAGTATCAATCTTGAGAATTTAAATATTAAGTATGAGGCATAATTATTTGGCATAAGGCCACTAAGTGGAACATCTATAAATAAGCATGAAAAAAGGAATAAGGCATTACACATGGGGCCAAATGAGGGGAATTAGGCATAGTCCCTACCAATGGGACCCAACTCATGTTCAACACTCATCTAAATTAATTTTGTAAATTTATGGAATTTAAACAAGGTAAAACACACACACACACCAAAGATGGTTCTATTAATCAAGCATTCACATATAGTCCATTTCAGATAAGCACACCCAAAGGGGTAGATAAGGAAAAGGAGAATAGTTTGGCTGCATAGTTTTCCAAACTGTGCACCAACTGTGTGCTTCATCACTACCCAAGGATAATCTCACTCAGTTAAAGTGCATGTTTTTTCTAACTATGTGCAAACTGTACAAAAACCCTCTACCATGAATCTATAGCATGTCACACGGTTTTGCGTACCATTCTGAATAGTTTGACCATACCATATGGAATCTCCTACTCCTCTATATAAGGCCACATAGTTTTCTTCTGGAGGACACATGGTTTTTGATAAATTGTGTTCCCCTAACAAACTTCTCCAAAACTACGTTTTTTGGGTATATCACTCTCGAAACTCTACAGAACACCGTAGGGACATATTGGGCTTCAAACCACATCTAAAAACTATTTTAAGTGTTTTGAATCTTAGAATTTCGTTGTGAAGATTGATTTACAAAACATACCATCCTCCAAATGATAAAGTTCAATTTCATTTGTAATTTATTCCGGTCCAAAAACACGAGATGTTATAGAAATAATCCTTTATATCACTCTTAAAAATTGAATAACTAATATGATTAACTTCCACAATTATCTATAGAATACAATTCCTTAGAGTGAAATCTTGGACCCACCTATCCTTGGTTTATAATGGAACCAGTTATCCTTAGTTAGTAATATAACCACCCATAATTAGTTAATAACATAACCACATTTCCTTGGTTTATAATGGAACGACCTATTTTTATACAAATTTCCAAATAACTATAACATAATCATAAAACATGAAATCTTTAATTTTCATCATAAAACCCTTTAAAAACTCTTTTAATCAGGTATTCAAAACTCTGTTAGATAAAAAAATTCAATTTTCATTTAAAACCACATTTTCAATAAAAAAATTCCTAGAAAAATTGATATAACGGTTTTATTTGATTAAAACTTGAAATATTTTAAATTAATCCAAACTTTAAATCAAGGTTATGATGGTAGAAAAATTTATTGTCTCTGTGTAAGTTAAAATAGAACATTCCTTTCGTCTTTTTTAATGAAAGTCAAAAATTTTGTAAAAACATTTATTTTATAGAATATTTGAAATAAATAAAAAGTTTAAATTTATAAAAAAATAATTTACATAAAATCACAATCATAAAAATCATTTAAAAACATGTTCATGGAAGAAAAATAGTTAGAGTCAAGCCATTAAAATAGGATTTTTACTAAAAATTACATTACCATGAGTCTGACTCGTCATCTATGTTCTTTAACTTCCTGAATAATATTTTATTATAAATTATTTACTTTATTGAGAAAAATTTGTATGTTTAATATTAATTTTTTTGTATCTATTATCATTCTATTCACAATTAGTTAATCAATTAAGTTTACTTTAGAAGTTTTTTACGTTATTCAGCTTTTATGAAAAAAATGTCATTGGTAAGTTGATTGTGGTCAAAGTGGTCATTATTTAATCATATAAAAGGTATTAATAATGATATATTTTTCATATTTATAAATAAGTTATACTTTTAAAACCAATAATAAATTATGGTTATGAAAAATTAACAACATTAAAATCATGGTGATGGTAGGTCATACATACGCATGAGTAATGTTTCCATTTTTCAATGATCATTATATAAAGAATGTTAGTATTATTTTATATTTACAAAGTGATAATAATATCATAAATAAAATATTATTTATTTAAATATACTTATATTTCATTCATTCTATATAGTGATGAAAAATAATCACATTGCTTGGTAGAGGTGGTAGTACGCATGCACGCACGATGGACATTATCATTTTTCAGTGAAATGAAAGGTAAAAAGTAAAGGATATATTATATTTTTAGAAATATAAATATATCATTAATATAAAAATTATTTCATATCTATCACATATATTTATTAAATTTACCCTTATTATATTACATCAAAAGTGTTAGTGAAAAATGATTTTCATCACTTCACGAGGAGGTAGTCCACCTTACACATGAGCGATGTTATCATATCCCCCATGAAATATAAAATTTAGAAGTTATATGTGGTATAATAATTCCATAAGTATAGTTATTTTTATAATATTTTATATATTATTTAAATATATAATCATAAAAATCAGTGATAGGAGATGATGAAAAGTGAATTATATCAGTTTGTGAAGCAGTAGTCCGTCATACACATGAATAATGGTTTCATTTCCCATTTAATGGGAAGAGAGGTGGATATATGTTATGAAATTAACATAATAATATATAAATATATAGGATATAATGTTATTAATATATTATCATAATTGAAAAATAATATAAGTGGGATATAGAATAAATAAAATAAAAACGCTTGGTTACATACATTACCTCTTCTACGGGAAACCTCCTTAGGTTAGCACCAAAAGCCTTCATAAGATGGATTTACTATCAATAAAGGGGATACAAGATGTGGGTATGGAAGAAATTAATGTATTTGGGTAGGTATTGGATAATACAAAAGAATTTTAATATGTGAATATGATAGGAGGGGGTGGATTTTTATAAGTGGACGAGAGGACACACATTGAATTTTTGAATAGAAAATAGCGCACCCATAATTTTTATATGAAAAAGGTATTGAAATGGACCATTATTGGGAATTATATGAGATCAGGTAAAAATATATCCATAAAATATAATTTATAAATTTTTTTAACTCATTTTATCCCTTATATTTTTTGTTTAACCCCTATGTAAACTCGTTTTCACCTTAACCATAATAAAATATTTTTACAGTTTTCTCTATTAATTATGAAAAACATTAAACATACATTATTATAAAATATAAATTTTTATTATTATAAATATTTATTCGATTTTAAAAAATTCAATTTACATAATATTTTTAATTTATTCTAAAAGTAAACCCACATACGTGATGAAAAGGTGGTTTTTATAGAAGTGTGTTTTTCAAGGAAAATGTGATTTTATATAAACTCCTTGAATAGTAATAAAAAATATCTGAATTTAATTTAATATTTATTTATATATAAAATATAAATTTCATTTAAATCATTCCTTATTATGTATTATTTTAAATTATTAAAATGGAGATGCAATATTCACTTTAAAACAATTTTCAAAAGAAGAAAAACTTGTTTTAAACCCAACAATAAACTTATACAAAAATAAAATATAAAGATGATTAAAATGTTTTTAAGTGTATTAAAAATAACTAAATAACAATTATTTTACTTAAAATCATATTTAAAACGTAATGGGCTCTTTAAATTATTTAATTTATTAAAAAGATATGACATTTTTTAAAAAATCAGCATTTCTCACTATTCATCAGAAAATCTATATTTTCCAAAGTATCCACATTAAGATAATTTTTATATGATTATTTAAAAAATTATATTCATTTTATCAAATAAAGTTTCCATAATTTCTAAAAATAAATTAAAATATTTTCTCCCAAAAAGAAAAAAATAATAATTTTTGAAGGAAACATATTTTTTATGAATAAAATGAATTTACTAAAAATTGAGTAATTATTTGCTAATAATTTATCAAAAAATTTAAATTTAGTAATTAATTTATATTTATATTTAATAAATTATTAAATCTTATTTATAACACTAATTTAATGTCTAGGTTATAATTGTTGTATATTTCACGGGTCATTTAACAATAGTGTTGCAAGTTTAATACACTATAGAACATAATTTTATTATTTTAAAATATATAGGTGTTACACATAATGATATAAATAATGAATATATATATATATATATTAACAAACACATGTTAAAATTATTGTACCATAATTTTCCTTACTCATTCACCCATTAATTTAATTATATCATTGCTTGTGTATACGTATAGACAGTCATCTCCACGAAGCAATGTGATTAATTTTATAAGTAAAAATTTAATTAATGATTCTAAAAATTATATAATTATTAAATATTATATTTATAACATTAATATAATTATATAGATGATGTATCTATATCCTATTTACAATAATCCTAACTTTCCTGACAAAACACGCATGAGAAAAAGAGGCAATTAACACCCAAAACAATGGTAATAATGAGATATTATTGATGAATGGATGGTGAAATATTATAATGAGGATCATATATGATATTATAAATAATAATATGGTTATTTTATAAATTAATAACATTTTTAAAACCATTATAAAGGATTTTAAATAATTTTAAACTTATGAGAAATATGAGATAAGGGATTTTGTCTCAATTTACTTTCATTGAGGTATATTGTAATATTATGCACCTAATTTATTTATATAGTGTATATACTACAACTTTTACATGTAATATCATGAATTATCCATAAATAATTGTATTTTATGTTTTTATTCGAATTGTTTTATCCAAGGTGGTTTGAATTTAAAATTACCAAGTTGTAAGTAATTTCATAACACAATTTCATTTCATTGGGTTATATTACTTACGTATTGATTATTCCTTAACTAATCATGATAGTAAAATTATTTAAATGGATATGTGTTTTTTTATTTACCTTTACCTGTTGATTATGTTTACTGATTCAAGGTATCATCCTATTTATTTAACTCTTACTAATAATCTTAGTTCCCTTTATTTTGGTCCCCTTCCCTATGATATGAAGAAAGAATATTTGAATGAGTTTATGGATGTAAATTTTTTAATTTCTATATTTTGTATTTCATGTTTTCAAAAATAATTTAAGACTCATGTGTGTATCTATTTTATAAATAATATTAAACTATTTGTTCATTTGGGATGTGATCTCTTGTACTAGCACCAATATCGAATCTATTTTGTTGTTTTTGGGGTCTTTAATGTTGGTATCAAAGCATTTTTATTAGAAACCATGGGATATATATATATATACAAACATGTATTAGAGAACATTAACCCATGATATACTTTGATGATAATAATATAAGAACATCCTAATGTTTTGGTGAGGAAGTGATTAGGTTGTTTTTCCTAGAAATGTATCCTTGTCTAGATACTAAAATGGTAAATGTATATAGAAAGGTTATACCTAGTGGTAATAAATTAGAAAAGTTAATATTGATTTTGAATTGATCATCACCTGGTATATGAAAATGGGCCTTAATTCGCCCCAATTTTGACACTCCTTGGGGATATTATTAGGATAATTCATATTTTATTTGTGAACCATTACAAAGTATTTGAATAGATGATAACAATAAATTATTTAGGTTAAATGTAAATTGTCTTGGGATGGTATGTATAAGTTATGTTATATTTTTAAAGGCATGTATACCCCTTTTAGAAATATGTGTGATGCGAATATAACATGATTATGGATATTTTTGGAAAAACATTATTAGAAGAAAATCCTCTATTTTAGTATATGTTTTAGTGAAAAAGATATCTTTGAAAGGATGCTTTAATATTTTATAGATATAATTTTAAAGGTATTGATAAGATTTTGGGTTAATATTATCATTGATGTTATTGTAATAATATTCAATAAAGATTTATTTTTTGTGAAAAAAATTATGTCATAAAAGAAATCATAGAGGATAAAAAATTGATTTTATGACTAATGTTATTTTTTATAATGTTCATCATATTTTTGGGAATGTTATAGGAATTTTATTAATATATCATTTAAAAAAATGAAAATATGCATATTGGGTGACAACCTATCACGTCTAGAATGTCTATGGTGATGGAACCAACAACCAAAGGGTGATAAGGGTGTGGTGCCTACAACTAGCCTATATGATTTCCGAGTTAATATAATGTTGTTTTTACTTTGATAATTTGATTGATAAATATTAATATGAACACTGAGTTTATAGTTATGATTTATATATTAATGTATTATATTAACTTGTGTCATCCATTTTGGTTTTGTAAAATATTTACATTTATATTTGATGACTTTTCACTCATTTATGGATCTTATAATCCATTAAAATTAAATTTTATTTCTTTAAGAACAAAAAAAAATTAATTAGTTAAATTCATTTCTTAGAGTAAGAGTTAAAGTTAAAATTGATTGAATCATAATAAAAGGATGACATTGTGCTCATGAAATATAAATATATCAACTATTTATTTTTCCTTATGTTCTTATGTAGTAAAATAATTCCTCAACATTATGAGTGGATCTTAAAACAAAATTTGTATCCTATTACCTTCATAACTGATGAATCAATGGTCATTTAACTCATCATAGATTTATGGTTTTGTGGTCATTGAATTTCTCATGATCATTCACTTTCTTATGATCAATAATCTCTATCACTCTCCATAATTATATATATTTTCATTCCATGTCCATATTTTTACTTTCCACCAATCTTTTCCTACTTGTAAACTTATTTATGTATTATTTAGATTACTATCGTACTTCTCTTTATATATTTTGAAGAGGAAGTTTTGTAACCCTTTTTAGGAAGTTGGTTTTCAATAAAGAAATTTTAAAATTTTCTAACCTTGATTACCATGTGAAAATTCAAATTGTGAGAATTAAATTTATTGAAGGTGGGGAGAATGTAACACCCAAAGATTTTATAGTATATTTGTTTTCAATAAATTTAATCTCTTTGATATATTTTGGTACACATATCCCTGATATTTTAAAAAAATAAAATTATGTTTAATAGAGTATATAAAACACAACACCAATCATAAAAAACCCAACAAAGTTATTAGTTAAATATGAACATTACTACATATCCTATAAAGAATGAGACCCTAGTAGACCGAAGCCGATGGTTACTTTACTATATTGTAATATAATACAACGAATCTCATCCCAAAGTTAGTATTGGAAAACAAGATATATAAAAGATTCCCATATTACATTTGAATAAAAAAATTAAAAAAATATTTTTTTAGAATAACATTATTACCTGAATAATATCCTTGTATATCATTCATATTAAAATTCATGGATTCATGGTAAAGGATATAAAATAAGGTTGATCTCAAATGATCAGTAAGTTTTATGTAAAGAAAAATATATCATGAGTAAATGAAGAATAAACAATAAGGTATAATAAACATGGAAAGGTAAATATCTGAAAACACATTCCATTTAATCAATAATTTGACTATCCAAAATAGAAAAGGGATAATCAATTTGGTAATATAAAAAATGAACACACATGGAATTTAAATAATTTGAATATCGTGAAAATATATGTATTAATCAATATGGAAAGGAAAATAATAGAAAAAAAATGTCATTTAATCATTAACTAATAATAAAATTCATACAAAGATAATATCATTTTAAAATCATATGAATAATAATAAATGGATTCTTATTTAATGAAATTTGTAATTATTGGTTGTCATGATCTCAGGCATCATGATACCACTACATTAAAGATCTTTCACAATAATGTTTAAAACTATAGATAGAAACCCATTTAATGTTAGCTTTCTTATTCTCATCATGAGACTATTGATACATTGAGAGGTTATATAATTCTGTTTTCCACACATCATTATATTTATAAAACATCCTTCATTAATCAAATATTCAATTTAAGTCATAAACTATGTGTCTTATCATCAAATATCCTTATTGAGTAAAGGATATAAATTTATCATTATTTTCATAAATAAAAAATAAATTTCAATGTTGAACACCCTATATAGAAATGATATACGGTTTGATAAATAATCATATCCATGATTAATAATATAGGTATTTAGAGTAAATTTAATTCCCAATGATTAAAGGAAAGTTAATATTTCAATGGAAGGTTAATGACTATAAAAATGAATCTGTAAAGTAAATAAAAATACATTACTTGGTAAAAATTATCATAAAACATCCAAATAATTAATAAGTATAGTATCAATGAAACATATTCCCATTTTATTATATGTAAAATAAATTTTTGGGGTCGTTGACGAATAGAAATACCATAAAATTTCATTAAAAACATTCTTTAGAAAAAATATCCTTTTTTACTTTAAAAAAATTAAAACTAAAAGATCACAAAATATTTTAAAAATAACCTATGAAAATTATAAATTAATCTTTAAAACATTTAGTGTTCATGATAGTGGTAAATCTATTACATGTTGTACATGTTAAAAAAAATATTCCTTTCTAATTTTTTGTAAAATTCAAAATAGACTTATTTGTAAAAATACGTAAAGAATAATTTAATTTTTTGATAAAAATTATTACATGGGTAAAGTTTTATTTAATAAATAAATTTTAAAATTATAAAAACATTTTTGAAAATATTTTTAGAAAACATGTTTTTGGAAGAAAAATGATTTTCGACCTAAGAGAGAAACGAAGTCAGATTTTGTTAAAACACTTTCTTAATCATTTTAAGTACTAATGAGTTCAAAAATAATAATATTAATTGAAAACATAATAAATTAATATATAAGAATAAAATTAAATGTATTTATTTGAAAATTATCAGATAATTTATTTCAATGAATATTTGATCATAATCAATCCCAATTAAAATGAGATTGTGAAATAAACTCTTACAAAGATCATATAATTGAAGTGAGAATTAACCAATGAATATATTATGTTTATAAAATGTAAATTCACATAGGTTAATTTTACATAAAATATAATATAATATAAATTAAATGCATATATAATCATATAATGTTAAATATAATTAATAGATAATATAACCCAATGAAAAGAAATCGAGTTATGAAATTCTTTACCACTTGGTAATTTTCATGCCAAATACCCTTAGATGAAATAATTAAAATTTTATCATAAAATACCATAAAATATTAATTAATAATTATATTAAATTTAAAATGGATAGTGTACACACCATATTAAAGAAATCTGGTGCATAACATTACAATTTTCCTCAACGAAGAGAATTTGAGATGATGACCCTTACCTCATGCTTTCTTTTGGTTAAAAATTATTTAAACTACTCTTTAATGGTTTTATACATGTTATTAATTTATAATATAACTATATTCATATTAATAATAATATCTATGATCACTTTATAACATTTTACCACTATTTCTTAATAATATTTAATTATTTTCATTGATTTGTGTGTTAATTTCCTTGTTTTCTCATGCATTTATTGTCTTAAAAGTTCTGGTTCTTGTGTATAGGATATAGTTCTATAAAAACCCTACTCTTTATTTTACAGTAATTTTTTACTTATTACATAATAAAATACTTAATAAAACCTATATTATCAATATTACCCTTGGGCATTAGGTACATTAAATAACAACATAAAACAGGGAATACAACATCTTTATTGAAAACTTCTTTAACACGCTCAAAATACTCCTTCGAACTTAAAACTACACGTGACAACCTAGGGACATAAGTAATAAAGGGGTTACATATAAATACCATTAAGGTAATAAACATGGAATAAGTTATACATGTTATACAATAGTAATATCAATGAGTAATAAAAGGAGCATGAATAATAAGTCATGATATAGAATGATAATCATAACATGGGTAATGTGGAAACATCATAAAACACTAAATGAAAAACATAGGTCAAGGATAAATGCACCAAAAAATCGTGGTGGAAAAATAATTATAAATAAATTAGGTTTACTCTCTATCCCAAGATGATGTATCATGATACTAAATATTACCCAATGCATTAAATCGCTATCTAGGCGCACCCATCATATTCATTTCATTCTCATGCTTAAGTGTGCCACATAGATCATACAACATGGATTCATTAATCATCATAATTTATTCCAAGATCTAGGAATGTTTAATAGATACATGTAATTCCCCAATAAATATGTATATCTACATAATGTTTAATACCCTTGATAAAAAAAATTGGTATGGTGTTCACTACATAATTGTTTTGGCATGGAAGATCATGGTGAAATTCAACAAACATAAAGGCATTACTTAAAAATTCATAAAAATGGTTGATGTGATATAAAGTGATCTACCATAATTTTAAAATAAAATTTTTAATAATAGGTACATGTACCAACTTTAGGAAATGAAAATAGAATGCATATGTTCATAGAAAAACTTGAATAAAGAAGAGAAGGTGAGGATCCCTTATGGAATTACGGTATACTAACGTCATAGGTAAGGGTCCAAATTAGGTATGATAAATTATACCTCATTAAAATAACATCAATTGGATAATAATTTAATGATTATAAATAAATTAAAATATAACAAAATGAAATTAAAAGGACTAATCTCAAAGAAGGTTCTTGAATTTGAAAGGAGGAGAGAAAGTTGGGGATCCCTTACATGACTGTGTGGCCCCAAAATCTTGGGATGGGATTCTTGAGGGATTTATGGTGCCTTGGGAGGAATATAGAGAGTGTATTCTAGAGTATGGTCATGCTCTAGGGAGTCTTAGTGAAATGAAATGGAATATTGTGTGGGTTTATATAAGAAAAGAGGGGGAATTATTTATTATTTAGGTTTGGGACTCTACATAATAAAATATCCAAAACCACAAACCATACCATGGTTTTTTCCCATGGTTTCATCAAAATAACATTGTTTCATATTATTTTATAAGTCCAATGTACAAATATATTAAAATAATTCCTTTTCTTATCTGGAGGTGAGTCACACTCTTAAAGAAAGGATTTTAAACCCTTAAAATATATTATAAGTCTTGGAGGATTCATAATGGATTTAAAAAATAAAAAAAATAAACTTTAAATTAAATTTTATTTAATGGAAAATATATATTTGGTCATTTATCTTATTTACATTAATTATTACATCACTTTGGGTCATTATGATGTCATAATACATAAAGTATATTTATACGGTATTTATTTTTTACCTGAAAATTCGACTGTCATGGAATATTTTGAACAATTAACAATTGGTTAATTTCAACATTATGATTCCAGAAAGAATTTTCATTTTAAATAAATAATTTTCTAAATATTTTAATTTTTTACTTCTAAAATAAAAAAACAACATTTATTAAGAAATTCTTGGTTTTTTTACAATAACATTATTCAAACCCTTATAAAAAATTACATTTGACTTCATAAAAATTATATGATCATTTATGTTTGATAAAAATTATTTAATAATAATATTTTATTAAAATTTTATTTATTTTTAAAATAAATTAATTCATAAGTTCATTAATTGAATTAGAATATTTAACCGAAAATACTATTTGTGTTTTATTGAATAAAAATCATTTATAAAGTAACAATAATAGGATGAAAATATATTAATTATTCTATAAAAAATAATGTTTATACTCATAATGATAATTTCTTGATACATATTCATTTAATTTACTGGTAAACACCCTAAGAGTAAGGTGTGCAATGGTGGGACTTTCATGGGGTGGTTCGGCGAACATGATTTGGGCTATGATCTCAATAAGCTTGAACTTCTCCCATAAATGGTTTAACTTAAGATTAAGTTGTTGGATCTCAACATGGGATTGGTCAAGGGAAAAGACCATAAATTATATCTCCCTTGGAATCTCTAATAAATGGGTTTCATAGGGTACGATCCTACTAGTTGAGTCCATCACTTCCTTCTTCTATGTCAAATGGATTTTTTTTAAAACCCTATATTTATAATAATCACATGCTCACTGTTCAAAGGATATATTTTCAATAGTAAATATTCTTAACAGTATTTTAAATCCAATTGGATATAATAAAACAAATTATGTGCATGTATTTTATATAATCATAATACATAATAATACATTTAATCAAATCAAAAAAGTGGAATTTTTTTATAATAGTTTAGGTTATTAAAATCTTCCCCCTAAAGAAATTCCTCCCTCAAAATTTTCATTTCACACACTAAAATGGATTAGGGTAACTCTTCTAAATCACCTCCCCTAGTTTCCACATTTCTTCTTCAAATATTCGGTTTCTCCGCATCACTTTGATAAGGTGAATTGTCTTATTTCATAGAACTTTGTATCTGCAATATAAGGTATTTAATAGCTACTCCATATAGAAAAGTTCATTCTAAAATTGTACCACCTCTGTATTGAGGACATGTGAGGGGTCTAATATATACTTCCTCAAGAGTGATACATGGAATATATCATGTAATTGAGAGAGTTTTGGTTGGATTGTCAGTCGATAGGTCACCACTCCTATTAAATAAAAGATCTCAAAGGGTTCGATGTATCTTAGATTAAGTTGTACCTTCTTCCCAAATCTCATCACTTTATTCCAAGGAGATATCTATAGGAATACCATGTCTCCAACATCAAACTCTAAGTCTCATCGATGATTTTCAGTATAGCACTTATGTCGACTCTGATCATCCTTGATGTGTTTCTGAATGGTATTTAAAATTTTCACTATTTACTTGACCATTTCATGAACTAGCATTTATTATTTTCCATCTTTATCCCAACATTTAGGTGTTCTACACCTATTCCTGTAATGGGATTCATAGGGATCTATATATATGTTTGATTGGAAACTATTATTGTATGAGAACTCAACCATATGAAGATTCTAGTCCCAACCTTCTTTGAAGTCCATAGAACATGATTGCAACATGTATTCATATGTCTCAATAGTCTACTCAGGTTATCCATTGGTTTTAGGATGATAGGTCGTATTTAATTTCAACTCAATTTTTAGAGAATGTTGGAGACTTTTATAGAACTTTTATTTGAATCTTAGATCTCATTCTAATACAGTAGATAGTGTTACTCCATGTAACCTTACCAATTATATGATTTATATCCATGTAATTTGATCCAATGAAAATTCCTCTAGAATTATGATAAAGTGATATTTCATTATAATAAGGTCCAAAAAACCCTATATAGCATTTTTTCCACTGGATGTATTCAGAAGTCTGAATAAATATTCCATGGTGATGTTCTCTCATTTCCATATTGGTATGGGTAATGATTGAATCATCCCCTTAGACTTATTCATTTCATCCTTCACAAGTTGGCATACTAGAAAATTTGATGTATATTCATCGATCTACTTATTCATATTGTCCCAACAAAAGTTATCACTGAGATATTGATACATCTTTGTCCTTCCTTGGTGAATGGAGAAAGTTGAATAATGTGCATCATCCAATAGTGACTTCTTTAACTCAGTATTTGAGGGAACACATATCCTTGACCCAAATCTCGCGATTCTTTCTTCAGAAACATTGAACACAAAGGATTTTCATTATTTTATAGTTTTTACTTTATTTATAATTCCCATATCATTTTTTTGAGTATCCATTATCCTTGAAAGAAGATATGTTTGAGAATAATTTGTGAAAGGATTGAGTATTTTCATTCCTTTATAATTCCCATGTCCATCCTCTTTAATTAAAAGAATATTGGACCCTTATCAATTCACATCAATGATACAATTATTGGATCCTTTATACTTAGATCATCTTACACTTTATTCTCTTTACCCGAATAGTACTGAATTGAGTAGTCGTAGTCCTTGATCACCTCTAGCCATCTTGGTTGGTGCATATTCATCTCTTTCTGTGTGAATATATATTTGAAAATTTTGTGATAAATATATATTTTATACTTCTCCCCAAAGAGATAATGTTACAATATTTTCAAATAAAAGATCACTATAGCCAACTCCAAATCATGCATTGGATAATTATTTTCTAGAACTTTCATCTGCCTTGAAACATAGTCTATGACTTCCATTTTTCATCAACACACAACCCAATCCCTTCTTTGAATCATTTCTAGATATTAAGAAAAGTTATCCACTTATGGGTAGTGTGATCACAGGGTAAGTGATAAGCCTCCTTTCAAACTCATTCAAACATTCTTCACGTTCATCATTCCATGCAAACTTGACACACTTACGAGTTAGCTTGGTAAGATGGTTCGACAATCATGAGAAATTTTTCACAAATTGGTGATAATACTCAGCTAACCTATGGAAAAAATGGATATGTATTATAGATTTTGGCCTTATCCAACCTTCAGTTTCTTCTATCTTAGAAGGGTTCATAGATATCCCATTTATTGTGATGATATTCCACAATAATGAGCCTTCCTTTAACCAGAACATACATTTTTTGTACTTGGCATAAATCTTCTCCTTTAGTAAGGTCTTTATCACAATTCTCATATACTCTTCATGATCCTCCTTGATTTTATATTATATTAAAATACCATGTATAAATACTATCGTAAATTTTTTGAGGTAATCTATAACAACTCAATTTATCAAGTCCATTAATATTTCTATATCATTAGTAAGTCCTAATGGCATCACGATGAAATCATAGTACCCATACCTTGTACGAAAAACAGTATTGGGGATGTCTTCCTCCTTCACCCTTACTTGATAATATACTAACAGAATATCCGCTATGGAGAAGTAATAAGCTCCATGTAGATAATTAAACAATTCATAAATCTGAGTCAAAGGATACTTTTTCTTTATCATGATCTTGTTGAACTCACGATAATCAATGCAAAGTCACATTGACCCATCCTTCTTCTTAGCAAAGAGGAATGGTGGACCCCATAGTGAATCACCTGGGCATATAAACCCTTTATCTAGATTCTCGTTTAGTATTTTCTTTAGATCCTTAATATCTATAAAATCCATCCTATATAGAGTCTTGGATATTTGAAACACCCTAGGTATAATATCAATTAAAAATTCAACCTAGTGGCTATGAGTAAGACCAAGAAATTACTCAGGAAATACATCAGTGTATTCCCTCACAATACGAATTTATTTGAGGATGATCCTTTAATTAGAATCAATAATTTGAGCTATATATGTTTTCTCATAGGTAAATAATATCCATTATTAAGATTATGGTGCTAAAGAAGAGTCATCCTTCTCCTTGCACTTGTATAGAATCAGGGTTCCATTCACCATACAGAGAGTGATTTCCTTCTCACCACAATTTATGTTGGATATATATAGGGAAAGACAATCCATGCCTAGAATTTCATCAAATTACACTAAAGGTAATATGACAAGGATCTCTGGGAATTTTAGCCTAAACATTATGATACGGGAAGAGTTATATACTTGGGATACAATAATTTCCCCATTTTTTGTTTTCACTAACAGATCTACTTCCAAGATTTGTAGTGGTGTTTGAATATTTATACTAAAATTTATTTATATGAATGAATGAATAGAACTATAATACAAAAGTAAGTTTGTTATTATTATTTTAATAACTATCTAACCTATCGCCGCTTATTTTTTGGGATCCACCTTAGTGGTTGTGATAGAAAAAACTCACCCTTACTACCTTGGAGGTTTTTGGTTGTCTCCAAAAACCCATGTCTTAGGAAATTGGTTTGTAAAGTTCCCTTATTACTTATAGTTAAAGAAATGAACAATTAACTAATATTTGACCAGAGAATTCCTTTCCTCCATCGCATTAGCGGGTTTCTCTTGTCAGTATAAGTTTGTCAGGCATCCTTCCTTACCACACCTAAATCATTTCTTCATCACCTTTAAGTAATTTTTGGGGTACTTATTTCCACACCTTTGATAATTGGGATGTTAAAATTTATTGTCACCATTTGATTTATCCATTGCACTTACAGAATTAAATTCCACTTTATTCTTCTTATCCCTGTGATATTCTCGAGATTCACTGATCTCAATTTTTATTTTGATCGCACATAGAACAATTTCCTCATAGATATCAAAGTCATGGATCACCAGGGATTTTTATAAACTAGGTTTTAGCCCACTAGAGAAGTTTTAAACCTTTCATTTAGGGGTAATGACAAAGTCAGAGGTGTATCATGTAAGTATTTTGATGTTTTCATTGTATTCATCGATAGATTCATCATCTTTTTTCTTAAGGGAAAGGAAATCCATTTCCATTTTATGATGGAGAGTGTGAGGAAAATATTTATAGAAAATCATTTTCAGAAATTCCTTCCACTCCATTACTTCAATATCTTCCTCAGACATCATATTCTTGATCAATTTCCACCACTGATCAGTGTCTCCTTCTATATTATAAAAATCTAGTAGAACCTTCTCTCGTTCGAAACATTGAAGGATAGAGAAGATCTTCACAAAGGAGTTGATCTATTGTTCCATGATTAAGGGATCAAATGATCCATTGAATGTAGGAGAAATTTTTCTCGTGAAGCTTTAGATTGTAGCTTGTTCTCTCTTATGGGGGTTTTAGGAGATCCTATTGATTGAGGTTTCTATTTATAACCCGAGTCATCTGAGAGAGTATCATCATAAAGTTTGTGATTTCAACTCACATTGAGTTCGGTGTCTCATTGGGAAAGTCATCACATTTCCCATTGAATTGATTGTTTACTTGATTCCTCTTATTTATAGACATTAGATATAATAAAGGGAAAATTATGGATGATTATTTTTAAACTATTAAATACATAAAGTGTAATCTAATGAAATTAAAGGGACAACTTATAAATTACATATATTCCTTAACTTATGAATCTCTAGGATTTAATATATATTATACATGATCTATTTCCTAACATATACTCTTATTGGAATTTTTTTCCATTAATAATGGTTTGTAACGAGCTTATGAATTTACCAAAGCATATCCCCTGGGATTTTCAAACCAGGTGTTCAATAAGGCCCACTTTCATGTAAAAGGATACCCTAAGTCTGACCCAAAACACCATGTCCGAGTTGTTACTCCTAAGTACATATATGTTAGAACCACATCCACTTGTAGTATCTAGACAGGGATGTATTTGATTGATAAAAAATTCACTCTATATTAACCAAAATTTAGGATGTTTTCTTATACATAGTCATATTCCTAACACCTTCTCTTGAGTTTTATAATCTTAATCTCAAAAATAACTACACTTTTCCTATAATACAAAGTTTAACAACCCTAATATTTGTTTCACATTAATACATTATTTATTACATAATAATACACTTAATACAACCTACATTATTGATAAGTATTGTGTATTTGGTAATGAGGTACATTATATAACATCATAAAATAGGGAATACAACATGTTTATTGAAAAGTTCTTTAACACACTCATAATACTCCTTCAAACTTAAAACTGCATGGGTTTACCATGGTGCATACATAAGGGGTGAGCTATAAATACCAGTAAGGTAATAAACATGGAATAAGTTATACATGTTAGACAATAGGTATAACAATGAGTAATAAAAGGAACATGAATAATAAGTCATGATATAGCATGATAATCATAACATGGGAAATGTGGAAACAACATAAAACATTGAATCATAAACATAAGTCAAGGTTAAACCCACAAATACATCATTTTGGATAAATTCCCATAAAGTAATCAGGTTAACTACATATCCCAATGTGAAATTTCACGATACTAAACTTTACCCAATGCATTAGATCGTTATCTGGGTGCACCCATCATATTGATTTCATTCTCGTGCTTAAGTGTGCCACATTGATCATACAACATGTTTTTATTCATCATAATAATTTATTCCATGAACAAGGAATATGGAATAAATACATGTAAGTCCCCAATAAATAATTATATTCACATAAATTGGAATACCCTTGATAGAAAAATGAGTATGGTATTCACTACAAAATTATTTTGTCCTGGAAAATATTTGTGAAATTTTGGCACCATAACAACATTACTTAAAAATTAATTAAAAAGTTTGATAAGATAGAAAGGGGTAATTAATCATTTACACATCAAATGGAAAGTTATAGGGACATGTAAATACATTTCCAAACTTTAGGAAATGAAAATAGAATGAATAAGTTCATAAAGAAACTTTAATAATGAAGAAAATGTGAGGATCCCTTATAGGATTTTGGCATAGTAATGGCTTAGGTAAGGGTCCAAATGATGGAGGATAAATGATCCCTAATTCAAATAACATCACTTCTATAGTAAGTTAATGATTATAAATGAATTAAAATATACCCAATTGAAGTGAAAAGAACTAATTTCAAATAAGGTTCTTGATTTTGAAAGGATGAGAGGAAGGTGAGGATCCCTTACTTGAGTTTGTGACTCCAAAATCATGGGAGGGGATTTATGAGGGCTTGGGGGTGCCTTGGGAGGACTATAGAGAGTTTTGGTCATATTATGTTCATGCTACAAAGAGTTTGAGTAATGAGAAATGGGATCCTAGGTGGATTTATATGGGAATATAGGAGGATTTACTTATTATTTAGGTTTTGGACTCTACATAGTAAAATATCCAAACCCAAAAACAATACCATGGTTTTTACCTTGGTTTCTACAAAATGGGAGTGGTTATAATTATTTTATAATACCAAGGTCTAAAATTATTAAAATAATTCCCCTTCTTATGCGTAGGTGAGTCACACTTTTAAATAAAGGATTTTAAAACCTTAAAATAATTATAAGTCTTAAATGATTCATAATGGCTTTACAAAATAAATAAAATTAATTTAAAATCACATTATTTTAAATTTAAAATATATATTTGGTCTTGTATCCCATTTATAGTAATTATTACATCAATTTTTGTTCATTATGATGTCATAATACACAAAGTATATTTATACAGTATTTAATTTTTACATGAAAATCTGACTGTATTTCGAAATTATGAGAAATTCACCATTGGATAATTTCAATGTTATGATTCCAAAAATAATATTACTTTTATCTAAATAATTTTTTGTATATTTGAATTTTAAATTTAAAAAAATTGACATTTATTAGAAAATGTTGGGTTTTTCGACAATTACATTTTTCAAACCCTTATAAAAAATTACATTTGACTTCATGAAAATTATATAATCATTTATATTTGTTAAATATTATTTAATAGTAATATTTTACTAAAATATTCTTTATTTAAAAAATCCAATAATTCCTAAATTGATTAACAGAATTTGAATATTTAACCAAAAATACTATTTATGTTTTATTGAATAAAAAAAATTATAAAGTAACAATAATAGGTTAAAAATATATTCATTAATATATAAAAAATAATTTACATACTCATAATTCTAGGGTATTGATACATATACCTTTAATACACCATCAAACGCCCTAAGAATAAGGTGAGCGATGGTGGGATTTCCATGGGGTGGTTCGGCGAACATAGTTTAGGTCGTGATCTCGATGAGCTTAAACTTCTCCCATTAATGGTTTCACTCAAGATTAAGTTATTGGATCTCAACATGTAATTGGTCAAGGTCAAATACCATAAATGAAATATCCCTTGGATGCTCTGATAAATGGGCTTCATAGGGTATTATCCTTTTGGTTGATACCATCACTTCCTTTTTCTGTGTCAATTAGATTTATTAAAACACTCTATTTATACTAATCTTGTGATCACTATTCAATGACTATATTTTAAATAGTAAATATTCTTAATAGTTTTTTAAATCCAATTTTATATAATAATAAAAATTCAGTGCATGTTTTTTCTATAACCATAATATGTAATAATACATTTAATCAAATCAAAAAGGGGAATTTTATTTATAATGGTTTGGGTTATTACAAGTTCCTTCATATAATGAATGATATTAATATTTTGAATTTAATTATTGTTTATTAAATACATTTTTATAATCATTATTTAAATTTGAACATAGAGAATGGATCACATTGCTTCGTGGAGATGGTAGGTCGTACGTACGCATGAGCGACGTTATCATTTCTTTAATGGGTGAAAGGGTAAGTAAGTGGGTGATATATTAATTTTATAAAATCAATAAAATTTTATATATCTCACATATATTAACTAAAGTTATCCTTACTAACTTTCATGTAAATTGTAAGTGATAAACAAATCACATCGCTTTGTAAGGTAGTAATTTTTCGTACACACGAGCGACGTTATCGTATTTTAAATGGAATTGAACTTAAGAAGGTATATGTGATAATAAAATTCAATAAGAATAATAATATAATATGTCACGACCCATCCTCGGGGCTCGTTCCGTGACTACCCCAAGCCCTCCTCCCATAGGCCAGGGGATGGCGACTAGCACCAAAGGTGTAAATCTCGAAAAAGGGTAAGGCATTGCCTTTATTAAGTAAACAAACACCACAAAGTAAGCCAGAAGAAGTAAACACTAAGTAAAACTTGGTACAAAAGTAAGTGTGGAAAGTAAATGGGCCAGAATACAAACCCAAACAGAAAGTAAAGTACAAATGGAAAGAAAGTATAGAAACTGAAAGTAAATCAGCAACGTCGAGCCGTCCACTGGAAGTCCCACCTGAAGGGTGGGTACAGATAGCCTCCTCAGCTCCTTGGGTCCAGTCGTCCGCTCCGTGTACGTCCTTCCCAGGGGTCCACCTCCAGGTACCAAATGCTTCACAAGCCTCAACCACGATCAGCGTTGTCCATTGTCTGCATTCAAAACAATGTAGTGTGGGCATAGCCCGTGCAGGGGTGAGTATACGCTACTCAGTAGGGACCCCGAGACCCCAACGGTCTCCCAGAATCCACAAAGGAAAGATACAATCACGAAGTAACATCCAACACTACTTAGGTATATGCCCATACATATACCTAAGTCTCCAATTCCAGTTCGGCTCTAACATCTGAGCCCAAGTTCGATCACGTCCACAAAGGATATTACAACTCAATCCATACAGGAAAGCACAACACCATCCACATAGGAAGCAAGTCAATCATATCGAAGATAATGAGTGAAAGTCAAGACTCAACTCACACAGGTATACTTCTTCGTAAGGTGATAGAGATGATCATATGTAGCCACTGATTCATCTAAGCTAGGACCCATGTAGGATTCCAAACCAGCTAAGCTGTCGGACCCACATAGGATACAAGACCAGCCACTCTATCGGACCCACGTAGGATTCTAAAACAGAGGTCAAATACTGCCGGACCCACGTAGGATACAAGAAGAGTAGTACTGCCAGACCCACTTAGGATACAAGAACATTAGTCATTGCCATCAAACCCATGGAGGATTTTAGTACGGTCTTCATCGCTGCTGAACCCACGGAGGATTTCAGTGCAGTCGTCGTCGCTGCCGAACCCACAGAGGATTTCAGTGCAGTCGTCATCGTCGTCGCAGTCGCAGCCAGCTCTAAGGTTCCCGCACACATCATGCTCGATTCCGGGAGGGTCCACTTCACGAGACAAGGGGGTAGATACATCAACTAACACGTAGTCTAGATTTGATGTATCCTAAAGTTCCGTCTCGACAAAAGGAACTCAACGTGACAGACGGTGCGTCAATCGGACGCCCGGTCTGAGAGTTATTGGCTTTTTCGTTCCAGGGGCCCGGTTGGTTTTTAAGTCAAAACAAACCTGATCGCACTCCAACTTTGTCCAAACCTCGAGCAAAGTAATCCAAAAGGTCCGTCTCACTAAGAGGTATCCAACAAAGTCGACGGCATGTCAATCGGACGTCTGGAGCTCAAGTTATAAGTGTTTCCGCTCTGAGGGCCCGGTTGGTTTCGTGTTCGATCCAACCTGGCCATAAGAAATGTTCTTTGAAACCTTGAGTGTAATATACCGAAATGACCGTCTTGATCCAAGGATTTCATCACAACTGACGGTACATCGATCGGAGGTCCGTAGCCCATGTTACGGGAATTTAAACGAACATGTCCGGTTTTAGGGGGTTTTGGGCCCGGACCGACCCGGCCCAAGACCCCCTGGGTCAGCCCAAACTGGGTCGACCCGACCCGGGTCCGGGTCCGGCCCAACAGGGTAGGACCCAGCCCGGTGGGCGCGGCCCGGCCGGCGCGGCGCGGCCCGGCCCGGCCTGGGAGGCCGGTTGGCCTGGCACGGGTGTGGCCCGTGTGGCTAGCTCAGCTCTGGCCGAGCTATCGCGAAAGGGGGGGTGTGCTGCCCCCTGTTTGAAACAGTGGTCCCCACGTGGTTCCGCTCCCTTTTCCAGCTGGGGGTTACGACCCCCGGCCTTCTCCGAACGGCCGGCCCGGCTGGCCGGCCGGTGCCGCTGCCACGGGACCCCACGGTCTAGCCCCTCCAACGTGCCGGTGGCCGGCGGTTCTGGCCGCTGCTCCCTGCTCTGCCGGGGCCTTGGTCTGACCGGCACCGCGTGACAGTGCCGCGGCCTGCTCTGGCGTGGCCTCTTCGTAGTTCACCGGCGTGGCGCGACGGCGCCGCGCCCCTTCACCGCGGTCCAACTCTGGTCACAACTTCGTTCGGCCTCGACGGCGCGGCACGATGGCGTCGTGCTTCTTCGCCGTGGTCCTCCTTGACTTCGCACGGTGCCGATGCACCGCGCCACCTTCGTTCGAGCCGCGAAAAAATCAACAATAAAGGGGGAGGAGGGTCGGCCATGTTTGTGCGGTCCGACCTCCTCCTGTTATAGCGATATCAGGCGGCCCAAAATATAATATCTTCGACAAGCAAAAAAAAATTAATTCATTAAATTTTAACTCAAACCCCTACTTCGATGTAGTCATCGAACGAGGTTCGTCGCGGGTAAAGGACGTCACGGAAGATGGCGATGTATACGTCGTTGGTGTTCACCCGAAGAAGGATGTGGCGCGTCGTCATTCTCCGAATAAGGTGTCTCTCACCAGCTGTGGAGTGAGAAGAAGACGGCATGGCGATTCCCTTGTAGTGATGGAGTTCTTCGTCGTAGACTCGACGTTCTTCGTGTTCTTCGACGAGGAAGGAGAGTTCTTCAGAGCGCAAGAGTCTTCTCCTAGATTTTGCACAACGATTCAACAAATAATAAAATAATGCTTTTCCTTATTTTATTACTAATGCCAACCCTTTTCGAAATTCAAAAGATCGCAATCAATTAATTGACTTAATTGATGAGCGTTTAATAATCCAGATTTAATTTTGAGAGTTGACATGTCTTTAAAAAAAAGGGGTGCGGGTGAGTTACACAATTAAGTGCTCATGGGAGGTTTAAGGGATTTGAAGGGGTGGGGCTCATGTAGGACCCACTTCACCTAATATCCTACCTAGGGGAGTTAGTATGTAGTGGGTCTCACTCCAACCACCATGCATAGGTTTAAACTACTTAGAATAGAAAATAAAAATTATTGCACAAATTTTTATTTCTTTCCTTAGTTAACCCATTTTTTTAATAACCTCACCCGAGCAAACACAACTCCAGAAAAGGTGTTCCTAAGCAATTACCGGTGCTGCGAAACCATCGGTGACATCGGATTTCGATTCAGAGCACCGGTTCAAAAGTTATAAAAACCCGCTCGTTCTTTCACTGAACGTACCCGAGCTAAACTTCGGAAATTGATTCTGGGCACACCAGGGCTCGGAATCAGGTGTCGTAAGAAACTGCGTACTTGTAAAATCCCAAAGAAAATTAAGAAAACAATTTCTCTTGAATTTTATAGGTCTTTACATTACTCCCACCTCAGGGATTTGTGTCCCCATAAAGATACAACACAAACTAGGGAAACAAATGAGGGTACAGAGCACGCATCTGAGCCTCCCGCTCCCAAGTGCTCTCTTGTAGGTTCTCGTGCTGCCATCTGATGCGTACTAGAGGAATCGACCGCCCACATAGGACCTACTCCTATCAATCCTCGATCTCCATTGGGACCTCCACAAAAGTTTCCCCATCTTTAAGGTCCAGCTCCCCATGGTCTATGATATGCGTCGGGTCGTGCACGTATCTCCTAAGCTGAGATACATGGAAGACGTCATGCACCCGGTGCAACTGAGGTGGTAGAGCCAGGCGATAAGCCACCTTGCCTATCCTGCTAAGAACCTAGAATGGTCTGATTAAGCGTAGAGATAACGTGCCGCCTCGGCCAAATATCCGTAATCCACGTCGAGGTGAGACCCATAAGAAGACATGGTCTCCATCCACGAAATCTAGTGGTCTCTGCCTCCTGTCAGTATAAGATTTCTGTCGGCTCTGAGTTGTCCTCATCCGCTCCTAGACGACTCGGACATTCTCTGTCATGGCCTGGACCATCTCTGGTCCCACAAGTGCTGACTCCCTAGGGTCTGTCCAGCACAGCGGTGATCTGCAAGGTCGTCCGTACAATGCCTTGTATGGTGCCATCCTGATGGTGTAGTGGTAGCTATTGTTGTACGCGAACTCCACCAAGGGTAGGTGGCCCTCCCAGCTGCGACCAAAGTTGAGGAAACATGCACAGATCATGTTTTCGAGGGTCTGAATGGTCCTCTCCTTCTGACCATCCATATGAGGCTAAAAGGTGGTGCTCAGACATAGCTGCTTTCCGAATTCCTCCTACAACCCCTTCCAAAGCTGGTAAGTAAAGCGAGCATCTCGATCGGAGACGATAGATGATGGTACACCATGAATCCGTACAATCTCCCGAACGTAGAGACGTCTCAAGCTCTCTACTGATCCCTGCTCTCTGATGGGTAAGAAGTGGGCCGACTTGGTGAGTCGGTCGACAATCACCCAAATGGAGTCGTAACCTCTGGAAGTTCGTGGAAGTCCAGTCACGAAATCCATAGATATCCCGTCCCACTTCCACTCCGGGACCTCCAAGGGATGTTCCAAGCCTGCTGGTACCTGGTGCTCTGCCTTCACCTGCTGGCAGGTTGGGCATCGAGAAAAAAAATCTTCCATAGCCTTCTTCATACACGGCCACCAGTGCTGACGTCTGAGATCCTGGTACATCTTCGCCACTCCTGGATGTACCGCTAAAGGGGAAGTGTGAAACTCTCTCAGCACCGCCTCCTGCAAAGAAGCTGGTACCATGGTACGTCCTCTGAAAAGGACGATGTGCTCTCCTCCTACAGAGAATCCATCAGGTGCCTGTCCTGAGGATATATGTGCACGTCGCGTCTCACAGTAAACGTCCCCACGTTGTGCCTCTCTGACCCACTAAAGAAGTGGAGGAGTGACTGTGAGTGACTGAAGAAAGGCTGCTCCATCTCAATCCACGAAGGATATCTGCAAAGCGGCTAGCTACTCTGTCACCTCCCCAAGTAGCTGAAAGCCCGTCCTCCTACTGAGATCATTGGCTACTACGTTCCCCTTTCTAGGAGTATAGACTATCTCAAAGTCATAGTCCTGGAGGAACTCGAGCCATCGTCGTTGTCTCAGAATCAGGTTCTTCTGCGAGAAGATGTACCTTAGACTCTAGTGGTCAGAGTAGACTGTAAAGCGCTCGCCCATCCGATAGTGTCACCACATCTTTAGAGAGAAGACCACTACTACTAACTCCAGGTCATGGGTAGCGTAGTTCTGCTCATGCCGCCTCAACTGTCGTGATCCATAAGCGATCACCGCCCGCTCCTACATCAGGACACAACCGAGTCCGTTCCCTGATGTATCGTAGTAGACTACGTACCCTAATACCTCCTCCGATAGCCTCAAGATAGGTGTGCTGGTCAATCTTTTTCTCTGCTCCTGGAAGCTCTACTGACATCTTTATGACCACACGAAGGGTTTCCCCCTCTTCGTCAAAGCTGAGAGCGGTGCCGCAACTCTGGAGAAGTCTGGAACGAATCTCCGGTAGTACCCAGCTATCCCCAAGAAACTCTGCACCTCTGTCACACTTCTGGGTGCCTCTAAACCATTTACTGCTCCTCTACACAGTGGTTCGGGCAGTCACAAGCCATGTGGCCCTACCCGCCGCATGCGTAGCACTGTTTTCTCCTCGGAAGGCTGGCTCTACGTCGGGTGCCCTGCACCTCTGAGCCAGTGTCCTGAGGTCATCCGCCTGATGGTCTGGTCCACCTGGACCCCTGTGATGTCTGTCGACTACCAGCTGTAGACGACTCTGCTACATGACGCCCTACGGTAGGTCTCGCTGCTGGTGTAGGCTCAGCAAGAAAGATCTTGATGATAAGGGCTCGCACCATTACTCCTTCCTGTGTCGGAATGCAGAGGGAGATCATCGATGCCATGATCTCATGCAGCAGTCCTTGCTCGAGGGTCCGGGCCCAGAAGAATGGGTCTCGTACCATGTCCGTCGAATAGCGTGAGAGATCAGTAAATCTCACCGAGTACTGGGCAACCGTCATGCTGCCATGCCGCAGCTGTAGTGGCTCCTGAATGCGCACCGCACGGAGGGTGGCTAGGACGAACTCCGAGCGGAAGAGGCTCTCAAAGTCCGTCTAGAGGAGAGACGCCTTTTCGTGAACCTAGAGCATCAAGCTCCACCATCTGTCTGTTGCCGCGTGCAGGAGGATCGCTGCAAGGATCAACATGAGGTCAGCTGGTGTCCCCACTAGCCTAAAAACTCAAACTACAGCCTCCAGCCAATCCTCGGCTGCCTGAGGGTCCATCTCCCCACGGAACCTGGGCGGTCTCTGACACTGAAACTCGTGCAGTGCACTAAGGTGACGTGCACTCTCATCGTCTGGGGCTGAGAGCATCGGTGGCTCAGCGGGTAGAGCTACCGCCGGTACCTATGCTGAAAAAGGGCCTTGCACCGAGGCCTCATCACTCGGTGGGCTGTCGTCTCGCACAAAGCTCTGAACCCTAGCTGGCTGCCGTCGTGGGTCCATCCTGAAAAGAAACAGGTGTGCCACGGTCAAAATAGTATACCTGGTGATCTGACACAAGTAATCACAAAGAAAACTTTTGAAACACACATGCAATCAATGTTTTCGTGCATTGAGTCGGAATTCCGAAGTCAGGGTCCAGGTGTACAGATACGTCGACCGCCGCACCAACACTGGACTCCCTGGACTGATAACCACACTCAATACCCTTAACACTATTACTTCACATAGAAGAAAGATCATAGTCCCGAGTTCTGTGGTAGAACCGAACTCCTTTGATACCAATTTGTCACGACCGGTCCTCGGGGCCTGTGTCGTGACTACCCCAGGCCCGCCTCCCATAGGCCAGGTTCTAGCGAATAGCACCAAAGGCGTAAATCCTAACAAAGGGGAAGGCATTACCTTTATTAAGTAAACAAAAACCACAGAGTAATCCAGCAGAAGTAAACACTAAGTAAAACTGGGTACAAAAGTAAGTGCTGAAAGTAAATGGGCCAAAATAAAAACCCAAACTGAAAGTAAAGTACAACTGGAAAGAAAGTACAACAAATGAAAGTAAAGCAACAACATCGAGCCGTCCACTGGAATTCCCACCTGAAAGGTGGGTACAGATAGCCTCCTCATCTCCTTAGGTCCAGTCGTCCGCTCCATGTACGTCCCGCCCAGTGACCCACCTCCAGATACCGACTGCTCCACAAGCCTCAACCACGATCAGTGTTTTCCGTCATCTGCATCCAACACAATGTAGTGCAGGCATAGCCTGTGCAGGGGTGAGTATACACTACTCATTAGGGACCCCGAGACCCCGAAGGTCTTCTAGAATCCATAAAGGAAAGATACAATCACGAAGTAACATCCAACACTACTTAGGTATATACCCATACATATACCTAAGTCACGAATTCCAGTTCAGCTCCAACATCTGAGCCCAAGTTCGATCACGTCCACACAAAATAGTACAACCCAATCCACACAGGAAAGAACAACACCATCCACATAGGAAGCAAGTAAATCATATTGAAGATAATGATTGAAAGTCAAGACTCAGCTCACACAGGTATACTTCTTCGTAAGGTGATAGAGATGATCATATGTAGCCAGTGATTCATCCAAGCTGGGACCCACGTAGGATACTAAACCAGCTAAGCTGTCGGACCCACATAGGATACAAGACCAGCCACTTTGTCGGACCCACGTAGGATGCTACAACAGAGGTCAAATACTTTCGGACCCACGTAGGATACAAGAATAGTAGCACTGCCAGACCCACGTAGGATACAAGAACAGTATTCATCGTCGTCGAACCCATGGAGGATTTCAGTATGGTCTTCATTGCTGCCGAATGAATGGAGGATTTCAGTGTAGTCATCGTCGCTGCCGAACGCACGGAGGATTTCAGTGCAGTCGCCATCGTCGTCGCAGTCGCAACCAGCTCTAGGGTTCCCGCACACAGCATGCTCGATTTCGGGGGGGGGGGGGTCCGCTCCATGAGCCAAGGGGGTCGATACATCAACTAATAGTTAGTCCAGATTTGATGTATCCCAAAGTTCTGTCTCGACAAAAGGAACTCAATGTGACAGATGACACGTCAATCGGATGCCCGGTCTGAGAGTTATTGGCTTTTTCGTTCCAGGGGCCCGGTTGGTTTTTAAGTCAAAACCAACCCGACCGCACTCCAACTACATCCAAACCTCGAGCGGAGTAATCCAAAAGGTTCGTCTCACTAATAGAAATCCAACAAAGTCGACGGCACGTCAATCGGACGTCCGGACCTCAAGTTATAAGCGTTTCCGCTCTGAGGGCCCGGTTGGTTTCTTGTTCGAATAAACCCGGTCATACCCAAAGTTCACTTAAACCTTGAGTGTAATATACCTAAACGACCGTCTCGATCCAAGGATCACATCGCAACTTAAGGTGTGTCGATCTTATGTCTGTATCCCATGTTACGGGCATTTAAACGAACCTGTCCGGTTTTAGGGGGTTTTGGGCTCGGACCGACCCAGCCCAAGACCCCCTGGGTCATCCCGAAACGGGTCGACCTGACCCGGGTCTGGGTCCAGATCAACAGGGCGCGACCCGGCCCAGCCGGCGCGGGCACGGCCTGCGTGGCCAGCTCAGCTCTGGCCGAGCTATCACGGAAGGGGGGGGGGGGGGGGGGGGGGGGCTGCCCCCTGTTTGAAACGGCGACCACCACGTGGGGGCCGCTCCCTTTTCCAGCTGGGGGTTACGACCCCCGATCTTCTCCGAACGGCCGGCCCGGCTGGCCGGCCGGTGTCGCCACCACGGGACCTCGCGGTCCCGCCCCTCCGACGCGCCGGCGGCCGGTGGTTCTGGTCGCCGCTCCTTGCTCCGCAGCGTTCAAAGGCTGAGGCCTTGGTCCGACCGGCGCGGCGCGACGGCGCCGCGCCCTTCTGCCGCGGCCCACTCCGGCCGCGGCCTCTTTTCGGTTCACTGGTGGGGCACGATGGCGCCGTGCCCCTTCGCCAGGGCCAGACTCCGGCCGCGGCTTCGTTCGGCCTCGACGGTGCAGCGCGACGACGCCACGCTTCTTCGTCGTGGTCCTCCTTGACTCCGCGCGTTGTCGATGCACCGCGCCGCCTTTGTTCGACCCACAAGAAAATCAACAATAAAGGGGGAGGAGGTTCGACCGTGTTTGTACGGTCTGACCTCCTCCCATTATAGTGATATCAAGAAGCCCAAAATATAATATCTTCGGCAAGCAAACACAAATTTAATTCATTAAATTTGAACTCAAACCCCTACCTCGACGTAGTCGTCGAACGAGGTCCGTCGCGGTTAAAGGACACCGTGGAAGACGGCGTCACAGAAGATGGCGCCATATACGTCGTCGGTGTTCGCCCGAAGAAGGATGTGGCACGTCGTCATTCTCCAAAGAAGGCGTCTCTCACCGGTTGTGGAGTGGGAAGAAGACGACACGGTGATTCCCTTGTGGTTATGGAGTTCTTCATTGTAGACTCGGTGTTCTTCACGTTCTTCGACGAGGAAGGAGAGTTCTTCAGAGCTCAAGAGTCTTCTCCTAGTTTCCGCACAACGATTCAACAAATAATAAAATAAGGCTTTGCCTTATTTTATTACTCATGCCAACACTTTTGGAAATTCAAAAGATCACAATCAATTAATTGACTTGATTGATGAGCATTTAAAAATCCAAATTTAATTTCGAGAGTTGACATGTCATTAAAAAAAGGGGGTGCGGGTGAGTTACACAATTAAGTGCTCGTGGGAGATTTAAGGGATTTGAAGGGGTGGGGCTCATGTGGGATCCACTTCACTTAATATCCTACCTATGGGAGTTAGGATGTAGTGGGTCCCACTCCAACCACCATGCATAGGTTTAAAGAACTTAGAATAGAAAATAAAAATTGTTGTACAAATTTTTATTTCTTTCCTTAGTTAACCCATTTTTTTAATAACCTCACCCGAGCAAATGCAACTCCAGAAAAGGTGTTCCTAAGCAATTACCGGCGCTGTGAAACCATTGGTACCCTCGGATTTCGATTCCGAGCACCGGTTCAAAAGTTAGAAAAACCCGCTCGTTCGTTCACTGAACGTACCCAAGCTAAACTTCGGAAATTGATTTCGGGCACACTGGGGCTCGGAATCAGGTGCCTTTAAAAACTGCGTACTCGTAAAATCCCAAAGAAAATTAAGAAAAATAAATTCCCTTGAATTTTATGGGTCTTTACATAATAAATATAATATATATATATATATATATATATATATATCTATGTGTGTGTATTAAATTATTCATTATATCTATCCATGAAAGGTGGTTATGGAAATAGAATTATATCAGTTCACGAGGCGGTAGTCCGCCACACACATGATCGATGATTTTGTTTCCCGTTAGATGGAATAGGAGATGGTTATAGGTCATTCACTTAAAATAATAACACATAAATATATTTTATATAATTATTTTATTATATAATTATGGTTTAATAATATTTTATGGAGGTAGATGAGGAAAATAAAAAATCTCGTTTAAGAATGTTATATCTTTCTTAGAAAACTTCTTTAGGTTTGTACTAAAAGCATTCCTAAATTAGATTTATGATCAATAAAAGGGGTATAGGATATATTAATGGGATTAAGTAAGTCATTTTGTCATGTATTTTCTAAAATAAATTGCTTTGGATGTATGAAGAGGAGAGGATATGGCGTGGCCTTTTATAAGTGGGGGAGAGGGAAGACATGGGATTTTTTAAAAGAATCAATAACATCCATGTCTTTATCAGGTAAAAAGCCTCAAATATGGGTAATTTGAGACCCTTATATGTCATAAGGTCTATATATGTCCAAAAAATGGGTTTTTATGAGTTTTTAGATTATATTAAGCCTTATCTTTTAAGTTTAACCCCCTGTAAATCAGTTTTTACCTTAACTGTAGTAATAAATTTTACTAATTTTACTATTCATAATGGTAAAAAATTAAGTTGGCCTTATTAGATAATATAAATTATTTTTATTTCAAAAATATAATATTTTTTTCAAAACTCAATTAATAGAAGTGGTAGAATCCAATTTAAAATTATACCCATATTTGCGATAAAAAAGTGGGTTCCCAAAGAGAAAATTCACATAAGTATATAAGTTTTTAATATAAAAATTAAATAAATAATTTATTATAATAACCTAAATTAGTAAAATTGTAATATAATTGAACGAATTTTAATTTAAAACCATTTTAAAATATAATTTAACATTGTAAGTTATTTAATCAAAAATATAGTTTTTAATAAAAAACAAAATTTTTATTATTCATCCAAAATGAACCTTTTCAGAAAAATCCCAAAAAATCACCCTAATATACTTTTATATTTTGATTTCAAAAATTATGTTAATTTTTTAAAATTTATTTTCTAAAACTGTTAAATATTTATTTTAAATTTTTTTCGCGAAGCATAGCTAAACATTTTTTAGAAACATATTGTATTTCAAAAAACATTTCTTTCTATTTTAAATGATTTATATTTTATTTATAATCAAGTGATGACCATAATTTTTATGATTTATTTATTATTATTAATACCAACTAATTTAATAGAAAGGTTATAAATTTATACTATATTACAATTCATTTAGGTTTATGGTTTCATGTTCTACATGCAATCAAAGATATTAAATTTAAAGAAATATATATTATGGGTTGTTTAAGATTGGTGTTGCATGTCACATACTATATTTAATACAATGTTCTTATTTTAAAATATTAGGGTGTTACATTCACTACACCTTCAATAAATTTAATCCTTAAAATTTAAAATTCATCGAAGTAATCAAGGGTTTGACATTTAGAAATACCATTATTGAAAAACCCACATTATAAAGGGGTAACAAAAATTCCTCTTCATAAGAGAGAAAGGGGAAAAATTTTATCTGTAATAACACATAAATAGGTTTCCAAGTAAGAGAAAATTTGTGTCATTTTATGATATTTACATGGAAGAAAATATTAAATAGTTATATAGATTGATAGAGGTCATTGATCATAAAAAATTAAATGATAAATAGAAAGTTAAGGACATAAAAACCATAAATATATGTTTATTTAAAAGACAATTTGATTATTTGGATATGAATGTAATATGATAAAATTTTTGTTTCAAGAACATTTTTATAATGTTGAGTAATTTTTTTTACTATATAACAATATAAGGAAATATACTTACTTTCTTTCTTTCTATTTCATAAGCACAGTTTCATCTTTTATTTATGCCTAGATCAATTTATAATTCATCACTTACTCTAAGAAATGAATATCTAAAAATGGATATTTTTTATGTATCAATCACTAAAATTCATTTTTCATGAATCATAATATCCATAAAAGAGTGAAAATTATTTTCATAAGTCTCTAATTATTTTCCAAGACAAATATAGTTAGCATAAGTTATCTAATATGGTACATTAATCTCTAAACCTGAATATTAACTCCACTGTTTCAACATTAATATTTATCTATAAAATAGTTTAAGTAAGAATATTGACATATTAACCAGAACATCATGTAGTTCAGTGGTAGGTATAACACCCTTATCATCCTTTGGTTATGGGTTCAAACCTTATGGTCTTACTAGATGAGATAGGTTTTCACTCAGTATGTGGGTTGTATATTTTCTAAAAGAATATAATATAATTCCTATAACATTCCCAAAGTGTAATAACCCAAAATTATCTCAACAACAAAGATAAGATAAATCATAGAGGTTACAAATATTGTTAAACATATTCCCACAAAGGTAATTTCATTCAACCTTAAATAACTTTTTTTTCTAAAACAATTAATAACCAATGGGTTATATTTCCATAAATGTTTTCTAAGAAAATATTTAATCATGTTATATTACAAACATAAATTTTTTTAAAAGTTTTGTTTATGAAATTGAAATTATGATCAACCTTAAACTCATAAACTCATAATGGTATTTGTAACTCTTAATTTAACGAAGACAAATATTATTCTGAAATTTTACACAAATGATTCATATAACCAAAATACCATTGGTAAATAAATACTTTTGGATTTTAATTCTTGAATCACAATATATAAATTCTTCAATAATTTTATTTAAACATAGACCCTTCCTTGTTCTGGGGATTAACAATTTTAAGAGGGTATTAACTCAGATAATTCCCATGTTCCCCCATTTAAGACAACAAACTATAAATAGATCCCTAGGATGAGATTTATTTCCTTCCATTATACTCTTCATATTTTCATGGAAATTAATTACTTTCTTTCCCTTCTTTTCCACACATACAAATTTTTACCATTCCTTTGAGGTACTTTCCTAGGTATCTCTTTCCACATTTATGACATGATATAAATCAATCATTCTTTTCTACTTGGTCTCCATAAATTGAGACCATAAAATACTCCATAATCTTATTCTTTGGTGAGTCTGATAGTTGTTTAAGGTATAAGTTTTTTATCATATTTTAGGATAACCGATTAGGAAAAATAATAATATCTTTCACTCCTATAATCATCCCATTTTTTCTTATATTCTCATCATTTTCCTTCATATTCAATGATAACATGATTCCTTTAGGTTCCAATGATTGACTGAAACTAAAAAAGTATAGTGTGAGCGATAATGATCATACTGGGAAAACTGTATAATTTTTTATAGTATTTCTAAATCATGATACCTTATTTTGAATCTAATACATATTAGGTTTAAAATAAGTCATTCATTTTCATTATCTGCTTAAATCCTTCATAATGGTTTTTAATGAAAATGTGAATTATCTAAAGAATATCCCATGGGACTGTCAAACCAAGTGCATAGTAATACATGTTTTCGTGCACTATGTAATAATCAAGCCAAGACCAACGTTCCTTTTTATGAGCTATTATCCCAAGGTACATATATTATAAAACCACATATATATATATAGTATCAAGATAAGGATTTATTCCTATAAAAATCATATAATATCTACATTACCAAAATAGTTGGATGTTCTTCTATAATTATCATCAATTCCTATCATAGAGTTATATTCCTTAATCTTTGTTTTCCTAAATATGGCTCCCAAAGTTTCTAATAAACTTCCTATGATACCAACTATAAATACCCCAACCCTAGTATCCCGAAGCTAGTGGTTACTTTACTAAATTGGGATAATATATAAGGAATAACATCCTAGAGGACTGTATAGTTTAATAGTATTAGTAAAGTAGATACATACATGATTCCCAAATTACATTTGAATACACAAATTACAACATAATTTTTTTGAGAATATCATTATTCCCTATAAAATATCAATGCATATCATTTATAGTACACTTCATGGATTCGTTGGAAAGGAAAAAAAATAAGGGTGAGCTAAAATGATCAGTAAGAGTTACTTGAAGTGGAAGATATAATGGTTAAATGAATAATAATCAATAATTCATAAATAATATGGAAAGGTAAATATTTGAAAATTCATTACATTTATTCAATAACTTATCAATCCTGATTAGATAAGGAATATCCAATATGTAAAGGTAAATAACCAAACACACATGCCATTTAAATAACTTGACTATTATAAATAAATAAGGTTTAATTAATATGGAATAGTAAATAAATGAAAATACATTCCATTTAATCTATAACTACGAATGAAATTCATCTAGAGGTAATATCATTGTGAAAATATCATGGATAATAATCAATGACTTCTTAGTGAATGAAATTCTTAATTATTGGATTTCATGATCTCATGCATCATGATACCTATACTATCAAGACCTTCTACAAGATAGTTTAAAAATGTGGGTAAAACCCCATTTAATTCATGTTTACCGATTCACTGTATAAAAATATCAATGATTTTATGGACTATACACTTTTGATCTTAACCCATCACAACATATCCAAAGAATTTCTCATATATCTAATACTTTATTTAATTCATGAAAAAATGTGCCTTATAATCAAATATTCATACTGAGTAAAGGATAAAGATTTATCAATATTTCCATACAAAAAAATAACATTAATTGTAGAACACCATATTTTGAAATGATTTATGTTTTAATCAAGAAACAGATCCATGATAAAAAATATGGATATTTACGGGAAATTTAATGTCCAATGATCAAAATAAAGTGAATATTTCAAGGGAAGGTTAATGAATATAAAAATGAATCGATAATTCGAATTCCAATACATTACTTGGTCAAAATTTACATAAACCATCTATATAATGAATAAGTATGGTATCAATACAATATATCCCCAGTGTATTACAATTAAAATAATGGTTTTTTTTTCATTTATGAATATAAATACCATAAAATTATCATTTAAAACTTTCTCGAGGAAAATACCCTTTTTAGTTTTAAAATATTTTTAAAACTAAAAGTTAAAAAAATATTAATAAATTAATTTTCTTTGAAAATATCCTTTTAAAATTAAAAAGTAATCTTTAAAACATTTATTGGTCATGATAGTGAGCAATTCTATGCATATCGTATATGTTAAAACAAAGATTCATTTCACATTTTCAGTAAGGACATGCATTATTTGAAAAATGACATGACGATTCTTTTAAAATAATTTTGTTAAAAATAAAAAATGGGTAGAAATTAATTTAATAAATAATTTTAAGAATTTTAAAAAATATAAAATAATTCTATAAAACATAGTTTTGGAAGAAAAATGGTTCTCATTAGAAGAGAGAAATGAAGACAGATTTTTTTTAAAAAAAATTCTCAAACATTGTAATTGCCAAAGAGTTAAAAAATAATATTATTACTTGAAAAATTCAGGAATAACTAGATTATAAAAAAATTAAAAAAAATTTTTATAAAATTATCATATAACTTCCTTTAATATAAAGTTAAGCATAAAAAGTCCAAATTAAAATGAGATTGTGAAATAACCCCTTATAAATATCATAACTCTGAAGTGATAATTAAAAAATGAATAGATTGTGTGTATCAAATGAAAATCCACATAGAATAAGTGTATACAAAAAAATAATGTTGTAAAAATTCAATAAAAAAATAATCATATAATATCAAATTCAATGAAAAACTAATATAACCTAATTAAAAAAATTGAGTTTTGAAACTTTTTACCACATGTTAATTTTCTTATAAAACCCCCTTGGATTAAATAATTAAAATTGAAACATAAAATACCATTAGTTATTAATTAATCATGATATTACATGTCAATGGTGATGTATATACCCCATATAAAATAAATTTATTACATAACACTACAATATTCCTCAATGAAGAGAAATTTAGATGAATACCCTTTCCTCAAGCTTCTTTTTGGTTGAACATAATTTAACCTGGTAAATAATGGTTTCAGTTATGTTATTAATTTATAATAGACCCATATTCATATTTATAAAATCGTATATTTTCCCCTTAAAACATCTTACCACCCTTTTGTTAATAATATTTCATTATTTTTACTGTTTCGAGTGTTAATAGCATTGTTTTCTCATGCAGGTTTTGTCATGAATGTCGTGGTTCTTGTGTATAGGATATAGATCCATAATTTATAGAATTTTATTACTTTTATAAATATCATTATTTTATATTATATACATTTTTATAATCATTATTTAAATTTGAACACTTAGAATGGATCATATCGCTTTATGGAGATGGTGAACCGTACGTACGCACGGGTGACATTATCATTTCCATAATGGTTGAAAGGGTAAGGAATTGGGAGATATATTAATTTTTTAGAATAAATATAATTTCATATATATAACATATAATCACAAAATTTACCCTTATTACATTCCATGTAAAGTGTATGTGAAAAAAAAATTATGTCGCTCCACGAGGTGGTGGTCCTCTATAAACACGAGCAACTTTATCATATTTTAAATGGAATAAAATGTAAGAATGTATGTGTGATATTAAAATTCTAGAAATATAATAATATCATAAATATCATATAAAATTTTAAAATCCATCATTATATCCAACCTTTAAAGATGGTTATAGGAAATTAATTACATCAATTCGTGAGGCAGTAGTCTTTCGTACACACGATCAATGGTTTCTATTTTAATTTGATATAAAAGGATATGGATATAGTTCATGCCCCTAACATAACAAAATATATGTGTATAGAATATACTAAGGTTATTATATAAGTATGTTTTAATAATATTTTTAGGATATGGGAGAAGAAACAAAATAAAAACACTTGTTTAAGAACATTACCTCTTTGAAAAAAAAATTAGTTTTTTCACAAAAATCATTCCTATATTGGATTTATAATCACAAAAATTGTTCTATGATAATTTTAGGGAATTATGTGATTTCTTCAGATATTTGATGAAAAATGGCTATGGAAGTGTGAAGAGGGGGAGAGGGGTGGCCTTTTATAAGTGGGGTAGAGGACACACATTGAATTTTTTGAAAGAATCAATTACACCCACATTTTTATCATGAAAAAATCCTCAAAACCGGCCATTATAAAAAATTATAGGTTATAAATTTAAAATATGTACATAAAATGGGTGTTTGAAAAGTTGGTAGGTCATTTTAAACCTTATCATTTTAGTTGAGCCCCGATAAACAGTTTCTACCTTAGCTGTGGTGATAAATTTTTATTGATTTTATTATTCATAATAGTCAACAATTAAGTTATACATATTAGATAATATATATTATGATGATTCCAAATATTTATTAAATTTTTCAAAATTAAATTTGCTGATGTGGCAGAATACAATTTAAAATGATACTCGTAGAAATGATGAAAATGCGGATTTCCAAAGAGAAAATTATCATGAGTATATAACATTTTAATATCAAAAGTCAATATGAAATTGATTAAAATGACTTAAATTAGTTAAATTATAATAAAATATATCTAATTATAATTTAAAACCAATTTAAAATATAATTTAACATTTTAAATTAGTTAAATGAAAAGGTAGTTTTAAATAAAAATTAGTATTTTTTACTATTCCTTGAAATATTAGACTTTTTCAAAAAAATCCAAAACAAATCACCATAAGATAATTATGATATTATTATTTAAAAAAAGAAGTTAATATTTTGAAGTAAATTTTATAAAATTGGTAAAAAATTATTTTAAATTGTGTGTATAAAGTGCAGCTAAACCATTTTTTTAGAAAAATACAGTGTTTTAGAAAACATTTCTTTTTCATTAAAATTGTTATTATTTTATTTCTAGTAACAAGATAGCTAAAAATTTTATAATTTATTTATTACTATTAATACCCTCCAATTTAATGGCTATGTTATAATGTTATATTATATTACAGTTCATTTGGGCTCAGGGTTTCGTGTTCCACAAGATATCAAAGATATTAAATTTAAGGAAATAAATTGTTTGAGTTGTTTAATCTCGGTGTTCCATGTCACATATGCTATTGAATAAATTGTTACATAAAATTTATTTTTATTTTGAAAACACTTTTAATGGAAAAGTGATAACCCATGAAAGTACAAAATAGAAACCGTCAAATAATATATGAGTTGGTTGACCCATTAAAATCTAATTTAAGGCTATTAAACACATTATCCTTAGATAATTTCTAGTAGAGACTCTTTACCTCTCTATCCGGGTCATCCTTGATAAGTTCTTAGAACCAATAAGCCAAATTGTCCCACGTTTTAATTTAATCCTTAATTTTTATTTTCCCTACATTGAAACCTCTTACTAGAATACAGTCTAGCTTGTTGGTCCACACTATCTGCTCCTTATTAGTTTCCACGAGTAATAGTCACTCAACTATCTTATATGTATCCACTTTGAAATAATTAATCAATATTTTTTCCTACAACATTTCCTCCTTGTAATTGGTGATCGTCTCCTGAAGTTTAACATTATTTTAAACCTCCTTGCATGCCTCCTATTACTAGTCATTAGGGGCGCCCTTATTGAGATCAACTCGATCAGTGGTGTTTTCAGTATCCATCATCACAGACACTTCTCTAATAATACATGGATATCCCATAACACCTCCATCCTATTATTATATGGAGAAAATTATATCGATCATTTGGGTTTCATACTAAACTACTAGACTCATCTTAAAATCTTGCTCCTTGTCATTAGGTTCGAAGTTTATCTTCTTATGCCTCTATTTCATAGAAGACCTTTTCTCTATCAGTTTTGGTATGTACCCTTTGGATTTATATTTTTTAAGATCAATGTATCAACCTGAATCCTTTTTTTATTCATGACCCTTCTTCCTCCTCAGATTATATTTCCCTCTTACATAGTGTCTATTCGCATTGTCATCTGAGAAATTGCTAAAGAATCCATCACTATCCTTTTCCACAAGGATGCATTGGCCTCCATAAGAACCCTCAGCCCTGATTGGTTTAGGTTGATCCTAGTCTAAACCTTCAAAATATAATCCTTTTAAATGGTTTCTCAACTTAATTGATGGCCTAACCTTCCTTAAAGCTAGCCATTTAGCTGTAGTCTTAGCACCCCTTTTGACCTGCATACCCAGAATCATGTAATCCATTGAAACATTTTCAATTTTTGGATGGATAACCACATATTATATAGATTTGAAGACATTACACACCTTCCATGACCCCTTCATTCACTCCTTGTGTTTAGTTCCACTCTCATCTCTCATGGCCTCCATATAGGATGCTGACTTGGATGAAATAGGAGGACAAGAGGCACCCAAGCCCTTTAACCCCCTAGATCCGGATGTGGACTACATTTCTGAAATAGATAGATCATGTTTAGACTTTTTATACACATTCTCTACTTTATGATGAATTACTCTTGGTTGAACCTCCTTCAGGGTGGGAACCTCTTTTTCTACTTCACCCACACCCCACTGACCGGCTACCTCCCTGGAGGAGGAAGACTACGGCTCCTGGTAGACCTCAACATGAAATTCCTTCCGACCAACAATAGGAATGAAATCTCGAACACTACCACCAGGATATGGCCCCTCCTCATTAATTATCTGAATATGGTTCAAGATCCCACACCTAAACACTCCAATCGATGACCAAGAGGCTTTCACAAAGAGTAATAATCAACCCACTTCTCAAAATAGATTGGTTTCTTGTATCATTATTCTTCTCTAACCAATATCCAAACATACTCAAATAAAAATAATGAAATGTATACTTCAACATAGATTCTTGGAGTAATTGGGTGTCATACCACATGAGTTATACTATTAGAACATAAATACTAACCCACTAAATTCATAAGTATTCAAATGATAGATGGATTTTGAAATAGAAGGGGGTTTGGGAAAATATACCAAAATCATCATTGTAGATGAATATCAGTTTATATAAAAAGCATAGGACCACCTGAACATGAAGAATCAGAATCTTTTATAGATGGAGGGTGTGCTGGACTAAGCCAAAATGAGATCCTCCTCTGAACTAAACTGAATCATAATTTTTCTGTTATCGAGAAGACCAGCTGTTTCTAGATCTTGTAAACCCCAAGCATCAAAGAAGAATCTATCAAAAAAGTCAACCAACATTCATCATTTCTTAAAATAAGAAATCAGTGTTAGAATAAGTAGATATGAGATGTCAGTAAACTTTGATTTTGATAATGAAAGATGCGTGGTAATGTTGAATAGATTGAGAACTTTAGGGAAAAGATATATTTGGGGGAAGGGAGGAAGAAACTATGGCTTCAAAAAGGGAGAGAAAGGGCGAGCTCAGATCCCCACGAAGGACTATAGAGGTCCTTCCACCAACAATAGGGGAGTTATTGGTTCACTTATCATTAGTACCATAGGTATTATGGGGAAGAGTCCTCCCTAAGTAAGATCTCATTTGTAGATTCTCCTTAGAACATAGAATACCATGTTATTATTTTAAAATATTGGGGTGAAACATAGCCATATAATTGGATCGTATGAATAGGATTAACTGAATTATGAAATATATATAAATTTAACAATAAATATACATTTTTTTATAATAGTCACTCAAATTTTACTAAGGTCAATTTATTCTGCAAAAAAATACATTTTCATAATGAATGATATTTACTTCTCTTTATGATAAAATAATATAATTAATTTATTCCACGTTTATAAAATTTACATTGAAGAATTAACTCCATTTGATACTATCATATCGAAATTAACTTATGGTGTAATTTTATGAATTTTCAAAAAATGTTGATTTTTTGTTGAATAGTGAAACATAACATTTTTTGTAAAAATTTCATTTCTTTTAAAAAATTAAGTAATTTAAATGTATAATTATTCATTAAATTTTATTTAAAATTAGTAATATTATTATTTTTTAATATTTAAAATAATTAATTAAATTTTAATTATCTTTATACAAGATTTTAGTACATGTATATTTTTAGGCTTACAAAATGCATTTTTATGAAATCTGTTTTTAAATGTATAATGTTTCTCCATTTTAATTACATAAAATAACAACTAATAATTAATTATTTAAGTGAAATGTATATATTATTTATATTATATATGAATTTAAATCTATATAATTATTATCATTATTCATATAGTTTATATAAGATCATCTTATTCTTGAAAAATACATTTCATCAAAAGTCGTTTTTCAACACGATTTGCGGGTTTATTTTTAAATTAAATTCTAAAAAAAACATCAATTTAATTTCATAAATTGGATTACATATTTTAAAAAATAATAATTTATATTATATAATATTTACACTTAATTTTTTCATGAGTATTAGTAAAGACAAAAAAAATTATTTACCGCGATTAAAGTTAAAATGAGGTTTTGCGAGTTACAAGTACTTATGTTAAAATTAATTTTACACACACGTAGAATTTTTATTTGATAAGTTGAATTTAATATTTATGATTAGTGAGTAAATATTTTCTAATAATTATTAATTTATTTTTTTCTTATAGGATAAATTACCTAGGTTAAATAAACTCATTACCACAGTGAAAAATAAAATGATAAAACAAAGAAAAATTTTAAGATAATAAATAATGTGTTTAAAAAAAGATTATATTTATGTGATAGAGGAGTGGATTAACCTTACCTACCATACACTCTATTATTTATAAATTTTGGAGGAACATGGGGTGATAGTGATTTATTATTATTGAATAGTTTTGGATATTTACAAAAATGTCGCTCCTCAATTATAAAAGGGAACTCCCTCCCCAGACTTATTCACACCACTAAAGAAATTTGGATAGACCAAAACCTAAAAAAAATATCAACAACATCCTTATACATATTCTAGAGCATATATTCTTACTAAAAGACCATCCCTGATGTTCTTAAGAGGAGATCCAAAGGAGGATTCTCTAAGAGATGGTAATCATCTTAACAAAGCTATTTCTTTTTATTTTTTATTTTATAACCTTAGATTATGTATTAACAGTTAAAATAAATTCAAAAGGTATATGAATTATAATTTAATTTTATTATATTTATTTTAAAATATTTATCCATCTCATTATCCATCAAATGAGAAATAAAGGCATCATTCGATTGTGTGGTGGACTACCACCTCACAAACTGGTGTAATTTATTTTCCATCACCAACTCACTTGGAAATACATAATGATGGAAATAATGAATATATATAGTACATAAAAAATTATATTGATTTTATAAAATTAATATACCATACATTTATTACCCTTTCACCCATTAAGGAAATGATATCATCGCTCCTGCGTACATATGGTCTATCATCTCTACAAAGTGACACAATTCATTTTCTATGTACGAGAATCATTAATGTTTATAAAAGATGAATATAATGATTAAATATGAAATTTATAATTTTATTTACATTTTTTAAATGGTGGATCAATATCCTTTTCATAATAACATGAACTTTCATGAAAAACATGCTTGAAAAAACATGACAATTAACACCCAAAACATTAGTAATAATGAAATATTACTAGAGAATGGGTGGTACGATAATATAATAGGATCATATACGTTATTATAAATATTTATATGGTTATAAAATAAATTAATAACATATTTAAAACTATTATAAATGAGGTTAAATAATGTCAAACTAAATGGAAACATGAGGAAATGGATTTTGTCTCAATTTCCTTTTATTGAGGCATATTGTAATGCCATGCATCTAATATCATTTTATTGTGTATATACTTTCCCTTTTATAGGAATTATCATGAATACTTAATAATTAATGTTATTTTACATTTTAATTTTATTTATTTAATCCATGGGTAATTGAATTGAAAATTACCACTTGGTACGAAATTTCATTACTCAATTTCTTTTCATTGGGTTATATTACTTATTCATTATCTTAGGTATTATAAAATAATGTGTGTTCTGAATTTTGATTATAATATGTTTTATTTACACTTTTTTTATTTTTATTTACTTTTTGATGCAAGTCATTTATTTATTTATTAATTCTCACATCAGTGTTATGGTCATTTTAAGGGTTGCTCATCTCAAATTGTCTTTTTTGGTATAGATGTCACATTATAGACATGTATTATTTTATGAGGTCTATATACTACCCATTTTATATTTATATAATGAATATATTTTTATTTTTATTATTTAATGTTTCATTTTGTTTTATTACTTTCATGTAGATTACAATTCAAATGTTACCAAAGTTGTAAGAGATTTATGTTTCAATGTCATTTTAATTGAGATTGTTTTTACATGAATTTATATTGATATATATTACTTCATCATTACAAAATAAGTGAATTTAATTTTCTTCTATTATATTAATTCATGATTTTTTCATATAATATTAATATTTTCCACTCTATTTTACTTAAAATGATTAATATTTTTTTAAAGTAAATCTGACATTACTTCTCTCTTCGATTGAAAATGTTTTTTCTTCAAAATCCATGTTTTCTAAAAATGTTTTCTAAAAATGTTTCTTTATGAATTTTTAAATTCATGTTTACCAATAATTGGAATTTAAAAAAATTAATCTTCCTTTCATTTTCTAAACATGGTCATTTTTACTTTCTTACAAAAATGTGAAAATAATCATTATTTTAATGTACTTGTCATAAATTAAACCATTCATTCATCCTAAGAAATCATTTCATTGAAGAATAATTTAATATTTGATAATGTTATTTTTAAAATAAAATTATTTCCCTAATATTTTTTAAACATTTTTTTTAAAGTGATTTTCAACATAAAAATTTTATTTTCCTTGAATAAGTATTTAAATATATTTTTATGGTATTTATAATCATAAAAAACAACAACCCTTTATTTTACATATACTCCACCAGGGATATGTTTTAATGATACCATCCTAATTATTTATCTAGATGGTTTATGATCAGTATGACCAAGGAAAGTATATACATTCTATTTCTTGATTAATTTTTTTAATCATTATCTTTCCCTTGATATATACACTTTCTTATGATCATTAGATATATATTTCCTATAAATATCCATATTATTTATCATTTGTATTCCTACTTCTTAAAATTTAAATAATTTGAACATATGGTATTTTATATTTAAAGTTATTTGTTTGACTAGGGAAATATTGATATTATATATTCAGTATTCAATAGAAATATTTATTAATAATGAATCTTATTCATGAATTAAATTGATCATTCGATATATGAAGAATACATTTCCCATACAGTGATAGGTGGTCCCTGAAATTATAAATATTCTTGATGCATCAGTTCTCTCATGAGTCAAATCGGTAAGATATCTTTAAATGGGGTTTTACCCATATTATTAAACTATATTTTGAATGGTTATGACGGTATAGATACCATGATACCTAATGTAATGGCCATGATTCTAGTAACCCAGAGCCGGTATCTACTTTATTATATTGTTGTAAGATACAGGAAATCACATCAAGAATTACTGAATAGTTTAGTAGTATTTAAAAACTAGATACATACATGATACCTATTTTACATTGGTAATAAAAATAAAACATAATAAATAACAAAATAGAATTATTTTCATCATTGAAACTCATTCAAATATTTCTTCTTCATATCCTAGGGAAAGGAAACAAAATAAGGGTCAGTTAAAATGCTCAGTAAGGGTTACATATAATGGATGATATCATGAAACAATACGGTATAATAAATATATAATGGTAAATAACTGAACACACATTCTTTATAATCAATAACTTGAATATCATAAATGGATAAGAAATAATAAATATGGCCTGGTAAATAACTGGAAAAAAAATCTATTTTATCAATAAACATAGAATAAAATAAATCCAGACATAATATATAGGTGAATATATTATTGAAAATAATATTAACTTAATTATAAATTAATTAAATTATTAATTATTGGACATAATTATCTTAGGAATCATGATACCTCTACTGTTAATAACTTTAACAAGACAATTGAAATCTACTAGTAAAAACTCATCTGATTTTGTCAATTAATTTCTCTCATGAAACCTATCATTACATCGAGGGGGTTCTATAACTATGACCCACCAATAACTACATTCCTAAATCATTCCTCATATATATAATAATCTCTTAATTCATTAATCAATATGTCTTTTCATCAAATATCTATATTCAATAAGGGTACAGATTTATCAATATTTCCTGAGTCAATGAAATAACTTTAAAAGTAAAAAAAGTATGTAAAATGGTATATTATTTAGGAAATATTCATATCCATCATTAAATAATATGTATATTTAATAGAAACATAATTTCTCATGAAAATTTATCATAAGAAAGTCATTGCTTCAAGATAAAGTAGACAATCACAAAAGAAAGTGAGATCATAAAATAAATTATTTACCACTTTAGTAACTGTTAAATTATAACCCCTAGAAGAATAAACATGAAATAGAAAATTAATCATAATTATTAAATATTTATTCATGTTAACTACACCAAAGGGGAAGTATATTCCCCATATGAAAGTGAATAGATGCATATTAACAAATATGTCTCAATAAAATGGAAATTGAGATGAAATCTCATACCACTTGGTAATATTCAAGTAAAATATCCTTGGATAAAATGAATGAAATTGAAACTTCAAAAACCATTAATTATGAATAATTCTTGATATTATATGTAAAATGGGAATTATGTGAACCATATAAAGTAAATTAGGTGTGAAACAATAAAATATGCCTTAATGAAGGGAAATTGAGATAAAGTCTCTTATCTCATGCTTTCCATTAGTTGAATGTAATTTAAACTCGTGTATAATGGTTTCAAGGATGTTACTAATTTATAATAAACCATTATCATATTTATAATATCATATATGATTCTATTATAACCTTTTGAAAACCTTTTGTTAATAATATTTCATTTTTTTCATTGCTTCTGGTGTTAATTGCCTTATTATCTCATCCATTTTTTTCTAGAAATTTCCATTTATTGTACATATGATATTAATAAATCATCTATATAATGATAATAATTTTATAAATATCATATTTACTAATTATATACATTATTATAATCATTATTTAATGTTGTTCATGTGAAATTAATCGTATTGCTTCGTAGAGATGGTAGGATATAAGTACGCATGAGCGATGATATCATTCCCATAATGAGCGAAAGGGTATGTAAGGGTATGATATATTAATTTTAAATAATTTATTTCATGTACTATATATTACATATATTCATTAATGTTTCCTTTACTACCTTCCATGTAAACCATAAGTGAAAAAAAATCACATTACTTTGCAGGGCAGTAGTCTGTCGTACACACGAGCAACCTTGTTGTATTATAAATGAAATGGAAATTAAGAAGGTATATGTGATATTATAATTACTTAAGTATAATTATATCATAAATATTATATATATATATATATTAAATTCATCATTATATCCAACCATGATAGGTTTTGATGGAAAATGTGTTACATCAGTTCACGAGATGGTAGTCCACTGTACACACAATCGACGATTTTGTTTCACATTTGATGGAGGAAGAGGAGATAGATATAGGTTATCCAATTAAAATAATAAAATATATTTATATTTTATTTACTTGTATTATTGTAATATCCTTATTTAATAATATTTTAATTATATAGAAGAATAAATAAAATAAAAATGATCATTTAAGAACATTACCTCATCTTTAAACAACCCCTTTTGGTTTGCACAAAAATCCTTCCTAGGATTGATTTATGATAAAAAAAATGCTCTAGGAAATTTTTATGGGAGTAAGGAAGTTATTTGTGATGTTATTGTAATAATGTTATGGATTTGGATGTGTGAAGAGGGGAGGATAGGGGTGTCCATTTAAGAGTGGGGGACATGACAGACGTGAAATTTTTGAAACGAATCAACTACACCTTCATTTTTATCATGCCAAAATCTTATAAAATTGGTCATTATAGACACTTATAGGTTATAATGTTGAAATATATTCATTAAATGGGTTTCTAAAAACAATTTAGTTCATTTTAACCCTCATTGTTTTAGTTTAATCCCCTGATAAATCAGTTTTTACCTTAACCACGGTAATTAATTTTTACTACTTTTACAATTCATAATGGAAAAAAATTAGTTAAAAATATTAAATAATATAATTTATTTTGATTAAAAATATTTAATATATTTTTTCAAATTCAATTAATATAATTGTAAAAATCCAACTTAATGCTATAACTGCAGATGCAATAAAAATGGGTTTCCAAAGAGAAACTTCTCATAAGTATAGAAGGTTTTAACATCAAAATTCATTATGAAATTAATTCCAATAAACCAAATTATATTTTTTATAATATAATTTATCAAATTTTACTTTAAAACTAGTCTAAAATATAATTTTATATTGAAAATAATTTAAAAAAAGGTAGTTTCAATAAAAACATTATTTTTCATAAATCATAAAAAAATGAAAGTTTTCAAAATAATCCCAATAATTCACCATAAGATAATTTTGTTATGATGATTTAAAAAATGAATTTAATTTTATCAAATATATTTAATAAGCATTTCAAAAAATTAATTTTATCATAAGTGCATAAGAAGCGATGAAACTATTTTCATTGAAAAAAATATAGTTTTTATGAAAACATTTATTTTACATTCAAATGATGATGATTATTAATAATTAATAGATAACCAATGAACTTGTGTAAACTATATATTTTTCATTATTTAGTTAGTCAAATTCATACCTTCCATTTTAACTACAATGCTATAATGGTCATGTTTAAATAATATTTTAATAGAGTATTTTCATTAAAACCGGACATTGCATGCATCACATGATATCAAAGAGATTAAATTTAATTCAAATATAATAAATCCCAATGTTTTGTAGTGTTACATTCTTCCCTACTATAAAAAATTAATCCTCAATTTTTTTTGGATATTACCTTTTAAAAATATTAGGGTGGTTCTTCTTCAGAACATCTTCTAGTTCCCATTTTTCTTCTTTGATTTTTTTATTTCCCCAAAGTAACTTTACTAGACAGTTAGTCCAATTCATCAATACTTTCACCCAAGTATCAAGATTATATATGGGTTCATCATATTAATATATATCAGTTTCCAATTATATTCCATCATAGGTGAGAAGTTTTGTTGGGTATGGCATGTACTTCCTAAATAATGATATATAGAACACATCATGTACTTCTGAGAGGAATGGTGGTATTATCAAACAATAAGCAATTACTCCAATTATTTGAATGATTTTAAAGGGTATAATGTACCTGGGGATCAGTTTATCTTTTTATCAAACCATATAACACACTTCCATGGATATACTCTCAAGAAAATGTGATCTCCCATATGGAATTATAAATCCTTCCTCTGATTATTAGTATAACTGTTTTACCAACTTTGAGATACTTTAATATGATCCTTAATAGACTTTTTTTATTTGTTGTCCCTTTAAGAAGTTCTGGGCCTACAAATTTCCTTTCACCACTTTATCCCAACATTACAAAGTATGAAATATTTTACTATATAATGATTTATATGGTTCTTTTAGAATACTTGAATGGAAAATATTTTCATAGGAAAACTATACTAAAGGTAAATTATGATCCCATATACTATGAAAGTTAAGTGATTGTGACCAGAAAATTTCTTTCATTGTTTGAATAGTCCTTTTGGACTTTCCATCAGTTTGAGGATGGTATTTAGTTCTTAAATTAATTTCAATATTAATACCCTTATAAATACCCTTCTAGAATTATGATTTAGAATTGTGATCACAATCAGAAACAGTCAAAATAAGTGCAGTATGATGGCTTGAAACTTCTTTAAAATAGACGCTTCCATGGCACTCAAAATTTCAACCTTCTTTTATAGTGAATAAATGTGCATATTTTGTTAGGTGATCAATAATAACCCATATTTCATTATTATTTTTAGGAGTCTTTGGTAGTCCAATGAAAAATTCTATAGTAATTTCATCTAATTTACATGTGGGAAAACGAAGAGGTTACATGAATCCTCTAGGATGTTTTCTCTCAACTTTGACCTATTAGAAATGTAACAGCTCGAGACCCATGCTTCTGTATCTGGTACAAATAAAATATTGTATATTTTTCTAAAGTAACTATAAAATATATAGTTCTTTACAGAAATGAAGATATTATCTGATATAGGTTTTATAGGAAAAAGAAAAAAAATATTACAACATGTCATAGTTTAAACAATTAAAAAATAAATATCTATTTTAATTTTCTTATTAACTCTGTAAAATTATAAAATCCTTTGGAACATCTAATGAGCATGTGAAAAATATTTTTAAAACATGGGGTGAGCATAAAACTACCGAGTAAGGGGTCCAAAAAACTAAAGAAAATCCATTTATAAATACTTTACAAAAACTTTTTTGAAAACATTATCTTTTATATAAAATATACTATATTTGATAAATACCATTGAAAAATATAATTCTTATGTTTTCAAAATATATAATCATAAAAAAAATACTTTTCAAATTAATTTGAAAATATATATCCCTTTGAAAACATCTTTTATTTAAAAACTTAATAACTTTTCAAAATACATATTTGTTTGAAATCCTTTTTCATTTCAAAATATAATAACTTTTGAAAAAACATATTAATTTGGAAAACTCTTTCATTTTAAAATATAATAAATTTTTAAAATACATATTTCTTTGAAACCCACTTACGTTTCAAAATATAATAACTTTTGAATATATACATGGAAAAAAATATTAATAAAATCATCTAGTTATTTTTTAGATAAATACATAACAAGATAAAAAAACAAAACCTTGGAGAAATTTTGAGAATCAAAGGTTGTTAAGGACCCGCCTGCCTTATAGGGTTGGGTTCACACCCAATATCCCTATTTTTTGCAAAGTCCAAGTACTGACTTTTTTTGTAAAACATTTTGAGATTGATCCCTTTTTATTTTTCACTATAGTTTTTAACTTTTAAAAATATGAAAATAAATACATACATATATAAATGTATATATTTAAATATATATAGGTTAATATATATACATCCATGGGAAATCATTCACTAAGAATGAATAAACTGAACCATATAGAATTAAAACTTTGTAAAATATGCTTGGATTGTTAGTGACATACATAGTGCATGACCATACCTCTATATATGTGAAACATCCATAAATTTTAAATGAAATTTTATACATAAAATGATATATTTATTATTTCATAACACCGTTAATAAATTTAAAAAAAAGTAGATAAAATAATAATTTTCGAAAAATTGGAGTTTGAAAATAATATTTTTCCCTTATATAAATGTTTTTAAAATAATACATAAATCATAAAATATTTTTCTAAAAAAATAATTCCCTTACATAATCATAATATACATAAAATGATTTTTTTTCTTAAAAATTTGATTTATGAAATAACCTAATTACATTCAAAAAATTATACATATAGTTTCAAAATAGGATTTTGAAAATAATAAAAATACTTTTCATAAAATAATAATTTCTGAAAATAATAGCATAAATTTGAAAATTTTGAAATCCCCTTACTTGAAAATATTAACTATACATCTCTAGAATTTTACTATTGAAACCATGTTTAATAACCTTCCCCAAAGACTAAACTCACCATCACACTATCTCTTCAACCAGAGCAACTCACATATTTTTTTATCAAGGAGTCAAAAAGTGTGTAGTTAGATTCAGATCCTAAGGGAAGGGATACAATTTATATTCCTTCAAATGTTTAACAAATTGATCAATTATTTATTTAATTTTTTTTAAACACTATTCGGAAAGACATCCAAATAGTGTTTGATTTATCCCTACATTTTTCTTTCCTATACGAAAAATTATATTTTGTTTTTATTCACTTTTTTCCTTTTGTTTTTTTATTCCTTAACCCTTAAAGAACATTATTTATCATTTGAATATATATATAATAAAGAGAACATATATATAACATATATATATTTTTTATGAAAATTATATTTTATCATAACTTTTATAAATTATATATATTTATAATGTATAAATTTTAACACACACACACACATATATATATATATCAACCTGTAGAATATATATATAACTTATATTTTTCTCACTCTATTTTCTTTACACATCACACACTTAAGATATATATATATTGTTTTTTAATTAATTTACTTAATTCTTAAGTATGAGTGTGTATCTGTATGTACATATCTATATTTATTTATATACACCTATATATATTCTAATATATATATATATATATATTAACATATAAATCATATATATATAATTAATATTTTAATAACATATATTTCAAGATATATTTAACATATGTATGACATGTATATATTCCTCAACATGTTTATATATATATATATATATATTTGTTCCTTACACCACACACCTCACACACTATTTTATGAGAATTTTTTTTTTCTCATCCTACATCACATGCATAAGAACTTTTCCACAAAGTGGGGCTCCTTTTTTTGGAACTACATACCCACGACTCAAGTGAGACTTCACTTTTCTTTACATTTTTTGTTTTTTTTTTAAGAAACCTCACTTCCCATGCATCATATATATGTGTGGGGGGTGTAATTATATTATTATTTATTATACAAGAATCCTTTTATATATGTATGTATATAAACTAAATATAAGTGTATATATATACATAGATATATTGTGCACATATATATATATATCAAATACCCTTTTATAACTCTCCCTCAATTTTTTATAAACATAATCATAAATTTTTTATTAATTATATATATGTATATATACACATAATCAACACATGATAGTGAGCACAAAGCCAATTACTGATTCATGCACTGTCAATCCTTTGAATCTTAATTCGGATGGAATAAACTCAAAAACCTCAGCCAATAAATCTGTTAGGAAAATAGACAAACAGGCCGCACATGTTCTGTCTATTACATATCAGAACATGGACTCTTTAATTGAAGCTGAGGGTGGCCTTATGAACACTTCTTCAACCCATAAATCCCCTGGCACTATAAAATATTATTTATTACCAAATGCTACTAGCATCTTGTTTGATCCATATATGAGTAATCAGGAAAACAAGACTCCTCTGGTCTCTTCTTCAAATCGTAGTAGATCAAAGAGGAACAAAGGCTCGAGTGTATCTAAAAATAAAAAGGGTAACTCCCACTCAAAACATAGGTCTTAATGGATTTTGTTTTTTGGAACTGTCAAGGCATAGATAACACTGATACTCTATCTGTTCTGAATAGGATTTTGATGACCCATAAACAAAAAGAATTTGTTATCGCTGAACCTAAAACTAATTACCCTTTGAATTATATGCATTTATCTTCTTTTGGTTATAATTTAATTGATTCCTACAAGAATGACAATGATATTGGCTCCCTTTGGATTTTTTTACACACCTCACTTCGAGATGTTATTGTTTACAATGTTTCTGATCAAATGCTTACTTGTGAATTTACTTTCAATAACTTGCATTGATTTTTTACCTTGGCCTATGCCAAGAATAGATACCAGGATTGTCGACCTCATTGGCAAGGCCTCTCTAACTTAGATTTCTCTATCCAGGAGACCTGGTTAATCATTGGTGACTTTAATGCCATTCTTTCCCCCGGTGAGAAGCTTGGACACCCTCACTATTTAATCTCTATTGGAGAATTTAGAGCCTCTATTGAAACTTGTAATTTTATTGAAATCAACCTCTTAGGGGCCAAATACACCTGGTACATGAGACACTACAACATAGTTTTCTCTTGTAAACTTGATAGGTCCTTCGTAAATGTGTCGGCTTTAGATGTATGGGACACTATTTCCAATATCACCTTACCTAAGCTGAACTCAGATCACCATCCCATCCTTGTTAGTTTCCTATCCAAAAGAGAAAAACCCTGGATTCCCTTCAAATTCAATAATGCTTGGTTTGCAAATTTGGAGTGCTCTCATCTCATACAAAATGGTTGGAAGTCTAAGAATCATCACTCAGATGCTTTAGCTTGTGTCACTAAGATAAAGCACCTCAAACATTGTCTTAAGGGTTGTTGTAGGGATAAATATAATAAAATGGATAATGACACAACCTCCCTTGAGACTGAACTCAATAAAATTCAAAACAACTCAACTTGCACAGATTTTTCCTTAGACCCTCAGAATGAACTGAACATCTCTATGAAACTTAACTCTCTTTTGATCCACAAATAAAACATGCGTAAACATATTTTCAAAACTAAATGGCTCTCTAATGGTGATAGAAACACTAAATTTTTCAATGCCCTCTAGAGAGTTAGGAAAACTTGTCCTCCTTTATCCTTTCTTAAAGACTATGACACTCTCTTTGACTCGGAAGAATCCATATCCAATCATGTGGTCTCCTACTTTCACAATACGTTGAATGGCCCTAATATTAATAAAGATCTCCTCCCTGGGATCATTCTAGTTATGATCAATGAACAAGATAAACTCTTTATTTTAAGCACCCCGCTAGATCACGAAATAAAAGATATTATCTTCAGCCTTAACTTCGATAGTGCTCTAGGTCCTGATGGATTCAATAATGGTTTCTTTCAACAACATTGGGAGGTAGTTCACATTGATGTTTTCAAGCTGGTTCGACACTTATTTTCTAATGGAGTCCTACCCCATGGCCTCAATTCCCAATTCCATACTCTTATCCCTAAAGTGGATAATGCATCTAAGTTACACCTCTTTCGCCCCATTTCCCTCGTTAACTCTCTCTATAAAATCATTACCAAGATCCTTGCTAATATGATTTCTCCTCTATGTAACAAGATCATATCCTGGAATCAGTTTGGTTTCATCAAGGGCATATCCATTCAAGATTGCATTTTCACTGCCTCAGAATGCATTAACTCTCTTAATAAAAAGTCAATATGAGGGTATATTTCAATCAATCTTGACATTAAAAAATCCTTTGACACCATTTATTGGAGCTTCATATTCAACATCCTTAAGGATTTTGGGTTCAACGATACTTTCATTGGAAGGATAAAACCCTTTTCAACTTGGATTTTATCTCCATCCTTGTTAATGGTTATCCTAAGGGATACTTCAAATGCTTAAAAGGGTGTGTCAAGGTGACCCTCTTTCTGCTATTCTCTTTTCCATTGCAGAATACAACCTTAGTAAGCTTCTTTCTTCCCTTTTTCACCAAAGTAAGCTTAAACCCATACATGCTTCTAGAAGTCTAGTTGTTCTGACCCATCTCCTTTATGTCGATGACATTATTATGATCCTTAATGGGGGTAAAAAAATATCCTTAACCTCAAAAAGGTCATGTATCACTCTGAAGAGGTCTATGGTCAATCCTTTAGTTAGAATAAATCCTTTGTATTTTTTGGGAAAACCTTCCCTCCTTCTAGAAAAGGTTTTATCATTGAAAGTCTTAGCATAAAAGAGGGATCCATTCCATTTACCTATCTTGGAGTCCCCATCTTTTGGGGTAGGCCTAAATCTATGTATTCCAATGCTGTTGTGGATCAAGTGACTAATCAGCTGACCTTCTGGAAATGGAAATCCCTCTCCATGGCTGGAAATATCTACCTCATGAAATCCATAATTATCTCCAAAATGATTTACTCCCTGTTGATATATAAATGGCCTAATAGTCTTATCAAAAAATATAATGGCTACATCAAAAACATTGTCTATACTGGCAGTATTCTTGAAAGAAAGCTTGTTATTGACCGTTGGTTGACCTGCTGCAATCCTATTGAAAGAGTTGGTCTTGGTATTAAAAATATCAAACTCTTTAATGAGGATCTTCAAGAAAATCTCACCTGGAGGTTAATCAATAATAAATCTGACTCTATGGCCTTTCTTTATTACATATTTCTACAAAAAACATAAAAAAGGTCAGTCTATCTATCTCAATTATTCCCTCTGGCCATCCATTAGAAATAACTTTGTTAACTTCATGCATAACTCTAGATGGATGGTTAGTTTAGATTGAACTATGAATTTCTGGCTTGAAAACTGGAATGGCACCCCCCTCATTTCCATGTTATCTCCTGATGCCCCTTTGGATAACATCAACCTCACCATAAAATATGTAATGCACTCTAGTCTATCTAATATCCCTGATCACATTATTCATGTTGTGGACAACTACCCCTTCATAAATGGGGATGATTTCCTTACTTGGGAGACTTCTCACAATAGTATTTTGGATTCCAAAAACTTCTATAACCATTGTTTCACTATCTATGACCCCATTTTTTCCTGGTTGAAGTTTTTTGATAGGCCTTGCATTAAACCTTCAAGGATTAACCTTGTTTGGCACATTTCCCATAAAAGTATTCCTACATAGGTTTGTCTTCAGTTCTTTGGTGTCCAACTATGCTCTAAATGTAAATTATTCCATCAGCACAGGGAGGACACCAACCATCTTTTTTTTCTTGTGCTATAACCTCTGATCTTTGTAATTATGTTACTGACCTGTTTGACTGCAGATGATTATCCTCTAACTCCATTTTCTCTCAGCTAAAACATTGTGGGGAACTTGACTCTTTGCGACAAATCAAGAACCAATTTCTTTCTGTTGTTTCTGAGCTTCTAAATGTGATCTGGTACGATATAAGTGCAAGTATTCACAAAAATTACTCATTTAATCTTAATGTGGGTCGGACGAGGATTCTTATGGCCATTAGGGAAGCATCCCTGCTTTAGAAAGCCCACTGCGATAATTCAGTTGGGGACTTTGTGATTCTTCAACGACTCAAAATCGATGGCATATATACAAATCCAAAGCAATATCTTTAGGTGTTTTGGCAAGCACCGATTCCTGGATGGATCAAGATCAACGTATATGGAGCTTCCATAGGAAACCCAGGTCCTACGGGATGTGGGGCCATTTTCAGAGACTCTCTCAAACGATGTCATGGATGCTTCTTTAGGAGCTGTTTTAATGCCTATACTCTTGAAGAAAAAATGATGGCAGTGATTTAGGCTATAATTTTTTTCAATATTAAAGTATGGAACAACATCTAGATTGAAAGTGACTCCACCACCATTGTGCATGCTATTTTGAATGGGGTGATCCACCTTGCCTGGCCTCTTACCGCACTCTGGTTGAACTGCCTCAATTCTCCTCTTGAAATCAGATACATTGCCACCCATACATATCGTGAAGAAAACATGGTGGAGAATGGCCTTTCCAACAAAGGAGTCAACCAAGCTATGACATGGAGTGATACTTTCCTGTTTGACCTTCTCCATCACTTTGAAAGATATTGTAATAAGACACCATCATTCCGCTTCATGTAACTCATCTCTCTTTTTTTAATAAAGTGTGTCTTGGTCTCTGTCCATGAATTTACCTTAAAAAACATATATTACAACTATATTACACATGAATTTATATTTGTTAAAAAAATTATATTAAATAATTATTTTTAAAAAAAATTAAAAAAACAATAAATCTATACTTAGAATTCTCTAAGATATTACATTCTACCCCACTTAGAATGAATTTATCTCTCAAAATTCCTTCATCTACATTAGGAAAATTCTAAATTTTACTACATAAAATTTTAGGAAAAATAAGATCATAAAATCTCTATATTCTTAAGAATCATCTAGAATTTTATTTTCTTATGACCTTGAAAGAAAACGTCTAACTCTTAAATTATCCTTCAAAGAAAATGTCATAATCTCCAAAGTTATCTAAACCACCCTTTGATACCAAGTGTGACAGCTAGAGTACCATGCTTCTAGATATAGTATAAAAATAGTATATATTTTTTAAAAAGGAAATTAGATAACATATATTCCTTTTCAAAAACTAGGATCTTTTCTAGTTTAGGATTTAGAGAAAAGGAACAAACAATTACATCAAATTACAGTTTCAAAAATTAATAAATAAACATCTATTTGACTTCGCTCATGCCAACTCCTTAACAAAGTTGAACTCCTTTGTACCTTTTAATGAGCCTACGAAAAAAGTTTTAAAAACATGGGGTGAGCATAAAATTTCCCAATGAATGGGTTTTAAAAACCATTAAAAATCCTTTAATAAATAATACACAAAAAGCTCTTTCAAAAAAATTTATTTTATATCAAATATAATAGAGTTGATAAATACCTTCCAAAAATATAAATCTAGGGTTTTGAAAATATATAATATTAAAAAAATACATTTCATGAGCCTTTGAAAATACATATCACTTTGAAATTCTCCTTCATTTTAAAAAATAATAACTTTGAAAAATCATATTTCTTTGAAAAACTATTTATTTTCAAAATATAATAACATTTGAAAATATATATTTATTTTAAATCCTAATTCAATTCAAAATATAATAAATTTTGAAAATACATATTTCTTTGAAAATAGCCTTTATTTCAAAATATAATTACTTTTGAAAATGTACTAGGAAATAATTTTACATAATAAAAGAATCTTGTGATTTTTAAAAAAAAATATTTCTCAAGATTAGAAAACAATTCATTATGTCCACTTAGAGTATTTAAGGCTATCAAGGTTCCACCATCCTTGGAGGGTTGGGTTCACTCCCTAGATCCCTGTTATGTTTACAAAGTCCATGTTCCAAATTATTTTATAAAACATTTTGAGCATGATCTCTTTTTATTTTTCAATGGATTCTTTAACTTTTGAAAAGATAAAAATGAATACTTATATATATATTTATATATGTACATATATATAATACATATATATACATTTATAGGAAATCATTCACTGATAAGGAAGAAATAGAACCACATGGTAATAAAACATTATAAAATATGCATGGATTGTTAGTAACATACATATTTCATGGTCATGCCTATACATATGTTCTATATCCATAATTTTTATATGAAATTTTTAAAAAAATAAATGATTGGTTTAATATTTCAAAACACCTTTAAAATTTCTGAAAACAATATTAAATAAAATTATGATTTTTGAAACATGGGAGTTTGAACATAATAATTTTCCCTTGAAAAAGGGTATGTGAAATAAAAAATATATCAAAAAATATTTTTCTACGAGAAAAATACTTTACATAAACATAATATACATATAATGATGTTTTTTCATGAAAATATGATTTTTGAAATAAAATTATTATATAAAAACATTTATACATATAGTTTTAAGAAAGAATTTTGAAAATAATAAAATTATGTTTCATAAAATAATGGTTTTTGAAAATAATAATATAACTTTGAAAATTTTAAAATCCCCTTACTTGAAACTTTGAACTAGAATTATTTGGAATTTACCTATTTAAAACCATGTCATACAACCTTCCCCTAAGACTAAACTCAACCTCACACTATCTCTGTAACCTAAGCAACTCGCATGTTTTGTATTATATAGTCTAGAAGAGTGTATCTCGATGTAGATCTTAAGGGGAGGGATTATATTTACAAGCCTCAAATGTTTAAAAAATAAATCAATTATTTATTTAATTTTTTATAACATTATTTGGAAAGGCTTCCAAATAATGGTGGATTTTTACCTATATTTTTCTTCCCTATTAAGGAAAATCATATTTTGTTCTTATGCTCCTCTTTCACTCTATTTTTTTTATTTCATAACACTTAAGGAACATTATTTATTATGTGTGTATATATATATAAAATAAATATAATATATATAATATTTTTGAAAATTATATTTTAACATACCTTTTATAACTTATATATTTTTATAACATATAAATTTTAACATATATATATACATATGTCAACATGTAGGATATATATAACTTATATTTTCTTATCTATCTATTTTATTTTCATTCCCTTACATGTCACACACTTCCCATATTTATATATTGTTTTTTTAATTAATGTACTTAATTAATAATTATGTGTATATATATATACATATATATATATATTTATACACACCTATATATATATTCTAACATATATATAACACATATATATTTTAACGTATATATAACACATATAAATATATATATATATATATATATATTTAACATATAAATAAAATATATTTCAAGATATATTTTAACATATATATAACATGTATATATGCTTCAATGTTTATATATTTATATACCATATATATATATGTGGTTACTTACACCACACACCTCACACACCATTTTATATGAATATTATATATATATATATATATATATCTTTCTACTTTCTAGGAATAAGAGCCTTTCCACAAACTGTGGATCCTTTTTTGGATCTACATACTCATGCCTCAAGTGTGTCTTCACTTTTCTTTTCTTCTTTTAAACATTTTTTTGAAAAATACTTACTTCTCTTTCACCATATACATAAATATAAATATATATATATTATCATATTATTATTTATTTATACAAGAGACCTTATATATATTTATATACATATATATTGTGCACATATATATATATAGTAACTACCATTTTATAACTGTCTCTCTCTCTCTTTTATAAACATATTCTTAAATTTTATTCTTAATTATGTATATGTATATGTACACATATATATATTTACATACGTATATGGTTATATTTTGGCTGACTATATATATATATTAACATATTATTAATGTATATATATATTCTTATATATTTACAATCACTTAAAAGATAGTAACCACAAATTAAAAAAAAATAAAGGATATACATATATATTAATTATATACACTTATCATTATTTTTATATATAATTAAAATATAAAATTATTTAAGAATTAAAATGAAAATGGTGATTTATTCAAAAGTAATCATAATTTGAAAAATATAAAATTTCATATCAAAATAAATGTTATTTTAAATATTGAATACTTGTATTTATTTTATACAGAGTATGTTTTAAAAATAATATTATATACATCTGATAAAAAATGTTCACTTTTGACATTTTTTATTTCAAAATGTAATTTACTTATATTAAAACTAGATTACCTATCAATCTACATTTGTTACATAAATAATATTAAATAAATAATTATGAAAAATCAATAAAAAAAGGAAGTTGTGCTTATAATTTTCTAGGATGTTATAGGAAAACAAATCATCTTGATATATAATCTATAATTTTTTGCTTCATGTTATCCAACCAAAAAATGTTCCCTTAAATTCTTATACATCTTAGTGGTACCATTTTGTATAGAGAGATTCGAGTTATGTGCATTATCCAAAAAATATTTATTTTCTTAGGTATTTATGGAACACATAATATCTTTCTAAATTTCAATACACCATCTTCAAAAATTAAGGTTGATAATTTCCCATCATTCACGATTTTAATTTTCTTCTAAAATTATTCATCATAAGATTGAGATATTTTGATTTCTTTCTAATATATAATGTTTCCAAATCATTTGTTAAAGTAGTGATATATATTCCCCATTAATAATTCCCATATCTATATTTACTAAATACACGGGTATAGGATCCCTCTCAATCCTCATTTTGGTTAGAACTCCATGATCTTTCTAGCCTAATGCATCTTCAACCATATTTTCTTTCTTTGGGTGGTAGTGTGTTGAGAAATTATAATCTTTGAGTATCTTAAGACATCTCATTTGTCTCATATGGAGTTATTTCTATGAAAATGTTTATTTTAAGTTTTTATGATCCATATATATCTCACATATTTCACCATAGAGATAATTTCTCTATATCTTCTAAGAAAGGATTGCAGTTGCCAACTCAAGATCATGGGTTGGATAGTTTTGTTCATGAGTCTTCAATTGTCTTGATGCATATGTAATAACTTTATCATTTTAAATTAGAACAAAATTTATTCCCTTCTTTGATAAATCATTATATATCACAAACTCTTCATTTTTAGATAGTCGAGTAAAAATCAAAGCATTTAACAATATCATCTTCAGTTCATCAAAACATTATTCACATTCCTTTTTCTAAATGAACTTAACCACCTTACATGTAATATTGGTTAATAGGTTACACAATCAAGAAATTTTCTGAATTACTCGCTAATATTAATCTTCTAATCCAATGAAACTATGTACCTTAGTTATGTTCATTTGTTTAGGCCAATTATATGACTACCTTTTTGTTCATATGATCAACTAAGATTCCATCCTACAAGATAATATGACCAAAAAAAGAAACTTATTATTACCTGACATCACACTTACTAAATTTATCATATAACTCATTCCTTATAAGAGTTTCAAGAATGATCTAAAAGTAATTATCATGGTCCTAATAGTATTTATAATACACTAATATGTCACCAATTATTACCACACAAAAATCCGGATATTTTTTGAATTATCTATTTATTATTTCCATAAAAACATAGGTTTCATTAGTTAGTCCAAATAGAAATACTATAAACTCATAATTTCCATACCTCATTCAAAATGATATATTCGAAATTTATTCTTTCTTTACCCTCAATCGAGCATACCTAGAATAAATGTAAATCTTTAAAAAATATTAGGCTCTCTGAAGTTAATTGAATAATTCATAAATGTGAGGTATAGGATACTTTTTCTTTATTATAATAGTATTGATTTCCCTATAATCAATGCGTAGACTCATGGATCCATCTTACTTCTTAAGGAAGAGAATAGGGGCTCCCCATGGTGAATGACTAGGGAGAATAAATCATTTATAACATAAATCCTCTAGTTGTTTCTTAAAATACACTAATTCCATAGTGTCCATTATATAGGGAGTCTTTGATATTGGTTTTGTATTAGCGATTAAATCAATGGAAAAATCAACTTCAATGTCTAGTGGATGTCCAAGTAATTCCTCAGGAAATACAGAAAAATATTCCAATAAAATTGGTACATCCTCAATTTAAAGATTTCTTTATCCATCCCAAGATTGTATCTTCTCTTCTTCCCCAAGAATATCATCCAGTATAGCTACTGGCGATGGATCTAGACATGTCTCAGATGGTGATTTATTTACTATAAAGATAAGTAATTAAATATCTTCATCAAGAATCATAATTTCCATATTCTTGGAAAAAAATTATGAATCATATTTTTGAAATCTAGTCCATTCCAAGTATTATATCAAATTAAACCATATGTATGATAATATGGTTATAAAATAAATCATTTTTATGTGTCATAATAGGGAATTTCTGTCACATTCTTTTTTGTAGTGAGACTTCCACCAGGGGTTTTGAATGGAAACTTCCTTCTTAATGTGCTTGGGAAATATATAATTTTCATGTAAAACTTGGAAGATATAAAAGGGTGTGAGGATATAAAATTATGTAAATAATTAGATCAATTTGAATCTATTATTAATGTACATGCCACCACATCATTGGGTAATTCCACCTCAAGTATGGTGATTTCATATGCTTGTCTTTCTCCCCTTATCCTCTTCTATGGTAGATTCCCATGACTCTTGGGGAATTTGTTCGCATAGTTATCCATCTCCTTATAGTTGAAACATTTAATTGAAGAAGTTTTCCATTTTAATTTTGTAGACTAATGACCCTTATTTGAACATTAATGATAAACTCCCAATCCCTTTAAGATTTTCCCAAGATATCATTTCTATAGTTCTTAGAAAATAAATATTTATTTGTTCTCTTATTCTTCTTTAACACATTCCCTTTTTATTAATGCTCATTTAACCTATTATTTTATTTATTTCCCTTGAACATATATGATCTAGTGAATTACTTCTCTATTTTGATAGTTATAGAACCTTTTCATCATATGAAAAAAAGACAAGAATCCTTTGGATACTTGTCTTAATCATTTAAAATAAATGGTTAATATTACATGATTTGTTTCTTATATAATATATAGTATACCTAGATATCTTTTTAATGATATCCTCATAATCAGCGACACACTCTTCTTCATTTTTCATTAATATGAGGAAATGTCTCTTCATTTCAATTCATTGTTCATGAGGGAATTATTTTTCTAATAATGTCTCCTAAAAGATTTATATTCCATGGGTTCTATTTCCTCTTACTCCCTAGTATTCTGGATTAATAACCATTGTTAATCAACATCACATTTGATAAAATATACTAAAAGTTTAACCTTTTCCTTTTCATCTCATCCCAAGGACATAAATATCTTCTCAAGAGAATTCATCCATTGCTCAGCCACCATTGGATTTGTAGTATCACCAAATAATGGGGGATTCTATAATATGAAGTGATCTAATATTAGAGAATCATGTTATAGAACAAAAGGTTTCTACAACCATCAAGGTTATTTTTTCATAACCTGATTAAGCTTCCTAAATATAGCCATTATCCTCTCATTTCTGATATCAGTTGTGCTGGATTTCTTAGTAAGGAAAGATATACATTATCCATGAGTATTTATACCCTTCTTCCTTCTAGGAACTATTCCTAAACAATGTAGTATACTAGATTAACACATAAAATTATTCATTTTAATAATAATGTATAATTCTAAATATGGTGTAACACTTAACATAAATTAAAACATTTATTCATTGTGAATCTCAGAATCATAAACTTGGTTTATTTAGGGATATCGTTATTTTCAAATCCTTCATAATAGTTTGTAAATAAATTTGAATTATCTTAATTGTATCCCCAAGGAGTTTCAAACTAGGTGCACGGTAAGGCCCATTTTCATTTATCAGGTGATGATTAGGTCAATCTTAATTCATCCTATTTGGAGTTATTACACCTAGGTACATCTATTCTAGAACTATTTCCACATTTAATATTCAAAAGGCCACACAATCTATTCTTTATCAAAACATTAGGATGTTGTTATATACCTATCCTGAAAGTATATAAAAGGGTTTTGTTCCCCAAAATATGTTTTCCATGATCTAGGTGCTATGTTTTCAACTAAAATTCATCTCTACCAACTGTAATGAACCCACCTCAAGTAAAACGGAGTCGGAGCATACTTTATTACATTGGCATAAGATACAAGTAATCACATCTTAAAGGACCAAATAAATTAGTTATATTGAAGAACCAGATACATACATGATACCCATTCTACATTGGGAATAAAAATGAAACAAAATATATAACAAAAAATGATCTATATCTTTGAAACACATTCAAATATTTCTTCTTCATATCCTGGGGAAAGGAAATAAAATAAGGGTGATCTCAAATTCTTAGTAAGGGTTACATATAATGGAATCTATTATGAATCAATAAGTAATAATAAATATGTAAAGGTAAATAACTAAACATTCATTCCATTTAATCACTAAATTAACTTTTATAATTTGTAAAGGAATAATCAATATAGTAAGGTAAATAACTAAAAATATTACAATTTAATCAATAAACTAAGAATGAAATGCACCTGGATATGATATCAGTTCAAATATAACATGAAAAATAATAGTAACTAAATTCTCAATGATGGAAATTCTTATTTATTATACATCATAATATTAGGCATCATGATATCAGGCATCGTGATACCTCTATTGTCAAGATGTTTTATGAGACTGTTTAAAATTGTTGGTAAAAATCCATCTGATTTGGCCAACTGATTTGTCTCATGAGACATGTCAATGCATCAAGGGGATAACTATAATTGGGCCCCACATATTAAAGAATTTTCAAATCATTACCCATATATCGAATAATCAATTTAATTTATGAATTAATATTCCATATCATCAAATATTAGTATTGAGTAAGGATACAAAATTATCAATATTTCCCCATTTAATTTAATAACTTTAGTAGTAAACACCATATGTAAAAATTGTATATGGTTTAGGAAATAATCATATCCATAATACAATAATTTTTTTATTTAATAGAAATGTAATTTCTAATAAAAATGATCACAAGAAAGTGATTTTTTTAGAGAAAGTAAACAATCACAAAAGAAAGTGAGATAATACAATAAATTATTAACCTCTTTGGTAACTTTTAAATTATAACCCCATGAAGAATAAAATTTAAGAAATAATAATTATGAATAAATAGGTATTCATGTTAAATACATCAAATGGGGTATATATGCACCACATAAAATTGAATATGTGTATATTAACAAATATATCTCAATGAAATGGAACTCGAGATGAAATATCTTACCACTTAGTAATGTTTAAATAAAATATCATTGGATGAAATAATTCAAATTGAACCATAAAATACCGTGATGTATGAAGGATTCAATATATTATATGGAAAAGGGGTAGTATGTACACCATATAAATGAAATTAGGTTCACAAAAAATTATGACTTGATGATGGGAAATTGAGATGAAGTCTCTTACCTCATGATTTCATTTAGTTGAAAATTATTTAACCTCAAGTATAATGTATTTAACCATGTAATTTATTTATATAATAACCATAATCAGGTCTATAATATCATATATTCTCCTATTATATCATGTTACCACTCGTTTGTTAATAATATTTCTTTATTTGCATTATTTTTTGTGTTAATTTCCTAGATTTCACATGCGTGTTTTGTCAATAATGTTTCAGTTAAAGTACATAAGATATAAATAAATCATCTAAATAATGATAATAATGTTATAAATATAATATTTACTCAGTATATACATTATTAGAACTATTCTTGAATGTTGGGAATGGAAAATGAATCACATCACTTCATGGATACAGTAGGTTATGTGTATGCTCATGAAAAGATGTCATTCCCTTAATGGGTGAAAGGGTAAGTAAGTGTATGATATATTAATTTTTCATAACTAAAATCATGTCATATATATCACATATATTAATTAAATTTATCATTATTACCTTTCAGTTAAATCATAAGTGAAAAATGAATCACATCACTTCGCAAGGTGGTAGTCCACTATACAGACGAGCGATGTTATTGTGTTTTAAGTGGAATAGAAAGTGAGAAGGTATGTAATAAACCCAACCCTAGAAGATTAGAGATGGTTTCAGATTTATTAAATTATAATAATATACAATTATTTTAATCCCATAGAAAAAAATAGTTTAGTAGTCTTGGTAAACTAGATACATACTTAAGTATTGCATTACATTTAAATACACAAATTATGATATTTTTTTCAAGAATATCAATTTTCCCACTATCATAACTCTTCATATCATTTATAGTAAACTTTCTAGATTCCTGGAAATGAAAAAAATTATTGATCTCAGATGTTTATTCAGAGTTCCATAAATTGGAATCTTTCAGGAATCAATAAGCATAATCAACATGTCAATGTAAGTAACTAAATGCATATTCCATTTAAACCACTTGACTGTCACGAATAGATATGTATTAATCTATATTTCAATTTAAATATCTAAAAAATAATACATTTAACCAGTAATTTAATTATCTTGATTAGATATGAAATAATCAATATGGAATGGTAAATAACTGAACACACATCTCATTTAAATAACATGAGTATTGTGAATAGAAAAAGGATTAATAAATATGGAAATCTAAATAATTGAAAACACAATCCATTTAATCAATAAATTGATAATGAAATATATCTAGAGATATTATCATTGTAAAAATATCATGGATAATAATAATTTAATTCTAAATGAATGAGATTCTTAAATATTGGACATCATGATCTCATGAATCATTATACCTCTATCATCATGACCTTTCACAAGATGGTTTAAAAGTATATATAGAAACCTATTTAATTATAGATTACTCATTCACCTAATAAGAAAAATGATGCATCAAGGGGATATATAATTTTCGGCCCCACATATCACTACATGTCCAAATTACTCCTCATATATTTAATAATTGATTTATTTCATAAAAAATGTGCTTTATCATGAAATACACGTACTGATTAAAGAATAAAGATTTATCAATATTTCTCTAGATAAATAGAAAAAATCAATTTAGAACATCGTTTTATAAATTATATATGTTTTAAGGAAAAAAATTATATGTGATAAATAATACGGATATTTAGGGGAAACTTAATTTCCAATGACTACATGAAAATGAATATTTCAAGGGAAAGTTATTAACTACAAAAAACCAATTCAAGAAAGTGAATGTCAACACATTCCTTGGTCAAAATTATCATAAACCATCCATATAATGTATAATTATGGTATTAAGACAACATATCCCCAATGAAGTTTAAGTAAAATAATGGGTAGTTGTTGTTGATGAATATAAATACCATAAAAACATCATTAAGAATATTCTTCAAGAAAATATCATTTTTCCTATGAAAATATTTTTTTTAAACTAAATTTCAAAAAGTATTTTGAGAAAAAATTTATTTGAACAAAAAATTGAAACTTATAAAGGGATCTTTAAATCATTTAGTGGTCATAACAGAGGGTTATTCTGTACATGTCGTACACATTAAAACAAAGATTCCTTTCACATTTTCTTTAAAATAGAAAGAATAATTATTTGTAAAATTTCATTATTATTCCTTTAAAAATTTAAAAAGTAAAACTTGGGTAAAATTATATTTAATAAATCATTTGGAGAATTTTTAAAACATTTTTTACAAAATTTTCATAAAACATGGTTTTGGAATAAAAATTATTTTCGATTGAAGAGAGAAATGGAGTCAGATTTTGTTAAAAAAAATTTCCTAATAATTTTAAGTATCAAAGAGTAGTAAATAGTAATATTAATTGAAAATTGAATTAATAAACATAGGATAATAAAATTAAATTGTTTTATTAAAAAATGATCAAATAATTTCTTTCAATGTAAATTCAATCATAAATAATTCTGATTAAAATGAGATAAAGAAATAAACCCTTACAAATATCATAACATTGAAGTGAGAATTAACCAATAAATAGATTATACATATCAAATTTAAATCAACATAAAATTATTTTAAATACCATATAATATATTCAAAAACCATTACACCCATAATCTTACAATATCAAATAAAATGGGGAAGTAATATAACCAAATGAAAAAAAAATGAGTTATGAAATTATTTACCTATTGGTAATTATAAATTCAAATCCACTTGGATGAAATAATTACAATTTAAAAATAAAATTCTATTAATTATTATTGAATAATTATAATACATGTCAATGGACAAGTATATACACCTTATTAAATTCCATTTCATTATTACTATTATTTTGAGTGATAAGTGCAATTTTTTCTCATGCATGTTTTAACGTGAAAATTATTATTCATGAGAATTTTATGATTTCATATCATATTGATGATTATATTAGTGTTGTAAATAAAAAAAATTTGTTAGATATAATTTTAGAATCATTATTTAAATTTGAACATGGAGAATGGATCACGTCACTTTGTGGAGATGGTAGGTCATATATATGAATGAGTGACGTTGTCGTTTATATAACGAGTGAAAGGTTAAGGGGTTAGGTGATATATTAATTTTATATATTAAATATCATGTCATATATATATAATATATTAATTAAATTTATCTTTATTATATTTTATGTAAATAGTAAGTGAAAAATGAATCAAATCACTTCATGAGACGGTAGTCCTTCGTACACCTGAGTGACGTTATCGTATTTCAAAAATCATGGAATATAAGAAGGTATATGTGATATTATAATTATAAAAGTATAATAATATCATAAATATCATATTAATATGTTAAATTCATCATTTTATCCATCCTTGAAATGTGTTTATGGAAAATAAATTATATCGGTTCACAAGGCAGTAGTCCGACATACACACAATCGACGGATTCATTTCCCATTTTATGGAAGAGGAGATAGATATTGGTTATAACCTTAACATAATAAATTATTATTATATGGATTATAATTTTGTTATTATATAATTATCTTTTAACAATATCTAAAGGAGTTATAAGAAGAAACAAAATAAAAACACCCATTTAAGAATGTTACCTATTCTTAGAACAACTTCTTTGGGTTTGAACCAATATCATTCCAAGGTTGGATTTCAGAAGAAAAAAAATTGGGATATGGGATGTTGTTATTGGAGTATGGATATGATTTATTTCAGGTATTTTCTAAACCAAATGGATTTGGAAGTGTGAATAGGGGTAGAATGGGTGGCTGAAGAGGGTGGGAGAAGGGGTGGCCTTTTATAAGTGGGGGAGAGGACGGGTGCGGAAGTTTTGAAAAGATTTAGTTACACACATATTTTTATCATTAAAAAAGCATAAAAAATAGTTAACTATATAACATTATAGGTGATACAGTCAAATAATTTCCATGAAATAGTTTTTGGACAAGTTGGTAGGTTATTTTAATCTGTATCTTTTAAGTTTAACCCACTAGTAAATCAGTTTTTACTTTAACCATGATAATTAATTTTTACTGCTTTTGATATTAATAATGGTAAAAAAAATTATCTTACCTTATTATATAATATAATTTATTCTGATTCCAAATAAGAAATCCATATTTTCAATTAGTGAAAGAATCTAATTTAAAATTATACCTGTAGGCACGATGAGAAAGGGGGTTCCCAAAGATAAGATTCTCATAAATATAGAATAATTTAATATCCAAATTCAATATAAAATTGATTAAAATGATATAAATTAGTTAAGTTTAAATATAAAAAACTAATTTTAATTTATAACCTATTTATAATATAATTTAAAATTATAAATTATTTAAATGAATAATAAGTTTTCAATAAAAATTAGTATTCTTCACTATTCAAAAAAAACATAAAACATTTCAGAAAAATAAAAAAAAATCACCCTAAGATAATTTAGATATGTTGATTTAAAAAATTAAGTTTTATTTTTAAAATTAATTTTCTAAATGTTGAAAAAAATCAATTTTAAATTATGTTCCCAAAGCGTGATTATACTGCCTTTTAAAATAAAATACAGTTTTTTAGAAAGAGTTTCTTTTTCTTTTAAATGAATATTATTTTATTTCTAATTAATAGATAACCATAGTTTTCATAATTTAGTTTGTACAATTCATACCTAAAGATTTAATGTCTTGTTTATAATGATATACTATATTACAGTTTATTTAGGCTTGGGGTTGTGTGTATCTCAAACTATCGAAGAGATTAAATTTATTTATAAAGAATTATATCATAAAGTCACAAGGTTTTCTATTCTATTATAATCTTGGTGTTTTGTGTCATAAATTTTATCAAAAATGATGTTTTTTATTTTAAAATATTGGGGTGTTACATTCTACTCCCTCAAAAAAATTGTGTACTTGCAATTTATTCTTGATCTCAGAAATTAAGGGTTTGACATTTGAAAATATCTTTATTATAAACCAATATCATAAAAAGAGTTAACAAAACATCCCCTTAATAAGATATAAAGGGAATTAAATACATTCCTATGGAGTAACACATAATTAGGTTTATATATAGGATAACATTAGTTTCAATTAACTATATGTACATGGAATATAATTGTAAATAATTATAGAGACTGATAGAGATAATTGATCACAGGAAAGTAAATGATCAATGAAAAGTAAACGAACTCAAAAAAATAAATTTGTAATGATTTAAAAGTCCATTTGATTGATAAAATATGAATTTAATAGCATAATATTTTTTCAAGATCCTTTTTCTAAAGTTGAGGAATTATTTTACTATCTATGAATATAGGGAAATATACTTACTTGTTATCTTTCTGTTTCATAATAACAATTTCATCCTATGGTCATGCCTCGATCAATTTCCAATTTTTCACTTACTCTAAGAAATGAATATCCAAAAATTAATTTTTATTCCTGAATTACTAAAATTAAATTTTATCATATATTAGGATCTATAAAATAGTGACTAGTAATTTTTCCTATTTCTAAATATTTTTCAAAACTAATATGGTTAGCATATGTTATACATTAATATCTAAACCTCAATAGTAACCCCACTGGTTCATCATTAATATTTATTCATAATTTTTTTAAGTGAAACCAATGACATTCTAATCTATAAATCATGTAGTCTAGTGGTAGGTGCAACTTCTATATCTCCCTTCTGTTGTGGGTTCAAGCCTTGTATACTTGATGAATGAGATGGATTTTTACCCAGCACACAAGTTTTTCTTTTTCTAAAACCATATTAATATAATTCCTATAACATTACCAAAGTTTAGTCGACCATAAATACCTAATAATTAAAGATAAGATAAAATATAGAGGTTTCCAATACTTTTAAAAATATTTTCAAAAAAAATGAAGGTTATTCCTCCTAAAATTAATTTTTCATATACTATACCAATAGGTTGTATTTCTTTAAATGTTTTTCAAAAATATACTTAATCTTATAATATTCCTACCACACAAATTTTGAAAATGGTTGTTTAATAAAATGAACTTATTATCAACCTTAAACTCATAAAACTGTGATGGTATCAATAACTCTTAAGTTAATAAATAAATATATGCTTATAAAATTTAACACAATCATTAGATGTTTCATGATTATTGTAACCAAAATACCATTGATAAAATTACTTCTAAAATTTTATTTTTCAATCCCAATACATAAATACTTCATCTATTTTATTTCAACATAGGTTCATCCTTGGGATAGGGGTTACCTTTGGAAGAGGGAATTGACTCAAATAATTCCCAGGTTCCCCACATTTAAGACAAAAAACTATAAATTGATCCCTATGATGAAATTTATTTCCTTTACTTGTACTCTTTATTTTTACTCGTAAATTCATTAATTTATTCCCTTTTTTATATACATAAATAATTTTATTATTTCATTAATTCACATTCATAGGTGTTTCTTTCCACATTTTTTGACAAAAGGAAATCAATCCTTCTTTCCTCAATGGTCACCACCACTCAAGCTCTTTGATAACTCCCTTTTTCTCTTTTTTTTAGTCCTAGAGTTGGTATAGGTATATTTTTTGAATCATATTTTGGGATAATTTATTAGGCATAATTGGGATATATTTCACTCCTTTCATCATCCCATTTTTCTAATCATAGTGATTGTTTTTTCCTTTATATTCAATATTAACATGATTCCTTTGGGTTCCAAGAATTGCCTAAAATCAAAAATCATAGTGTGATAAACAATAATCATAGTGGGAAAATCATATAATCATTTATAGGAATTATAAATCATAAAACCTTCTTTTTAATATAAGACACCTTAGTTTTAACCTATATCATTCATTCTCATCATCCATTCAAATCCTTCATAATGTTTTGTGAAGAAAATTTGAATTATCCAAATTATAACCCCCAAGAGTTTCAATATAGGTACATAGTAAGGTCCATCTTCGTGTACCAGTTAATGCTCGATTCAAGATCGATGCACCTTTTTCATATTTATTACCCCTAGTTATATCTGTTCTAGAACCATGTCAACTTATAGTATCTATAAATGGATTTATTTACATGAAAAACCACATAACATCTAACCTAGAAAAACATTAATATGTTTTTATATACTTATAATTAGATTCTATCATATGGTTATGTTCTCGAATTTAAATCTAGTTCTTGATGTTTCTACTAAACTTCTTCTAATACCAACTGTAGTGACCCTAACCCCTGTAGCCCGGATCTAGTGTTTCCTTTATTACATTGGAATAAGAGACAAGGAATTTCATCCCAAAGAACCGAATAGTTTATTAGTCTTGGATAACTATATAAACTCTTTATTATTGCATTACATTCGAATAAAAAAATTACAACATAATTTTTTTCAAGAATATTATTATGCCCTTTATCATATCATTTCATATCATTCAAAGTATACTTTTTTTATTCATAGGAAAGGAAATAAAATATGGATGAGCTCGGATGCCCAGTAAGAGTTATGTATAGTAGAATCTACCATGAATCAATACGAATAATCAATATAGAAAGGTAAATAACTAAACACACATTCCATTTAAACAACCTGACTATCATGAATAAATATTGCGTAATCAATATGGAAAGGTAAATATTGGAACACACATTCTATTTAATCAATAGCTTGACTATCCTAATTTGATAAGTAATAATAAATATATAAATATACATAACTAAATACACATTCCATATAAATAACAATAATATCATGAATAGATATGTCTTAATCAACATGGAAAGGAAAATAATTAGAAAACATTACATTTAATCAATAAACTGAGAATGAAATTCATCCAGAGATAACATTATTGAGATAATATAATGGATAATAATAAATAAATTATTAATAAATTAAATTCTTAATTATTGGATATCATGATCTCATGAATTATGATACATCTACCATCAATTCCTTTTACAGGATGATTTAAAATTATAGGTTGAAACCTATTTAATTCAAGCTTACTGGTTCACCACATGATACTACTTGTATATTTTGGGGATATATACTTCAAATCCCCACATCAAAAAGTATGTCCAAATCATTCCTCATATATCGAATAATCAATTTAATTCATGAGAAATTTTCATTATCATCAAATATCTTTATTGAGTAAGGAATATATATTTATCAATATTTCCCCAGATAAACAAATAAATTTAAATATAGAAAACTATATGTATGAATGATATACGGTTTAAGGAAAAATTGTATCCATGATAAATAATATTTATATTTAGGAAAAATTTAATTTCCAATGATTATAGAAAAGTGATTATTTTAAGGAAAAGTTATTGACTATAAAAATGAATCATAAATGTGAATTTCTATACATTACTTGGTGAAAATGATCATAAACCATCCATAGAAAAATTAAGGATAGTATCAATATAACATAAACCTAGTGGATTATATGTAAAATGAATGGTTGTTATCATTGATGAATATAAATACCATAAAAATTTCATTTTAACATTCTTGAGGAAAATATCCTTTTTATAATGAAAACTAGTTTTTAAAACTAAAATTTAAAAAATTATTTGGAAAATTATTTTATTTTAAAATAAACTTTTAGAAATATAATTTAATATTTAAAACATTAAGTGGTCATAACTACAGGAAATTCCATTCCTATCGTACACATTAAAATAAATATTCCTTTCAAATTTTCAATAAAATCCAAATGGACCTTATCTGTAAAATCACATGAAGACTCCATTACAAACATTTTTTAAAAATTAAAAAATTGTTAAAAATTAATTTAATAAATAATTTGGATAATTTTAAAAAAATAATTAGAAAGCATGGTTTTGGAAGAAAAATGATTTTCGACCAAAGAGAGAAAAGAAGTAAGGTTTTATTAAAAGCATTTTATCAATCATTTTAAGTACCAAAGTGTGGGAAAATGGTACTATTAGTTGAAAAATTCATGAATTATAATATGAGAATAAAATTAATGGGTTTTATTATGAAATTATCCAATAATTTCCTTCAATTCAAATTCAAGCATAAACAATCCCGATTAAAATGTGATTGTGAAATAAACCCTTACAAAGATTATAAAATTAAATTGAGAATTAACCAAAGAATCTATTATGTATATCAAATGTAAATCCAAATAAAATTAGTGTATAAAAAACAAAATATATTCAAAATTCATTACACACATAATCTTATAATATTAAATAAAATGAAGAAGTAATATATTTCAATGAAAAGAAATTGAGTTATGAAATTCTTTTCCTTACCTCAAGTTTACTTTTGGTTGAACATAATTTAAGCACTTGTATAATGGTTTTAATAATATTATTAATTTATACATGAACTATGTTCATATTTAAAATATAATATATGATCCTTTTATAACATCTTATCTCCCTTTTGTTAATAATTATTCACTATTACTATTGTTTGGAGTGATAACTGCCATGTTTTCTCATGCATGTTTTAACGTGAAAGTTATGGTTATATCATATAGTTCCATAATCTAAATAATTATATTAATGTTATAAATATAATTTTTAAATTAGATAAATTTTTATAATCATTATTTAAATTTTAACATGGATAATGGATTACATCACTTTGTGGAGACAATAGGTCATACATCTGCATAAGTGACATTATCATTTTATTAAAGGGTGAAAGGGTAAGGAAGTAAATTAAATATTATTTTTATAGAATAAATAAAATTTCATATATAACACATATATTAATTAAATCTATCCTTATTATTTATATGTAAATACTAAGTGAAAAACAAATCACATTGTGTCGTGGGGTAGTAGTCCACCGCACACACGAGAGACGTTATCGTATTTTGAATGAAATAGAAAGTAAGAAGGTATATGTGATATTATAAATATATAAGTATAATAATATCATCAATATATTATAAATTTGTTAAATCCATCATTATTTCCAAGCAATAAAGATATTGATGGAAAATGAATTACCTCAGTTCGTGAGGTGGTAGTTCGTCGTACACATAATTGACGATTTCGTTTCCGTTTTGATGGAAGAGTGGGTGTATATAGGTCATTATATTAACATAATAACATATCATTATAAGTAATATAATTATTTTATTATATAATCATGTTTTAATAAAATTTTAAGGAGGTTTAAGAAGAAACAAAATAAAATTGATTGTTTAAGAATGCTACCTCTTCTTCGAACAACTTCTTTAGGTTAACCAAAAGCATTTCTAGGTTGGATTTATGATAAAAACAAGGGATATAGGATAGTTTATAGGGGAGTAAAAAAGTTATTTTGGTATAAATTCATAGAAACAACTGGCTTTGGAAGTGTAAAGAGGGGAGGAGAATGGGTGTCCCTTTATAAGTGGTGGGGAGGACACACATGGAATTTTTGAAAATATTCAATTACACCCACGTTTTTATCATGTTCTAAGCCTCCAAATTTATTCATTATAAATACTTAGTGGTTATATGGTCTAAATATTTCCATACAATGGGTTTTAGACAAGTTTCTTGGTCATTTTAACACTTCTCTTTTTATTTTAACCCCCCCCCCCCCCCGCAAATCAGTTTTTACCGTAACCATGATATTTAATTTTTACTACTTTTAATATTCAAAATGGTCAGAAATTTATTTGATATTATTAAATAATATAAATTATTTTTATTCCAAATATTTAATCTGTTTTTAAAATTTTAATTCATATAATTGGCATAATCCAATTTAAATTATTCCCACAAACACGATGAGAAAGCGGGTTTCTAAAGAGAAAAGCCTCATAAATATAGAATGCTTTAATATGAATATTCAATATGAAATTGATTCAAATGAAATAAATTAGTAAAATTTCAATATAATTGAACTAATTTTACTTTAAAATAAATTTAAAATATGTTTTATCCTTAAAAATTATTTAAATGAAAAAATGATTTTCATTAAAAATTAGTATTTTCACTATTCATCAAAAAAGTGAAACATTTTCGAAGAATTCCAAAAAAATCACCCTAAGATAATTTTAACATACTTATTTTAAAAATGTAGTTTATTTTTGTCAAATAATTTTTCTAAAATTTTTTAAGAAAGAATTTTATTTTTTTGTGCAAATCATGACTAAACTGCTTTTTAGAAAAAACATACAGTTTTTAAAAAACATTTATTTTTATTATAAATGATTCTTATTTTATTTATAATCAATATATAACCATAATTTTCATAATTAAGTATATATTATTCATACCCACTAATTTATCATATAGGTTATAACGGTATACTTTATTATGTTTCATTTAGTCTTAGGGTTTTGTGTGTCCCAAGCTATCGAAGATGTTAAATTTATTTAAAAACATTGATATCGTAAAGTCCTGTTGAGTTATATTATCTTATATTCTTGGTGTTGTGTACCATACAGGTTATAGAACATGATATTTATATTTTAAAATCTTGGGGTTTTATAAGGTATATGTGATATTATAATTCCATAATTACAATTATATCATAAATATTATATATATATATATATACACAAATTAAATCTGTCATTATATCCAACCATGAGAGGTGTTAATGTAAAATGAGTTATGTTGGTTCGCAAGGTAGTAGTCAGCCATACACACAATCAATGATTTTGTTTCCCATTTGATGAAAGAGGATATTTATATAGGTTATTCCATTAATATAATAATATCATTGTATGTATGAGATACTAGTTTTATTATACTAGCATGATTGAATAATAATTTATGGACATGGGATAAGAAATAAAATAAAAATGATCATTTAAGAATGTTACCACTTCTTTGGATGGCCTCTTTAGGTTTGCACAAAAAGCCCTAATATGATGGATTTATGGCCATAACAATGGATATAAGATGTTGGGAGGTGAGTAAGGAATTTATTTCATGAGGGTCTGGTCCAACCAGATGGAATTGGAAGTGTGAAGAGGGGAGATAGGGGTGGCATTTTATAAGTGGGGATGATGACATGTAAAGAATTTTTAAAAATAATTAGTTACACCAACATTTTTATCATGCCACAAGGCTCCAAAATGGGTCATTATCAAACCTTATAGGTTATAAGGACAAACTATGGCTATCCAATGGGTTTTGTGCAAGTTTTTAGGTTATTTTAATCCTTAACATTTTAGTTTACCCCATGATAAATCATTTTTTACCTAAACCGTGGTAATTAATTATTACTAGTCTTATTATTCATAATAGTCAAAACCTTATTTGAAATTATTAGATAATATAAATTATTTTGATTCCAAATATTGAATCTACTATTACAAATTCATTTCATAGAAGTGGAAGAATACAATATAAAATTATACCTGCAAACGTGAGGAAAAACATGTTCCCAAAGAAAAAAATTCATAAGTATATAAGGTTTTAATACTAAAATTAAATAAAAAATTAATTCCAATAACCTACATTGTATTTATTATAATATAGTTGAACTAAATTAATTTAAAATAAATTTAAATTATAATTTATCTTTAAAAATATGTTAAATTAAAAGGAAATTTTCAATAAAAATCAATATTTTTTATTATTTATCGAAAAATGAAACTTTTTAGAAAAATATAAAAAAATCTCACAATGATAATTTTAATATTATGATTTCAAAAATTAGGTTAATTTTATCAAAAAAAAATTCTAAAAGGTTCAAAAATAATAATTTTATCATAAGTGCGTAAGAAGTGATGAAGCCATTTTCTTTGGAAAATTATAGTCTTTTAGAAAGCATTTATTTTTTATCTTAAAGTGATTTTTATTTTTTTTATAATCAATATATAACCAATGAAAGTGTGTAAACTATATATTTTTCATAATTTCTTTATTCTTATTCATAACATCCAATTTAACGGCTAGGTGATAATAGTCATGTTTAAATAATATTTTAATAGAGTATTTTCATTTAATCCCTTTGTTTCATGCATCAAAATATATCAAAGAGTTTGGATTTATTTAATTGAAAATAAATCATAAATTATGTAAGTGTTACATCTAAGATCATGGTTTCCAATATTATTCATTTCATTCATTAAAAATTATTTTATTATTATCCATGACATTATTTCAATGATATTATCCACAAATGAAAATTATTGTAAAGTTATTAAATAAATGTCATGTGTGTTAGTTAATTACATTTCCATGTTTATTATTTCTTATCTAATAATGATACTAACATTATATAAATGTCTTATCTATTCATGTATTTACCTTTACACATTGATTATGGTTACTGATTCATGATAACTTCTACTTAACATAACACTTAGTATGCATATGATCTCACCCTTATTTTTTTCATTCCCCATTATATATAGATGGAATCTTTGAATGAGATCAAGGATGAATAATTTTTAAATTTTTTATGTTGTATTTCATGATTTCAACTATAATTCAAGACTCAAGTATGTATCCATTTTACCAAGACTACTAAACTATTTAGTCATTTAGGATGTCATCACTTGTATCTACCACCAATGTAATAAACTATACACTATCTGTAGGATACTATGGTCAAGGTCTTTAGAATTGATAACATAGTATGTTTAGTAGAAACCTTGGGAATTAGATTTAGAAAATCATAAATTATGGAACATAACCTTATCATAGACATTGAGGATAAGTATATAATAACATCCTAATGTTTTGGTGAGTAAAATATTATATGGATTTTCTTATTAGTTAAACCATGTTTAGATACTGAAGGTGTATATGGTTCAAAAATATTTTTACCTATGTAATGACTCATATTTTCTATGTATTATTTTTTGAAATTTTATGGATTATTATTGAGATCAGGCGTTGAGATAGCATATGATTATGAGGCATGGTGTTCCAAGAATAAATATTTGAAATACATTAAATATATTAAATCGAATGCAGTAACAGTTTTCTTGAAAAAGTGGAATAAAATCTAAATGGAAGCTCAAATTAGAAATCTGAGGGAACTGTTTAGTTCAGAATGTGGTTTTTACCCTAGGCGTGACTTAACCTTGGTCAGTGCGAGTCATTTTTAAAAAAGTCGTCATGGGCATAGAAATTAATAACATAATTTAATAAATTATTTTGTTTCTAATTATTAATGAGGTGATTAACGTGTCATTAAATAGACAATTATAGAGAAATCCTAGGGTAATCCACATAGCCCTAGAACTGTTGGAGTTCCATTTAAGAGAAATTCTAAGGATCTCTCCCAGACGAATGGCAATTGGATCGTAGATCAATGATCTAAATGAAACGAAATCGAAGGATCTTACCAATGATCATGGTGTAGGATTTTTATTTACTAGCGATCAATCCAAATCAAGGTTGTACATTTGTTTGATTTTGATTCTTTACTAGTTCTTAATTACTATGATAATCTTGAATATATCAACAAATAGATTTATTCATAGTTAGATCGTCTTGTGGGATGGTTTATTTGTGGGGATTATTCAGGAGAATTTCTTCATGATTATTGATTTATTCATTATTAGTCTCAAGGTAATGAATCGATGTTGATAATAATATCAATCGATGTTTATTCCTATTTATTGTTCTTTAGATTTTCTCCCTTGATTCAGCGTTCATAATGGGCATTCTTCATTCGGCCCACAGTTCAACATATCTTGATCAATCAATCATTGTGCATCCATTTCTTGGCACAGTGATGCGATATTATAGATCTAGGATTAGAACAACACGATAGAGGGGAGACGATGGAATCAGTAACGAATCAGTTGGTTTTTTATACCCAATTTCAAGTTCTTTTGAGTTCTTTGGCACAAAATGAAGTAAAACTAGTAGATCCATTTCTGAATGGATTTGATGGCCGAAAAATTTTGTTTTTCAACGGATAGGCTTGCACAAGAAGGGATATTTGATTATCCAAAGCTATGTTTTCTAGATCGGTGGTCAGAGGAGCGGTTAGGTATGTGTGTAGTGGATATGGGATTCTAGAAAATTTTACATTACATGACATGTAAGTTGGATCTACACACTGTGTGGGGCCTCATTTGTGATGGATACGGTTATGGGAGATATTTAAGGATCACACAGTGTGTGAACCTATCACATGTTGTGTGACCTCTCCCTAATGACTTGGTGTATACCTTAAAGGGTACATAGACATGGGTTAGAGTACATGGGTTGGAACACACATTTCACTCCCTTACATGGACAGAACTTAAGACACGGTCCATTTACATAGGCAGGACCCGGGGTCAAGCGACAAGACATGTGATCCCTACTACATGTTGTGTACTTTATTATACATGGCTTGGAGACCTATTCCTCCATATCTTAGAAGAGTTTCATTAGTATTTGTTCCCATTATTATTTCCCTAAAGGTTAGTATGGAATTTCCTCTTACACATAGGACAGAGAACCCTTTAGCAATACTTCTTGGATATAGTCATTGTAATACCTCCATAAGGCCTGGAGTGGGATCCTCTATTCATATTCATACCCTAGGTGCAGTTTTTGGTTTCTTTATGACCAATACTACATGGTCATCGATTCTCTACTTTGCAAGTTAATCTATATTGAGTTTTTGGTATCACCCCATGGCCTTGGGTGTGGTCCTTATATGTGTATTGTATCTATTCGAACTTTAGAATGTAGTTTTTCATGATGAGACCGATGAGAATTACCTATCAGATAGACGTCATCAATTCTTTCATACTTAGGAATGTGCTCTCTCAGATGATTTCTTTGTGGATCCTTCGAGTTGTAATCCTAGGATAGCATATTATGGTTGTAACTTACCTCTATAATGTGTGTCTTTTATGAGTATATATGGATATTCTTGTTATATGTGTTGTACACATATACTTATGTAGAGAAGAATATTTTTCTTTATTGTATTATTTTTGGTTTTGGGGTGTCTTACTAGGTATTATTATACTCGCTCATGCATGGGATTTTCCCACACATGTCGTTTCTCATGCATACAATCGACAATTTAATAGATTCCTAGATGTACCAAGACTCGATGGTGTATAGTGAGACCGAACAGACCAGCGTGTGATCTTAGAGTATTCTAATAGCATCCCCTATTTTAACTTCATGTAGGAATTTTTTCAGACACTTTGTGTTTGGATTTTATTTGGCCCTGTTTACTTTACTTCCTGTCGTAATATAGTTGGTGATTTAGATTTATGCATGCATGGTTTTCCGATTGTTGTTTTTATACATTTCAACATTGTATAGGCTTCTAGATGTGTGTGTGTGTGTGTAGGTATTTAGACTGAGGTCTCCCATATTAGTGATATTCCTACTCAGTGTTAGTCATAACCCCCTGTATTATTAGAGGTAGGCTTGGGGATTCGCCACATCGAGCATACTAGGAGGAGTCTTGAAAGAGTGGTATCAGAAGAGTCAGTTATATCTTAGGACCAAGAGTCTGTGAGATTGGTTTGGGGAAACAATGTTAAGTGTTTTGAGTTTAGATTTCAAGGCAGAGACACCTGTGTTGGTGTGGAGACCAAAGTATCCATACACCAAGACTCAGATGACCTACTTTTTGACTCGGTACATAAGAACATTAGTTGTAAGGAAAATAATGGTGCATGCATCTTATAGGAATGGGTTATGGTTTCCATGTCATTCTTGACTAAGCTCTGTAGATATATTCATTGACCATGGTACATCTTGTTTACTTTCAAGATTACTTTGTGATGTATACCATAAAGGATTCGACAACATGATCATAAGGATAATCCCCTAAGTGATGAGGTGTTGATACAGGGACCAATTCTAGAGGTGCTACCTTCATGTGGTGCACTAGTTATACCACCACCTGTTGAGTAGGTAATCGTACCTACAGTACCAGTGGATGAGGTGCAGAAGATGAGTTCACTTCATGAGTTTTAGTGGTTTATTCCCCTTAGTTTTTGAGGTGATCCCGACCCACAAGCATCTGAGAACTGTCTTGATACAATGACCCGAGTTTTTCGTCTGGTCAGGACACCAGTAGAGCAGATGGTGGTCCTAGCGGAGAGCCTTCTTCATGGATCAGTAGGGTGATAGTGAGTTTTAGTTACCCAGACATACAATGAGGCAACCAGTTCTTTAGGGCTTGGACCATCGAGAGAGGCCTGCGTACATACATATGATCTAGTGTTATCCCCTTATGAATTTCTACATATGTTGGGGTTTTAGAGCGATCTTTTGTGGTTGAGAGTTTTCTGGCTGAGTAGATACAAAAAGTGGTTGTCGGTAGTGGGCATACTATAACAAGGACCTTAGCAGCAGGGAGTTGATTTCAGTATTACGGACCTAGACATTTGATATGTTTAAGGAGGAGGTCTCATGATAGAGGCTATACAGTTTAGGGATCTCAAAATGAGTCTAGTTAGTATAGGGAGAGGTGGTGCTACTCATGTGATGGAAATGGACATATTGGATGATATTTTTTGACCCACCATAAAGCTAATAGAGAGAATATTGATGGGGTGCCAAGGTGGAGACAACAGTAGGACCAAGTAGGTCTACAGGTTGGAGGATGTGTCATAAGAGCTAGGAGAGAAACGGGAGGTAGTAGAAATTTTGAATTATTACCACCACCACCCTCAGGTGTTCCATGCCAGACTCAGGGAGCTGGAGGATGGTGGTGGGGATAGCTGTAGGCGGTCATATATTATGACCTAGAGGCTCTAAAAATGACTTTAGGTATGATTTACGTCCTTTTTACCTTATATGTAGTACTGATATACATAGGTTCCAATCATTCCTTTCTTTCCACATATCTTGTTTGATATATAGAGATTCTGGTTGAGGCATTGGCTCAACCCTTTCCCTTGGAGACTCCTATTAGATAAGACCCAGTGATCACAGATTTATACCGATAGTGTAACCTGACTCTTGGGGGTGAGATTTTCTATTGGGATATATTAGTATCAGCAATTAGGCCTTCTTTTGTAATCATTGGTAAGGATTGGTTATCCATAGTTCATGCCCAGATTAACTATTTCAAGAGAAGTATATGTTGTTTCAAATATGATGTAATCAGGTTTTACTTTTTTAGTGAAAGGAAAACCTAAGCAATACAGGATGAAGTCAAGTATAGGAGGGTGAATTCAATTACTCATGAGTTGACTATAATGACCCTTGGTGCAGCAGATATTATGAGTTCCCAATTTCCTACAGTGGTGGAGGAGTATGAGGATGACTTCTCTAAGGATGTTCTAGGCTTACCTCCCCACCAATAGATACACTTATGCATTGATCTATGTCCCAAGTTGGCACCTATATCTACACCAACATATTTTTATGGCTCCTGTAAAGCTTTGAGAGCTGAGGGTGAAGTTGGAGGACTTGCATATAAAGGGTTTCATTAGAACTAGTTTTTCACCCTAGGTAGTCCCAATTTTGTTTTCTAGGATGGCAGATGGGAGCTTGAGGTTATGTGTGGACTACCGATGCTTGAACCAAGTGACCATAAGGAACAAGAATCCACTATTGAAGATCAATGAGCTCTTTTATTGGTTGATAGGGGATTGATGTTTCTTTAAGGTTGAACTCAGGTTAGGATATCACCAGTTGTGAGTACGAGATAAGGATATACTCAAGATGGAATTCAAATGTATTTGTAGTCACTATTAGTAATTGGTTATGCCCTTTTGCATGATGAATTCTGCAACAGTGTTGATGAGACTCATGAAATGGATCCTTCATCCATTCTTAGAACTATTCTTGGTAGTCTTCATCAATGATATCCTTGTGTACTTGGAGTCAGAGAAGGAGCATGTGAGACACTTATGGATAGTTCTAGACGTACTATAAGAGAATCAACTTTAGGGAAATATCTTGAAGTGTTAGTTCTGGATTTAGACGGTACAATTTCTGGGACATGTTATCTCAGTAGATGGTGTGGCAATGGACTCGACCAAGGTCAAAGTATTGTTAGCTTGGGATCCACCCAAGGTCATGGTGGAGGTGTAGATCTTCCTTGGGTTGGTAGGATATTACTGTATCTTCATACCAAATTTTCTCATGATATCATCACCTATGCTGGATTTGACTTCAATGAGGCATCCTTTCATGTGGAGAGAGAGGTGACGGTAGGCTTTTTAGCAGTTGAGGAAGAGTTTGAAGTGCACTCCCATTATTAGATTTCTAGAGGATGGTGTTGAGTACATAGTATTCTGTAATGCATTAGGAATTGGGATTTGATGTGTTCTGATGTAGTGGCAGGAAGTGGTTGCCTATGTTTATGTCAGTTGATACTGCATGAGTAGGACTATGCAACCCATGATCTTGAGTTAGAAGTGGTAGTATTCTCCCTAAATATGTGGTGACACTGCCTGATGGGAAAGCAGTTTACCATCTATTCTAATAATAAAGATGAATCATAACTTGAGGTAGAGTTGATGGCTAGAGTTCCACCAGCATTATGAATTTCAGATTTTCTATACTCTTGGGAACAGAAACATGGTAGCATATTCTCTTAGTAGAAGATGTTATTCGCAGGTACTGAATGAGACTTCGGAGTAGTTTACCTCATTGAAATTATCCTTTTTGGTTGGAGATGGAACAACTTACCTCCAGTTTATGGTTTTCACCCCTCTGTTTTTTTAGTGATTCAGGGAGGAGTAGATTAGTTATGTTGCCTATGAGACCCTACTTACTCTGATATCCAATATATATGCTCCTGATGGATTTTAAAAAGGTGAGGATCGTGTCATTATTTTCAGAGGAAACACGATAATACCAGTGATGTTGTAGACGGAGGTTTTGAAAGAGTTTCACACATCTTCTTTAGTGGTAAATCTGAGTGTGGAAAATCTATACTGGGACCTATGATGTTAGTTTTGATAGTCAGGGATGAATAAAGGAGCTGCAGAGTTTGTCTCTCAATGCCTTACTGGTTAATAAGTGATGGTCGGGAACTATGTTCTTGCAGGTTTATAGGTTCCAAGCGCAGTGGAAGCATGGTTGGGATGAAACCCAACTTTTACTTTTACCATGATCAATGATTATTTCAGGATCAATACGATGATGAACTCTAGTCTCCATGGAATAGAATAAAATATTTAGATAAAGAAGGAAGAGGCCAGATTCTTTTAGAGAGGATCTTTCACAACATGTTTTTAATTAATTTAATTAATTTCATAAAGAAAAATAATACATGAATCTTTGGTATTTTTATTCATTGATTATATTGATCATCTGTAATGACCCTTACAAATTATCTCATTGTGCTTGTAAGGATCCAAACTAGAATCCTTATAGCGGTGATCCATACGTGATCTGATGGCCTCTGGTCGACATTACTCGTTCTCCAGGTGCTAGCACGACAAAGCGAGTGTCTTGTGTCAGTCATTCTTGATCATTTGTTATTCGGCCTTGAAGAACATCTCTCATTATTGAGAGGGGTGGGAAGAGGATTCAAGAGAGAAATTGTTTAGCTTAAAAATTCTCAATTCACTGGGTGTATGATTTGGTGTTGTGTGGTGTCTAGCACAATAGGTGTACTTGTCTATTTATATGCATGGAACTTCAGTTATAATTTTTAATTTTATAACATCAATTAAATACATTCATGAACTTAGAGAAAACTCATGCTCATGATAATAATACCGCATCATTATTTATGGTGTGACAACTTGTGGAAAACAGAATTATAAATAAAATACTACGTCACAAAATAATAGAAGCATCATTATTATTTTAACCTATTCCAACAAGTTAAATAATTATTTACTATCTTAAAAATAATTATTTTACCACCAGACAGTCCTTGGTCTGCTCAAACTCCATTTCCATTTATTGAACACCTGAATAAATAAATAATTTATTCTCTTAAATAAATATTTTATTTACTAACTAGTAAATAAATATTTATTAAATGTTCAATAAAATAAATAAATATATTTAATTTAATTTATGTGATCACTTTAACTTGAATAAAATTATTCCACGGTCTTGAGAAAAAATATTTCTTTTATTAATTAAATTCAAATAGAATTTCACTAAGCCCACCAAAAACACTTAGTGTGTGACCCACTAGGATTATTTCTCGTTGTCATTAGGCGAGCTTGCCTAAATTCTAAGAGTACTATCTAGCAACGAGTCAAGGCACCCAAGAGAAAGAACATAATGTCAAAAAAATTACATCCACATAGGAACACTCACTGTGTAATATAATTCATTTGTCATAATATCTCATCAGGCAGGTTTAATGATGGTGTAATCAACTTTTATGCTTGATACATCATTCTTTGACTACCTGAAATAAACTCATCAGTACACCATGGCCATGGAATTTTGTGTGAAGGTTCTATTTCAATAAAAGGGTCGAGATATCAACTTCCATAAATGGAAGGGACAAATCCTTCCTCAACTTATTCATTAATAACATGCCACTCGTGACGCACCCAATGTATCATACTTACCACCAACTATCTGCATGATGGTTTTAGTCAGTAAATCAAATTGTGCGAGTTGTGACATGTATTAATGATAATATTAAAGTCTAAGGGTCATTACACATGCTCGTAGATAGAAATATCTAATGACACCAAAACATGCAGAATTCCTACTCATGGGTCTGTTCTCATAATCTCCTGTCTTTGAGATTATCAAGTGTGAACTTCATGAGAGTAAGTCTCATCTACTTAAGATTACTCACACCTGATTGTCTACATGCTATGTGTCTCATCATAGTATGTCATCAAACCATTGAAAAAATTTTAAGAATATTTTTATAGAATTTCAAGGTTCTCATCAAAGTGGGGAACTTCCATGACCTTATCAATACAAAAAATACTCTAGGACATTATTATATCATAGTCATGAAGAATAATGAACAATATGTAATAAGATATTTAATATTTAAATACATTAAATTTACATGTAATAAAAGTACAACCAGTTGGTTCTAGGACACCAACTCTTACAGGTTTAGCTCAACCCTTTGAGATGACAGAGTAGAAGTGGGATGGGATAACCATGGACTTCATGACAGTATTACCACATACATCTAGGGGACGCGATTCCAATAGGGTGATTATATACTGACTCACCAAGTCATCCCACTTCTTAGATATTAGGGAGTAGAGTTCAATATAGAACATATGATTACTTTATGTGTTGGAGATAGTATAACTCCATCGAGTTCCATTGACAATCATTTTTAACCCAAATTCTCACTTCACAACCCAGTTTTGGAAGGGATTTTAGGAGGAATTTGGGACTCCGTTATGCTTGATCACAACATTTCATGTCCAAAATGATGTCTAGACTGAGCGGACAATTCAGGTATTGGAGGACGTGTTGGGAGATTTCTTGTTGGACTTTGGCTGTAGTTGGGAGGTTCACCTGACACTAATAGAGTTTGAGTACAACAAAAACTATCATTCCACCATCGATATGTAACCATTAATGGATTTGTATGGGAGACTTTGCAGGTTACCAATTTGTTGGACTGGCCCAGGAGAGTTGGCACTCATGGGACCAGAGTTGGTGCGATCAACTACTAAGAAGGTGCATATCATCCTAGAGCGGATGAAAACTAAACATAGTAATTAGAAAAATTATACAGATAGATGATAGAGTCCTTTTGAGCTTGAAGAATGAGACTGTGTGTTCCTAAAAGTTTCACCTTGACGTGGATTATAGATATTTGGCTTAGCCAGCAAGCTATCTCTGAGATTCATTGGCCCTTTTCAGATACTATGTATAGTTGTCAAGGTGGCTTACCTCTTAGCTCTACCTTCGTAGTTAGACCAGGTATATGGTGTTTTCCATGTGTCATAGCTGAGAAGGTATGTGCATGACCCATCACACATTATCTACTAGGGAAAGGTGGACATTGAGAAGGGATATACCTTTGCAGAGTACCTGATAGAGATTAGGGATTGATAAGAGAGGATCCTTTATTCGCAATAGATTACTTTAGTTCATGTTTGGTGGCAGCATGATAATCCCTAGGAGAGAACTTGGGAGTGGGAGGCTCAGATTCATTCTCATACCCACATCTATTTGTGTATCCCTTGTTTTGTATTTTCAGGGACATAAATCCCTAAGGTGGGGACAATTTAATGACTCATAATTTTCATGTATTATTTTTTGAAATTGTATGAATTATTTTCGAGACCAAGAGATGAGATGGTGTGTGATTCTGAGTCCCTGTGTGTCCAAAATAAAAATTTCAAATATATTAAATATATTAAATAGAATTCACAAATATTTTTCTTGAAAGGGTGGAATAAATTCTAAATAGAAGCTCTAATTAGAAATATAAGGGAACCGTTGAGTTCAGAACATCAATTTTACACTAGGTGCGACATAACCTTGGTCTGTATGGGTCATTTGTGGAAAAGTAATTATGGGTGTGGAAATGAATTAAATCATTTAATAAATAATTTTATTTATAATTATTGATGGAGTGATTGACGTGTCTTCAAATAGACTATTATGGAGAAATATGAGGGTTAGCCGTATAATCCTGGAACCATTGGAGATTCGTTGGAGAGGGATTTCAAGGATCTATCCCATATGAATGACAATTAGATCATTGATCGACGATCGACATGTAATAGAATTAAATGATCTCACCAACAATAATGGAGCATGCTCATTCTTTATCAGTGATCAATCCAAATCAAGTTAGAGCATTTTTTTATTTGGACTCTTTCCTCGTTCTTAATTTCTATGATGAACGTGTTAATAAATGAATAGATTGATCCATAGTATAATTATATTATAAGATAGTTTATTTGTAGAGATTATTTTGGATAATTTACTTTTTATTGTTTATTTTTTCATTATTATTTTCATACCAATGAATCAAGTTCATCCTGGACATCGATTGAGGTTTTTTCCTTTTTATTATTCTTGTGATTTTATCCTCAGATTTTGCATTAATCATGGGTATTATTCATTCATAACATGGTTTGAAATATCCCAATCAATTGATTATTGCACACACATTTATTAGAACAGTGATCTGATAACATTGATCTGGGATCGACACAACATGAATGTGATGTGATGATGGAAGCGATGAAGAATCAGACATATTTTGATACATGATTTTGCATTCTTAGACGTTCTTCAGCGTGCAATGAAGAATTATGCATATATTTTTTTCTGAATGGATTTTAGGGTTGGAACACATTATTAATTGATGGTGAGGCTTGGATGATATGGGATCTATGATTATCTAGTGAGCCATTTTCTAGATCAGTGGTTGGAGGAGTGGCCAGAGACGCATGCATCAGATCTAGAATTCTTGTAAATTCTGTATAACATGGCATGTAAGTAGGATCTACACACCGTGTGGGTACCCCTTTGTGGAATCTAGGGTTACATGATATATTTAATGATCACACGACATATGGCCCTATCATACAGCATGTGACCTCTCCTCGACGACTTGGCGCGTACCTCGTAGGTCACACATACATGAGTTGGAGTAAACTGGTTGAAACATGCCATATACTTCCATACATGGGCATGGCTTGAGACACGGGTCATTTACATGGGAAAGACCTGGGGTCAAGGGACATGGCATGTGATCCATAATACACATTTTGTACTTTATTATACATGGATTAGATCCCTTTTCCTCTGTATCTTGGACAAGTTTTATTATGGTGTGTTCCCCTTGTTCTTTCCTTAGAGGTTAGTATAGAATTTCCTCATACACATGGGATAGCAATCCCTTCCGCATGAATTCTTGGATGGAGTTGTTAGAATCCCTCCATAAGGCCCAGAGTGAGATCCTCTATTCATCTTCATTCCTGAGGTGGAGTTATTGGTATCATCATGACAAAAAATATGTGGACATTGATCCTCTACTTAGCAGGTTAATCCTGAATGAGTTGTTGGTATCGACCTATGGACTTCGGTGTGATCCTTATTTATGTATCGTACCTCTTCAGACTTCAGTATGTGATTTCTCATGACGAGAACTGACAATAATTTCCACTCATATGGACATCATCGGTTATTTCAAACTCAAGAGTGTGTTCTACCGGATGAGTGCTTCATGGATCCATCGAGTTTGAATCCTAGGGTGGCATATTATGACTATGACATACCTCAAGAATCCATGTATTTGTTGAGTATATCTGTGTATTCTTATTATATGTGATGTATACATATACCTATGTAGATATGACTGTATTTTTCTTTGTTGTATGCTTTGTGTCTTCGAGGTGTCCTACTGGGTATTGTTATACTCACCCATGCACGGGTTTTCCCTGAATGTTTCATGTATTTTGTAGATGATCAACCTTTTGATAGAGACCTTGATAGACTAGGACCAGATGATTATTAGTGAGACTGGATACACTGAGGTGTGTTCATGTGGTATTCTGACATCAGTCCATGTTTTCCCTTCAGGATGGACTTTTTTTTCAGACTCTTTGTGGTGGGATTGTATTTGGCCCTATTTACTTTCCTTTACATCATATTGTACTCTAGTTATGGGATTTAGATTTATCCATTAATGGTTGTTTAGATTTTATTTTACATTTCATCATTGTTTAGGCTTGAAGATGTGTGTGTGTGTGTGTGTACATGAACTTAGGTTAAGGCCTCCCATGTTAATAATATGTCTCATCGACACTAGTCGTCATCCCCTAGCCTATTGAAGGAGGTCTTGGGGAGTCATGGAGCAGGCCCCAATAGTAGGAGTAATGAAAATATAGGGGTAATAACTCTAAAAAGGTTTCATTGGGATTTGACTCGATCATCACCTATTATATCACAATGGGACTTACAGCTTACCATATTTGACACTCCTAGGGGATATGATTTGGATAATTCACATTTTCTTTACGAATGATTATGAAATATTTGAATTCATGATGAAAATGAATGATTTAGGTTAATCATAAAGTGTATTAGTATGGTATGTATAAGGTTGATCATATTCTTAAATGCATAGAGACACTTTTTGAAAATTTGTGTGATGGGAATACAACATTATTAAGGATATTTTCAGAGAACATTTATAGGAATACAACCATTTAGTTTAGTATAGGTTTTAGTGAAAGGGTTATCTAAGAAATGATTCTTTATTATTTTAAGGGAAAAAGATTAAAGGTTTTGATAAACTTTAGGTTTAATATGATCATTGATGTTAAAGTAATAAAACTAAATAAGGGTTCTTTGATTTCATGGAAAAAAATATAAGTCGTATAGAAAACCATTGAGGTTAGAAAGGTGATTTAATGACTAATGTTATTTTTGATCATGTTCATAGTATTTTTGGAAATGATATAAGAATTATATTAAAATAGTTTTAGAATAAGGATAATCTACATGTTGGGTGACATCCCATCACTTTCAGAAAGTCCATAGGGATTGGACCCATAATTGAAAGGTGATAAGGGTGCAAAACCTACAAATAGCCTACGTGATATCCTGGATAATATGAAATTGTTTTTACATAAAACAATTTACAGATAAATAATAATTCAAACTTTGGGTGTTATAGTTTAGGATTATAGATTAATGTATTATATTAAATTTTTCTATCCATTTTGGTTTTGGTAAATATTTATATGCAAACAGAATAACTTTTCACTCGTTTATGGATCTTGTGATTCGTTAAAAGTAAATTTGAGTTCTTTAGTATGACTACCCCCCATTAGAAGATGGGGTGGAAGGGGGAATGGGGTGTGGGGTGTGGGGCGTGGGGCACTGGTTGCGGGGTCGAGTCCCCAAACCGTCTTTCTTGTAGTGTGTGTATAAATGAAACCCCTTTATATTTGAGTTCTTTAGAAATAAAATATTTATTTTGTATATTCATTTCATAGAGTAACAGATGATGTGGAAATTTATTTAAGAACAAAAAATTATTAAATTATTCATATGAAATATAAATATATCAAGTATGTATATTTCATTATCTTCTTAGAGAGTAAAATAATTGCTCAACATTAGGAAAATGATATTGAAACGAAATATTATCTTATTACTTTCATAACTCAGGAATCAATTTTTATTTAACTCATCATAAATCTTTGGTTTTTTGTTTATTTAAGATCACATGATCATTTACTTTCTTATGATCATTGATCTATATCACTCTTTATAATTAGTTACAATTTTCTTCTAGATCTATATTTTCACTTCCCACTAATGTTTTCCTACATTGAGACCTAGTTATATATTATTATAGATAACCTTAATAATTAACTTTCTTTATTATCAAGTGTAAGTGTTGTTAATCCTTTTTACGATGTGATTTTCTACTAAGGAATTATCAAATTTCAAACCATTGATTTCCATGTCCAAGTTCAAATTATGAGGATTCAATTTATTGAAGGTGGGAAGAATATAACAATACAATATTTTAAAGTATAATTATTTTAAATAAATTTAATCACTTTGATATCTTTTAGTACACATGAACCTGAGATTTTAAAATATGAACATTATGTTGGATAACTTATATGACACACAACACTGAGCTAAAATAACCCGCAAAATAAATTATTTAAATATGACTATTCTTACCAACACATTGAATTGGAAGAAATGAATATAATTAACTGAATTTTAAAACATATATAATTTTCCTAATAAATATAAATGTATTCATAACAATCACTCAAATTTTAGTAAAGTCAATTATTTTTCAAAAAATACATTTTCATCGAAATTAATTTTTATTCCTCTTTGTGAGAAAATAATATATATATTTTTTTTCCACTTAAATAAATTTTATTTTCTAAAATAAATTAAATATTTTAAATCATCATATAAAAATTATCTTAGGGTGAAGTTTTGTGATTTCTTTGAAAAGAGTGATTTTATAGTGAATAGTGGAAAATACAGTTTTCCATACAACTGTCATTTCTTTTCAAAAATTATGTGATTAAAAAGTCTCATTATTCATTGAATTTTATTTCAAAGTAAAAAATATATTATTTAATTATATTTATAATAATTAATTTCATTTTAATTATCTTTATACCGTATTTGGTATAAGCTTATTTTTAGGCTTAAAAACACATTTTTCTAAAAACTATTTTTAAATAAATAATGTTCCTCTATTTTAGTTAATTAAGAAAACTCCTAAAATGGAATATTCAAATTAAATTTATATATTATATATCAAACTACATGAATTTAATTTCATATATTTATGATCACTTGGAATATAGTTAGTGTAAGATCATTTTATGCTAGAAAAATGCATTTCATGAAAAATTGTTTTCCGTCACGATTTGTAGGTTTTTTTAAAATTAAATTATACCACTTATATGAATTTAATTTCATTAATTAAATTCAATTTTTTTTAATAAAATAATTAATATTATTTAATGATTTCATCATATTTTTTTCATTAGTATTAGTAAATACATTAATATTTATTTACCTCGATTAAGGTTAAAATGAGGTTTTGCGTATTATATGTGCTTCTTCCAAAATTAATTTCCATCACACATAGAATTTTTTTTAAACTATATTAAATAAATAGAATCATTGGTTCCAAATTATATAATATGTATCAATTTATTTTATTCTTAAATAATAAATTACCTAGGTTAAATAAAATAATTACCATGCTGAAAAAAATGGTAAAAGTAAGAAAACTTAGATGATATTGAATTAAATGAATAAAAATGTTTTTTTAGGTTTTGGAGGTGTTTATAAACCTTAAAACCCCCTATATACACTATTTATCAATTTTTTAGGCACATGGGTTGAGGGTGACTTCCCATTATTGAATAGTTATGTGTATTTACAAAAAATTTCACTCTTCATCAATTATAAAAGGGAACTCCATCCCCTCACTTATTTACACATATCAAGACATTTTTATTGAAAAAAACCTCCCAAAATCTCTAAAAAAATCCTTATCCATATTATAGATCTTATGGTCATCCCAAAAAACCAACCCCAGTGTCTTTAAGAAGATATCCAAAGGATATTTCTCTATGAGAAGCTAATTGCTTTAACGGTGCTTTGTCTTTTTCTTTCTTATTCTACAGCATTCAATTATGTCTTAACACTTCACACCTTATAAAAAAATATCTGAAATATAATTAGATGTTATTATGTTTTTGGAATAATATTTATCCATCTCATTCTCTTTCAAATGGGAAATAAATTCACCACTTGTGTGTTTGGCAGACTACAACCTCATGAACCGATGTAATTTGTTTTCAATAACCAACTAATATGGATAGTAATAATGATTGAAATAATTAATATATATAAAAATTAATACGTTATACTGATTCTTAAAAATTAATATACCATCTATTTCCTTACTCTTTCACTCATTAAGAGAATGATATAATCACTTGTGCGTACGTATAACCTACTGTCTCCACAAAGCAATGTGATTAATTTTCCATGTACAACTTTCATTAGTGTTTATAAAAATTTATTTAATTATTAAATATTATATTTATAACATTAATATCATTCTATATATTATGAATCTATATCCTATTCACAAGAATTAGATAGTTCATGAAAAAAAATGCATGAGAAAACAAGGTTATTAACACCCAAAACAATGGTAAAAAGGAAATATTATTAACAAACAGGTGGTAAGATGTTATAAGAGGATAATTTATGATATTATAAATATTAACATGCTTATAGAACAAATTAGTAACATGTTGAATCCACATTTTTAAAAAAATCATCATTACATCGAGTATCAACAATTGAATTTCCCTTGATACTTGTTTCTGCATGCTCATGCTTGTTAACATAGGTTAGACCAAACACCTCTGTTACACCTATTTTTCTCTTTATTTTAATTTCAATTTTTATTCTATTCACACTAATCCATATCGATTCTAGTGCATATTTCTAGTAGTTTAGATTAAAAATAATTCCCTTAGAACATCATGACCTCCTTCCTTATGGTTCGACCCTACTTGCCACTGTGCCAAGAGTAGGAAAATATAAATTATAAATTTGACTCATGCATCAATTACCACACCTCCATTCAAATATTGGATTTTTTTCCAAGGAAGGTGTGATGAGTGTCTTAGGGTTTTAAAAATATAAAAAAATTAATACTCAAAATTCAAATAATTCAAATACTTTTTTAAAAAAAAACTATTGAATCTATTGCTTGTGTTACATTTGAAATTATACGTCATCTTATATCTATTAAACATTAAATATTTTCTAAAACATGTTGTGTGCTTATGTTGAAAACTCTGATTTTTTTTGTTTCTTTATAATGGAATATCAAAGAGTTTGGGCTCTATAAAATGAAACATTTGGTGTTTTTCATCATTGTTATAGACACACTAATTGACAGTGTATCTATAACCAAACTCACCAACCATGTAATTTTTAATAAAAACAATGATTTTATGAATGTAAACCCAATGATCAATTAGTTTTGAATGAAATTTTACAAAAAAAATTCAATAAATTTGATGAACATGAAGAAACACACAACAACACAATGAAAAATTTAGAAGTTGAAACATGGGATTTAGGTAATAAAATGAAAGATCAAATGAAAATTGAAATGTGGAGTGAAGAAAATGAATTTTTTGAACTTGAGTTTGGATGTTTAGAGAAAATTAAAGAAAAAGACGAGGAGGAGGAAACAAATAGTAAACAATAACTTGATTCTGATGAATTTTTTAGGTAAAACATGTACCAATACCACCAATAGGTTTTGAAGGAGGTATTAGAACAAGATCAATCCATTGTTATAATTCCACCAATTCCTATTGAATTTAGGAATTTTGAACCTATGGCATCTTGGATTTTGGAGAACCATGAAAATGAGAACATAAATGTTGAAAACTCATCACCTTGTTTTTATGAAATAATAAGAAACAAAAATGAACAAGAAGTTGAGGGTATGTTGGAAGAGAATAATAAACTGGAAATCAATGATTTTGAAATTTTTGAAATTGTTCTTAAATGTGATCTTCCCTAGTTTTAAATGGAAAACCCAAAAAATGTTGAACTAGTTTTTGATGAACAAGAATAGGGCGTGGATATTGAATTTAAAATTTTTGAAGAACAATTATCCATTGACTCCGTCATTGGTGATAATCTTCTCATGGTATTAAATGATAAATGGAAATAAAGTGTTAACCAGTTTGGAAGGAGTGACAATAATATGGGATGTTCTTGTTTTAATTTCAATAGTACTAGAATAGAGTAATCTTTCCCTAAGGTTGTCATGGAAAACACAAAATTCACAATGTTCTTCAATAGGGATGAGATTTTTGAATCTGAACTTGAAATTTTTATTGAATACACACTAATGGAATTAAGGAGAGATTATATTTCACAAGCATTGAATGTTTGTTGCGAGAAAATCATTAAGCGATATTTGGAAGAAAATCAAATATTGAATAAACCTGAACTTGAATTTTTTTAGCATGAGTCTAAGTCATACCTTCCTTGTATTTCATTATTATCCTCAACTATTTTTGGTTTTAAAATTCTTGGAAAAGACAAGAATAAATTGGAATATGAGTTATTTTTGTTGTCCAATATTTCAAAAAACCACTTGAAGAATTGTTGAACTCCCTCTTCCAAAATCTATTTTTGAAAACTCATCCTTCAACACCTTTATTTTTTAGAATTTAGAGGTATTAAGTGGAGAATAGAGCATTGAGGACCATTCAACACCCCTAGATACACCTTCTTTGTTGTTTTCCCTTCCTAAAAATTTATATATTGTCAATTCTAAAAAAATCTAAAAGTGCATAACAAGTTGTCCATGACTACTGAAGGGTGATTTCCAGGGTATATTGTAGCTGAAGAGGGATTCAAGTGTTCCCATAGCAATTTGGGTGCCCACATTATTCAATTCTCAATTAAAATTAAATTCGAAAACACATATGGTGGTTCCTAATTTAGAAACCACATCCTCCTAGTGACTATAGTTTGTTTTTAGGAGAGTCTAGCTGGGGGCTATAAATCTAGCATTGCACAAGAGGTAATCAATGGTTCAATAAAACCTTCCATTTCTTGTGTGTGTCTTTTCTTTTGAATAAAAATTCCTTAAATATTTTTTTCCAATCAATCCTTGTTCTTACTCACTTGATATGGTACTTGCAGTCACACTATCACATTTAATTAGTCTAATATTTTTAATTCTCAATGTATGGGCGTAATGTTTTTTTATATTGGACCTTTGAAGGTACTTTCATTGAAAAGACCAAGTGTTGTTTGAAATGATTAAATAAGATGGTTTTTGTTCCAATTTGTGCGGAAGCAAATCAACATTTTTCTGGGAAGTTATCTCTCTATCATTTTTCAATAATAATTCATTGTTGAAATCTTTGCATGTTTCCCTAGATTTTGAATAAAAAAGTAAGCCCTTTCTTGGTAATTAATTGTGGGGGGAAGATTTTTATTGTTTGAAATTTATTTAGTGGTACTAGGTGAAAATTCTGGGTTCCATGATTGTTTGAATCTTTGCTGTTGAAAATAATTTTGAACTAATTTTCAAAACCTTGATTTTCACCCTTCAGGTACCTCTAGACTCAACAATTTAATTGAAATGAAATCAGTATTCAATGTGTGCCTTTTTAATCTATTTTAAAACCCATTTATTCAATTGTAAAGACAAATCATGTATATTTTAAATTATGTTTTTTAGTAGTGCTAGAAACATGTGGAAAATGCTTTTTGATCTTCATTGTGATCCATTTACATGTCATAGTACTACTATATTGAAAATCAGTTTTGAATTTAAATGCTTAATTATTTTCCTTCAGCTTGAGATTCAACTTTGAGGACAAATTTGGGTTTTAAGTGTGGGGGAGAGGGCCTTCTTAAAAAAGATAAATTGTGTATTAATGTGAAACTCATTTGAATCCCTTAAATATTTTTCAAAATTGGGATTTTTAACCACAATTTAAAAATTTTCATTGGTTGAATTTTTTTCTAAAATTGGAGGACTGTGAAGCCACTTTAAAGAGGTTAATCTTTAATAACTCGTGGATTTAATTTAGTAAATCATTTTTATTTTTCTCTTGAAAAAAATGGTTTTCGGTAAAATCGTGGGACAATGTAATAAAATTTGTATTAACATTGAACTTTTTAATTTGAATTTAACTCAGAGGATATGCATCTAAATGGATTATAAAATGAAAATCCTAATCTAGGTTGAACTCATTACTTCATTCTTCAAACTATTGGATGAATTATTGATGTCACCAATAAATTCCCACTCCACCCATCCAATGGTGTTTTTATTTATTATGGATTCTTATATTATGTGAGTTTGCTCATGTGGAGGTAAAGAGAAGTTTGGACTTTCATTTTGATAAAAATTGTGGTTTGTTATTTTTTATTTAAATTTTCAATTTAAATATTTTTTGTAAAACAATAACTAATTTTTCGTTGAAAAAAATTAATTTTAGAGGGCATTAATTTTTCACTAATGGAAAGAATACTTCAGGAAAAAATCACTATGAAAATCATTTCTTAGTGGCATTTTAGCTTTTTTCCTTTTAGGGATTTATTTCTAACCATTGAATGTGACTAAATATTGCTCGAGGACAACCAATTTCTTATGTTTGAGAGAATTTGATGTGACACTAAATTGATACTTTTGGCCACATTACTTTTGTTGTCAAATTATGTTTCTAATGCTTTATTTAACATTAATGTGGATAATTTTATGTTAGTTTATTATAGATTTTGTTAACTAATTAAATTATTAGTAAAAAATATTTGTTTTATCAGAAAATCTCTCAATTCATTATTCTTTCAATTATTTATTAAAGTTTGTTTTATTTTCCAATTGATAAAATGTTGTATTTTATTATTTCTTTGTATTTTATTTAATTTTTCTGTTCGTGTTCTTAATATTTACCTCCCTTCATGTTTTTAGTTTTAATATGTTAATTAATTTATTGTTGTTTAACTTTTAATTAATTTAATTAAAATAACGATTTAATTATTTAGTTACAATAAATTACAATTCATTAATATTTTGTATCTTTTCTTTATTTAGTTAATTAATTAATAGAATTGTTTTTAATTTTTAATCTTCTTTTGTTTTAATAATATAAATAATTATTATGAATTGGGTGCCGAGAACCAGATGAAACCGAGATTGAAAACAAATGAGGAGCGAGGCTTCATATCTTTATCTTTGAGGAATCCGTCGAAGCAGCGAGTCATTGAAGATGATCCCGAGCCCTTCTCGGATCTGCTAAAACCAGGCGTGTGGTCTTTGTCGACGGAGTTCGGATTGATAGAGCACGAACTCGAGTTGAATCTGTTGAAGACAAACCAGCTGAAGCTGATTTATGCATGCATGGTTTTCCGATTGTTGTTTTTTTACATTTCAACATTGTATAGGCTTCTAGATGTGTGCGTGTGTGTAGGTATTTAGGCTGAGGTCTCCCATATTAGTGATATTCTTACTCGGTGTTAGTCATAACCCCCTGTATTATTAGAGGTAGGCTTGGGGATTCAACACATCGGGCATACTATGAGGAGTCTTGAAAGAGTGGTATCAGTAGAGTTAGTTCTATATTAGGACCAAGAGTCTGTGAGATTGGTTTGGGGAAACAATGTTAAGTGTTTTGAGTTTAGATTTCAAGCCAGAGACACCTGTGTTGGTGTGGAGACCAAAGTATCCATACACCAAGACTCAGATCACCTACTTTTTGACTCGGTACATAAGAACATTAGTTGTAAGGAAAATAATGGTGCATGCATCGTATAGGAATGGGTTGTGGTTTCCATGTCATTCTTGACTAAGCTCTCCAGATATATTCATTGACCATGGTACATCTGCTTTACTTTCAAGATTACTTTGTGATGTATACCATAAAGTATTCGACAACATGATCATAAGGATAATCCCCTAAGTGATGAGGTGTTGATACAGGGACCAATTCTTGAGGTGCTACCTTCATGTGGTGCACTAGTTATACCACCACCTGTTGAGTAGGTAATGGTACCTACAAAACCAGTGGATGAGGTGTAGAAGATGAGTTCACTTCATGAGTTTTAGTGGTTTATTCCCCTTAGGTTTTGAGGTGAGCCCGACCCAAAAGCATCTGAGAACTGTCTTGATATAATGACTTGAGTTTTTCGTCTGGTCATGACACCAGTAGAGTAGATAGTGGTCCTAGCGGAGAGCCTTCTTCATGGATCAGTAGGGTGATAGTGAGTTTTAGTTACCCAGTCATACAATGAGGAAACCAGTTCTTTAGGGCTTGGACCATCGAGAGAGGTATGCATACATACATATGATCTAGTGTTATCCCCTTATGAATTTCTACATATGTTCGGGTGTTAGAGTGATCTTTTGTGGTTGAGAGTTTTCTGGATGAGTAGATACAAAAAGTGGTTGTCGGTAGTGGGCATACTACAACAAGGACCTTAGTAGTAGGGAGTTGATTTCAGTATTATGGACCTAGACATTTGATACGTTTAAGGAGGAGGTCTCATGATAGAGGCTATACAGTTTAGGGATCTCAAAATTAGTCTAGTTAGTATAGGGAGAGGTGGTGCTACTCATGTGATGGAAATGGACATATTGCATGATATTTTTTGACCCACCGTACAGATAATAGAGAGAATATTGATGGGGTGCCGAGGTGGAGACAACAGTAGGACCAAGCAGGTCTACAGGGTGGAGGATGTGGCATAAGAGCTAGGAGAGAAACGGGAGGTAGTATAAATTTTGAATTATTACTACCACCACCCTCAGGTGTTCCATGCCAGACTCAGGGAGCTGGAGGACGGTGGTGGGGATAGCTTTAGTCAGTCATAGCTTATGACCTAGAGGCTCTAAAAATTATTTTAGGTATGATTTACGTCCTTTTTACCTTATATGTAGTACTGATATACATAGGTTCCAATCATTCCTTTCTTTCCACATATCTTGTTTGATATATAGAGATTCTGGTTGAGGCATTGGCTCAACCCTTTCACTCGGAGACTCCTATTAGATAAGACTCAGTGATCACAGATTTATACCGATCGTGTAACCTGACTCTTGGGGGTGAGATTTTCTATTGGGATATATTAGTATCATCAATTAGGCCTTATTATGTAATCATTGGTAAGGATTGGTTATCCATAGTTTATGCCCAGATTAACTATTTCAAGAGAAGTATATGGTGTTTCAAATATGATTTAATCAGGTTTTACTTTTTTAGTGAAAGGAAAACCCAAGCAATACAGGATGAAGTCAAGTATAGGAGGGTGAATTCAATTACTCATGAGTTGATTATAATGACCCTTGGTGCAGCAGATATTATGAGTTCCCAATTTCCTACAGTGGTGGAGGAGTATGAGGATGACTTCTCTAAGGATGTTCTAGGCTTACCTCCCCACCAATAGATATACTTATGCATTGATCTATATCCCAAGTTGGAACATATATCTACACCAACATATTGGATGGCTCCTGTAAATCTTTGCGAGCTGAGGGTGAAGTTGGAGGACTTGCATATAAAGGGTTTCATTAGAACTAGTGTTTCACCCTAGGTAGTCCCAATTTTGTTTTCTAGGATGGCATATGGGAGCTTGAGGTTATGTGTGGACTACCGATGCTTGAACCAAGTGACCATGAGGAACAAGAATCCACTATTGAGGATCAATGAGCTCTTTGATTGGTTGATAGGGGATTGATGTTTCTTTAAGGTTGACCTCAGGTTAGGATATCACCAGTTGCAAGTACGAGATAAGGATATACTCAAGATGGAATTCAAATGTATTTATAGTCACTATTAGTAATTGGTTATGCCCTTTTGCATGATGAATTCTACAATAGTGTTTATGAGACTCATGAACTGGATCCTTCATCCATTCTTAGAACTATTCTTGGTAGTATTCATCGATGATATCCTTGTGTACTCAGTGTCAGAGAAGGATCACGTGAGACACTTATGGATAGTTCTAGACGTACTCTAAGAGAATCAACTTTAGGGAAATATCTTGAAGTGTTAGTTCTGGATTCAGACGGTCCAATTTCTGGGACATGTTATCTCAGTTGATGGTGTGGCAATGGACTCGACCAAGGTCAAGTTATTGTTAGCTTGGGAGCCACCCAAGGTCATGGTGGAGGTGTAGATCTTCCTTGGGTTGGTAGGCTATTACTGTATATTCATACCAAATTTCCCCATGATATCATCACCTATGCTGGATTTGACTTCAATGAGGAATCCTTTCATGTGGAGAGAGAGGTGACCGTAGGCTTTTTAGCAGTTGAGGAAGAGTTTTAAGTGCACTTCCATTATTAGATTTCTAGAGGATGGTGTTGAGTACATAGTATTCTGTAATGCATTAGGAATTGGGATTGGATGTGTTCTGATGTAGTGGTAGGAAGTGGTTGCCTATGTTTATGTCAGTTGATACTGCATGAGTAAGACTATGCAACCCATGATCTTGAGTTTGAAGTGGTAGTATTCTCCCTAAATATGTGGTGACACTACCTGATGGGAAAGAAGTTTACCATCTATTCTAATAATAAAGAAGAGTCATAACTTGAGATAGAGGTGATGGCTAGAGTTCCACCAGAATTATGAATTTCATATTTTCTATACTCTTGGGAATGGGAACATGGTAGCATATTCTCTTAGTAGAAGATCTTATTCGCAGGTACTGAATGAGACTTCGGAGTAGTTTACCTCATTGAAATTATCCTTTTTGGTTGGAAATGGAACAACTTACCTCCAGTTTATGGTTTTCACCCCTCCGTTTTTTGTAGTGATTCAGGGAGGAGTAGATTAGTTATGTCGCCTGTGAGACCCTACATACTCTGATATCCAATATATATGCTCCTGATGGATTTTAAAAAGGTTAGGAGCATGTCATTATTTTCAGAGGAAACACGATAATACCAGTGATGTTGTAGAAGGAGGTTTTGAAAGAGTTTCACACATCTTCTTTAGTGGTATATCTGAGTGTGGAAAATCTATACTGGGACCTATGATGTTAGTTTTTATAGTCAGAGATAAATAAAGGAGCTGCAGAGTTTGTCTCTCAATGCCTTACTGGTTAATAAGTGATGGTCGGGCACTATGTTCTCGCGGGTTTGTAGGTTCCAAGCGCAGTGGAAGCATGGTTGGGATGAAACCCAGCTTTTATTTTTACCATGATCAATGATTATTTCAGGATCAATACGATGATGAACTATAGTCTCCATGGAATAGAATAAAATATTTAGATAAAGAAGGAAGATTCCAGAAACTTTAAGAGAGGATATTTCACAACATGTTTTTAATTAATTTAATTAATTTCATAAAGAAAAATAATACATGGATCTTTGGTATTTTTATTAATTTATTGTATTGATCATCTGTAATGACCCTTCCAAATTATCTCATTGTGCTTGTAAGGATCCAAACTAGAATCCCTATAGTAGTGATCCATACATGATCTGATGGCCTCTGATCAACATTACTCGTTCTCCAGGTGCTAGCATGACAAAGCGAGTGTCTTGTGTCAGTCATTCCTGATCACTTGTTATTTGGCCTTGAAGAACGTCTCTCATTATTGAGAGGGGTGGGAAGAGGATTCAAGAGAGAAATTGTTTAGCTTAACAATTCTCAATTCACTGGGTGTATGATTTGGTGTTGTGTGGTGTCTGGAACAATAGGTGTACTTGTCTATTTATATGCATGGAACTTCAGTTATAATATTTAATTTTATAACATCAATTAAATACATTCATGAACTTAGAGAAAACTCATGCTCATGATAATAATACCGCATCATTATTTATGGTGTGACAACTTACGGAAAACAGAATTATAAATAAAATTCTACGTCACAAAATAATAGAAGAATCGTTATTATTTTAACCTGTTCCAACAAGTTAAATAATTATTTACTATCTTACAAATAATTATTTTACCACCAGACAGTCCTTGGTCTGCTCAAACTCCATTTCCATTTATTGAACACCCGAATAAACAAATAATTTATTCTCTTAAATAAATATTTTATTTACTAACTAGTAAATAAATATTTTATTTACTAACTAGTAAATAAATATTTATTAAATGTTCAATAAAATAAATAAATATATTTTATTTAATTTATGTGATCATTTTAACTTGAATAAAATTATTCCACAGTCTTGAGAAAAAAATATTTATTTTATTAATTAAATTCAAATAGAATTTAACTAAGCCCACCAAAAACACTTAGTGTGTGACCCACTAGGATTATTTCTCATTGTCATTAGGCGAGCTTGCCTAAAGTCTAAGAGTACTATCTAGCAACGAGTCAAGGCACCCAAGAGAAAGAACATAATGTCAAAAAAATTACATCCACATAGGAACACTCACTGTGTAATATAATTCATTTGTCATAATATCTCATCAAGAAGGTTTAATGATGGTGTCATCAACTTTTATGCTTGATACATCATTCTTTGACTACCTGAAATAAACTCATCATTACACCATGGCCATGGAATTTTTTGTGAAGGTTCTATTTCAATCAAAGGGTCGAGATATCAACTTCCATAAATGGAAGGGACAAATCATTCCTTGACTTATTCATTAATAACATGCCACTTGTGACGCACCCAATGTATCATACTTACCACCAACTATCTGCATGATGGTTTTAGTCAGTAAATCAAAGTGTGCGAGTTGTGACACGTATTAATGATAATATTAAGGTCTAAGGATCATTACACATGCTCGCAGATAGAAATATCTAATGACACCAAAACATGCAGAATTCCTACTCATGGGTCTGTTCTCATAATCTCCTGTATTTGAGATTATCAAGTGTGAATTTCATGAGAGTAAGTCTCATCTACTTAAGATTACTCACACCTGATTGTCTACTTGTTATGTGTCTCATCATAGTATGTCATCAAACCATTGAAAAATATTTATGAATATTTTTATAGAATTTCAAGGTTCTCATCAAAGTGGGGAACTTCCATGACCTTATCAATACAAAAAATACTCTAGGACATTATTATATCATAGTCATGCAGAATAATGAATAATATGTAATAAGATATTTAATATTTAAATACATTAAATTTCCATGTAATAAAAGTACAACCAGTTGGTTCTAGGACACCAACTCTAACAGGTTTAGCTCAACCCTTTGAGATGACAGAGTAGAAGTGGGATGGGATAACCATGGACTTCATGACAGTATTACCACATACATCTAGGGGACGCGATTCCAATAGGGTGATTATATACTGACTCAACAAGTCATCCCACTTCTTAGATATTAGGGAGCAGAGTTCAATATAGAACATATGATTCCTTTATGTGTTGGAGATAGTATAACTCCCTCGAGTTCCATTGACAATCATTTTTAACCCAAATTCTCACTTCACAACCCAGTTGTGGAAGGGATTTTAGGAGGAATTTGGGACTCTGTTATGCTTGATCACAACATTTCATGCCCAAAATGATGTCTAGATTGAGCAGACAATTCAGGTATTGGAGTACGTGTTGGGATATTTCTTGTTGGACTTTGGCTGTAGTTTGGAGGATCACCTGACACTAATAGAGTTTGAGTACAACAAAAACTATCATTCCACCATCGATATGGAACCATTAAAGGATTTGTATGGGAGACTTTGCAGGTCACCGATTTTTTGGACTGGCCCAGGAGAGTTGGCACTCATGGGCCCAGAGTTGGTATGATCATCTACTAATAAGGTGCATATCATCCTAGAGCGGATGAAAACTAAACATAGTAATTAGAAAAATTATACAGATTGATGATAGAGTCCTTTGGAGCTCGAAGAATGAGACCGTGTGTTCCTAAAAGTTTCACCATGACGTGGATTATAGATATTTGGCTTAGCCATCAAGCTATCTCTGAGATTCATTTTCCCTTCTCAGATACTATGTATAGTTTTCAAGGTGGCTTACCTCTTAGCTCTGCCTTCGTAGTTAGACCAGGTACATGGTGTTTTCCATGTGTCGTAGCTGAGAAGGTATGTGCATGACCCATCACACATTATCTACTAGGGAAAGGTGGACATTGAGAAGGTATATACCTTTGCAGAGTACCTGATAGAGATTAGGGATTGATAAGAGAGGATCCTTTATTCGCAATAGATTACTTTAGTTCATGTTTGGTGGCAGCATGATAATCCCTAGGAGAGAACTTGGGAGTGGGAGGCTCAGATTCATTCTCATACCCACATCTATTTGTGTAGCCCTTGTTTTGTATTTTTAGGGACATAAATCCCCAAGGTGGGGACAATTTAATGACTCATAATTTTCATGTATTATTTTTTGAAATTGTATGAATTATTTTTGAGACCAAGAGATGAGATGGTGTGTGATTCTGAGTCCCTGTGTGTCCAAAATAAAAATTTCAAATATATTAAATATATTAAATAGAATTCACAAATATTTTTCTTGAAAAGGTGGAATAAATTCTAAATAGAATCTTTAATTAGAAATATAAGGGAACCGTTGAGTTCAGAACATCAGTTTTACACTAGGTGCGACATAACCTTGGTCTGTATGGGTCATTTGTGGAAAAGTAATTATGGGTGTGGAAATGAATTAAATAATTTAATAAATAATTTTATTTATAATTATTGATGGAGTGATTGACGTGTCTTTAAATAGACTATTATGGAGAAATCTTAGGGTTAGCCGTATAATCCTGGAACCATTGGAGATTCATTGGAGAGAGATTTCAAGGATCTCTCCCATATGAATGACAATTAGATCATTGATCGATGATCAACATGTAATAGAATTAAATGATCTCACCAACGATAATGGAGCATGCTCATTCTTTATCAGTGATCAATCCAAATCAAGTTAGAGCATTTTTTTTATTTGGATTCTTTCCTCGTTCTTAATTTCTATGATGAACGTGTTAATAAATGAATAGATTGATCCATAGTATAATTATCTTATAAGATAGTTTATTTGTAGAGATTATTTGGGATAATTTAATTTTTATTGTTGATTTGTTCATTATTATTTTCATACCAATGAATCAAGTTCATCCTGGACATTGATTGAGGTTTGTTCCTTTTTATTATTCTTGTGATTTTATACTCTGATTTTGCATTAATCATGGGCATTATTCATTCAAAACATGGTTCTACATATCCCAATCAATTGATTATTGCACACACATTTATTAGAACAGTGATATGATAACATTGATCTGGGATCGACACAACATGAATGTGGTGTGATGATGGAAGCGATGAAGAATCAAACATATTTTGATACATGATTTTTCATTCTTAGACGTTCTTCAGCGTGAAATGAAGAATTATGCGTATATTTTTTTATAAATGGATTTTATGGTTGGAACACATTATTAATTGATGGTGAGGCTTGGATGATATGGGATCTATGATTATCTAGTTAGGCATTTTCTAGATCAGTGGTTGGAGGAGTGGCCAGAGACGCATGCATCAGATCTGGAATTCTTGTAAATTCTACATAATATGGCATGTAAGTAGGATCTACACACCGTGTGGGGACCCCTTTGTGGAATCTAGGGTTACATGATATATTTAATGGTCACACGACATATGACCCTATCATACGGCATGTGACCTCTCCTCGACGACTTGGCGCGTACCTCGTAGGTCACACATACATGAGTTGGAGTAAACTGGTTGAAACATGCCATATACTTCCATACATGGGCATGTCTTGAGACACGGGTCATTTACATGGGAAAGACCTGGGGTCAAGGGACATGGAATGTGATCCATAATACACATTGTGTACTTTATTATACATGGATTAGATCCCTTTTCCTGTGTATCTTAGACAAGTTTTATTATGGTGTGTTCCCCTTGTTCTTTCCTTAGAGATTAGTATAGAATTTCCTCATTCACATGGGATAGCAATCCCTTCCGCATGAATTCTTGGATGGAGTTGTTAGAATCCCTCCATAAGGCCCAGAGTGAGATCCTCTATTCATATTCATTCCTGAGGTGGAGTTATTGGTATCATCATGACAAAAAATATGTGGACATTGATCCTCTACTTAGCAGGTTAATCCTAACTGAGTTGTTGGTATCGACCTATGTACTTCGGTGTGATCCTCATTTATGTATCGTACCTCTTCGGACTTCAGTATGTGATTTCTCATGATGAGAACTAACAATAATTTCCACTCATATGGACATCATCGGTGATTTCAAACTCAAGAGTGTGTTCTCCCAGATGAGTGCTTCATGGATCCATCGAGTTTGATTCCTAGGCTGGCATATTATGACTGTGACATACCTCAAGAATCCATGTATTTGTTGAGTATATCTGTGTATTCTTGTTATATGTTATGTATACATATACCTAGGTAGAGATGACTGTATTTTTCATTTTTGTATGCTTTGTGTCTTCGGGGTGTCCTACTGGGTATTTTTATACTCACCCATGCACAAGTTTTCCCTGAATGTTTCATATGATCATTGATGTTAAAGTAATAAAATTAAATAAGGGTTCTTTGATTTCATGGAAAAAATATAAGTCGTATAGAAAACCATTGAGGTTAGAAAGGTGATTTAATGACTAATGTTATTTTTGATCATGTTCATAGTATTTTTGGAAATGATATAATAATTATATTAAAATAGTTTTAGAATAAGGATAATCTACATGTTGGGTGACATCCCATCACTTTCAGAAAGTCCATAGGGATTGGACCCATAATTGAAAGGTGATAAGGGTACAAAACCTACAAATAGCCTCTGTGATATCCTGGATAATATGAAATTGTTTTTACGTAAAAAAATTTACAGATAAATAATAATTCAAACTTTGGGTGTTATAGTTTTGGATTATAGATTAATGTATTATATTAAATTTTGCTATCCATTTTGGTTTTGGTAAATATTTATATGCCAACGGAATGACTTGTCACTCGTTTATGGATCTTGTGATTCTTTAAAAGTAAATTTGTGTTCTTTAGTATGCCTACCCCCCATTGGAAGATGGGGTGGAATGGGGAATGGGGTGTGGGGTGTGGGGCGTGGGGCACTAGTTGCGGGGTCGAGTCCCTGAACCGTTTTTCTTGTAGTGTGTGTATAAATGAAACCCCTTTATATTTGAGTTCTTTAGAAATAAAATATTTATTTTGTATATTCATTTCATAGAGTAAGATATGATGTGGAAATTTATTTAAGAACAAAAAAAATATTAAATTATTCATATGAATATAAAGATATCAAGTATGTATATTTCATTATCTTCTTAGAGAGTAAAATAATTGCTCAACATTAGGAAAATGATATTGAAATGAAATATTATCTTATTACTTTCATAACTGAGGAATCAATTTTTATTTAACTCATCATAAATCTTTGGTTTTTTGTTTATTTAATATCACATGATCACTTACTTTCTTATGATCATTGATCTATATCACTCTTTATAATTAGTTACAATTTTCTTCTAGATCTATATTTTCACCTCCCACTAATGTTTTCCTACATTGAGACCTAGTTACATATTATTATAGATAACCTTAATAATTAACTTTCTTTATTATCATGTTTAAGTGTTGTTAATCCTTTTTACGATGTGATTTTCTACTAAGGAATTATCAAATTTCAAACCATTGATTTCCATGTGCAAGTTCAAATTATGAGGATTCAATTTATTGAAGGTGGGAATAATATAACAATCCAAGATTTTAAAGTATAATTATTTTAAATAAATTTAATCACTTTGATATCTTTTAGTACACATGAACCTGAGCTTTTAAAATATGAACATTATGTTGGATAACTTATATGACACACAACACCGAGCTAAAATAACCCGCAAAATAAATTATTTAAATATGACTATTCTTACCAACACATTGAATTTGAAGGTATGAATATGATTAACTGAATTTTAAAACATATATAATTTTCCTAATCAATATAAATGTATTCATAACAATCACTCAAATTTTAGTAAAGTCAATTATTTTTCAAAAAATACATTTTCATCGAAAATAATTTTTATTCCTCTTTGTGAGAAAATAATATAAATATTTTTTTCCACTTAAATAAATTTTATTTTCTAAAATAAAATAAATATTTTAAATCATCATATAAAAATTATCTTAGGGTGAAATTTTGTGATTTTTTTGAAAAGAGTTATTTTATAGTGAATAGTGGAAAATACAGTTTTCCATACAACTGCCATTTCTTTTCAAAAATTATGTGATTAAAAAGTCTCATTATTCATTGAATTTTATTTCAAAGTAAAAAATATATTATTTAATTATATTTATAATAATTAATTTCATTTTAATTATCTTTATACCGTATTTGGTATAAGCTTATTTTTAGGCTTAAAAACACATTTTTCTAAAAACTATTTTTAAATAAATAATGTTCCATTATTTTAGTTAATTAAGAAAACCCCTAAAATAGAATATTCAAATTAAATTTATATATTATATATCAAACTACATGAATTTAATTTCATATATTTATGATCACTTGGAATATAGTTAGTGTAAGATCATTTTATGCTAGAAAAATGCATTTCATGAAAAATTGTTTTCTGTCACGATTTGTAGGTTTTTTTAAAATTAAATTATACCACTTATATGAATTTAATTTCATTAATTAAATTGAATTTTTGTAATAAAATAATTAATATTATTTAATGATTTCATCATATTTTTTTCATTAGTATTAGTAAATACATTAATATTTATTTACCTCAATTAAGGTTAAAATGAGGTTTTGCGTATTATATGTGCTTCTTCCAAAATTAATTTCCATCACACATTGAATTTTTTTTAAACTATATTAAATAAATAGAATCATTGGTTCCAAATTATATAATATGTATCAATTTATTTTAGTCTTAAAGAATAAATTACCTAGGTTAAATAAAATAATTACCATGTTGAAAAAACGTTAAAAGTAAGAAAACTTAGATGATATTGAATAAAATGATTTAAAATGTTTTTTAGGTTTTGGAGGTGTTTATAAACCTTAAAACCCCCCATATACACTATTTATCAATTTTTTAGGCACATGGGTTGAGGGTGACTTCCCATTATTGAATAGTTATGGGTATTTACAAAAATGTCACTCTTCATCAATTATAAAAGGGTACTCCCTCCCCTCACTTATTTACACATATCAAGACATTTTTATTGAAAAAAACCTCCCAAAATCTCTAAAAAAATCCTTATCCATATTATAGATCTTATGGTCATCCCAAAAAACCAACCCTAGTGTCCTTAAGAAGATATCCAAAGGATATTTCTCTATGAGAAGCTAATTATTTTAATGGTGCTTTGTCTTTTTCTTTCTTCTTCTACAACATTCAATTATGTCTTAACACTTCACACCTTATAAAAATATCTTACATATACTTATATGTTATTATGTTTTTGGAATAATATTTATCCATTTCATTCTCTATCAAATGGGAAATAAATTCACCACTTGTGTGTTTGGCAGACTACAACCTCATGAACCGATGTAATTTGTTTTCAATAACCAACTAACATGGATAGTAATAATGATTGAAATAATTAATATATATAAAACTTAATACATTATACTGATTCTTAAAAATTAATATACCATCTATTTCCTTACTCTTTCACTCATTAAGAGAACGATATCATCGCTTGTGCGTGCGTATAACCTACTGTCTCCACAAAGCAATGCGATTAATTTTCCATGTACAACTTTCATTAATGTTTATAAAAATTTATTTAATGATTAAATATTATATTTATAACATTAATATCATTCTCTATATTATGAATCTATATCCTATTCACAAGAATCAGATAGTTCATAACAAAAAATGCATGAGAAAACAAGGTTATTAACACCCAAAACAATGGTAAAAAGGAAATATTATTAAAAAACAGGTGGTAAGATGTAATAAGAGGATCATTTATGATATTATAAATATTAACATGCATATAGAACAAATTAGTAACATGTTGAATCCACATTTTCAAAAAAATCATCATTACATCGAGTATCAACAATTGAATTTCCCTTGATACCTGTTTCTGCATGCTCATGCTTGTTAACATAGGTTAGACCAAACACCTCTGTTACACCTATTTTTCTCTTTATTTTCATTTCAATTTTTATTCTATTCACACTAATCCATATCGATTCTAGTCCATATTTCTAGTAGTTTAGATTAAAAATAATTCCCTTAGAACATCATGACCTCTTTCCTTATGGTTCGACCCTACTTGCCACTGTGCCAAGAGTAGGAAAATATAAATTATAAATTTGACTCATGCATCAATGACCACACCACCATTCAAATATTGGATTTGTTTCCAAGGAAGGTGTGATGAGTGTCTTAGGGTTTTGAAAATATAAAAAAATTAATACTCAAAATTCAAATAATTCAAATACTTTTTTAAAAAAACTGTTGAATCTATTGTTTGTGTTACATTTGAAATTATACTTCATCTTCTATCTGTTGAACATTAAATATTTTCTAAAACATGTTGTGTGCTTATGTTGAAAACTCTGATTTTTTTGTTTCTTTATAATGGAATATCAAAGGGTTTGGGCTCTACAAAATGAAACATTTGGTGTTTTTCATCATTGTTATAGACACAGTAATTGATAGTGTATCTATAACCAGACTCACCAACCATGTAATTTTTAATAAAAACAATTCTTTTATGAATGTAAACCCAATTATCAATTAGTTTTGAATGAAATTTTACAAAAAAAATCAATAAATTTGATGAACATGAAGAAACACACAACGACACAATGAAAAATTTAGAAGTTGAAACATGGGATTTAGGTAATAAAATGAATGATCAAATGAAAATTGAAATGGGGAGTGAATAAAATGAATTTTTTGAACTTGAGTTTGGAAGTTTAGAGAAAATTAAAGAAAATGAAGAGGAGGAGGAAACAAATAGTAAACAATAACTTGATTCTGATGAATTTTTTAGGTAAAACCTGTACCAATACCACCAACAGGTTTTGAAGGAGGTATTAGAATAGGATCAATCCATTGTTATAATTCCACCAATGCCTATTGAATTTAGGAATTTTGAACCTATGGCATCTTGGGTTTTGGAGAACCATGAAAATGAGAACATAAATGTTGAAAACTCTTCACATTGTTTTTATGAAATAATAAGAAACAAAAACGAACAAGAAGTTGAGGGTATGTTGGAAGAGAATAATAAACTAGAAATCAATGACTTTGAAATTTTTGAAATTGATCTTAAATGTGATCTTCCCTAGTTTTAAATGGAAAACCCAAAAAATGTTGAACTGGTTTTTGATGAACAAGAATAGGGCGTGGATATTGAATTTAAAATTTTTGAAGAACAATTATCCATTGACTCCCTCATTGGTGATAATCTTCTCATGGTATTAAATGATAAATGGAAATAAAGTGTTAACCAGTTTGGAAGGAGTGACAATAATATGGGATGTTCTTGTTTTAATTTCAATAGTACTAGAATGGAGTAATCTTTCCCTAAGGTTGTCATGGAAAACACAAAATTCACTATGTTTTTCAATGGGGATGAGATTTTTGAATCTGAACTTGAAATTTTTATTGAATACGCACTAATGGAATTAAGGAGAGATTATATTTCACAAGCATTGAATGTTTGTTGCGAGAAAAACATTAAGCAATATTTGGAAGAAAATCAAATATTGAATAAACCTGAACTTGAATTTTTTCTGCATGAGTCTAAGTCATACCTTCCTTGTATTTCATCATTATCCTCAACTATTTTTGGTTTTAAAATTCTTGGAAAAGACAAGAATAAATTGGAATATGAGTTATTTTTGTTGTCCAATATTTCAAAAAACCGCTTGAAGAATTGTTGAACTCTCTCTTCCAAAATCTATTTTTGAAAACTCATCCTTCAACACCTTTTTTTTAGAATTTTTAGGTATTAAGTGGAGAATAGAGCATTGAGGACCGTTCAACACCCCTAGATACACCTTCTTTGTTGTTTTCCCTTCCTAAAAATTTAAAGATTGTCAATTCTAAAAAAAATCTAGAAGTGCATAACAAGTTGTCCACGACTACTGAAGGGTGATTTCCAGGGTATATTTTAGATGAAGAGGGATTCAAGTGTTCCCTTAGCAATTTAGGTTCCCACATTATTCAATTCTCAATTAAAATTAAATTGGAAAACACATATGGTGGTTCCTACTTTAGAAACCACATCCTCCTAGTGACTATAGTTTGTTTTTAGGAGAGTCTAGCTGGGGGCTATAAATCTAGCATTGCACAAGAGGCAATCAATGGTTCAATAAAACCTTCCCTTTCTTGTGTGTGTCTTTTCTTTTGAATAAAAATTCCTTAAATATTTTTTTTCCAATCAATCCTTGTTCTTACTCACTTGATCTGGTACTTGAAGTCACACTATAACAATTAATTAGTCTAATCTTTTTAATTCTCAATGTATGGGCGTAATGTTTTTTTTATATTGGACCTTTGAAGGTACTTTCATTGAAAAGACCAAGTGTTGTTTGAAATGATTAAAGAAGATGGTTTTTGTTCCAATTTGTGCGGAAGCAAATCAACATTTTTCTGGGAAGTTATCTCTCTATCATTTTTCAATAATAATTAATTGTTGAAATCTTTGCATGTTTCCCTGGATTTTGAATAAAAAATTAAGCCCTTTCTTGGTAATTAAGTGTGGGGGGAAGCTTTTTGTTGTTTGAAATTTATTTAGTGGTACTATGTGAAAATTCTGGGTTCCAAGACTGTTTGAATCTTTGCTGTTGAAAATAATTTTGAACTAATTTTCAAAACCTTGATTTTCACCCTTCAGGTACCTCTAGACTCAACAATTTAATTGAAATGAAATCACTATTCAATGTGTGCCTTTTTAATCTATTTTAAAACCCATTTATTCAATTGTAAAGACAAAGCATGTATATTTTAAATTATGTTTTTGAGTAGTGCTAGAAACATGTGGAAAATGCTTTTTGATCTTCATTGTGATCCATTTACATGTCATAGTACTACTATATTGAAAATCAGTTTGGAATTTAAATGCTTAATTATTTTCCTTCGGCTTGTGATTCAACTTTGAGGACAAAGTTGGGGTTTAAGTGTGGGGGAGAGGGCCTTCTTAAATAAGATAAATTGTGTATTAATGTGAAACTCATTAGAATCCCTTAAATATTTTTCAAAATTGGGATTTTTAACCACAATTTAGGAATTTTCATTGGTTGAATTTTTTTCTAAAATTTCAGGACTGTGAAGCCACTTTAAAGAGGTTAATCTTTAATAACTCGTGGATTTAATTTAGTAAATCATTTTTATTGTCCTCTTGAAAAAAATGGTTTTCGGTAAAATCTTGGGACAATGTAATAAAATTTGTATTAACATTGAACTTTTTAATTTGAATTTAACTCATAGGATATGCATCCAAATGGATTATAAAATGAAAATCCTAATCTAGGTTGAACTCATTACTTCATTCTTCAAACTATTGGATGAATTATTGATGTCACCAATAAATTCCCACTCCACCCATCCAATGGTGTTTCTATTTATTATGGCTTCTTATATTATGTGAGTTTGCTCGTGTGGAGGTAAAGAGAAGTTTGGACTTTCAGTTTGATAAAAATTGCGGTTTGTTATTTTTTATTTAAATTTTCAATTTAAATATTTTTTGTAAAACAATAACTAATTTTTCGTTGAAAAAAATTAATTTTAGAGGGCATTAATTTTTCACTAATGGAAAGAATACTTTAGGCAAAAATCACTATGAAAATCATTTCTTAGTGGCATTTTAGCTTTTTTCCTTTTAGGGATTTATTTCTAACCATTGAATGTGACTAAATATTGCTCGAGGACAACCAATTTCTTATGTTTGAGAGAATTTGATGTGACACTAAATTGATACTTTTGGCCACATTACTTTTGTTGTCAAATTATGTTTCTAATGCTTTATTTAACATTAATGTGGATAATTTTATGTTAGTTTATTATAGATTTTGTTAACTAATTAAATTATTAGTAAAAAATGTTTGTTTTATGAGAAAATCTCTCAATTCATTATTCTTTCAATTATTTATTAAAGTTTGTTTTATTTTCCAATTGATAAAATGTTGTATTTTATTATTTCTTTGTATTTTATTTAATTTTTCTGTTCGTGTTCTTAATATTTACCTCCCTTTGTGTTTGTAGTTTTAATATGTTCATTAATTTATTGTTGTTTAACTTTTAATTAATTTAATTAAAATAACGATTTAATTATTTAGTTACAATAAATTACAATTCATTAATATTTTGTATCTTTTCTTTATTTAGTTAATTAATTAATAGAATTGTTTTTAATTTTTAATCTTCTTTTGTTTTAACAATATAAATAATTATTATGAATTGGGTGCCGAGAACCAGATGAAACCGAGATTGAAAACAAATGAGGAGCGAGGCTTCATATCTTTATCTTTGAGGAATCCGTCGAAGCAGCGAGTCATTGAAGATGATCCCGAGCCCTTACCGGATCTGCTGAAACCAGGCGTGTGGTCTTCGTCGACGGAGTTCGGATTGATAGAGCACGAACTCGAGCTGAATCTGTTGAAGACGAACCAGCTGAAGCCGATGATCGAGGCCAAGCTCGCGTGACCAGGGTTGATGCCAATCGAAGGTTCGTGCTCCTCTCTTGTTGGTGGTCGGATCAAAATTTGGATGAAGGGGATGCCATTGACGAACCATTGCCAAGCTTGCGTGGCTGGATTCCGATGCCGAAGAAATCATTACCTGGCATTTGTTGAAGACCTAATCCTGTTGATGACGACTGGGTGCCGCTGAATGAAGAACACCCGAGATTGACTTGATTCTAGCTTGGTTGGAAAGTTAACCAGCCGATCTGTTGCTAACCGACGACTTTGAACCGAGGAAATCGAAGTCCGCACCAAGTTAAGAGCAACCGTAGCACAGCTGTTTTCCAAATGTTCATATCTGACGCTAATCGAATTCGATGTGCTCTTCCGAGCGTGTTGAAGAAGGAAACCGAAATGTGCTCTGGCTTTTTTAAAGATTGACGAGCTTGCTGATGAACAACGTGGATATCTACTTAAGCATGCTGAAGAACTGGGTATCTGATGCGATAATTTAGGTGAGCCAGCTGAATCTATCGAAGCCGAGCGATAGAATTGTTCTGTTTCTGAAGTTTTGCTGCGCCTGAGTTTCACTGTTGATACCAGGCCGATGTTGTGGAGTTACATAATCAGTTCGGGGTCATGAAGTCGAATCAAGTAAGTGATGATGATATCTTCGACCCTTTGAATGTTTGTTGGAGCAGAATTGAGTTTGATTTTTGGGATGTCAGTTGTTGACCTCATAGTTGAAGCCATTTTTTGTTGTTCGAAGAACAAGTTGCTGAGTTTCATATAGTTGTGGTCTAATGTAGTGGTTGAAGAGGCTGGTGAATTTGGGAGTTGGATTTAATTCCTTGACATGTGGATTTTTGTTTTATGCTGACAAGTTTTATTGGGAGTCAGAAGTGTTCATTAGTTTATGTAGTGGCAAGAGTTTGTTGGAGAGCTTTATTCAAGCCATGGGATAGTAAAAAAAGGCCAGAGGGTATTAATACTGCCTTTGATGATAGACTTGTTAAGTTAACAAGGTGAGGGGGTGCTTGAATAAAGAAATAAAAGTGGGTTTTGATGAAAATAAAAGGGGCTCCGCCATATTTTTACAGACAGACATTCGAAGATGGAGACTCGCACTATTGCTCCGGAGATGGGGGAAGAAGAAATTTTTGGGAGCGCAATCAAGAGCTTCAAGCGAGAGGAAATTAGAGATAGAGTAGTAGGAGATGAACTTCTACGCGAGAGAGAAGATTTTCTATCTTTCCTCTTTATTTTCTTTTGAATCTTTAATTGTTTGTGTTCTTGCTTTGTGGTTAATTTATGTGTACATGCACTGTGTATAATTGCTTGAGGGAATTTTCTTAAGCTTTCTTGATAATCAATTCATGTTCATGTTTCTTAATCTATAGAACTTCAACTCATTCTTATTAGCCTTCATTCTTTCAATTAAGTTCTTGTTTTTGCATGATGAATCGAAGGAAGAAAAGTAATTACAAGGCTGTTTGAATTGTTTTCTTATGGTGTTGATCAAGAGATTGAATCGTAGGACTAGTTGAATGAGTGCTCACTGATTTGCGACAATTCTTTTGTTGGTGGCTTCATTGTTTGAATGCTCTATTGAATCCATAAATTCACGAACATCATCATTACATCTAGTATCATCAATTGAATTTCCCTCAATATCTGTTTCTGCATGCTCCTTGTTAACATAGGTTAGGCTAACAGCTCTGTTGCACCTTTTTCTCTCTTTATTTTTATTTCATCTTTCATTTTGTTCACACACATCCATCTCTATTCAAGTCCATATTTTCAGTAGTTTAGATTAAAAATAAAGCCCTTAGAACATCATGACATCCTTCCCTGTGGTTCGACCATGCTTGTCACTATGCTAAGAGTAGGAAAATATAAAATTTAAATTTGATCGGCGCATCAACAACCGCACTACTGTTCATAAAGAATGTTCAACTAATGACAAATGTATGGTAAAAGATTTTGTCTCAATTTCTTTTCATTAAATTATATTGTAATGTTATGCACCTGATTTATTTATATGGTGTATATATTGTCTCTTTTACATGCAATATCATGAATCATTCATACTTCATGTTATTTTAAGTTCTAATTTGAATTATTCAAGAGGGTTTGACTATAAAATTATCACGTGGTTATGAATTTCATAACTCAATTTATTTTCATTGGGTTATATTATTTCTTCATTGTAATGAATTTTCATTGTTTTATGTGGATTTACATTTGATACACATAATTGATTCATTTATTAATTTTCACTTCAACGTTATGATCATCGTAAGGGTTGCTCATCTCAAATTATCTTTTTTGTGACATATATCATATTATACATCTATCTTTTTTATGAGGTGTATATACGACCCCATTGATATGTTATATCATGAGTCTCTTAATATGCATGGTATTTAATGTTTTACTTGATGATATTCTTTTCATTGGGCTTACGATTCAAATGTTACCAAAGTAGTAAAAGATTTATGTTCCAATCACATTTTATAAAAATATTAAGTATATTTTATACTATGCACCCAAAGGAAACAAAATAACTCTAAACGGAATCTCAAACTGGAAATTTGAGGTCACGGTTGAGTCTGGAACGTGACATTTATCCTAAGTGGGACATAACTTTTTTCGGCGCGAGACTTCTATGGAAAAAGCCGCTCAGGGTCAAAATCGTAAATAAAATAATTAAACTTAATTATTTTACCTTTGACATTGTATCGAATAACTTTGAGGACTCGGATTGGAAATCTGAGATCGTCGTTGAGTTCGAAATGAGGTGTTTTACCTAAGCGTGACATAAAAATGAGGAGGCGCGGGAGATTCAGATTCCGCGCCAAGCGGAGCTCCTATAAATAGAAGTTTAAGAACTCCAGATTAGGGTTAGCCCCTAATCTATCTCCCTCTCTCTCTCTTCACTGAGCCCTCACTCCTCTCTCCTTTGTTCTTTGACGGATCAAGGAGGAATCTCCACCAAAATCTCGACAGATCGAAGCGGGAGTGCAACGGACTCGTCGTCAACGACGAACGATCAAATTGAGGTAGGATTTCTTCTACATTTTTTTAGATTCAACTTTTAAAGTGAAAATCATTTCCTTGAGCTTTAAATTCATCGTTTTGTTCATAAATCATCGACGGTCGCACGAACACAGCCATCAATTCGTGTTTAAATCTCATATTTCAGTCGTTCTTCATCCGTTCTTCGTGGATAATCACCATCAACTTTTGGGCACAACAAATTGACGATGGATTGTTGAGCAGAGGTCGGTGCAGTGAAGCCCTCATCCCAAAAGTCCCCGATCTGCTGACAAATTCACGATCGGGGGTGAACGGCTGGAGTCTGGTGATCCGTGGAAGGGATCATCGGACCGCTGCCGCCAGCGCTGCGGTGCGGCGGTGTCGCAACACGACAGAGTCGTGTGGCTCGGCCGTGTTAACGCAGGGCGGCGGCCGGACCACAGGTCGGGCCGGTGTGGGTAGCGGGACGGGCCAGCGAAACGGACCGGGCCGACAGGAGCAGTCCGGCCTAGGCGGAGGGGTCCAACCATCCGGGGCGGACCGGTTTTGGTCGAGCTAGAATGGCTTCAATTGGCCGTATCTTCTAATTCGAGCGTCCGATTGACGCACCGTCTGTGGCCAAACATTCCTCTCATCGAGACAGATATTTTTAGACCTATTTGAGAATTTTAGGACTTGGTTTCGTGGCTCGGTTGCACGAAACGCCAAAGTTTAATAATAATAATTTAATCATTATTATTTGGGGTTTCTTGTATCGGACGTGGCGTCTGCATGCGATGCCCGATTAACGCGCTGTCAGCAGCGGCGTGACCCTAGACCTTGGGCAGACTTTTCAAGACTACTTTCAGGTGTTTAAACCAAAGTTGGGGTGCAGGCCCCATGAAGCCCGATTCGCACGCGTTGCGGTGAAATGCAGTTTTTTCACCGGGTATCTGTTTTGAACGAATGAATAGTTGATCCCTTGTGTTTCTCTGTGAGGATCGAAATGGTGTGATCCGTAATATTAATTTTGGGATCGAGGTGTGGGCCCCACCAGACGCTTTCGAGCGTAATGCTGTGTTATACAACCTTTTCATCAGATGCTCGATTGGGGTGAGTGAATAGTCCATCCTGCATGTATTTCTGTGTAGAAGGTGATGGTGACCTCAGTTCCGACTTTCGAGTTACGATGCGAGGTGTTCCAATAGCGATGCATCTTCAGACGATGTTCGACGACAATAGTGATCAGACGATGACATCAGGGACTTCCGAGTGGCACACTCCAGTTGGGCTGAGCATGGGTCCTCGACCTATTCCGAGTGGTACCCTCCAACCGGGCTGGGTTTGGGTCCTCGACGACACTAGAGTGACACCCTCCAGCTAGGTTGTGATATCGACTTTGAGACGACCTCTAAACTACGCGAATCAGTGACAAGTCATACTTTAATGTTACTTTGGACTCACGAGTAAGAGGGGCGTTTTCCCCACCGAGACACGTCCAAAGCGGATAATATCAAGGTGTGGTGTTTGGGCCCATTTGACTTTCAATTCAGGGAAAACGTGAGGGATGTTGGGCATTGATGGTGGTTACTTCTGGAATAGTTGGCGACTCTTTTCCTAGACTAAGCTGTGAGATGGAGATCCCCTCACCCTTTCATTTGGGCTTCTTTGAATGAGCATATTTATATATCCTATTTCAATACCCATTCTTTGGGTTTTGGTTACTCTCCTTCTAGGAGAGGCGAAGACGCATGAGGTATGTCATGTGCTTTTCGTATCTAGATTCTCATGGTTGGACGACCTACTATAGGTAGCGAAGACTCGATGAGAAGTTCATCTTCTCACCGTTTCAAGCTCTTTGTGTCTGGAAAAGCTTATCTCTCTCTTTGGTCGGGTCAAGTTGCACTCTTTTACTGTACTTTGTTCCATATACTGTTTTCCTTTCCTATTATATCTCTTACTGCTCCTCCCTTTCGGGGCGTCATACTGTGTATGCTTATACTCACACATGCATGGGTTTTGCCTGCACATATCGTGCTTTATGTAGATGACGGACATGTTTTATCGTGACTCTAGGGAGCTTAGGGTTACAGGTGCTTGGACCGCGTGCGGTGGTCGCAGTTTGGGTTCCCGGAGCAAGGCTTTCTCAGTTACTTTAGTTTCCCAGTTTTCTGTCCGGTTGGGACACTATTTCTGGTGGGGCGTGCATTTCCCCCCTTTTCCTTCTGTTTACATTACTGTACTCGTACTGTTTTAGTGGTCCATGTGTGTTTTGGTTTATTTATAGTAGGTTGCATCTTTTACTTTTTTCTCTTTGCACTTTTGTATCGAGTTGGTTGTGTGTGTGTGTACTGGTACTTAGGCAAAAGCATCCCTGGGTTTTTGTGCCTTTGGTGCTTGTTGCCGCTCCTGGCCTATGTAGGCGGGCTTGGGGTAGTTACGGGTCTAGCCCCGCCATGAGTCGGGTCGTGACAAAGTGGTATGAAAGCTGGTTCAACCCTTAGGACATTATTCAGATGTTTCTGTAAAAAGGTCTTGGTTGGGTTTAGGGAAACAGTGTTAACATGTCTCGAGAGAGGCTCTCAGGCCAGGGAGTCTAGTGATGTGCGACGACTGACGTGACCATTCACCTGGACCCTAATTACCTGCATGTCGACTCAGTATGATGAGACATTTGTTACAGGGAACTTTGGTACATGCATTATGTAGGATTGAGTCTTTAACTATCCTTGTTGAGTCAGCTCCCGTTATTGTTGTTGTGTTATATATATATATATATATATATATATATATATATATATGTATATATATATATGCTCATCTGACCGCAATATTCCTTGATAACTTTCTGGATTCCTTAATGATTGCAGCCAACCAGGATACCCGCTTTGGTTCATGACGACAACCTCGCGAGTGATGACGCCTCAGTTTAGGGTCAATCATGCGATCCCCTCCTTCCAGGTGGGCCAGTGGAAGCACCTCCACCTGTGGAGCAGCAGATAGTTCTGACAGCGCAGGTCGAGGACCAACGTAGGCTGAGCGCACTCCGTGAGTTCCACCATTGAAGGTCGTTGAGGTTTCATGGTGATCCAAACCCTCAGGCAGCAGAGGACTGGTTGGAGTCAGTGGTCCTCCTCTTCAGGTTTGTGCGAACACCAGCAGATCAGATGGTGGCTTTGGAAGCTAGTCTTTTCCATTGGACGATTGGGCGATGGTGGAGTTTAGTTACCCAGATGCATGATGAGTCAACACCCTTGTGGGATGAGTTCCAGTAGCTGTTTCGTGAGGAGTACTTTTCCTCGTGCTTACGCTCTATTAGGATTCAAGAGCTTTCGGAGCTTCGATAGGGAGGGATGACAGTAGCAGAGTACTCAACCATGTTCACAAACTTGACTTGGTACACTCTGAACATGATATGTGACAGTTACTTTCGGATACGGAAGTTCGAGCAGGAACTTCGTCGAGAGATCTATGCGAGCATAGTGCCCCTGTGCATCCCCACCTACGCCGGGGTGCTGGAGAGGGCACTTGTGACAGAGAGATTTTTATCAGAAGGATGCCAGTTGGCTGAGACTGATAGTGGTCGCTTCAGAGAGGAGATGTCTACGGCAGTTAGCAGACGTCAGTTGATAGGGCCGCGACGCAGGAGACCTTCCCAGGACCAGACTCGACCACATGGTCAGTCGACACCAGGGCCGCGCAGAGCACCGGGTCAACCCAAAGAAGGCCAATGCTTTACATGTGATAGGCGATGTCACATGGCCTGAGACTGCCCGACCAGGCATGTCGATCATCCCCGTCAGGTAACAAGTGGATCAAGATGACAGAGGCAGCGCCGTGAACAGGGATCCCCCAAACGGGGACAGAGTGGTCCCCAGGGAGGCAGTGCTGGTAGAGGAGTAGGAGGAGCTGGAGGTGGGGGACGATGCTATGAGATCTTTCCACCACCACCACCACCGGGCGGCCCACTTCCGGCTCAGGAAGCTGGTGGTCGGGGTCACGGACAACTGCAGGCTATGGGTGTTCGTGATCCTCCAGCGCACGAGATGATTTGAGGTATTCTTCATGTTTATTCTACTCTTGCTTCAGTACTAGTAAACGCATGCATCAGTCACTCCTTTATTTCATTACTTATAGTATGGGAGTTGGAGCTCTCAGTAGAGGCGCTAGCACAACGACTTTGTCTCGAGGTTCCTACGGGAAACGCTTCTTATGTGTCTTTTATCTACAAGTAGTGCGAGCTATCGTTTGGAGGAGAAAGGTTCACACGGGACCTACTGGTCATCACGATGGAACCTTATGACTTCATCTTGAGCATGGATTGACTTTCCATGGTTCAAGCCTAGATTGACCGTCACCGTAGGCTAGTCAGATTTCCGCACACTGATGGGATGAAGTTCACCTTTCTTGGTGAGCGAGACCTCGTAGCAGGGCAGGTGAGTGCTGTGAGCAACAGGCTACAACCTTTCACCCATCAGTTTGCAAGCGTAACCCTTGGTGCATCAGACTCTTCAGGCACCTGAGTTCCTTTAGTTGTGGAGGATTACATGGACATCTTTCTCGAAGACATTATGGGACTACCTCTAAGGTGGGAGTTGGAATTTTTCATTTATTTTCAACCAGGGACTACACCGATATCTTCTGCAGCATATCGGATGACACTCACAGAGCTTTGGGAGCTACGTTTATAGTTGGAGGACCTTCACGAGAAGGGTTTTATCAGACCCAGTGTGCCCCCATGGGCAGCCCCAGTCCTGTTCTTGAAGAAGGAAGGTGGGATCATGCGACTTTGTGTGGATTATCGACACCTAAACCAAGCCACGATAAAGAACAAGCACCCCTTAATGAGGATCGACAACCTCTTCGACTAGTTGTGAGGTGTGAGATGCTTCTCCAAGCTCGATCTCAAATCCAACTACGACCAGCTACGGGTTCGCGAGGTTGATATTCTGAAGTTGGCCTTTCATTGTCGATACAGGTATTACGAGTTCCTAGTGATGCCCTTCGGCATGACAAATGCCCCTATCTTTTTCATGGCTTTGATGAACCAGGTCTTCCAGCCTTACATGGACTGTTTTTTTATTGTCTTTATCAACGACATACTCGTTTACTCTACGACGGAGGAGGATCACATAGAGCACTTGAGGATGGTTCTTGATCTTCTTCGAGAGCACCAGCTTTACGAAAATCTCTCGAAGTTTTAGTTTTGGATACATGAGGTTCACTTTTTTGGGCATGTCATCTTTGAAGAGGGTTTAACCGTGGATCCTGCGAAGATCGAAGCAGTGCTTTCTTGGGAGCCACTCAAGAGTGCATCAGAGGTGCGATGTTTTCTTGGTATGGCTGGATGCTACAGGAGATTTGTGGAAGACTTCTCCAGGATCACAGCCTCTTTGACCGCTCGGATGCGGAAGAGACAACCATTTACCTAGTTTGAGCGGTGCCAGAAGGCCTTCGAGGAGTTAAGGCAGAGGCTGACGAGCGCTCCAATTCTGAGACTACCAGTGGAGGGCATTGAGTTTATAGTGTATTGTGATGCCTTAGGAGCTAGGCTTGGTTGTGTTTTGATGCAACGTCAGGCAGTCATCGCATACAGGTCGAGGTAGTTGAGACCCTATGAGCATAACTATGTGACTCATGACTTAGAGCTCGTAGCGTTGGTCTTTTCCATGAGGATGTGGAGACATTATCTTCTGGGAGAGCGCTTTATGGTTTACTTAGACAACCAGAGTCTCAGATACATATTTACCCAGATAGATCTGAATCTGAGGTTGCGACGCTGGATGAAGTTCTTACAGGATTACGACTTCGAGATAATCTATACTCTAGGGAAGGGCAATGTTGTAGCAGATGCCCTTAGTAGGAATTCCCAGGCTTGCCTAGTGTGGGAAGCTTTAGAGCAGTTAGCTTCCCTGTAGCTGACCCTGGTGGAGCAAGAGGGTACAATTTTTCTACAGTCGATGGTGCTGGCTCCTTCGATCCTTGAGCGTGTGAGAGAGTCCCAATTGGGAGATATTGACTACGAAGTTCTGCGTGATCAAATATCCATAGGTGACACACCTGATGAGTATTCTGAAGGAGGGAATCACGAGATCTTGTTCCAGGGGAGAACAATGGTTCTAGTCGCGATGCAGGAGGTAATACAGGAGTTCCATACTTCTCCCTTAGCTATACATCCTGGTATGGGGAAGATGTAAAAGGATCTTCAACGATAGTTTTGGTGGTCCGGCTTGAGAGGAAGCATAGCTGAGTTCGTCTCACGATGCCTCACCTGTCAGTAGGTGAAGGGTGATCATTAGGTTTCGGCGGGTTTTTTGTAGCCTCTCGACATCCCGAAGTGGAAATGAGATGACATATCTATGGACTTCGTCACAAGGATTCCATGAACAGTGAAGGACCATGATGCCATCTGGGTGATAGTGGACTGACTCACCAAGTTGGAACATCTCCTTGCTATCAAGAAACAAAGTTTGATGGAGAGTTTGAGGGAGTTGTACCTACGGGAGATAGTCCACCTTCATTTGGTACCCTCGACGATTGTCTCTGATCATACTGCGTGGTTTACATCACGATTGTGGAGAGGCTTGCATGAGGCATTTGGGACCTGACTGCAGAGGAGTGCGACCTTTCACCTCCAGACCGATGGGAAGACCGAACACACTATCTAGGTGTTGGAGGATATGTTGAGGGCATGCATGTTAGATTTTGGCCGGAGTTGGGAGGATCACCTACCCTTGGTAGAGTTTGCGTACAACAACAAATATCACTCTACCATCGACATGAAACCTTTTGAGGCCCTATACAGGAGACCCTGCAGGTCTCCTCTGTACTGGACAGAGGTTGGGGAGTCATCCCTCGTGGGCCCAGAGTTGGTGCAAGCGACGATGGAGAAAGTGCAGGTCATTTGTGAATGGATGAGGACAACCCAAAGTAGACAGAAATCATACGTAGACCGTCGTCATAGGCCCTTGGAGTTCAAGCAAGGAGACCACATCTTCTTGAGAGTCTCCCCACGACACAGAATACAGAGATTCGGCCCGGGATGTAAGTTATTCCCGAGGTTTATCGGGCCATTCGAGATCACGTGAAGGGTTGGCAAGGTTGCCTACCACCTTTCCCTACCCCCACAACTAGAGTGGGTGCACGACGTCTTCCACATGTCGCAACTGAGGAGATATGTGTATGATCTTACGCATATCATCGACTGGGGCGAGCTGGACATTGAAGATGTATCCACCTTTACAGAGCACCCAGTGACGATCGAGGATTGACAACTGTGAAACTTATGTGGATAGACCATCCCTTTGGTTCACGTGTTGAGGCATCACGAAAATGTGTAGGAGAGTTCTTGGGAACGGGAGAGCCAGACGTGGGCTCAGTATCCCGAGTTTTCTTAATTTTTCTTTTTTGGGGATGAAAAACTTGAATGAGAGAATGATGTAGAGACTCGATTTTTGTCTTGTAAGACTTTGAAATATTTCTATATATATTTCCAGAGCTAAGCGCTAAGATGACGTGAAATTTCGAGGACCGATGTGCCCGAAATTAATTTTATTATATATATAAATTAAATTTATATATTATATATCACTACTACAAAAATGGGTAAGGGAAGCACTACCCTTTTATCAGTGCTTTTTTTAGTGCTGAAAAAGCCCCCCTTTATCGGTGTTTTTTAGCACTGATAAAGGGGGGATTTATCATCGCTTTTTCCTACCGCTGATAAATTTTATGTTTCAAAAAAAATAATGAAAAATAAAATATTGTTATATAAGTATATTTATATTGATATAAATATAATAAATATTTTTTAAATATGTTTTAGATAAGTATAAATAGACTATTACATTTAATATATAATAAATTTAGTGAAAATGGATTTAAAATATATTAAAAAATATTATTAATTAATAATTTTCTAATTATTATTGATTAAAAATCATTTAATAACAATTTGAAGACAAAAAAATCAAAAAAATTAAGAAAAGATCTAAAATACGTTGAAAATGTAACTCAAACTTCAAACGACCATAACTTTTGATTCGGGTGTCCGTTTGAGCTCTATAGCATATCAAATCGAAGCCTGCGACGAGCTATACGCGCTAGTAACCCAAGCAGAGATTTTGTCACGTTTTTAGAGGCCAAAAAAGGCATATAAGTCTTCCAAAACTGAGTTTTTAGTCAGGATACCCCGATTTGTTTACATTCAAACAAGTATAACTTTTGACCCGGATTTCCGTTAGGCCTATACCACATATCATGTCGAAGATTGTTTCATTTTCTTCGATTTTACTAGTTGTGGAGTTGAAACGGGATTCTGGATTATAAGTTATGATCATTTTAACATTCTATGGCTTTTCAAATACACATATATATATGTATTTATTTGTAAATATATGTGTCTGTGTGTGTGTGTCTGTAAGAACCTGGTTTTTCTATGAAAGACTTTGGAATATTCTTGATGATATTCCAGAGCAGCACCTTCAGACGGCGTGCGATTCCGAGCCCCGGAGTGGCCGGAATTAAATTTTCAGTGCGTTCACACTGGAAATGCTAAATAAATGAGATAACTCCTAAACGGAGTTCTAGATCAGGGATCCGAGTGTACGGATGGGTCCGGAATGAGGTTTTTACCCTAGGAACGACATAAAACTTGTCGGCGCAGGACGTTTGGACCCCTCGCCCGCTTCTGGAACGTTAAACGGATTAAATAAATAAATTAATTCGTTTAATGGCGAAACGCTAGTATCTCTTAAACGGTGGCTCGGATTGGAAAACCGAGGGCACCATTGAGTTCGGAGTGTGCCGTTTACCCTAGGAGGGGTATAAGTTTCACGGGCGCGGGCCGTCTATGAAAAATGGCCCCAGGGGCGTTTTCGTAATTTGGCGGCCTCGGGTGCTAAGTTTAAAAACTTTTGAACGGGGTCTCGGATTAAAATTCCGAGACCGCCGTTGTGCTCGGAGTGTCGTGTTTACCCAAGGGACGCCTTCCTTTTTGTCTGCTTCGAGAGTGGGGTCGGGGGCGTGCCAGGCGGGGGTGTTTAAGTGTTATTACTTAAACGCACCCCCTCCCTCTTCTCTTCCCCTTCTCCTCCCTCACACCCTCTCCCCTTCCCTCCTCCATTCTGGCGATCTCCGACGAGGTGAGCTCCGGCGAGCCAACTTCGGCGAGGCAACGGCGCGGGGCGGATCGCGCGGGAAGCGTCGGGCGAAGCCCCACGAGGTAGGAGTTTTATTTTGTCTCCGTTTTTAAATTCCCGCATTTTTTTGAGCCCGATTTATACCGTCGAATTGCCGCCCGATCTTCGAACAAAGCCCATAGATTAGTAGAGCTCGATCCGAGCTTTCCGACGCACCTTTCGGATGTGAAATCGGAGCTCCGAGGCGTCCGCAGCGGCCCGACGAAGTTGGGGGTGGTTTTGCGGTTTCCGGCGGTCGGCAGGGCGGTCCGGCGAGTTGGCGCTGCGGAGGGGTTCGGTTCCGGGCAGGCGGCACGGCGGTCGTGGCTTCGGAAGGTGGTGCGGCGGCCGCGCCTTCGGAAGGCCGTGTCGGCGCTTGGAGCGGCGGCGGCAGGCCGGTGGCGCCGACAGGCCGCCGGCGAGAGGGAGAGGGGTCGCGAGGTGGTGACCCCGTGCAGCGCAACAACGACCCGCACTTTGCGGGTCCTTACGTGGATCGTGCGACCGGCCCTCGTGGCCGGTCGGTGGAGAATCCCGCGCGGCGGGCGCGCGGGTGTGAAGGGGAGCGGGCCGGCCGGTCCAGCCCAAGGGGCTTTGCCCCTCGGTCTTCGGACGCCCGTATTTCGAGCTACGGGCGTCCGTTTTGCGCACCGTCTGCGTCAGCGAGGAGCTTGCGTCAAGGCAGAGTTTTTGAGATGGTTTTGGGAATTTTTAATTCCCGAAACGATGGGTCTCGGAGACGTGATCCGTCTTTAAGTGGACGAGCGTTCTTCCGGAAAACCTTGTTTTGGACGGCGCGGACGCATCCGACGTCCGTTTTGAGCGCCGTCAGTGGCGTTGGAACCCTGGCACCGGGGCAGAGCTTTCCAGGGAGGTTTCGGGCGTTGAAACTTGAGTTGAGGCGTGGGCCCCACGACCCGTCCTTGAGCTGCGAGCAGCGTTTAGCGACTTTCTCGTCGGGCGTCCGTTCGGGGCGTGCGAGCAGTCGATTCTGGGTGTTTTTCCGAGGGGATTGCAATGGTGCAATCCGCCCGCTCAAATTCGGCACGATGGTGCGGGGCCCACGAGGGCCGTTTCGGCGTCGACAGTGATTTTTCTATCTTAATCACCGGGCGACCGTTTTGGACAAGTGAATAGTCCATCTTGTGTACTTTTTCCAGAGGATCGCAACAGTGCGATCCGTTCGTTGAGTTTCGGGACCGGGATGTGGGTCCCACGTGGCGCCGCTCGTGTGTGGCGTGCCGGAACACATCTTTTTCTCCGGGTACCCGTTCCACGCAAGTAAGCGGTCAATTTGACGTGCTTTTCCGAGAGCTTTGCGATGGCGCAGTCCGCCCGACCTTTTTCGGGGACGTGGTGTGGGTCCCACCCGACCCGGCTACAGTGAATAGTGCCTTTTTCACCGGGTGTCCGTTTTGGGCGATTGAGTACTCAATCCCGTGTGTTTTTCCGAGGGGATCGCAGTGACGTGATCCGTTGGTTCAGTTTCGGGATCTTGGGGTGGGCCCCACACGAGATTGGTCATGGTGAATAGTACCTTTTTCACCTGTTGACCGTTTCGAGCGAGTGAGTAGTCTAACTCGCGTGTTTTTGCGCAAGGATTGCAACGGTGTGATCCATTCGGCTGTACGGAGCCTCTTGCGTGATCGTGTTAAATGTGGAAGCATGGGAGGTGCTCTAGTGGTGGTTCGCCCTACCTTGTTTGTAGCGGACCCTTGGCGTGCGATCGCGCACTCTTGGGAGAGTGACGTAAATGGTTCACGAGATGTGGATGGTTGTGCCTGGACCTTTGAGGTGGAGTTGTTATGTCACGCCTTCGCGCTGACGTTGGGTGCCGTGTGCACGATAGCCTATGGGCTGGAACGAGGTATACTCTGGGAGTATACGGGAGCGCTTGGAGGTACGTGTGGTTGTTCGTACCCGAGAACGTTGGTGCGTTCAGTTGGGGTTGAGATGGGGCCACACGTTGTGTGGGCCCCACGTGCGTGCCGGGTTCTGCTTTGCGTACTTCGACCTCTCGCGACGTAGAGGGTCCCTCTGTGTGTTTGTTGACCAGCAGGGTTGAGTGGTCTCCCCCTGGTTTCGTTCTCGATGGATTGGCCGGTAGCGAGGCCAGTGGCACCCGGTGATGGAGCATGCACTGAACTTCTTTTGGATGAGTTGTTCTGGAGTTGGGTGGTTGCACGATACCCACTCCGCGTTGGTTGGCCAGTGTTGTACCCTCCAGTGGATGTGGCTAAAGCAGTTCTGAGTTTTACCCTCCAGCGGGGCTGGGCAGTGGGTTACTCATCGGCTTTTAGGGTCTACCCTCCAGCCGAGACTGGGCAGTGGGTCACCCGACGCACTTAGGGTCTACCCTCCAGCAGAGACTGGGCAGTGGGTCACCCGGCGACCTCTTAGGGCCTACCCTCCAGCAGGGCTGGGCAGTGGGTCGCCCGTCGTCTAGTTCCATGTCTACCCTCCAGCAAGGCTGGGCAGTGGGTCGCCTGTCGACTTATTCCAGGTCTACCCTCCAGCGGGGCTGGGCAGTGGGTCGCCTGATGATGTAATTTGGTTTACCCTCCAGCAGGGCTGGGCAGTGGGTCGCCTGATGATGTATTAAGGTTTACCCTCCAGAAGGGCTGGGCAGTGGGTCACCCGATATCTGATTATGGTTTACCCTCCAGCGGGGCTGGGCAGTGGGTCACCTGACGATGTATTAGGGTTTTACCCTCCAGCAGGGCTGGGCAGTGGGTCACCCGATATTTAGTTATGAATTACCCTCCAGTAGGGCTGGGTAGTGGGTCATTTGTTTGCATTCCAGACTCAGTCCTTAGTACTAGGCTAGTCTGTGGCTTTTCCCCCGTGTTTACCGGAGCGGGATCCCTGGTTACGGGTCAGTGTTGTGACGACCTTGACTTTGAGGAGACCTCTCGACTGCAAGGCAGTGACGAGGTGTGGTTTGACTCTCCCTAGAACTCTCAAGTGCGAGGGGCACTTTCCCCACCGAGACGCGTTCTTGTGACGCGATCTAAAACCGTGTGGGCGAGTCAGTGCCGCCCAAAGCGGATAGTGTCGAGGTGTGGTGATTGAGCCCCTTGGCTTGCGGTTCGGGGCAGACGTGCGGGATGCTGGGCATCGATGGTGTTTCTTCTGGGACTGTTGGCTACTCTTCTTGGGCTGAGCTACGGGACGGAGATCCCCTTACGACGTTGTTCGGGCTTCTTGTTGAGCTTATGGACTTGTATATACCTTGTTCCGGTACCCACTCCTTGGGTTTTGGCTACTCTCCTTCAGGAGAGGTGAAGACGCGCGGGGTATGTCACGTGCTTTCCGCGTCCAGCCTCTCGTTGTTGGATGAGTCTACTCTCCTGCTATAGGCAGCGAAAGTTCGACGAGAAGTGCATCTTCTCACCGTTCCTTGCTCCTTGTGTTAGGACGATTCTTCTATCTTTCCCTTGATGGGTTGAGCTGTTACTCTTTACTGCACCTTTGGTTGTACTCCTCTACTTTTCTGTTCGCTCTACTGCTCACCCTTCGGTACCTCCTTTGTTGTTCCCTCGAGCCTTCGGGGTATCCTACTGAGTATTTTTATACTCACCCATGCTTGGGCTTTGCCCGCACTTGGTGTGCCCTTGCAGACGACGGACAGGTGGAGCATGACTTCAGTAGAGCGTAGGAGCTTGGGATCTTGGACCGCGTGCGGTGGTCGTGGTCGGGTTCCAGGTGGGAGACTCGTTAGCTGTTTCTTTTTGTTTACCTGTTACCGGGTTTTGGCACTTTTTGGTTGGGCGTGTGTTTTGCCCCTTTCCTTTTCAGCTTGTACTTTGTACTAGTTAGAGGTCGATGCACATCTGTGGTTTATATATATAGCAGTTTTTCTTTTTACTATGCTTGTTCTTTCTTTTACTCTGCACTTTTGCATTGAGTGTGCTGCGTGTGTGTGTACAGGTACTTAGGCAAAGGCCTCCCCGAGTTATTGTGCCTTCAGCGCTGGTCGCCAGCGCCTGGCCTATGGAGGCGGGCTTGGGGTAGTTGCGGCTCGAGCCCGGGTAGGTTTGGGTCGCGACAGAGTGGTATCAGAGGTGGTTCGTTCCTTGGGACGCTGTTCGGACGTCCCTAAAATAAAAGGAACTGGTTGGGATTTAGGGCAACAATGTTAACGTGTCTCGAGAGCGGCTCTCAGGCCAGGGAGTCCAGTGATGGTGCGACGGCCGACATATCTATTCACTAGGACCTTGATAACCCGCTTGTCGACTCAGCATGCTGAGACACTTGTTGCAGGGAAAATTTGTTTGTGCATCACATAGGACTGAGTCTTGACTGTCCTTCTTGAGTCAGCTCTTCACCGTTGTTGTTATCGGTATATACATATATGCTCATTTGACCGCGGCACTCCTTGATAATATTCAGGATGTCTCCGCGAGGACAGCCAGCCAGGATACCAGCTTTGGTTCGTGACGACGACCCTGTGAGCTACGAGGCCACAGTCCAGGACCCATCATGCGAGCCCCTTTCTCCAGGTGGGCTAGTAGCAGCACCCCCCACCTGTTGAGCAGCAGGCAGTTTCAGCAGAGCAGGCTGAGCTTGAGCGCAGGTTGAGCGCGCTCCGTGAGTCCCAGCGACAGAGACCGCTGAGGTTCAGTGGTGAGCCAGACCCTCAGGCAGCAGAGGTTTGACTCGAGGCAGTGGTTCGCCTTTTCAGGCTTGTGCAGACGCCGGTAGATCAGAGAGTGGCTTTGGCAGCCACCCTTTTCGTGGAGCAGCTCAGCGTTGGTGGAGTCTGGTGACTCAGTTTCTTGATGAGTCGTCTTTTTCGTTGGAAGACTTCCAGTTGTTGTTTCGAGAGGAGTTCCCCCCCCCCCCCGCTTGCGCTCCGTTCAGATTCAGGAGCTCCTGCAGTTTCAGCAGGGAGGGATGACGGTGGCCGAGTACGCGACTAGTTTTGCAGACCGTGCACGCTTTTACCCGGACTTGGTCCATGACGACAACCTCCGAGCGCGGAAGTTTGAGCAGGGTCTCCGCCGAGAGATTCATGATGTCATAGTACCCTTGGGCATTTCCACATATGCCGGGGTGCTAGAGCAAGCGCTGGTGACAAAGAGCTTCCTGTCATGTTTTGCGGTTGGTAGTGGCAATGGGCGCGACGGAGCCGGGACGTCTGTCGTAGCTAGCAGGCGCCGGAGGATAGGACCTCGATGCAGGTGGCCTTCCCACTACCGGTTTTGGAGACGTGGTCGTATACCACTGTGGTGAAAAGGCGCAGGGCCTCAGCCGAGGATGCCCTTCCGTGAGTGGATCTCGGGCCGTGGTCGTACACCACAGTGGCGCCGGAGGGCAACAGGGCAGCCCAGAGAGCGCTGGTGCTATGCTTGTGACGGGAGAGGTCACCTGGCACGGGACTGCCCGACCAGGCATGCAGAGAGCTTCAGACAGGCAGCAGGTGCACCACCACGACGGAGGCAGCACCGTGATCGCAGTAGAACCCAGAGAGGTGGTGCTAGAAGATGAGTGGGAGGATCTGGAGGTGGGGGACGATGTTATGAGGTATTCCCATCACCACTAGGTGGTCCACGTCAGGCTCCGGGAGCTGACATTTGGGACCACGGACAGCCGCGAGCTTTGGATGTCTACGATCCTGCAGATCATGAGGTGATGAGAGGTATGCTCTACAGATCTTCTACCTTTTTGCAGTAGAATTGTTAGAATCTATGTGTGGAATGCTTTCCTCCCTGCTCATTGTTTGAGGTGTTACCAGGGTGACGCAAGGCGTCGGGTGTAACCCTGTGTTGGTAAGGAAAAAGGCGTGAGATCTTTTCCTTTCATCGACGGTGTTGACTCCTTCGCTTCCGAGCGTGTAAGAGAGTCTTGGTTGAGAGACATCGGCTGTGGAATCTTGCGCGACCAGATATCCTTGGGTGTTTCACCATATGGATATTCTGAAGGAGGGAATCACCGGGCCTTGTTTCAGGTGCGGGCGGTGATTCCAGTCGCGGAGTGCGACGTAGAGGTTCGTTCGGGGAGGTGAGCTACCCCCAAGAGCCTTCGGGCCGTTTGAGACTGTGCAAAGGGATGGCGAGGTTCCATACCGCCTTTCCCTAACCCCAAAGTCTGGAGTGGGTGCACGACGTCGGCAAGGGCCGACCCTGCATGAACATATCAATCCTTTGGTCTGTGTGCGGTGGCACAGAGCTATGCGTGGGTTCTTCTGGGTATGGGAAAGCCAGGTGTGGGCTTAGTACCCTGTGTTGCTCCCTAGTTTTGCTTTTCGAGGACGAAAAGCTTGAAGGAGGGAATGATGTAAGAACCCGGTTTTTGCTGTGAAAGACTTTGGAATATTCTTGATGATATTCCAGAGCAGCGCCTTTAGACGGCGTGCGATTCCGAGCCCCGGAGTGGTTGGAATTAAATTTTCAGTGCGTTCACACTGGAAATGATAAATAAATGAGATAACTCCTAAACGGAGTTCCGGATCAGGGATCCGAGTGTACGGATGGGTCTGGAATAAGGTTTTTACCCTAGGAACGACATAAAACTTGTCGGCGCGGGACGTTTGGACCCCTCGCCCGCTTCTGGAACGTTAAACGGATTAAATATATTAATTAATTCATTTAATGGAGAAACACTAGTATCTCTTAAACGGTGGGTCGGATTGGAAAAACGAGGGCACCGTTGAGTTCGGAGCGTGCCGTTTACCCTAGGAGGGGTATAAGTTTCGCGGGCGCGGGCCGCCTGTGAAAAATGGCCCCAGTGACGTTTTCGTAATTTGGTGGCCTCGGGCGCTAAGTTTAATAACTTTTGAACGGGGTCTCAGATTAAAATTCCGAGACCGCCGTTTTGCTCGGAGTGTCGTGTTTACCCCAGGGACGCCTTCTTTTTTGTCTGCTTCGAGAGCGGCGTCGGGGGCATGTCGGGCGGGGGTGTTTAAGTGTTATTACTTAAACGCACCCCCTCCTTCCCTTCCCCTTCTCCTCCCTCACACCCTCTCCCCTTCCCTCCTCCATTCGGGCGATCTCCGGCGAGGCGAGCTCCGACGAGCCAACTCCGGCGAGGCAACGACGCGGGGCGGATCGCGCGGGAAGCGTCGGGCGAAGCCCCACGAGGTAGGAGTTCTATTTTGTCTCCGTTTTTAAATTCCCGCATTTTTTTGAGCCCGATTTATACCGTCGAATTTCCGCCCGATCTTCGAACAAAGCCCATAGATTAGTAGAGCTCGATCCGAGCTTTCCGACGCACCTTTCGGATGTGAAATCGGAGCTCCGAGGCGTCCGCAGCGGCCCGGCGAAGTTGGGGGTGGTTTTGCGGTTTCCGGCGGTCGGCAGGGCGGTCCGGCGAGTTGGCGCGGCGGAGGGGTTCGGCTCCGGGCAGGCGGCGCTGCGGCCGTGGCTTCGGAAGGGGGCGCGGCGGCCGCGGCTTCGGAAGGCCGCGCCGGCGCTTGGAGCGGCGGCGGCAGGCCGGTGGCGCTGACAGGGCGCCGGCGAGAGGGAGAGGGGCCGCGAAGCGGCGGCCCCGTGCGGCGCAACAACGACCCGCACATTGCGGGTCGTTGCGTGGATCGTGCGACCAGCCCTCGTGGCCGGTCGGTGGAGAATCCCGCGCCGCGGGCGCGCGGGTGTGAAGGGGAGCGGGCCGCGGAGCGGCGGCCCGCGGCTCGGCTGGACCGGGCCCAGCTGCTAGGCCGCGGTCCAGCGGGTCGGCCCAAGCAGGGCGGACCGGCCGGACCGGGCCGGTCCGGCCCAAGGGGCTTTGCCCCTCAGTCTTCGGACGCCCATATTTCGGGCTACGGGCGTCCGTTTTGCGCGCCGTCTGCGGCAGCGAGGAGCTTGCGTCAAGGCGGAGTTTTTGAGATGGTTTTGGGAATTTTTAATTCCCGAAACAAGGGGTCTCGGAGACGCGATCCGTCTTTAAGTGGACGAGCGTTCTTCCGGAAAACCTTGTTTTGGACGGCGCGGACGCATCCGACGTCCGTTTTGAGCGCCGTCAGTGGCGTTGGAACCCTGGCACCGGGGCGGAGCTTTCCAGGGAGGTTTCGGGCGTTGAAACCTGAGTTGAGGCGTGGGCCCCACGACCCGTCCTTGAGCTGCGAGTAGCGTTTAGCGACTTTCTCGTCGGGCGTCCGTTCGGGGCGTGCGAGCAGTCGATTCTGGGTGTTTTTCCGAGGGGATTGCAATGGTGCAATCCGCCCGCTCAAATTCGGCACGATGGTGCGGGGCCCACGAGGGCCGTTTCGGCGTCGACAGTGATTTTTCTATCTTAATCACCGAGTGACCGTTTTGGACAAGTGAATAATCCATCTTGTGTACTTTTTCGAGAGGATCGCAACGGTGCGATCCGTTCGTTGAGTTTCGGGACCGGGATGCGGGTCCCATGTGGCGCCGCTCGTGTGTGGTGTGCCGGAACACATCTTTTTCTCCGGGTACCCGTTCCACGCAAGTAAGCAATCAATTTGACGTGCTTTTCTGAGAGCTTTACGATGGTGCAGTCCGCCCGACCTTTTTCGGGGACGTGGTGTGGGTCCCACCCGACCCGACTATGATGAATAGTGCCCTTTTCACTGGGTGTCCGTTTTGGGCGATTGAGTACTCAATCCCGTGTGTTTTTCCGAGGGGATCGCAGTGGCGTGATCCGTTGGTTCAGTTTCGGGATCTTGGGGTGGGCCCCACACGGGATTGGTCACGGTGGATAGTACCTTTTTCACCTGTTGACCGTTTCGGGCGAGTGAGTAGTCTAACTCGCATGTTTTTGCGCAAGGATTGCAACGGTGTGATCTGTTCGGCTGTACGGAGCCTCTTGCGCGATCTTGTTAAATGTGGAAGCATGGAAGGTGCTCCAATGGTGGTTCGCCCTACCTTGTTTGTAGCGGACCCTTGGCGTGCGATCGCGCACTCTTGGGAGAGTGACGTAAATGGTTCACGAGATGTGGCTGGCTGTGCCTGGACCTTTGAGGTGGAGTTGTTATGTCACGCCTTCGCGCTGACGTTGGGTGTCGTGTGCACGATAGCCTATGGGCTGGAACGAGGTATACTCTGGGAGTATACGGGAGCGCTTGGAGGTACGTGTGGTTGTTCATACCTGAGAACGTTGGTGCGTTCAGTTGGGGTTGAGATGGGGCCACACGTTGTGTGGGCCCCACGTGCGTGCCGGGTTCTGCTTTACGTACTTCGACCTCTCGCGACGTAGAGGGTCCCTCTGTGTGTTTGTTGACCAGTAGGGTTGAGTGGTCTCCCCCGGGTTTCGTTCTCGATGGATTGGCCGGTAGCGGGGCCAGTGGCACCCGGTGATGGAGCATGCACTGAACTTCTTTTGGATGAGTTGTTCTGGAGTTGGGTGGTTGCACGATACCCACTCCGCGTTGGTTGGCCAGTGTTGTACCCTCCAGTGGATGTGGCCAAAGCAGTTCTGAGTTTTACCCTCCAGCGGGGCTGGGCAGTGGGTTACTCATCGGCTTTTAGGGTCTACCCTCCAACCGAGACTGGGCAGTGGGTTACCCGACGCACTTAGGGTCTACCCTCCAGCAAAGACTGGGCAGTGGGTCACCCGACGACCTCTTAGGGCCTACCCTCCAGCAGGGCTGGGCAGTGGGTCGCCCGTCGTCTAGTTCCAGGTCTACCCTCCAGCAAGGCTGGGCAGTGGGTCGCCTGTCGACTTATTCCAGGTCTACCCTCCAGCGGGGCTGGGCAGTGGGTCGCCTGATGATGTAATTTGGTTTACCCTCCAGCAGGGCTGGGCAGTGGGTCGCCTGATGATGTATTAGGGTTTACCCTCCAGCAGAGCTGGGCAGTGGGTCACCCGATATCTGATTATGGTTTACCCTCCAGTGGGGCTGGGCAGTGGGTCGTCTGACGATGTATTAGGGTTTTACCCTCCAGCAGGGCTGGGCAGTGGGTCACCTGATATTTAGTTATGAATTACCCTCCAGCAGGGCTGGGCAGTGGGTCATTTGTTGGCATTCCAGACTCAGTCCTTAGTACTAGGCTAGTCTGTGGCTTTTCCCCCGTGTTTACCGGAGTGGGACCCCTGGTTACGGGTCAGTGTTGTGACGACCTTGACTTTGAGGAGACCTCTCGACTGCAAGGCAGTGACGAGGTGTGGTTTGACTCTCCCTAGAACTCTCAAGTGCGAGGGGAACTTTCCCCACCAAGACGCGTTCTTGTGACGCGATCTAAAACCGTGCGGGCGAGTCAGTGTCGCCCAAAGTGGATAGTGTCGAGGTGTGGGGATTGAGCCCCTTGGCTTGCGGTTCGGGGCAGACGTGCGGGATGCTGGGCATCGATGATGTTTCTTCTGGGACTGTTGGCTACTCTTCTTGGGCTGAGCTACGGGACGGAGATCCCCTTACGACGTTGTTCGGGCTTCTTGTTGAGCATATGGACTTGTATATACCTTGTTCCGGTACCCACTCCTTGGGTTTTGGCTACTCTCCTTCAGGAGAGGCGAAGACGCGCGGGGTATGCCACGTGCTTTCCGCGTCCAGCCTCTCGTGGTTGGATGAGTCTACTCTCCTGCTATAGGCAGCGAAAGCTCGACGAGAAGTGCATCTTCTCACCGTTCCTAGCTCCTTGTGTTAGGACGAGTCTTCTATCTTTCCCTTGATGGGTTGAGCTGTTACTCCTTACTGCACCTTTGGTTGTACTCCTCTACTTTTCTATTCGCTCTACTGCTCACCCTTTGGTACCTCCTTTGTTGCTCCCTCGAGCCTTCGGGGTATCCTAATGAGTGTTTTTATACTCACCCCTGCTTGGGCTTTGCCCGCACTTGGTGTGCCCTTGCAGACGACGGACAGGTGGAGCGTGACTTCAGTGGAGCGTAGGAGCTTGGGAGCTTGGACCGCGTGCGGTGGTCGTGGCCGAGTTCCAGGTGGGAGACCCGTCAGCTGTTTCTTTTTGTTTACCTGTTGCCGGGTTGTGACACTTTTTGGTTGGGCGTGTGTTTTGCCCCTTTTCTTTTCAGCTTGTACTTTGTACTGGTTAGAGGTCGATGCACATCTGTGGTTTATATATATATCAGTTGTTCTTTTTACTCTGCTTGTTCTTTCTTTTACTCTGCACTTTTGCATTGAGTGTGCTGCGTGTGCGTGTACAGGTACTTAGGCAAAGGCCTCCCCGAGTTATTGTGCATTCGGCGCTGGTCGTCAGCCCCTGGCCTATGGAGGCGGGCTTGGGGTAGTTGCGGCTCGAGCCCGGGTAGGGTCGGGTCGGGTCGTGACAGTGTCTGTCTGTGTGTGTGTGTGTATTGTATATATGTATGTATGTATGTATGTATTTATTTATTAATAAACACACATAAAAAACATATTTCATAAATGTATATAAAACTAATCTTATAAATATATATTAATATATAAATAAATATACAGATAAAAAATTATAACTAAAAATATATATATAAATAAATATAAATATATATTAATATTCGAATGAATATATATATACTAATATATGAATAAATATATTTATATTAATATGAATCTATATTAATATATGAATAAATATAATTATATATATATATATATAAATAAATAGATATATCATTAAATAGAGAAAAAAACTAAATGGATTAGTGGTAAAGGTGCAACCGCGAAAGGGGGGAGGTTGCGAGTTCGAGTTCGGGTGGAAGCAAAGGGGTGTGCGTGTGTGGGTATGCATGGGAAGGGCAATGTGCGGGAGAGTGTGTGGGGGGGGGGGGGGGGTCCACCTAGCACTGATAAAGGGGGGTCAAGCGCTGTTAAAAGCTCCCCCATCCTGTATTATATAATTTTTTTTATTTTTATTTTTATTTTTTTTACTTTTATCAGCACTTTTTAAAAGCGCTGATAAAGGCCCCTTTTATCAGCGCTAAAAAAAGCACTGATAAAGGGTTCTTTTATCAGCACATTTTTAAGCGATGATAAAAGGGACCCCTCTTTTTCCTCGCCTCGATTAACAGCGCTTTTTTTAGCGTTGTTAATCGACTTTTCTAGCACTGATAAAGGCCATATTTGTAGTAGTGTATCAAACTACATGAATTTAATTTCATATATTTATGATCACTTGGAATATAGTTAGTGTAATATCATCTTATGCTAGAAAAATGCATTTCTTGAAAAACCATTTTCCGTGATGATTTGTAAGTTTTTTTAAAATTAAATTCTACCACTAATATGAATTTAATTTCATTAATTGAATTCAATTTTTGTAAGAAAATAATTAATATTATATAATATTCGACATAATTTTTTTCATTTGTATTAGTAAAGGAATTAAAATTTATTTACCTCGATTAAGGTCAAAATGAAGTTTTGCGTATTATATGTGCTTCTTCCAAAATTAATTTCCAGCACACATAAGATTTTTTATTTTATAAACTATATTTAATAAATAGGATAATTGGTTCCAAATTATATAATATGTATCAATTTATTTTAGTCTTAAAGGATAAATTACCTAGGTTAAATAAAATAATTACCATGTTGAAAAAAATGGTAAAAGTAAGAAAACATAGATGATATTGAATAAAATGATTAAAAAATGTCATTTTTAGGTGGTGGAGGTGTGTATCGACCTTAACATCCCCCATATACACAATTTATCAATTTTTTAGGCACATGGGGTGAGGGTGACTTCCCATTATTGAATAGTTATGGGTATTTACAAAAATGTCAATCTTCATCAATTATAAAAGGGCACTCCCTCCCCTCACTTATTCACACATATCAAGAGATTTTTATTGAAAAAAACCTCCCAAAATCTCTACCAAAAATCCTTATCCACGTTATAGATCTTATGGTCATCCCAAAAAACCAATCCTAGTGTCCTTAAGAAGATATCCAAAGGAGATTTCTCTAAGAGAACATAATTGTTTTAACGATGCTTTGTCTTTTTTTTTTCTTCTTCTACAACCTTCAATTATGTCTTAACACTTCACACCTTATAAAAAATATCTAACATATACTTAGATATTATTATTTTTTTGGAATAATATTTATCAATCTCATTCTCCATCAAATGGGAAATAAATTCATCACTTGTGTGTATGGCAGACTACAACCTTGTGAACCAATGTAATTTGTTTTCCATAACCAACTAACATGGATAGTAATAATGATTGAAATAATTAGTATATATAAAAATTAATACGTGATACTGATTCTTAAAAATTAATATACCATCTATTTCCTTACTCTTTCACTCATTAAGAGAATGATATCATCACTTGTGCGTACGTATAGCCTACTGTCTCCACGAAGCAATGTGATTAATTTTCCATGTAAAACTTTCATTAATGTTTATAAAAATTTATTTAATGATTAAATATTATATTTATAACATTAATATAATTCTCTATATTATGGATCTATATACTATTCACAAGAATCAGATAGTTCATGACAAAAAATGCATGAGAAAACAAGGTTATTAACACCCAAAACAATGGTAATAATGAAATATTATTAACAAATAGGTGTTAAGATGTTATAAGAAGATCATATATGATATTATAAATATTAACATGCTTATAGAATAAATTAGTAACATGTTGAATCCATATTTCATGAAAATCATCATTACATTGAGTATCAACAATTGAATTTCCCTTGATACATGTTTCTGCATGCTCCTGCTTGTTAACATAGGTTTGACCAAACACCTTTATTACACTTATTTTTCTCTTTATTTTCATTTCAACATTTATTCTATTCACACAAATCCATATCGATTCTAGTCTATATTTCTAGTAGTTTAGATTAAAAATAATGCCCTTAAAACATCATGACCTCCTTCCTTATGGTTCAACCTTGCTTGCCACTGTGCTAAGAGTAGGAAAATATAAATTGTAAATTTGACTCGTGCATAAATGACCACACCGCCATTCAAATATTGGATTTGTTTCCAGTGAAGGTGCAATGAGTGTCTTAGGGTTTTGAAAATATAAAAAAATTAATACTCAAAATTCAAATAATTCAAATATTTTTTTAAAAACTATTGAATCTACTGCTTGTGTTACATTTGAAATTATACTTCATCTTCTATCTATTGAACATTAAATATTTTTTGAAACATGTTGTGTGCTTATGTTGAAAATTATGATTTTTTTTGTTTCTTTATAATGGAATATCAAATGGTTTGGGCTCTATAAAATGAAACATTTGGTGTTTTTCATCATTGTTATGGACACACTAATTGGCAGTGTATCTATAACCAGCCTCACCAACCATGTCATTTTTAATAAAAACAATGCTTTTATGAATGTAAACCCAATGACCAATCAGTTTGGAATGAAATGTTATAAAAATTTCTCTATAAATTTGATGAAAATGAAGAAACACACAATGACACAATGAAAAACTTGGAAGTTGAAACATGTGATTTAAGTAATAAAATGAAATATCAAATGAAAATTGAAATGGGGAGTGAAGAAAATGAATTGTTTGAACTTGAGTTTGGTAGTTTAGAGAAAATTAAAGAAAAAGAAGAGGAGGAAACAAATAGTGAACAATAACTTGATTCTGATGAAATTTTTAGGCAAAATCCGTACCAATACCACCAATAGATTTTGAAGGAGGTATTAGAATAGGATCAATCCATTGTTATAATTCCACCAACTCCTATTGAATTTAGGAATTTTGAACTTGTGGCATCTTGGGTTTTGGAGAACCATGAAAATGAGAACATAAATGCTGAAAACTCTTCACCTTGTTATTATGAAATAATAGGAAACAAAAATGAACAGGAAGTTGAGAATATGTTGGAAGAGAACAATAAAATAGAAATCAATGATTTTGAAATTTTTGAAATTGATCTTAAATGTGATCTTCCTTGGTTTTAAATGGAAAACCCAACAAATTTTGAACTAGTTTTTGATGAACAAGAATAGGGAGTGGATATTGAATTTAAAATTTTTGAAGAACAATTATCCATCGACTCCCTCATTGGTGGTGATCTTCTCGTGGTATTAAATGATAAATGGAAATAAAGTGTTAACCAGTTTGGAAGGAGTGACAATAATATGGGATGTTCTTATTTTAATTTCAATAGCACTAGAATGAAGTACTATTTCCCTAAGGTTGGCATGGAAAACACAAAATTCACTATGTTTTTCAATGGGGATGAGATTTTTGAATCTGAATTTGAAATTTTTATTGAATACACACTAATGGAATTAAGGAGAGATTATATTTCACAAGCATTGAATGTTTGTTATGAGAAAATCAATGAGAAATATTTGGAAGAAAATCAAATCTTGAAAAAACCTAAACTTGAATTTTTTCTTCATGAGTCTATGCCATACCTTCCTTGTATTTCATCGTTATCCTCAATTATTTTGGGTGTTTAAATTCTTGGTAAAGAGAAGAATAAATTGGAATATGAGTTATTTTGGTTGTCTAATATTTCAAAAAACCACTTGAAGAATTGTTGAACTCCCTCTTCCTAAATCTGTTTTTGAAAACGCAGCCTTCAACACCTTTTTTTTAGAATTTAGAGGTAATAAGTGGAGAATAGAGCATTGAGGACCATTTAACACCCTTAAATACAACTTATTTGTTGTTTTCCCTTCCTAAAAATTTAAAGATCGTCAATTCTAAAAAAATCTAGAAGTGGATAGCAAGTTATCCACGACTATTGAAGGGTGATTTCCAGGGTATATTTTAGCTGAATTTGGGTGCCCACATTATTCAATTCTCAATTAAAATTAAATTGGAAAACACATATGGTGGTTCCTACTTCAGAAACCACATCCTCCTAGTGACTATACTTTGTTTCTAGGAGAGTCTGGCTGGGGGGCTATAAATCTAGCATTGCACAAGAGGAAACCAATGGTTCAATAAAACCTTCCCTTTCTTGTGTGCATCTATTCTTTTGAATAAAAAATCCTTAAATATTTTTTTCCAATCAATCCTTGTTCTTACTCACTTGATCTGGTACTTGCAGTCACACTATCACATTTAATTAGTCTCATCTTTTTAATTCTCAAGGCATGGGCTTAATGTTTTTTATATTGGACCTTTGAAGGTACTTTCATTGAAAAGGCCAAGTGTTGTTTGAAATGATTGAACAAGATGGTTTTTGTTCTAATTTGTGAGGAAGTAAATCATCATTTTTCTGGGAAGTTATCTCTCTATCATTTTTCAATAATAAATAATTGTTGAAATCTTTTCATGTTTCCCTGGATTTTGAATAAAAATTAAGCCCTTTCTTGGTAATTGTGGGGGGGGGGAGCGTTTTGTTGTTTGAAATTTATTTAGTGGTACTATGTGAAAATTTTGGGTGCCAAGATTGTTTGAATCTTTGATGTTGAAAATCATTTTGAACTAATTGTCAAAACCTTGATTTTCACACTTTAAGTACCTCTAGACTCAACAATTTAATTAAAGTGAAATCACTATTCAATGTGTGCCTTTTTAATCTATTTTAAAACCCATTTATTCAATTATAAAGACAAAGCATGTATATTTTAAATTATGTTTTTGAGTAGTGCTAGAAACATGTGGAAAATGCTTTTTGATCTTCATTGTGATCCATTTACATGTCATAGTACTACTATATTGAAAATCAGTTTTGAATTTAAATGCTTAATTATTTTCCTTCGGCTTGGGATTCAACTTTGAGGACAAAGTTGGGTTTTAAGTGTGGGAGAGAGGGCCTTCTTAAATAAGATAAATTGTGTATTAACGTGAAACTCATTAGAATCCCTTAAATATTTATCAAAATTGGGATTTTTAACCACAATTTAGGAATTTTCATTGGTTGAATTTTTTTCTAAAATTTGAGGACTGTGAAGCCACTTTAAAGAGGTTAATCTTTAATAACTCGTGGATTTAATTTAGTAAATCATTTTTATTGTCCTCTTGAAAAAAATGGTTTTCGGTAAAATCTTGGGACAATGTAATAAAATTTGTATTAACATTGAACTTTTTAATTTGAATTTAACTCATAGGATATGCATCCAAATGGATTATAAAATGAAAATCCTAATCTAGGTTGAACTCATTACTTCATTCTTCAAACTATTGGATGAATTATTGATGTCACCAATAAATTCCCACTCCACCCATCCAATGGTGTTTCTATTTATTATGGCTTCTTATATTATGTGAGTTTGCTCCTGTGGAGGTAAAGAGAAGTTTGGACTTTCAGTTTGACAAAAATTGCGGTTTGTTATTTTTTATTTAAATTTTCAATTTAAATACTTTTTGGAAAACAACAACTAATTTTTCGTTGAAAAAAATTAATTTTAGAGGGCATTCATTTTCACTAATGGAAAGAATACTTCAGGCAAAAATCACTATGAAAATCATTTCTTAGTGGCATTTTAGCTTTTTTCCTTTTAGGGATTTATTTCTAACCATTGAATGTGACTAAATATTGCTCGAGGACAACCAATTTCTTATGTTTGAGAGAATTTGATGTGACCCTAAATTGATACTTTTGGCCACATTACTTTTGTTGTCAAATTATGTTTCTAATGCTTTATTTAACATTAACGTGGATAATTTTATGTTAGTTTATTATAGATTTTGTTAACTAATTAAATTATTAGTAAAAAATATTTGTTTTATCAGAAAATCTCTCAATTCATTATTCTTTCAATTATTTATTAAAGTTTGTTTTATTTTCCAATTGATAAAATGTTGTATTTTATTATTTCTTTGTATTTTATTTAATTTTTCTGTTCGTGTACTTAATATTTACCTCCCTTCGTGTTTGTAGTTCTAATATGTTAATTAATTTATTGTTGTTTAACTTTTAATTAATTTAATTAAAATAACGATTTAATTATTTAGTTACAATAAATTACAATTCATTAATATTTTGTATCTTTTCTTTATTTAGTTAATTAATTAATAGAATTGTTTTTAATTATTAATCTTGTTTTGTTTTAACAATATAAATAATTATTATGAATTGGGTGCCGAGAACCAGATGAAACCGAGATTGAAAACAAATGAGGAGCGAGGCTTCATATCTTTATCTTTGAGGAATCCGTCGAAGCAGCGAGTCATTGAAGATGATCCCGAGCCCTTCCCGGATCTGCTGAAACCAGGCGTGTGGTCTTCGTCGACGGAGTTCGGATTGATAGAGCACGAACTCGAGCTGAATCTGTTGAAGACGAACCAGCTGAAGCCGATGATCGAGGCCAAGCTCGCGTGACCAGGGTTGATGCCAATCGAAGGTTCGTGCTCCTCTCTTGTTGGTGTTCGGATCAAAATTTGGATGAAGGGGATGCCATTGACGAACCATTGCCGAGCTTGCGTGGCTGGATTCCGATGCCGAAGAAATCATTACCTGGCATTTGTTGAAGACCTAATCCTGTTGATGACGACTGGGTGCCGCTGAATGAAGAACACCCGAGATTGACTTGATTCTAACTTGGTTGGAAAGTTAACCAGCCGATCTGTTGCTAACCGACGACTTTGTCCCGAGGAAATCGAAGTCCGCACCATGTTAAGAGCAACCGTAGCACAGCTGTTTTCCAAATGTTCATATCTGACGCTAATCGAATTCGATGTGCTCTTCCGAGATTGTTGAAGAAGGAAACCGAAATGTGCTCTGGCTTTTTTAAAGATTGACGAGCTTGCTGATGAACAACGTGGATATCTACTTAAGCATGCTGAAGCACTGGGTATCTGATGCGATAATTTAGGTGAGCCAGCTGAATCTATCGAAGCCGAGCGATAGAATTGTTCTGTTTCTGAAGTTTTGCTGCGCCTGAGTTTCACTGTTGATACCAGGCCGATGTTGTGGAGTTACATAATCAGTTCGGGGTCATGAAGTCGAATCAAGTAAGTGATGATGATATCTTCGACCCTTTAAATGTTTGTTGGAGCAGAATTGAGTTTGATTTTTGGGATGTCAGTTGTTGACCTCATAGTTGAAGCCATTTTTTGTTGTTAGAAGAACAAGTTGCTGAGTTTCATATAGTTGTGGTCTAATGTAGTGGTTGAAGAGGCTGGTGAATTTGGGAGTTGGATTTAATTCCTTGACATGTGGATTTTTGTTTTATGGTGACAAGTTTTATTGGGAGTTAGAAGTGTTCATTAGTTTATGTAGTGGCAAGAGTTTGTTGGAGAGCTTTATTCATGCCATGGGATAGTAAAAAAAGGCTAGAGGGAATTAATACTGCCTTTGATGATAGACTTGTTAAGTTAACAAGGTGAGGGGGTGCTTGAATAATGAAATAAAAGTGGGTTTTGATGAAAATAGAAGGGGCTCCGCCATATTTTTACAGACACATTCGAAGATGGAGACTTGCACTATCGCTTCGGAGATGGGGGAAGACAAATTTTTTGGGAGCGCAATCAGGAGCTTCAATGCGAGAGGAAATTAGAGATAGAGTAGGAGGAGATGAACTTCTACACGTAAGAGAAGATTTTCCATCTTTCCTCTTTATTTTCTTTTGAATCTTTAATTGTTTGTGTTCTTGCTTTGTGGTTAATTTATGTGTACTTGCACTGTGTATAATTGCTTGAGGGAATTTTCTTAATCTTTCTTGATAATCAATTCATGTTCATGTTTCTTAATCTATAGAACTTCTACTCATTCTTATTAGCCTTGATTCTTTCAATTAAGTTCTTGTTTTTGCATGATGAATCGAAGGAAGAAAAGTAATTACAAGGCTGTTTGAATTGTTTACCTATAGTGTTAATCAAGAGATTGAATCGTAGGACTAGTTGAATGAGTGCTCACTGATTTGCGATAGTTCTTTTGTCGGTGACTTCATTGTTTGAATGCTCTATTGAATCCATAAATTCACGAACATCATCATTACATCTGGTATCATCAATTGAATTTCCCTCAATATCTGTGTATGTATGCTCCTTGTTAACATAGGTTAGGCCTAACACCTCTGTTGCACCTTTTTCTCTCTATTTTTATTTCATCTTTCATTTTGTTCACACACATCCATCTCTATTGAAGTCCATATTTTCATTAGTTTAGATTAAAAATAAAGCCCTTAGAACATCATGACATCCTTCCCTGTGGTTCGACCATGCTTGTCACTATGCTAAGAGTAGTAAAATATAAAATTTAAATTTGATCGGCGCATCGATGACCGCACCGACGTTCATAAAGAACGTTCAAACTAATGGCAAATGTAATGTAAAAGATTTTGTCTCAATTTCCTTTCATTGAGTCATATTGTAATGTTATGCACTTGATTTATTTATATGGTGTATATACTATCTCTTTTACATGTAATATCATGAATCATTCATACTTCATGTTATTTTAAGTTCTAATTTGAATTATTTCATCTAAGGAGATTTGACTATAAAATTATCATGTGGTTATGAATTTCATAACTCAATTTATTTTCATTGGATTACATTACTTCATTGTCTTTGATATTCTAAGATTATGTGTGTAATGAATTTTGATTATATTATGTTGTATTTTACAATTTTTTTATGTGGATTTACATTTGATACACATAATTGATTCATTTATTAATTCTCACTTCAACATTATGATCACCGTAAGGGTTGCTCATGTCAAATTGTGTTTTGGGACATATATCATATTATACATCTATCTTCTTTTATGAGGTGTATATACGACCCCCTTGATATGTTATATGATGAATCTCTTAATATGCATGATATTTAATGTTTTATTTGATGATATTCCTTTAATTGGGCTTACGATTCAAATGTTACCAAAGTAGTAAAAGATTTATGTTTCAATCCCATTTTATAAAAATATTAAGTATATTTTATACTATGCACGCAAAGGAAACAGAATAACTCTTAAACGGAATCTCAAACTGGAAATATGAGGCCACGGTTGAGTCCGAAACGTGACATTAACCCTAAGCGGGACATAACTTTTGTCGACGCGTGACTTCTATAGAAAAAGCCACTCAAGGTCAAAATCTTAAATAAAATAATTAAACTTAATTATTTTACCTTTGACGTTGTATCGAATAACTCTCGAACGAGGACTCAGATTGGAAATCTGAGATCGTCGTTGAGTTCGAAATGAGGTGTTTTACATAAGCGCGACATAAAATAAGGAGGCGCGGGAGATTCAGATTCCGCGTCAAGTGGGGCTCCTATAAATAGAAGTTTAAGAACTCAAGATTAGGGTTAGCCCCTAATCTCTCTCCCTCTCTCTCTCTTCACTAAGCCCTCACTCCTTTTTTCTCCTTTGTTCTTTGATGGATCAAGGAGAAATCTCCACTGAAATCTCGGCGGATCGAAGCAGGAGCACAACGGACTCGTCGTCAACGACGAACGATCAAATCGGGTTAGGATTTCTTCTACAATTTTATCGATTCAACTTTTAAAGTGAAAATCCTTTCTTTGAGCTTTAAATTCATCGTTTTGTTCATAAATCATCGATGGTCGCACGAACACAGCCATCAATTTGTGTTTAAATCCCATATTTCAACCGTTCTTCATCCGTTCTTCGTGGATAACCGCCATCTACTTTTGGGCACAACAAATCGACGACAAATTGTTTAGCAGAGGCCGGTGCAGTGAAGCCCCCATCGCAAGAGTCCCCGATCTGCTGACGGATTCACGATCGGGGCGAACGGATGGAGTCTGGTGATCCGTGGAAGGGATCATCGGACCGCCGGCGCCAGCGCTGCGGTGCGGCGGTGTCGCGACACGACAGAGTCGTGTGGCTCAGTCGCGTTAACGCGGGGTGGCAGCCCAGCCACGGGCCGGGCTGGTGTCGGTAGCGGGACGGGCCGCGAGCCAACGAAACGGACTGGGCCGACAGGAGTGGTCCGACCTAAGCGGAAGGGTCCAACCATCCAGGGCGGACCGGTTTGGGTCGAGCTAGAATGGCTTCAATTGCCCGTATCTTCTAATTTGAGAGTCCGATTGACGCGCCGTCTGTGGCCAAGCGTTCCTCTCATCAAGACGGATATTTTTCGACCTGTTTGAGAATTTTAGGACTTGATTTCGTGCCTAGGTTGCACGAAACGCCAAATTTTAATAATAATACTTGTATCGGACGCGTCGTCTGCATGCGACGTTCGATTAACGCGCTGTCAGCAGCGGCGTGACCCTAGACCTTGGGTAGACTTTTCAAGACTACTTTCAGGTGTTTAAACCATAGTCGGGGTGCGGGCCCCACGAAGCCCGATTTGCGCGTTGCGGTGAAATACGTTTTTTCCACCGGGTATCTTTTTTGAACGAATGAATAGTCGATCCCTTGTGTTTCTCTGTGAGGATCAAAATGGTGTGATCCGTATGATTAATTTTGGGATTGAGGTGTGGGCCCCACCAGACGCTTTTCGAGCATAATGCAGTGTTATACAACCTTTTCATCAGATGCTCGACTGGGGTGAGTGGATTGTCTATCCTTCGTGTATTTCTGCGTAGAACGCAATGGTGACCTCATTTCCGACTTTCGAGTTACGATGCAAGGTGTTCCAAGAGTGATGCATCTTCAGACGGTGTTTGACGACAATGGTGATCAGGCGATGACATCAGGGACTTCCGAGTGGCACACTCCAGTCGGGCTGAGCATGGGTCCTCGACCAATTCCGAGTGGCACCCTCCAACCGGGCTAGGTTTGGGTCCTCGACGACACTAGAGTGGAACCCTCCAGCTTGGTTGTGATCTCGACTTTGAGACAACCTCTAGACTACGCAAATCAGTGACAAGGCATAGTTTAATGTTACTTTAGACTCACGAGTAAGAGGGGCGCTTTCTCAACCGAGACACGTCCAAAGCGGATAATATCAAGGTGTGGTGTTTGGGCCCATTTAACTTGCAATTCAGGGCAAACGTGAGAGATGTTGGGCATCAATGGTGGTTACTTCTAGAACAGTTGGCAACTCTTTTCCTAGGCTGAGCTGTGAGATGGAGATCTTCTCACTCTCTCATTTGGGTTTCTTTGAATGATCTTATTTATATATCCTATTTCAATACCCACTCCTTGGGTTTTGGTTACTCTCATTCTAGGAGAGGTGAAGACGCGTGGGGTATGCCATGTGCTTTCCGTATCTAGATTCTCATGGTTGGACGACCTACTATAGGTAGTGAAGACTCGATGAGAAGTTCATCTTCTCACCATTTCAAGCTCCTTGTGTCTGGAAGAGCTTATCTCTCTCTCTTGTCGGGTCGAGTTTCACTCTTTTACTGTACTTTGTTCCATATATTGTTTTCCTTTCCTATTATATATCTTACTGTTCCCCCTTCCTTTCGGGACGTCCTACTGGGTATGTTTATACTCAGTCATGTATGAGCTTTGCCCGCACGTATCGTGCTTTATGCAGACGACGAACAGGTTTTATCGTGACTCTAGGGAGCTTAGGGTTACAGGTGTTTGGACCACGTGCGATGGTCGCAGTTTGGGTTCCTAGAGCAGGGATTTCTCAGTTACTTTACTTTCCCAGTTTTCTGTCAGGTTGGGAAACTATTTCTGGGGGGGCATGCATTTCCCCCCTTTTCTTTCTGTTTACATTATTGTACCCATACCGTTTTAGTGGTCCATGTGTGTTTTGGTTTATTTACAGTAGGTTGCATCTTTTACTTTTTTCCCTTTGCACTTTTGCATCGAGTTGGCTGTGTGTGTGTACTGGTACTTAGGCAAAAGCCTCCCTGAGTTTTTGTGCCTTCGGTGCTTGTTGCCACTCCTGGCCTATGGAGGCGGGCTTGGGGTAGTTACGGGTTGAGCCCTGTCATGGGTCGGGTCGTGACAAAGTGGTATCAAAGCTGGTTCAACCCTTACGACATTATTCAGACTTTTTCGTAAAAAGTTCTTGGTTGGGTTTAGGGAAATAGTGTTAACATGTCTCGAGAGTGGCTCTCAGGCCATGGAGTCTAGTGATGGTGCGGTGGCCGACGTGACCATTCACTTGGACCCTGATTACCTGCTTGTTGACTCAGTATGTCGAGACATTTATTGCAGGGAACTTTGGTACATGCATCATGTAGGATTGAGTCTTTGACTATCCTTGTTGAGTCAGCTCCCCATTGTTGTTGTTGTGTCAGACACACACACACACACATGCTCATATGACCGCAGTATTCCTTGATAACTTTCAGGATGCCTTAACTATGGAAGCCAACCAGGATACCCGCTTTGGTTCATGACGACAACCTCGCGAGCGATGAGCCCTCAGTTCAAGGTCAATCATGTGATCCCCTTCTTCCAGGTGGGCCAGTAGCAGCACCTCCACCTGTAGAGCAGCAGATAGTTCTAACAGCGCAGGCCGATGACGAGCATAGGCTGAGCGCGCTCCGTGAGTTCCAGTGCTGAAGGTCGTTGATATTTCGTGGTGAGCCAAACCCTCAGGCAGCAGATGACTGGTTGGAGTCAGTGGTCCTCCTCTTCAGGTTTGTGCGAACACCAGCAGATCAGATGGTGGCTTTGGAAGCTAGTCTTTTCCATTGGACGATTGGGCGATGGTGGAGTTTAGTTACCCAAATGCATGATGAGTTAACACCCTTGTGGGATGATTTCCATCCGCTGTTTCGCGAGGAGTACTTTTCCTCATGCTTACGCTCTGTTAGAATTTAGGAGCTTTTGGAGCTTCGATAAGGAGGGATGACAGTAGCAGAGTACTCAACCATGTTCACAGACTTGACTTGGTACTCTCTAAACATGATCTGCGATAGTTACTTTCGGACATGGAAGTTCGAGCAGGAACTCCACCGATAGATTCGTGTGAGCATAGTGCCCCTGTGCATCCCCACCTACGCCGGGGTGCTGGAGAGGGCGATTGTGACGGAGAGATTCCTATCAGAAAGATGACAGTTGGCTGGGATTGACAGTGGTCGCTTCAGAGAGGAGATGTCTACGATAGTTAGCAGATGTCAGTTGATAGGGCCATGACGCAGGAGACCTTCCCAGGACCAGACTTGACCACATGGTCAGTCGACACCAGGGCCACGTAGAGCACCGGGTCAGCTCGAAGAAGGCCAATGCTTTATATGTGACAGGCGATATCACATGGCGTGAGACTGTCTGACTAGGCATGCCGATCATCCCTGTCAGGTAACAAGTGGACCACGACGATAGAGGCAACGTCGTGACCAGAGATCCCCCAGACGGGGACAGGGTGGTCCCTAGGGAGGCAGTGTTGGCAGAGGAGCAGGAGGAGCTGGAGGTGGGGGACGACGCTATGAGATCCTTCCACCACCACCACCACCACCGGGCAGCCCACTTCAGGCTCAGGAAGCTGGCAGTCAGGATCACAGACAACTGCAGGCTATGGGTGTTCGTGATCCTCCAGCACACGAGATTATTTGAGGTATTCTCCATGTTTATTCTACTCTTGCTTCAGTACTAGTAGACACATGTGTCGGTCACTCCTTTATTTCATTACTTATGGTATGAGAGTTGGAGCTCTCAGTAGAGGCTCTAGCACAACGACTTTGTCTCGTGGTTCCTACGGGAAGCGCTTCTTCTGTGTCTTTTATCTACAGGTAGTGCGAGCTATCGTTTGGAGGAGAAATGTTCATGCGGGACCTACTGGTCATCACGATGGAACCTTATGACTTCATCATGGGCATGGATTGACTTTCCATGGTTCAAGCCTAGATTGACCATCACCGCAGGCTAGTCAGATGTCCACACACTGATGGGACGAAGTTCACCTTTCTTGGTGAGCGAGACCTCGTAGCAGGGCAGGCGAGTGCTGTGAGAAAGAGGCTACAACCTTTCACCCATCAGTTAGCAAGCGTGACCCTTGGTGCATTGGACTCTTCATGCACTTGGGTTCCTTCAATTGTAGAGGATTACATGGACGCCTTTCATGAAGATGTTCTGGGACTACCTTCGAGGTGGGAGTTGGACTTTTTCATTTATTTACAACCAGGGACTACACCGATATCTTCTGCAGCATATCGTATGACACTCACAAAGCTTTGGGAGCTACGTTTATAGTTGGAGGACCTTCACGAGAAGGGTTTTATCAGACCCAGTGTGCCCCCCTGGGCAGCCCCGGTCCTGTTCGTGAAGAAGGAAGATGGGATCATGCGACTTTGTGTGGATTATCAGCACCTGAACCAGGCCATGATAAAGAACAAGTACCCCTAAATGAGGATCGACAACCTCTTCGACTAGTTGTGAGGTGTGGGATGATTATCCAAGCTCGATCTCAAATCCGGCTACCACCAGCTACGGGTTTGCAAGGCTGATATTCCGAAGTTGGCCTTTCATTGTCGCTACAGGCATTACGAGTTCCTAGTGATTCCCTTCGGTATGAAAAATGCCCCCATATTTTTCATGGCTTTGATGAACCAGGTCTTCCAGCCTTACTTGGACTGTTTTTTTGTCGTCTTTATCAACGACATACTCGTTTACTCTACGACGGAGGAGGATCACATAGAGAACTTGAGGATGGTTCTTGATTTTCTTCGAGGGCACCAGCTTTATGGAAGTCTCTCGAAGTTTTAGTTTTGGATACACGAGGTTCACTCTTTTGGGCATGTCATCTCTGAAGAGGGTTTAGCCGTGGATCCTGTGAAGATCGAAGCAGTGCTTTCTTGGGAGCCACCCAAGAGTGCATCAGAGGTGCGATGTTTTCTTGGTATGGCTGGGTGCTACAAGAGATTTGTGGAAGACTTCTCCAGGATCATAGCCCCTTTGACCGCCCTGATGCGGAAGAGACAATTGTTTACCTAGTCTGAGCGGCGCCAGAAGGCCTTTGAGGATTTAAGGAAGAGGTTGAGAAGCACTCCAGTTCTGAGACTACCAGTGGAGGGCATTGAGTTTATAGTGTATTGTGATGCCTCAGGAGCTGGGCTTGGTTGTGTTTTGATGCAACATCAGGTAGTTGTCGCATATGGGTCGAGGCAGTTGAGACCCTATGAGCATAACTATGCGACTCATGACTTAGAGCTCGCAGCGGTGGACTTTTCCCTGAGGATGTGGAGACATTATCTTCTGGGAGAACACTTTGTGGTTTACTTGGACCACCAGAGCCTCTGGTACATCTTTACACAGATAGATCTGAATCTAAGGTTGCGACGCTAGATGAAGTTCTTACTGGACTACGACTTCGAGATAATATATACTCTAGGGAAGGGAAACGTTGTAGAAGATGCCCTTAGCAGTAATTCCCAGGCTTTCCTAGTGCGGGAAGCTTCAGAGCAGTTAGCTTCCCTATAGCTGACCCTGGTGGAGCAGGAGGGTACAATTTTTCTACAGTCGATGATGTTGACTCCTTCACTCCTTGAGCGTGTGAGAGAGTCCCAACTGGGAAATATCGACTACGAAGTTCTGCATGATCAGATATCCATATGCGACACACCTGATGAGTATTATAAAGGAGGGAATCATGAGATCTTGTTCCAGGGGAGAACAATGGTTCTAGTCGCGATGCAGGAGGAGGTAATACGAGAGTTCCATACTTCTCCCTTAGCTGTACATCCTGGTATGAGGAAGATGTACAAGTATCTTTAGTGACAGTTTTGGTGGTCCGACTTGAGATGATGCATAACTGAGTTCGTCTCACGATGCCTCACCTGTCAGTAGGTGAAGGGTGATCATTATGTTTCAGTGGGTTTTTTGCAGCCTCTCGATATCCCGAAGTGGAAATGGGATGACATATCTATGGACTTCGTCACAAGGATTTTCTGAACAGCGAAGGACCATGATGCCATCTGGGTGATAGTGGACTGACTTACCAAGTTGGCACACTTCCTTGCTATCAGGAAATAGAGTTCGATGGAGAGTTTGAGGTAGTTGTACCTACGGGAGATAGTCTGCCTTCATTTGATACCCTCGACGATTGTCTCTGATCATACCATGTGGTTTACATCACGATTGTGGAGAGGCTTGCATGAGGCATTTGGGACCTGACTGCGGAGGAGTGTGACCTTTCACCCCTAGACCGATGGGAAGACCGAACACACTATCTAGGTGTTGGAGGATATGCTGAGGGCATGCATGCTAGATTTTGGCTGGAGTTGGGAGGATCACCTACCCTTGGTAGAGTTTGCGTACAACAACAAATATCACTCTACTATAGATATGAAACCTTTTGAGGCCCTATACGGAAGACCCTGCAGGTCTCCTCTGTGATGGACAGAGGTTGTGGAGTCATCTCTCTTGGGCCCATAGTTGGTGCAAGCGACGATGGAGAAAGTGCATGTCATCTGTGAACGGTTGGGGACAACCCAAATTAGACAGAAATCATACATAGACCGTCATCGTAGGACCTTGGAGTTCGAGCAGGGAGACCATATCTTCTTGAGAGTTTCCCCATGACACAGAATACAAAGATTCGGCGGGGATGTAAGCTATTCCCGAGGTTTATCGGGCCATTCGAGATCATGTGAAGGGTTGGCGAGGTTGCCTACCACCTTTCCCTACCCCCACAACTAGAGCGGGTGCACGACGTCTTCCACATGTCGTAGCTGAGAAGATACGTGCATGATCCTAAGCATGTCATCGATGGGGGCGTGCTAGACATTGAAGATGGAGCCACCATTACAGAGCACCCAGTGGCGATCAAGGACCGACAGCTGTGAAACTTATGTGGATAGACCATCCCTTTGGTTCGTGTGTTGAGGCATCACGAAAATGTGCAGGATAGTTCTTGGGAACGGGAGAGCCAGATGCGGGCTCAGTATCCTGAGTTGTTTTCTTAATTTTTCTTTTTCGGGGATGAAAAGATTGAATCACTAGTGCAGAAAACGTTTTTTACGTCATCATTTTTTACGTCGGTTATATAAAACCGACGTCATAATATGTAAAACGAGGTTTTTTACGTCGGTTATTTAATAACCGACGTAAAAACCTGTGTTTAGTACACCTTTAACGTCGGTTATTTTTATAACCGACGTTATTAATCGCGCGGCTTCGTTTTTTACATCGGTTATACATTAACCGCCGTAAAAAACAGAAGCGGGGGGTGTTTGTTACGTCGGTTATTCAATAACCGACGTAACAAATCGACATATGTACGAGTTATTACGTCGGTTATTCAATAACCGACGTAAAAAACGCGGTTTTTGAAGGCCTTTTTACGTCGGTTATTTTATAACCGACGTAAAAAAAGAATCCGCAGATGTTTTTGACGTCGGTTATGGAATAACCGACGTAAAAAAACGTGGATTTTGAGCCCTTTATAACGTCGGTTATAAAATAACCGACGTAAAAAAAGAATCGGAGGAAGGTTTTTACGTCGGTTATTGAATAACCGACGTGATAACTCATTTAAAATTTACCCAGACCCGTGGATTGTCATTCGCGAGTTTACCTTCGACAGTCGCGACTCGTCTCTCTCGCGCGTAAACCCGAATCGGCTCGTCCATTTCGTTGGTTTAGATTCGTTTTGCGATCATCGTTTCTCATATTTAATCTCCTCGGATCAATCATCTAAACTCGCAGCACTCAGGTAATCCTCCCACTCGTTCGTTTTTTTTCGCGGATAGTATATATATATATGTGTTGTGATTTTTTTGTTGAAACTAGCTAAGATTCTTCGATTGCGAACCCTTTTAACTCGTTTTGGCACCATAATCTTATTTATCATCCCTAGATCTATTAGTTCGACTTGCAATATTGACTAATTTTATGATTTCACTAATTTTTCATCGTTTTCTATAAATCCCCGAGAGGGTTGGGGCGTGTCCATTTGGATGGGTTGCCCTTTTACAGTTGTTACTACTTTATTCACACACAACCATGGCATAGGTGCATGGATTTGGGATCACATCACCATTTTCACCCCCACCCCCTGCAAACAAAGTTTCACGAGGAGGACTCGCCAGATTTCCCCTCGGCATGTTAAAAATTTTAGATACCCTCTTTTCAGCAAGTAAAAAATTAACTAGTTTTTTCTTCACTACTTATCCTAAACAAATAAAACCACCATTCTTTCTAGAACCTCTACTAGATCCATTGCATCCATCAACATACATATTTGGATCTGAAAGCATCCCTTAAGCCTTATGTTCGATGCTAACATCCTTTACTGATCTATAGAAAATATGATTGTCTGCTAAGCTCTCCATTTAAAAGTCAAACCCCACCAATTATTCATCCTCATCATGAGAAAATGACACAACATCTGAATTTCTGATTCAATCTCTTGGGTCACTGAACAAACATTAACTCCTTCAAATCCACACCTGGAATAAACAACCTAATGTCGAGTTCCTTCTCTATCTATTGAAACTCAGTTCTTCCTCCACACCTAAAAACATTCTTTGAATGACCCAACTTCTTGTTATGGTAAATTTTCAGTGATTCCAGGGGGGTGGGAGGGCTATCAAGAGGGTTGGGGGGTGTCCAGGGGGGTGTCCAAGGGGGTAGGGTGTGGGGGGTGGTGTCCAGGAGGGGTGGGGGGCTGTCCAGAGGGGTCGGGGGGTGTCCAGGGGGGTTTACAAGGGGGTGGGTGGGTGTGGGGGGCTGTCCAAGGGTGTGGGTGGGTGTTGGGGGGTGTCCAAGGGGGTAGGGGGTGGGGGGTGGTGTTTAGGAGGGGTGGGGGGGGGGGGGGCTGTCCAGAGGGTTGGGGGGTGTCCAGGGGGGTGTCCAAGCAGGTCGGGGGTGGGGGGTTGTGTCCAGGAGGGGTGGGGGTGCTTTCTAGAGGGGTCGGGGGATGTCCAGAGGGGTCGGGGGGTGTCCAGGGTGGTGTCCAAGGGGATGGGTGGGTGTGGGGGGCTGTCCAAGGGGGTGGCGGCCTGTCCAGAGGGGTCGGTGGGGTGTCCAGGGGGGTGTCCAAGGGGTTGGATGGGTGTGGGGGGCTGTCCAAGTGGGTGGCGGCCTCTCCAGAGGGTATTTGGGGTTGTCCGGGTGGGTGGGGGGGGGGGGGCTGTCCAGAGGGTTGGGGGATGTCCAGGGGGGTGTCCAAGGGGGTAGGGGGTGGGGGGTGGTGTCCAGGAGGGGCGGGGGGCTGTCCAGAGGGGTCGGGGGGTGTCCAGGGGGGTTTACAAGGGGGTGGGTGGGTGTGGGGGGCTGTTCAAGGGTGTGGGTGGGTGTTGGGGGGTGTCCAGGGGGGTGTCCAAGGGGGTAGGGGGTGGGGGGGGGGGGGGTGGTGTTTAGGAGGGGTGGGGGGGGCTGTCTAGAGGGTTGGGGGTGTCCAGGGGGGTGTCCAAGCAGGTCGGGGGTGGGGGGTTGTGTCCAGGAGGGGTGGGGGTGCTTTCTAGAGGGGTCGGGGGCTGTCCAGAGGGGTCAGGGGGTGTCCAGGGTGGTGTCCAAGGGGATGAGTGGGTGTGGGGGGCTGTCCAAGGGGGTGGCGGCCTGTCCAGAGGGGTCGGTGGGGTGTCCAGGGGGGTGTCCAAGGGGGTGGATGGGTGTGGGGGGCTGTCCAAGTGGGTGGCGGCCTCTCTAGAGGGTATTTGGGGTTGTCCGGGTGGGTGGGGGGGCTGCCCAGAGGGTTGGGGGATGTCCAGGGGGGTGTCCAAGGGGGTAGGGGGTGGGGGGTGGTGTCCAGGAGGGGTGGGGGGCTGTCCAGAGGGGTCGGGGGGTGTCCAGGGGGGTTTACAAGGGGGTGGGTGGGTGTGGGGGGCTGTCCAAGGGTGTGGGTGGGTGTTGGGGGGTGTCCAGGGGGGTGTCCAAGGGGGTAGGGGGTGGGGGGTGGTGTTTAGGAGGGGTGGGGGGGCTGTCCAGAGGGTTGGGGGGTGTCCAGGGGGGTGTCCAAGCAGGTCGGGGGTGGGGGGTTGTGTCCAGGAGGGGTGGGGGTGCTTTCTAGAGGGGTCGGGGGCTGTCCAGAGGGGTCGGGGGGTGTCCAGGGTGGTGTCCAAGGGGATGGGTGGGTGTGGGGGGCTGTCCAAGGGGGTGGCGGCTTGTCCAGAGGGGTCGGTGGGGTGTCCAAGGGGGTGGATGGGTGTGGGGGGCTGTCCAAGTGGGTGGCGGCCTCTCCAGAGGGTATTTGGGGTTGTCCGGGTGGGTGGGGGGGGCTGTCCAGAGGGTTGGGGGATGTCTAGGGGGGTGTCCAAGGGGGTAGGGGGTGGGGGGTGGTGTCCAGGAGGGGCGGGGGGCTGTCCAGAGGGGTCGGGGGGTGTCCAGGGGGGGTGTTATATCTTACTATATTTTGTTTAAAAAATAATATTCAAGCATATTTTTTTAAATACACATCGATTTGTTTTATATTTCAAAATTGTTTACATTCAAATTATGATTTTTTTCATATAAACATATATTTGTCTTATCTAAAAAATATATATATTTTTGCTATTTGTTATAGGTAATAATGAGTCGAAGTTGGATTACGACACATCGAATGAGCAATGAATATGAGGAAGGTGTTGATGCCTTTTTGGAATTTGCTAAACGAAATGTTCCAAGTAGTGACATTTTTTTTCTGTCCATGCCTGAAATGTCTGAATATGAAGAAGTTGAAAAGTAGAGAGATAAAAGATCATCTGATTTGTCATGGTTTCAATCCGAGTTACAACCCTTGGATTTGGCATGACGAAACTGGACAGAATGTCACTGATGATAATGAATCGCAAGATGGTAACTCTGATGGAATTGAAGAAATGATTCGCGATATTGTAACAGAACAAATTGAGATAGAACCGACAGTTGCACGTCTATATGGTGATGCCGAAAAACCATTATATCCTGGTTGTACAGATTTTACGGTTTTGTCGGCGGTGTTAAGATTGATTAACCTGAAGGCGAAACATGGATGAAGTGACAGAAGTTTTACAGAGCTGCTACAATTGATGAAAGACATTCTTCCAAAAGATAACGATCTTCCAGATTCACATTATAAGGCCAAAAAAATATTATGCCCGATGGGATTGAGATATAGGAAAATACATGCCTGTCCGAATGACTGCATTATATATAGGAATGAATATGAATTTCTGAAAGAGTGTCCTAAATGTGGGACATCACGGTATAAGGTGAAAGAAAAATCACAAGCTGATGTAGAGATTACAAAGCTCCCTTCAAAGGTATTTTGGTATCTTTCTATAATTCCTCGTTTCAAACGTTTATTTGCTAATTCACATGATGCAAAAAGGTTAAGATGGCATGCTGATGAGCGGGTATGTGATGGAAAAATACGTCATCCAGCTGATTGTCCACAATGGAAGAAAATTGATGCCCAGTACCCTACATTTGGAAATGAAATTAGAAATCCGAGACTAGGCTTGTGCACAGATGGAATGAATCCATACCGAACCCTCAGTAGCACACATAGTTCATGGCCTGTTTTATTGGTAATTTACAACCTCTCTCCTGAAGTTTGTATGAAGCACAAATATGTCATGTTGAGTATCATGATCTCTGGTCCAAAGCAACCCGGCAATGATATTGATGTATACTTGTCACCGCTGATTGATGATTTGAAACTGTTATGGGATGATGGTATTAGGGTGTATGATTCTTATAAAATGGAATATTTTCAACTGCATGCAGTGCTTCTATTCACTATAAATGACTTCCCAGCATATGGAAATTTGTCTGGATACAGTGTTAAAGGGCATAAAGCATGTCCAATTTGCGAACAACAGACGTCATATTGTCAATTGCATCATGGGAGGAAAACAGTGTACATGGGTCATTGAAAGTTTTTGCCTATGGATCACCCTTATAGAAGACTAAAAAAGGCATTCAATGGCTCACAAGAATTTGATACTGCTCCAAAATCTTTATCCCCAGATTTGTATTTTGAGAGGGTGAAAAACCTTGATGTGACATTGGGAAAGACACAGAAATCTGGTAATGATAGACATATTTGGAAGAAAAGGTCAATATTTTTTGAGCTACCATATTGGAGGTATCATGAAGTCAAACATAATATTGATGTCATGCACATGGAGAAGAATATCTGTGATTCTTTGATCGGAACATTGCTAGATATTAAAGGAAAGACAAAAGATGGGTTGAATGCAAGGTTAGACCTACTATCAATGGGAATACGTTTGGAGTTAGCTCCCACTCCTAAAGGAAGACGAACATTTCTTCCCCCGGCTTGTTATACATTATCGAAGAGGGAGAAAAGTAGCTTCTGTCAGTGTCTTCATGATATCAAAGTGCCTCAAGGTTATTCTTCAAATGTAAAAAATTTTGTCTCATTGAAAGACTTGAAGTTGATAGGTATGAAATCACATGATTGTCACGTCATGATGCAACAAATTCTACCAGTTGCACTGCGTGGAATATTTCCCATCCATGTCAGAAAGACTATAATGAGGTTGTGTTATTTTTTCAATTCAATTTGTAACAAGGCGATTGATGTGAATGCTTTGAACATTTTGGAAAAGGATGCAATTTTTATACTTTGTCATTTGGAAATGTATTTTCCTCCAACTTTTTTTGATATGATGGTGCATTTAATGATTCATCTGGTTCGAGAAATAAAGCTTTGTGGACCTGTATATCTTCGTTGGATGTATCCTTTTGAAAGGTATATGAAAATATTAAAGGGATGTGTTAAAAATCCATATCGACCTGAAGCCTCCATTATTGAAAAGTATATTTCTGAGGAGGTAGCAGAGTTTTGTACGAGCTACTTGGCTACGGCGCAACACATAGGTTTGCCTCCATCTCGCCATGAACGGGTTAATAATGAGGGAAAGGGGATTCGTGGCTTGAAAGTCAAATCACTGTCAGCTGAACAGATGAAGAAGTTAGAATCATACATCTTGAATAACATAGCTGATGTTCAACCGTATATCACATTGCATATTAATGAGTTGAAACAATGTCATCCAAAGAAGAAAGAAATGTGGATTTTGAATGAGCACAACAAAACTTTTTTGCCATGGTTTAAAAAGACCTTACTTGGTAGATCAGATGTATCAGAGACATTAAAATGGATAGTGGGTGGTCCATCTTTAAATGTGATAACATGGTCCGCTTATGACATTAATGACTATACATTTCATAGAAAGCTCAGGACAACAGAAGTGCAGTTCAGAATAGTGGTGTATTGGTGTTTGCAGAAGCAATGCATTTTTCGAGTGCTAAGGACAGAAACCCAATTTCAGCATCAAGTGCATATTATGGAGTGATTGAAGACATATGGGAGGCTGATTACTTTAAAATTAAAGTTCCTGTTTTTAACTGTAAATGGTTTATCGGTAACAACAGTGTCAGACACGATGAATTTGGAATGACACTTGTTAATCTGAATAGATTGGAAGACACAGCTGATTCTTTTATAATGGAAACACATGCCAAACAAATTTTCTATGTAGTAGATCAATCAGATATGCAGTGGGCTGTTGTTTTACAAGGGAAAAAACAATATGTTGGTGAGGATGAATTTGATGAAGATGCTGATTTATGTGAGATCCCTACTTCCATGGAAAGATTAACAGAACATAATGATGAGTATGTTGAAGACATGGTTTGTGCCATAAGGAACGATCACGACGAAGGAATTTGGGAAAACAATCCAACTGTACATTCCTAAAATTACAGGTAACACATGTTTATTTCTTGTTTACATTTAGTTTTTTCATATAATGTTAGATATTGTAAATTTTTTACTTATTAAAACATGTATCAAACCAAAATGATAAAACAATAAAAACCGTAAAGAGGAGAAGTCCTGGGCGCACCGGCTGGCGGTGGTGGATCACCGGTTGGCCGGTGGTCCAGACAGCAAAGCTCTGTCTGGTCCACCGGCCGGCCGGTGATGAGCCAGCGGCCGGCGGTGGTCCAGACAGAGAGGAAGGCTCTCTGTCTGGTCCACCGGCCGACCGGTGGTGATCCAGCGGCCGGCCGGTGGTCCAGACAGAGAGGAAGACTCTCTGTCTGGTCCACCGGCCGGCCGGTGACACCAGGCAGTGGGCAAGTCTACTGCCTGGGTCCTCCGGCTGGCCGGTGAGCTCACACCGGCTGACCGGTGGACTCAGTGAGTCCACTTTTCAGCTTTCTTGGGCCAACTCCTTGGCAACCTTTTGCCTATCAACAAAAACACTTGAAAACAAGTTAGAACATAATAAGAGTGATTGTGATCATTAAAATCCAAGAGAGAGGGGTACAACAGACTGTGTTTACCATGTTTATCATTGTTTAACATGCTTACCATATTACCAATGTTTACTATTATGTAATTTAGTACACTTTTCTATTTTCTGATTAAGTAGTATTACAATATTTGAATTTGTATATTTGTGAACTAATGTTTGTTTTTTTGATTTGAAGGAAAATGACAGATCAATCAGTTGATCAGCCACATGATTCTGGAGATGAGCATATTGGTCATACATCTGGGGAGGAACATTCACATGCTCCTATTACGAAAAAGAGTTCAAAGGTTGGTAAGCGTGGGTGCACACGTTTACCAAAATTATCACTTGCCCGTACGAATGAGGAGAGGATAGTCGTGGAGTTTGATGATGATGATCTTCCTAGAGGTCCAAATGCTAAAGATTTTAAGGGTTTTGTAGCAACTCAGGCTAAGAGCAAAGTAAGCATTTTCTATGATGATTGGAGAAGTGTGGATAAGGCGATAATTTCTCAGCTGTGGGAGACCATTTTGGTAAGATCTTTTGCTATTGTTTGACTGTTCTTTAAATGTTTCTAGTATATATAATATTTTTAACCTCTTTTTTATCAGATGACATTTGATATTCCTGACACTGGAGGAGTCAGGAAGAAATGCTTATCGTTGGCTGCTAGGAGATGAAGGGATTTCAAATCAACCCTCTCATCTGATTTCATTTATGGTCATAGGAGTTGTGAGAATCCATGTCGTATATATCCTTTTATAGATGAAGACACATGGAGACAATTTTTTGAAAGTAGAAGAAAAGAATCATTTTTGGTAAGGGCAATGTAAACTTTTATAATCTTTCTTATATAAATGATCTTATTATTGTTTTGTTAATGATTACTTATTCTTAATTTACAGCAAACAAGGAAAGCTCATCCAGAGATCCAATCTAAAAATGTATACCCTCATAGTTTATCTCGGGGAGGGTATGCATTATTGGAAGAACAAATGATGGCAGAAAAATTTCAACAACTAAGAGCTGAGTCTTCAAGCTCCGGAGAGGTGGCCCCTCCATCCCCTCCATCTAGACATGAGAAATGGAAAAGAGCTCGGAAGGGCAAAAAAGGACAATATCTTTCGGAAGAATCGAGACTCGTAGTTGAGAGGATTGTAAGATATCTATTTTATTTATTTAAGTTTACTATTTTCGTCATATATTTCCAATCATTATAGAAATGTTCAATTAATTATTACAGGACTCTCTTGAGGAGCAGAGTTCACAGGGGACATTTACACCATCTGGGAGGGAAGATATTTTATCTGTGGCATTGGGAAAGCCCGAACATCCTGGCCGTGTAAGAGGATATCCGGCAGGTGTATCGGTAAGAAAAGTGTTGCCACGTTCCTCAACTTCTAACGTTGAGGGAGTTTATAAAAAAAATAGAATCCTTGGAGGCTGAAGTCCATAATATTAATGCGACAATGGAGGACAAGATTAGAGCATCGGTGCAGTTTATGTTTGCAGACTTGCAAAGACAATTTCAGGGTGTAGCTCCCACTCCACCTCTCCCAGTAGCTCCCACTCCCCCACCTCAGCCTGCGGACCCCATTTTTGATCCTCCTCCGCCGCAGCTACCTACTTATTGTGAGTTGTATGTTGATGATCCTCAACATCATATAGTTGCATATGGGATGGTATATTGTATAGGAGATACAATTCATCATCAACAGTTAGAGGTAGAGAATCAGAGGGTCACTGTACAGGATATTATAGATAGATCAGCTCAGATACCATTACCTACAGATGAGGTGACGACAGTTGGACATAGTATCGGCCATTTTTTACTTTGGCCATCCAGACTTCTTCGACTCATTACCATAGAGGTATGGATGTTATATCTTTTATTTTATATTTTTATTAATGTTTTATCATTTGAAAACTAATATATTTTTCAATTTATTTTTACAGGAATACTTCAAAGGTAAAGAAATACTGTATAGACAACAACAAAGACAGATAGCTATGACATCAGATGCAGATACTAGCAGTCTTGACAAATTGTCAAGATATTCAAATTTGTTGGCGGATCATTATGACTTTACAATGGAAGCTCATGTCTGTGGACGTGAACTAAGTGTGGGGATTATGAAAACTGATATCATGGAGTTTGTCACTGGAGATAAGTTGGGCATCAACGTGGTGCAAATTTTTATCATGTAAGTCTTAACACCTTTTCCTTGCGTTATATTTATTAAAAATGTATACTTATGTCTGCTTTGTATTAGGTATCTGTATAAAATTTGTGAGAGGAATGAGATGACAGATGTATATGGATTCGTGGACCCACAATTGATTTCCCCTGAAGCATGTGCATTGGATGAGGAACAAAGAATGATTTATATTGCTGATAGATTTGAAAAGAATGTAATCACACAGTGTTGGATGATGCCTTTTTGTGAGAGGTATGAAACACATCCCTCTCAAAGAGTTAATTATCTTTTAACATAAAAAACCACTAACGTTAAATTTTCTTTTATCAGGGATCATTGGATGTTAGGGGTTTTTTGCCCTAGGGAGAAAGCACTTTATTGGATATGCTCTCTCCATGATGATGTGCGAGAAAGTTTTAAGAATATATTGGAAACGTAAGTTTCAATTTCACAATAGTTTTATATATTATAATGAATTTTAAATTTACCCCATTCGTATTATTTTCTAACAGGGCATGGGTCCACTTTCGAAAAAGCGCAAAGAAAAGGAATTTCAAGATCAAATATGTACATGCGAAGGTAAATATCCATTTATAATTTGTACATTTTGATTTATTACATAAAAATAATATATTGAATTTACACTCATTCAAACAGAAATGTCATGAGCAACAAGGCATCATCGAATGCGGATATTACATGTTAAGATTTATGTATGAAATAATAACAACTGGGACAGTTCTGAGTTTTGACCTGGTAAGATTTCCTCTTTCTCATAATATTTCAATTTGATTTATTCATTATACACGTTGACTACTATCCTTTTCCTTTGTAGCTTTTTGATGACCCTCAACCCTTTACTGCTGAAGATATCAAACACTTACAAGTGGAGTGGTCAAATTATTTTACAGGTTTGATTGACTTTTAGTTGTTTGTAATGTAAAATGTAATTTTGAATATTGTCAATGTAATTGTGTATTTCGTAGTCGTTTATGTTGGATTTAGTTTTTTTTGAAGTTGACAGTGTAAGTTTTGAATGTTATATAAGTGAATGTTTAATTTTTCTCTACTTCTTGTTTTGGTCTACTGTTGATGGTTTTTCTGGTCTGGATTTTGGTATGGGGGGAGAGGTTCCAAGGGGGTGGGTGGGTGTTTGGGGGGTGTCCAAGGGATATGGGAGGGGTGTCCAAGGTGTGTTTGGGGCTGTCCTAGGGGTCGGGGGGGGGGGGGGGGTGTAAATGAGGGTGGGGGGGGGTGTCCAAGGGGTGGGGGGTGTCCAAGGGATATGGGAGGGGTGTCCAAGGTGTGTTTGGGGCTGTCTAAGGGGTCGGTTGGGTGTAAATGAGGGTGGGGGGGGGTGTCCAAGTGGTGGGGGGGTGTCCAAGGGATATAGGAGGGGTGTCCAAGGGGTGTTTGGGGCTGTCCAAGGGGATGGGGGGGGTTTCCAAGGGGTCGGGGGGGGGGGGGGGGTTCCAAGGGGTCGGGGGGGTGTCTAGGGGGTGGGGGGGCTGTCCAAGGGGTGGGGGGGGGGGGGTGTCCAAGGGGTGGGGGGGTGTCCAAGGGATATGGGAGGGGTGTCCAAGGGGTGTTTGGGGCTGTCCTAGTGTTCGGGGGGTGTAAATGAGGGTGGGGGGGCTGTCGAAGGGGTGGGGGGGTGTCCAAGGGGTGGGGGGGGTGTCCAAGGGGTGGGGGGAGTGGTGTCCAAGGTGTCTGGGAGTTCTGTCCAAGGGGCCGGTTGGGTGTAAATGAGGGTGGGGGGGCTGTCCAAGGGGTGGGGGGGGGTGTCCAAGGGGTGGGGGGTGTCCAAGGGATATGGGAGGGGTGTCCAAGGGGTGTTTGGGGCTGTCCAAGGGCTCAGGGGGGTGTCCAGGGGTCGGGGGGGGGGGGGTGTCCAAGGGGTCTGGGAGGGCTGTCAAGGTGTGGGGGGGGTGTCCAATGGGTGTTTGAGGCTGTACTAGGGGTCTTGGGGGTGTAAATGAGGGTGGGGGGGGGGGGGGGCTGTCCAAGGGGTGGGGGGGTGTCCAAGGGGTGGGGGGTGTCCAAGGGATATGGGAGGGGTGTCCAATGGGTGTTTGAGGCTGTACTAGGGGTCGTGGGGGTGTAAATGAGGGTGGGGGGGCTGTCTAAGGGGTGGGGGGTGTCCAAGGGTTGTGGTGGGGCTCCAATGTGGTGGGGGAGGGCTGGCCAGGTTGTTAGGTGGGTATAGATGAGGGTGGGGTTCAGTTGGGGCTTGGGGGAGGGCTGACATGGTTATTTTTGTTGTTTGGTTTCTGGTTGCTTTTTGGTGAGAGCAGTGCAATTATTTTAAAAAAAAATATCGCTTTCACGTCGGTTATTTTATAACCGACGTGGTAAATAAATCGGTAGGGGTTTATCACGTCGGTTTTTTCGAGAACCGACGTGATAAACCGTTCCCGGGCCTTTTATCACGTCGGTTCTTAATATAACCGACGTGCTAAAAGGCCTGAGAATCGATTTACCACGTCGGTTATTGGATAACCGACGTGCTAAAACGTTTCCCAGGCCTTTTTATCACGTCGGTTATTTAAGAAACCGACGTGATAATAGGCCCGGGGAAGGGTTAATCACGTCGGTTATGTCATAACCGACGTGATAAACGATATCCCAGGCGTTTTATCACGTCGGTTTAGAAATAACCGACGTGATAAACCCCCCCGCGCATATTTATCACGTCGGTTATTATATAACCGACGTGCTAAACCCCCCCCCCACCCGCGGTTTATCACGGCGGTTATATAATAACCGCCGTTATAAATCCCCACCCCCATCATTTTTCACGTCGGTTATTAATGAACCGACATGATAAACACCGTGATGTTAGGGATGTTACGTCAGGTTTTAAATAACCGACGTAAAAAACGTTATTTATAACGTCGTCCGTATTAACGTCGCCTAAAAACCGACGTAAATAATGAAAAATAACCGACGTAAAAAATGTTTTCTGCACTAGTGAATGAGAGAATAATGTAGAGACTCAATTTTTGTCTTGTAAGACTTTGAAATATTTCTAGAGCTAAGCACTGAGGCGATGTGAAATTCCGAGGACCGATGTGCCCGAAATTAATTTTATAAAAATATTAGGTATATTTTATACTATAAATTTAAAGAAAATGAAATAATTCTTAAACGGAAACTCAGATCAGAAATCGGAGGCCATGGTTGAGTCTGAAACGTGGCATTTACCGTAGGCATGACTGTTGTCGGTGCGGAACTTTTTTTTGGAAAAAGTCACCCAAGGTAAAAATCGTAAATAAAACAATTAAACTTAATTATTTTACTCCTAGCATCATATCGAATAACTTTCGAACGAGGACTTGGATTGGAAATCTGAGACTGCTGTTGAGTTTGAAATGATGTGTTTTACCTAAGCACGACATAAAATGAGGATGTGTAGGAGATTCGGATTTCGCGCCAGGCGAAACTCCTATAAATAGAAGTTTAAGAACTCCAGATTAGGGTTATCCCCTAATCTCTCTCTCTCTCTCTTCACTAAGCCCTCACTCCTCTCTCTTTATTTCTTTGATGGATCATGAAATAATCTCCATTGAAACCTTGGCGTATCGAAGTGGGAGCGCAACAGACTCGTCTTCAACAACGAACGATCAAATCGAGGTAGGATTTCTTCTACTTTTGTTTTAGATTCATCTTTTAAAGTGAAAATCCTTTCTTTGACCTTTAAATTCATTGTTTTTTTCATAAATCATCGATGGCCGTGTGAACACGACCATCGATCTGTGTTTAAATCCAATTTTCAATCGTTCTTCATCTGTTCTTTGCGGATATCCGTCATCAACTTTTGGGAACAACAAATCGACGACAGATCGTTGAGTAGAGGCTAACGCAGTGAAACCCTCATTGTAAGAGTCCCCAATCTGCTGAAGGATTCATGATCGGGCTAACGGATGGAGTCCGGTGGTCTGCGGAATGGACCACCGGACCGCCGCCGATGCGGCGGCCGATCGGCCGCGTTGACGCGGGGCAGCGGCCCGACCACGTGCTGGGCCGGTGTCAATAGCGAGCTGGGCCGCGAGCTGGTGAAACAAAGTGGGCAGGCCGGAGCGGGCCGGTCTAGGCGAAGCGGTCTAGCCAGACCGGGTCAGACCGGTTTGGGTCGGGCCAGAATGGCTTCAATTGGTCGTATCTTTTAATTCGGGCGTCCGATTGATGCGCCGTCTGTGGCCACATGTTTCTCTCATCGAGACAGATTTTTTTAGACTGGTTCAGAATTGCAAGACTTGGTTTCCTGGATCGATTGCATGAAACATCTAAGTTTAATAATAATAATTTAATTATTATTATTTGGGGTTTCTTGTATCAGACGTGGCATCTGCATGTGATGTCCGATTAACGCACCATCAGCGGTGGCACAACCCTGGACCTTGGGCGGAATTTTTGTGACTACTTTTGATTGTTTAAACCAAAGTTGGGGTCTGTGCCCCATAAAGCACAATTCGCAAGTGCTGCGGTGAAATGCATCTTTTTCACCAGATATCCGTTCTGAACAAATGAACAGTTGAACCCGTGTGTTTTTCCCGGAGGATTAAAATGGTGCGATCTGTATAATTAATTTTGGGATCGAGATGTGGGCCCCACCAGATGCTTTTTGAGCATAGTATGATATTATACAACTTTTTCATCGGATGTCCGATTGGGTCGAGTGAATAGCCTATCTTTCATGTTTTTTCCACGTAGAACGCACTGGCAACCTCAGTTACGACTTTTGAGTTATGATGTGAGGTGTTCCGAGCATGACACATCTTCAGACGGTGTTCGATGACAGTAGTGCTCAGGTGATGACATCAGGGACTTCTGAGTGGTACCCTCCAGCTGGGACTATCCATGGGTCCTCGATGACCCTAAAGTGGAACCCTCCAGCTGGGCTGAGCATGGGTCCTCAACCTATTTCGAGTGAAACCCTCCAACCGGGCTAGGAATGGGTCCTCGATGACACTAGTGTGGAACCCTCCAGCCAGGCTGGACATTGGTCCTTAACGACACCAGAGTGGCACCCTCCAACCAGGCTGGGCATGGGTCCTCGACGACACTAGAGTGTCACCCTCCATCCAAGCTAGGCATGAGAACTCGACTTTGAGATGACCTCTAGACCACGTGAATCAGTGACGAGGCGTACTTTAACATTACTTTGAACTCACGAGTAAGAGGGACACTTTCCCCACCGAGACGCATCATTGTGACATGACCTAAAACGGTGCGGGTGAGGCAGACCCTCCCAAAGTGGATAATATCAAGGTGTGGTGTTTGAGCCCCTTTGACTTGCAATTCAGGGCATAGATGAGGGATGTTGGTCATCGATGATGTTTCTTTCTGAAACTGTTGGCGACTCTTTTCCTGGGATGAGCTATGATATGGAGATCTTCTTACTCTCTCATATGGGTTTCTTTGATTGAGAATATTTATATATCCTATTTCAGTATCCACTCATTGGGGTTTTGGTTACTCTCCACTCTCCTTCTAGGAGAGACGAAGACGCGCGAGGTATGTCACGTGTTTTCCATGTCTAGATTCTTGTGGTTTGACGAGTCTACTCTCCTACAATAGGTAGTGAGGACTCGACGAGAAGTTCATCTTCTCATCGTTTCAAGCTTCTTGTGTCTAGAAGATTTTATCTCTCTCTCTTGTCGGGTCGAGGTGCACTCTTTTATTGTACTTTGTTACATATACTACTTTCCTTTCCTATTGCATCTCTTATTGCTTCCTCTTCTTTTCGGGGTGTCCTACTGGGTATGTTTATACTCACCCCTGTATAAACTTTTCCCACACGTATCGTACTTTATGTAGACGACATACATGTTTTATCGTGGCTCCAAGGATCTTAGGGTTACAGGTGCTTGGACCGCATGGGGTGGTTGTAGTTTGGGTTCCCGAAGCAGGGCTTTCTCAGTTACTTTACTTTCCTAGTTTAGGTTGGGACACTATTTCTAGTGGGGCAGGTATTTTTCCCCTTTCCTTTTTGTTTACATTACTATACTCGTACTGTTTATTGGTCTAAGCATATTTTGGTTTATTTACAACAGGTTACATCTTTTACTTCATTCTCTTTGCACTTTTTCATTGAGTTGGTTGTGTGTGTGTGTATAAGTACTTAGACAAAGGCATCCCCGAGTTGTTGTGATTTCACCACTTTTCGCCACCCCTAGCCTATGGAGGTAGGCTTGGGGTAGTTACGGCTTGAGCCCCAACATGGGACAGGTTGTGAAAATGTGATCATTGTATAATAAACCCCTTTCATTTTATTATTCTCTATTTATTAATGAAGTTTTCATGTAATAGTACCATTTTATTCTCTTTGGTACTTATGATGATTGAGAAAATGGTTTTTAATAAATTCGACACCATTTCACTCTTCGGTCAGAAATATGTTTTCTTCTAAATCCATATTTTCTAAAAATGTTTTCAAAAAATGTTTTACTATGATTGTATAAAGTCATTTTTACCCATAAATGATTTTTTACAAAAAAAAATCGCAGGAATATTCTTATAGTTTCCAAACATGGTACTTTTGATTGTTCTTACAAAAATGTTAGAGAAATCTTTATTTTAACATACTTGGCATGAATGGATCCTTTTTGCTACCAAGACAACTCATTTCTTTGAAGCATACAATACATGTTTATAATGTTATTTTCAAATATTTTTTCCCTAATATGTTAGAAAATTCTAATATTTAAAAATTATTTTCAAAGTGAAAGGTGTATTTTCCCAAAAAAATGTTTTTAATGATCTTATTATGGTATTTCTAATCATCAACTATAAAAAACCCTTATTTTACATATACTCCATTGGGGATATGCTATAATGATACCATCTTTATTTTTTAACTGGATAGTTTATGATCATTTTAACCAGGGAAAGTATTGTCATTCTCTTAATTATTTTTTATAATTATTAAACTTCCCTTAAAATATTCACTTTATTGTGATCATTGGACATACATTTCCCCTAAATATCCATATTATTTATCAGGGATATTTTTATTGCTTAAAGTGTATATCATTTCTGCATCACTTTTCAGATACTAATAGTGGAAATGGCTCTAGAATAGTTGTAGCTAGGGGTAATAACCCCAAAAGGGCACATTGGGCTTTGACTTGATCATCACCTGGTATATGATAAAAGTTCTTACTGAATACCTCATCTGATACTCCTAGAGGATATGCTTAAGATAATTCACATTTTCTTTATAAACCATTATGAAGGATTTGAATAGATAATTACAATGAATGATTTATATTAAACCTAAGGTGTCTTGGGATGGTATGTATAAAGTTGATTACATGTTTAAAGGCATAGATGCCCCTTTTGATTTTTTTTTGTGATGGGGATATAACATGATTAATGATATTTTTGGAAAACATTAATGTGAATATAACCCCATAGTTTAGTAAATGTTTTAGTGAAAATGGTTATTTGATAAATGATGCATTAATATTTTATGGACATAAGTTTAAAGGTATTTATAACCCCTAGGTTTAATACGATCATTGATGTTAAAAAAATGATAATCAATTAATATGATTTGATTCCACAAAAAATAAGTCGTATAGAAAACCGTTAAGGTTAAAAATGTGATTTGACGACTGATGTTATTTTTGATGATGTTCATCATATCATTGAGAATGTTATAGGAATTATATTAATATAGTTTTGTAAAAAGGACAACCATGTGCTAGGTGACAATCAGTTTTATCTGGAAAGTCCTTGGGGTTTAGAGATTAATATATTATATTAACTTGCACTAATCGTTTTGGTTTGTGGAAAATATTTAGAAATAGATAGAAAGACTTGTCACTCTTTAATGGATCTTATGATCCATTAAAAGTTAATTTTATAACTTTAGGCATTAAAAATTCATACTGGATATCAATTCCTTGAAGTGGAAATTGGTCTAATCATAACCAATGTATGATACCAGGCTTACTAAATAAAAATATATAAAGTAAGTATATTTCATTATGTTCTTATACAGAAAAATAATTCCTCAACATTAAGAAAAGTATCTTGAAACAAAAAATCTATCCTATTAACTTTATATTTGATGAATCAATGGTCTTTTAACTCATCAAATATTTTTGTTTTTTTGTTCGTTAAATTTCTCAAGATCATTCACTTTCTTGTGATCAAAGATCTTTTAATATAATGATATGTTGTTATGTTTATGATATAATATTTATCCATCTCCTCATCCATAAATTGGGAAACAAAGTCATCACTCGTGTGTATGGTGGACCACCGCCTCATGAATCAATGTAATTTGTTTTCCATCACCGAATCACATTGATGGCCATAATGATATAAATAATGAATATATATATATATATAATACCAAATACATGATATTTATTCTATAATATTAATATACCATTGAATTCCTTATCCTTTCACTCATTAAGAGGATGATATCATCACCAATGCGTACTTACGGACTGCCGTCTCCATAAAGAAATATGATTCATTTCCCATGTTGAAATTTAATTAATATTTATAAAAATGTATTTAATTATCACATATTATATTTATAACATTAATATAATTCTGTAGATTATGGGTCTATATCCTATTCACAATAATTGTAACTTTCATGACAAAACACACATAAGAAAAAAAGACAATTAACACAGGAAACAATACTAATATTGAAATATTATTAACAAATGTGCAGTAATATGTTATAATAGGATCATATATGTTACACCACAAAATTATAAAATAATAAAATTTTATTTGATATCTTATACGGCATGCAACACTGATCTTAAACAACCCGCAAAATATATTTATTTAAATTTAATCTCTTCGATAGCTTGCAGAACACATAACCATGAGTCTAAATGAACAATAATATAGTATACTATTATAACATAGACATTTAATTGTTGGGTATGCATAGTACTGAATAAATTATGAAAATTTTGGTTATATATTGATTAAAAATAATATAGAAATCATTTAAAAGAAAAACGAATGTTTTCTGAAAAACTGTATTTTTCTAAAATACGGTTTAGTCATGCTTGACGTGCATAATTAATTTTTTTTTTCCACTTTTAGAAAATTTACTTTACAAAATAAACTTCATTTTTGAAATCATCTTATCAAAATTATCTTAGTGTATTTTTTTTGAGATTTTTCGTAAGAGTTTCCTTTTTTGATTAATAGTGAAAAATAATGAATTTTAATTGAAAACTTACATTCATTTTAAATGTTTATAATGTTAAATTATATTTTTAAATAGTTTTAAAGCATAATTAGTTATATTATATATATATTAATCCAATTTAGGTCATTGTAATAATTTTCATATTTAATTTTGATATAAAACTTTTTAAACTTTTGAACATTTTCTCTTTAAAAACATGCTTTATCATCGCGTCTATGAGATTAATTTTAAATTAAATTTTGACACTTATGTGAATGAAATTTTGAAAAATGGATTTCATATTTTTAATCATAATAATTTATATTATCTAATAAGTTTAACTTAATTATTGGTGAAAATGAATAGTGAAAACAGTAAAAATCATTTACCACAGTTATGGTAAAATGGATTTATTAGGGGGTAATCTAAAATGATAAGGGTTAAAATGAAATAAAAACTTGTATAAAATTTATTTCATGGACATATTTGGACCTTATCATAAATAATTATTGAAAATAATCCATTTTGTATCCTTTTGGAATGCAAAAAATATAGGTACACCTTTTTCTTTTAAAAAATTACAAGGGTGCTACCCACCTCACTTATAAAAGGTCATCCACTATCATCTCTTACTCACACATTAAAACATTTTTGGTTTGGAAAATCACTAGAAAAATCACTTCCCAACTTTCCTAATCTCATCCTAGAAGCCTTACTTTTTTCAGAAAGACAAACTAAGAAGGATTTTGGCACAAACCAAAGGAGGTTACCCAAAGAAGATGCAACGTTCTTCAACAAGTGTTTTTTTATTTCTTCCTACACCTCCTTAAATTATTATTAAAATATCCTTATATAATAACCTCAGTATATTACATATACTGATATGTTCTTATGTTAATGTAATGACCTACAACCATCTCTACTTCTATCAAATGGTTTATTAAATCATCATTCGTGTATACATCGAACTATCACATCGCAAATTGATGTCATTCATTTTTCATTTCTACCTTTCAAAGATGGGTATAAAGATGGACATAAAGTATATATATGATATTTATTACATAATTATACCTATTTATTAATTATATCATATATAATTTTTTTACTTTCCATTCTATAGGGGATACGATAACATCGATCGTGTGTATGGTGGACTATTGCCCTGCAAAGTGATGTGATTATTCTTTCAGTAATGCTTTACATGGAATATGATAAAGATAAAGATAATGATTATATGTGATATAAATGACATAAATAAGATATTCATGACATATTTATCATTATGAGAATATAATATATTATTTTATTTCTTACCTTTTCACACATTGAATAATGATAGCGTCGTTCGTGTACGTGTGGACTACCATCTTCACGAAGTGATGTGACTCACTTTTCATCACAAAAACTACATGTATGAAAAGTATAATTATATTAAATGAAATAAAATTATATTATGATCATTCTATAAAGGTAAAATATTAGTTTCCTTCTTTCTATATTGATCGTTGAAAAATTGTAATGTTACTCATGCATACGTATGACCTACCGTCTCCATGATTGTAACGTACTTCATTTCTCAAAACTATCTTTTATGATGATATTAAAAGTATAATTAATATATAAATATGATAATTATTTCATTATTATTATTCTAGATATGGTTTAACAATATAATATGTGTAAGAATTTAATCTTTCATAACAAAAAATGCATTAGAAAACAAGGAAATTAACCCCCAAAACAATGAAAACAATGAAAAATAATTAACGAATATGCGATAAGATGTTATAAAAGGATAATATATGATATTATAAATATTAATATAGTTATTTAATAATTTAATAAATGGTTTAAAAGCACTATACATGATTTTAAAGCACATTCAACTAGAATGAAGTGTGAGGTAAGGGACTTCATCTCAATTTCCCATCATTGAGACACATTTTATTATTGTGCATATAATTTTTTATATGGTGTACATACTGCCACTTTGAATTGTAATATAATAATTCATTAATAATTCATTGTGTTTTTAGTTTAGATTTCAATTATTTCATCCAAGGTGATTTTACTTAAATATTACCAAGTGGTAAAAAATTTATAACTCAATTTCCTTTTATTGGGTTATATTAATTCTTCATCATATTTGATATTATAAGATTATGTGTGTAATGAATTTTTATTACCTCATGTTATATTTAAATGTTTTTTATATTTACAGTTGATACACATAATCAATTCATTGATAAATTATCACTTCAATTTTTTGGTCATTGTAAGGGTTTATTTCACAAACTCATTCTAATCATGATTATTTATTCTTGAATTTTAGATGAAGGGAATTATTTGATCATTGTCTAATAAAAACATTTAATTTTCCTATCCTTTGGTTATTCATGATATTTTCAAGTTATAGTACTATTTTTCGACTCTTTTGTACATAAAATAATTGAGAAAATATTTTTTTGAAAACCAGACTTCATTTATCTCTTCGATTCAAAATACATTTTCTACCAAAGCCCTATTTTAAAAAATGATTTTCAAAAATGTTTTAAACCCTTTTAAAAATGATTTATTAAATAAATTTTTACCCATTTTGATCCAATAAATATATATATTTAATAAATCTTCATATCGTTTTCAAAACAACGCTCATTTGCATTTTTCTGAAAAATTGAAAGGAATATTTGTTTTAATGTGTACGATATGAATAGAATTTCCAGTCACCATGACCAATCAAATGTTTTAAAACACAATTTATAGTTTTCAAAGATTATTTTCAAAGAAAATTATTTGAATTTTTTTTAACATTTAGTTTTAAAAAGTGATTTTCAAAATGAAAAAGATAATTTTCTCAATAATGTTTTAAATGTTCTTTGACGGAATTTCTATTAATCAATAGAAAAAATCATGTATTATTACTCCAATGGGTATATTTTTTATTTCTATCATCCTTATTCATTCTATGGATTGTTTATGATCACTTTGACCAAGGAAAGTATTGGAATTCACTTTTTTGATTTATTTTGGTTGTCATTAACTTTCCCTTGAGATATTCACTTACCTATGATCGTTGGACATTAAATTTTCCCTAAATATCCATATTATTTAGAATTTATATGTTTATTTTTTAAACCATATATCATTTCTACATACTGTGTTATACATTGAAAGTTATTTGTTTATCTAGGGAAATATTCATAAATCTTTATTCTTTAATCAATATGGATATTTGATGATAAGGAACATTATTCATGAATTAAATCAAATATTTGATATATGAGGAATGATTTGGACATGCATAGATGAGTGGAGCCTAGTTATAGATAACCACTCAATGAATCGATGAGTCTCTTAAGATGAATTAGTTGACTAGTCTTAGCTAAACAAGTTTCTAGAGTATACTTACCATTAGTTTTAAACTATCTTGATGATAGATCTTGATGGTATAAGTATCATGTGTCTGAGACATGACATCCAATAATTAATAATTTCCTTTATTAAAAATTCATTTATTATTATCTATGAGATTTTCACAATGATATTATATTTTTAGGTATTTCATTATTAGTTTATTTATTAAATGAAATGTGTTAAGTTATTTACCTTTATAAGTTGATTATTATAATTGATTCTTGACAGCTTTTTCTATACTTGACCCGTACTGAGCATTTGATCTCACCCCTATTTTCTTTCGTTCTTAATAATCAATGAAGTGTATTATGTTTTATATGTAAGGATATGCTATAGGGAATAATTTAATTCTTGAAAAAGAATATGTTGTGCTTTGTGTTTTCAAATATAATACAGGAATCATGTATGTATATTGTTTACCAATATTATTAAAGTATTTGGTCTATCATAATGAGATTCCTTATATATTATTCCATGTAATAAAGCATACATTGACTCCAGGTTACTAGGATCAATGTCTCTATAGTTTTTATTAGAGGATGTTTAGTAGAAACCTTCAAAACTAGATTTATAATAACATATATTAGAGAACATAACCCTATAATAGACTTTGATGATAATTATAAAAGAACATCCTAATGTTTTGGATAGGAAGAGATTATGTGGTTTTTCCTAGAAAATAAATCTCTATCAGGATATTACAAGTGGATGTGGTTATGGTACTGATCTACCTAGGGGTAGTAACTCCTAAAAGGGTGCATTGGGCTTGACCCGGTTGTTACTTGGTCTACTACAACAAGACTTACTACGCACCTGGTTTTACACTCTCAGGATATATTCTTATGATAATTTAAATTTTCATTATAAACCATTATGAATAATTTATAATAGATATATCCCCAAATAATCCATGTTTATTATTATGATATTATCTATTCATAATTTTTTCAATCTATGTTAAATATTTCACTAGTTTTGGGATTATATATTATGTTTCATAATGATATGATATAATATACTGTATTCCATCATTTATAAATGGTTTATATCATAAGGAATGGGAACCAAGTTAATGAAGATAATCTAAATAGTATGAATGATCATTTCTTTGATGGGATTAATCCAATATTTCAAGGGCAACAAGTATCCAAAAAATTCTCATCATATGAGGAAGTAGTATCTTGTGGTAAAGAGATAGAGAAATAATTATCTATGTATTATTTATTTGGAATTAAGCACCTAAAGAAGAGGATGAAAGGTAAAAATATAGATAAAGAGAAGAAGGGGAAGTAGGATTCCCCCACATGTGGTAATTTTGAAAAAAAATTACCTTGATGTTTTCTTAAAAGAAATGGGATTTTTTATAAGTGTGTAGAGATAGGATACTATTATTGTGATTAAAAGGTTAAGAAAAATAGATTCCAATATACAATGTTTCAACTGTATGGATATGCGGAACTATGAAAATAAATGTCTTAAGCATTAAAGGAACATTACTAAAAAAAGATAATGTATCATAATCAAGATTATGCTATCATTACAAATGAATTAGAATGATTAATGTGCTTGTTTATGGATTTAAGAATTATTTTATTTGAATATTTTATCAATGATATAATAGTTATAAAAATTATAAAATGTATAAGGATTATACTGTAGTGATTTTTTATTAAGAATTTGAAAGAGTATGTTGAAATGTACCAATGACAAAGAAAAATGATTCAGTGGAAAGTTGAACTTCTTGGGAAATATATGATTGAGGGAAATATAACCCTTAATATGTTCTTTATGTTGGTATAATGATTTTGTAATAAATAGATGATTGATATGGTTAAAGTAAATTGGATAGTACTAACTACCTTGGGACTAATTAATGATTTGTTGACAAAGTAGATTATACTATCATTGATGGATATTACAACATCTGTGGATTTAAGGAATATATCCAATAACATGTTTCTTAATTAAGGAATAAATAAGAATTATTTTTTTTCAATATGGTTTTATGTTAATTATATTATTACCATGTTTCAAGAAAATACATGATGAAGGTATTCACATGTTTGACATGTGGCTATTAAGAGCTACTTCATATTGTTTAGGGGATTAATGATAAGTTCATTTTGGAAATTGTGGGACCTTATTTATAAATATATGGATCTTAATATTTTGGATGGTCCATAAGGTTAACCATTTATGAAATTCTTTAAGTTGAACTTTGGATGAGTTTTTATAAATTAATGTATTTCCCCACTATATAGAGATTTGTGCATATTGGATAACATATGATAAATATTTTTTCATAATAATAACTTGAGATTGAAGGAATGAATTATCATTATTTTATGGATATTATGATATGTTAAATTAAATTTTAGTGTTTTAGGCATAACAAATTCATTTTTAGATATTCATTTCTTAGAGTAAACGATAAATTGGAAATTTATTGAAGCATAACCAAAAGATTAAATTGTTCTTAAGAAATAGAAATGTATCAAGTATATTTACTTATATTCATAGATAATAAAATAATTTATCAAATTTTATAATGGATCTTAAAACAATAATTTTATACTATTATCTTCATATCTGATGAATCAGATGGAATTTTAAATCATCACATATTTATTGTTTTTTGGTCCTTAACATTCCATTGATCATTCACCTTATTATGATTAATGACCTCTATCACACTATAATTATTTAAGATTTTATTCTATGTATTTTTTTTCATTTATAACCAATGTTCTTATACCTAGAAACCTAGTTATGTGTTATTTCAGATTAACATCATACTTCTTTTGCTCTGTTATTAACAGGATGTTTTATTAACCCTTTTATGATGTGAGTTCTTTAACAATGTAAATTCAAAATGTCAAACCCTTGATTACCAAGATCAAGTTTAAATTGTGTGGAAATAATTTATTTATTATAAGGAGAATGTAAACCCCAAAATTATAAAATAATAACATTTTATTCAATAGATTATGCGACACACAACACCTAGCTTAAAAACCCACAAAATATATTTCTTTAAATTTAATCTCTTCAATAACATGTGGAACACACACCCATGAGTCTAAATGAATACTAATATTGTATAAAATTATAAACTAGAAACTAAATTGTTATTTATTAATATTAATAACTAAATTATGAAAATTATGGCCATCTATTTATTAAAAATAAAATAATAATAATTTAAAAGAAAAATAAATGTTTTCTGAAAAAATGTACATTTTTAAAATATGGCTTAGTCGTGCTTTGGGAATATAATTTAAAACAAAAATTTTTCCTATTTTAGAAATTTATTTTATGAAATAAAATTATTTTTTGAAATCAGCATATAAAAATTATCTTAGTTTTATTTTTTGTGATTTTTTTGAAAAGTTTCATTTATTGATGAATTGTGAAAAATACTGAATTTTAATTGAAACCAGCCTTTAATTTAAATTATTTATTATGATAAATTATATTTTTAATTGGTTTTAAAGTAAAATTAGTTTAATTATATATCTATTATTCCAATTTAGGTCATTAGAATCATTTTCATATTGAATTTTGATATAAAAACTTTGTAATTTTTTTATTATTTTCTCTTTAAAAAACAGCATTCCCATCACATCTATAGGATTAAATTTAAATTAAAATTTTTTAATTTTGTGAATATAATATTTAAAAATGGATTCAATATTTTAAAAAATAATAATTTATATTATTTATTAATTTCAAATTAATTTTTGACTAAAATTAATAGTGAAAATAGAAAAAAATATTTACTACAGTTAAGGTAAAAATGGATTTACTGAGGGTTAAACTAAAAATATAAGGGTTCAAATGAACAAAAAACTTGTATAAAATATATTTTATGACCATATTTAGACCATATAATTACTAATTCTCTAGAAGAGTCCATTTTTGACCCTTGAGGCATGTGAAAAACATGGGTATACCATTTTATTTTCACGAATTACAAGTGTTCCACTCACCTCACTTATAAAATGCCACCCCTCTTATCTCTTATTAAAACCTTAAAAACCATTTGGATCAGAAAATATAAAACATAATCACTTAAAAAATTTTATCCTTTCATATTATAATTCTTAATATGATCATAAATCCAACCTAGGAAGACTTTCGGTACAAACCTAAAAAGGTTTCCCAAAGAAGAGGTAACGTTCTTCAACGAGCATTTTTTAATTTCTTCCTCCACCTCATTCAATTATTATTAAACCATTATGATATAAAAACATAGTTTATTCCATATAAATGGATTTTTTTTAATTTAAATACCTTCAACCATCTCCACTATCATTAAATTGGTTACAAAATAATCATTCAAGTGTACGTCAGACTATCACCTCGTAAACCAATGTCATTCGTTTTTTCATTATCACCTCCTATAATTTGTTTTGATAATAGATATAAAGTATATATATATATATATTATATTTATAAAATAATTATACTTTTTTATTCATTATTTCATATATAACTTATTTACTTTCCATTTCACTGGGGACACAATAACGTCACTCGTGTGTATGTCAGACTACCACCTCATGAAGCGATGTGATTCGTCTTTCACCAATGCTTTAAATGGAACATGATAAGGATAAATTTAATGATTATATATTATATAAATGAAATAATTATTATATTAATGACATATTTTTCATTCTTAAATGATAATATATCATTTTATTTCTTACCTTTTCACTCACTGAAAGATGATAACATTGTTTGGGTATGTGTGGACTACCACCTTCACGAAGCAATGTTACTATCTTTTCATCAAAAAACCACATGAATGATATATATAAGTATATTTAAAGAAATAATAAGGTATTATTATGATTATTTAAAAATAAAATATTACTTACCTTCTTTCCATAATGAAATTCGAAAAATGGAAACGTCACTCATGCCTATGTAAGGCCTACCGACTCTATGATCATAACATACTTAATTTCTAAAAACCAATTTACATGATTGGTATTAAAATTTTAATTGATATATAAATATGATAATTATTTCATGATTATTATTCTAAATATTATGAAACTATATAATATGCGCAAGAACCAGATCTTTCCTAACAAAACACGCATGATAAAACAAGACAATTAACAACCAAAACAATGAATATAATAAAATGTAGTTAAATAAAATGTGATAATATATTATAAAAATATCATATATAAAATTATAACTATGAATATTCTTTTGGTATAAGTTAATAAATTTTTTAAGACTACTATACAGTAGGGTTAAATAACATTTAACCAAAATGAAGTGTGAAGAAATGGACTTCATCTCAATTTCCCATCATTGAGAAATATTTTATTCTTGTACTTATAATTTATTTTATATAGTGAAAGCAATTCTCCTTTGACATGTAATACCATGATTTCTTAATAATTTAAGGTATTTTAAGTTTAAATTTGAATTACTTTATCCAAGGGTATTTTAATTAAAAGTCACCAAGTGGTAAATAATTTCATAACTCAATTTATTTTCATTGAGTTATATTACATTTTTATCATCTTTGATATTATAATATTATGTGTGTAATGAATTATTATTATATTATGTTGTATTTGCACTTTTTTTATGTGTGTTTATAGTTGATACACATAGTCCATTCATTGATTCATTCTCACTTCAATGTTATGGTCATTGTAAGGATTTATTTCACAATCTCATTCAAATCAGGATTATTTATTATCTAATTTTAGTTGAAGGGAATTAATTGATCATTGTATAATAAACACATTTCATTTTACCATCCTATAGTTATTTATTATATTTTAAACTAATATTACCATTTTTTCTACTCTTTCTCACTTAAAATAATTGGGAAAATGTTTTTATGAATATCCAAATTCATTTATCTCTTCGATCAGAAATCCATTTTCTACCAAAACCCCATACAAGATAATGATTTTGGAGAAGGAGCTGCAACTTGAGATGAGAAACTTATAACTATATCAGTAAAACTAACTCAAGTTATCAGTAATAACCTTACTCACATGGAGAAGCCTAATCTATAATGTGGTGTAATAATTTTATACCACTTCATGTGACAAAAACCTCCACTATTAAATGAGACTATAAATTCATTTGTAGCTGAGAAATGGATAAGTTCCTTAGAGAAGATATTTCTCATTTTGGGAATTAATGAAAGGGATAAGGTTATTATGGTAGTTTATAATATCTTGAGAGATGTTGATAAATGTTGGTCATTGATTCAAAACATAAAGGAAGAGGAAGAAATTTAAAATATAGAATGGAAGGATTTTAAGGAAACTTTCTTGGAAAAATATTTCCCTCAGGAACAACGAGAATATATGGGGAGACAATTCTTGAGTTTGAGAAAAAAAAAGGATAAAAAAGTTTCCAAGTATGAATCCAACGTTAAAAGGTTAGCAAGACATGCTAAATATTACATACATAAGCCAAAGACCAATATTGATCAAGTATTTGATGGGTTAAAACCATTTCTATTAAAGGAACTGGTCTACCAAAATTTCTCATCATATGAAGATATAGTATCATGTGCTATCAATACAGATAAATAATTCTCCAACTCTTACTACTTTAAGGTAAAATAAGATAAGCAGAGGTTGGCAGATAAAAGAATGGATAAAGGGAAGAATACAAAATGTAATATTCCAATGTATGATACTTGTGGAAAGAAACAACTCAGTACATGCTTAAAGGGAATAAGAGTTTGGTACAAGTGTGAAGAAAAAGGACACCAGGATCGTGATTAAAAATAAAAGAAATAAGTAGGAAAAGTTTAATGATTTAGTTGTAAGGAGATAAGGAATTATGTAAATGAATGTGCTAAGAATCAAGGGAATATAACTCAGTAGAAGTAAATTGACCAAGATCAAGCTTTTGTTGTTACAACAGTAAAAGTGGAATAATTAAAGTATTTGTTTTTTTGGATTCAATATTTATGATATGATATTTTGGTTATAAAAATAATGATAAATATAAGGATTGAACTGCAATATTTCTTCTTTATTGATTTTTAAGTATTCATGTTTTCATTTAGATGCTAAGTTGGTGTGAGATTCTGAGACCCACAATTCTTCGATGAGGAAGGAATAAAATTATTAAATATATTATATTAAGTAGGAAAAATTTATTCAAAATAATATAATAACTCGAAAAATGTGCGTCGTATGGGAAATCTAAGACCACTATTAGGTCTGGGATGTGGTGTTTACCATAAAAGAGGTATAAAATTTGTAAGCATCAGATGTTTAGATGACTTATTCACAATAAAAACCTTTTTAATTTTAATTATTTATTTATTCCAATTTTTAAATAATAAATCATTAATATATCTCACATATTTTATCATTTTAGAAATTTGTGACCATCGTTGGGTCCAGAATGTGGGGTTTACCATTGACAGCATATAATTTTTTTTGCAACCAGTGTTTGGTCAGGTTGCTATTATTATTAAGTTGTTTAATATTTTTATAATTACTTTAATTTTTAAATAAAAAATTATTCATTGTCTCTCCTAAAATACATGATCACCTCCATTTTTAATGCATAGGGTCTTTTAAAACCTTGGATTTTAACTATTTTTTTACCATTTAAAAATTAGAAACCCATTAAATGAGTAAAATATTTAACTCGATCATAAAGTTTTTATTGAAACAATGGATTAATTGGATGATTGGAATTTGACCTAATTGTAAGTTAATTTTGGGTTTATAAAATGTTCAGATAAAATGGTGTCTCTTGGTTGGTCGATCTGGTCAAGTTCAATCAACCCTGAAACCCCCTTATGCGTGTTTGGCTAACCTCCAACAAATCACTTCGACGTTCCTCTTCCATTCCAGCGGTGGCAGTGGACCCTTACCCATGCACGTGGAATGAGGAACTACATGAGGTCTTCCCACATCTGGTATGTTTTCATTTTATTTTTTATTCATTTATTTTTTTCTCTTATTATCTGAATTCTAGAAAAAATGGGGGGTCTTATATAAAAAATAAAAAAAACCTAAATTGTCAAAGCATAATTATTAAATAAATTGTAAAATGATAATTATAGAAATTATTATAAGATGGATAAAAATTTATCAAGAACTAGGTTTATCATCTTATCAAAGGATAACCCATAAAAAATTATTATCAAAAGATAATTTTGGGATATTATTAAAGATAATAGTAAGGTTTTATAAAGAATTTTTTGCTGGAAATTTTCATGGATAACTATAAAGTTTTACCGAATGATAATTTCATATTTTTGTTGTAAGTATACTTATAAATAATTATAAAGTTATAATTAAAATGAATAATAATGATATAATCGTAATATTTCCAAATGATAATTATTAAAATAAATTATCTAAGGATAATTATTTAAATTATCAATGAATAATTATAAAGGACAAACACATGTGTTCTCGTTTTAATTTAGAAATATTATAATATCAAATGTGGTTTATAATTATTCTGGGGAAAATATTATGAACATATGCATTTACATAAAATGATAATTTGGAATTTATCATGGATAGAGGAAGTATCATCATAGGTGATAATCAATATAATAATTTGAGAATTATATAAGAGAGAGAAGGTATCATCGCATATAATATTTTATTTCTTTTGAAAATAAAATAGTTCTTTTGGTTTTAGGAAACCCTTGATATACCTCAATCATTAACGTGTCGAAAACTCCTAACTTTTACATTTCACCTTAGAATATAATAAAACTGTTAAGGGGTATTCTCCACTTTCGAGGTAAGAAGTTACTTACCTTCTTGAAATTGTGTTTACACTTGTTGCTTTGATGATTATATTTGTTGATATTTAAATTGATCATGCTTGATTGTGATTACATGTGTGTGTGTAGTCTATAAGAACTGATGTGACTCCATGAGTGATATAAGTGTAGATTTTATTAATGTTTGATCATGATCAAATGTTATTGTGTAAGCAATTATATACTCATGTTGATATACTATTCCTACTTGTGTGCTTTCCCTATATATGTATTACCATGCCTTAATGGCTGTTAGTGATTTTTGAGATAGGTGGACCGTTTCGACTTATTTATTTCCTAGTGGTGAGAATAATTGAATGCAACCATAGCGATGAGGGACCTAAGTATAGGGTGGAGGTACAATGATTCCATGGTGTCGTGTCGAGGGTGTGTTCAATGACACCTTGATGCCAAGTGCCATTCACCATGAGATAGCCTAGTCGATGTAAGTTATTCTCATCTAAATGATCCATGTGACATGGTCCACTTGATGGATAGATGAAGCCAGGTACCATCTCCATGACACCACGAGGACTTCATACATGGATTGGTTTGTTTCTTATGATGCATTTAGTTATCTTATAGAATAATATCAAAGAAGTTACAACCAGGGGTTGTGGAATCTTGGATAGCGGACTACTGTTTGGTTTTGGATTGTATGTTTAAATGTTTTTTCCATTTATTATTATTATGGAATAAACTTGTATAATTGAGCACATCAGGATAAGGATGAATTGGTGGTGTCATACTTAGTCTTGTACCCACACCTTACTTGGCCATTTCAATGTACTTGTAGATTTAATGAGAAAAATATTGAATGGAAAGGACCATGTGGTGGATGGTTGAGCAAGTGGAGCATGGAGATGTGGAGGACTAGGGAAAACATTGGAGTACCCTATAGTTCTTTTGTTTATCGTATTATTTTCATTACTCTAGATAGGTTTCTAATTTGGGAGATATTATTTATATAACTTGCATGTCATATTTGGTTTTTTCATTTACTATGATTATTTTATTCATTCTCTTGTTATTATTATTTATTATCCTACTCGATGACATAATACAGAGGGTATATGTAATGGCCCAACGTTTTCGGGTCCATTACATGGTGAAAATCTGATGTTTGGGGTGTTCTGGGTAGTCTGGAAGGCCATCCCAACTTCTCGGTGAAGCTTAAGACTCCTAACGGTGGCCTCGACCTACCGGTAGCCTCGGCCTACCCGTGGCCTCGGCCTACCGGTAGCTCAGCCTACTGGTGGCCTCAGCCTACCAGTAGCCTCAGCATACCGGTCGCCTCGGCCTACCGGTGGCCCCGGCCTACCGGTGGCCCCGGCCTACCGGTGGCCCCGGCCTACCGGTGGCCCCAGCCTACCGGTGGCCCGGGCCTACCGGTAGCCCCGGCCAACCGGTAGCTTGGTCTACCGGAAGACCTAGCCTACCAGTGACCTCTCCACGGGTTTTCCAGTAGCGCCTCCTTTTTGCGAGAATTGGTTTTTAAAACATGTTTTTACCCCTTTAAGCCTGTTTTAAATCCCATTAATTGTGTTTAATTAAATGATTGGTGAGGTACCCTCCTTAAATGAAAAATCATGCGTTTTGATCATGCCTTTAACTGCGTTTTCAGAAACGCCTCTACCGCATCCTGGGAGGAGTCCTTCCTTGGTTAAGGAGGTGTGCATCAGTTTTAACCACCCCGAAGGGAGGGGAAATTTTAATTTGGACGTGTGGGGTGGCCCAGCCACGTGGTCAACCCAAGATCCCTCTTCTTCTGCAGTTTTGAGTTTTTCTCCATATCTTAACCGTCCCGGGGATGATGTATCTCAGCCTTTATAACCTAAAGGCTTCTCTTCTCTCTATGTTTCTTTTTCTCTATCACCCTGTGCTTGGAATACACTTCTTTCGGATGAGTTGTACCCCCGTGAAGTTTTCCTTGATCGCGTTCCGTGGAGTTCCTGCTACTCCTGATTTCTGGTTTCCACGTGAGGACTTAATGTCGATCCTTGATCAATCAAGTAGGGATCTTACCTTTGTCTCTCCTTCTTGTGTATCATGTAGGGTGGGTGTTATATGGTTCCCACAAGGAATTTAATCATTTCTGTAATGATGATAATAACCGGTTAAATAACGGGGGTGAGGAAGTTTGTTAATGTTGTTACATGTTTTTTTACCCATGCTTTCCCTATGATGTTTTTATGAATTGAATGGGCTTAGGCCTACTGAAAATCATGTCCATTGGGGGCCTTTGTCTGCACATCTATGCTATGATCTGTTTTACGCATCTTCTGGTGAATGGGAAACATGTATGAATCTGTTAAACACTTAAACTTGGCTGTTGAATATGAATGCCCATAACCTTGTGTGATCACCCAATTTGAACTAAATAATATAAAATAATTAATTATGAATGCTGGGATGGTTCAATTATGAAATGGGTGAAGGGGTGAATGTGTTTTTTTTGGATGGGTGAACAATGGGGCTATGAATGGTGTGGTTGAAATGGCATGAGTTGTTGTGTGGCTGTGGTGGTGTTTGGCAGCAAGGCTTCAGGTTGGGTTGCGAACATGAATAAAACTGGAAAGTAAATAATGAGTTGGGTAGAATGGTAATGAATTAATGTGGGGATAACCAATGGTTTGTTGGGTTTTTCTTTGGTTCCAGTTCTTCGAGGGTTTCCACTGATCCCACTTTGATGTTATTATTTACAAGAGAACCAGGTGTGAATGCTCAAATTACCCGATGTTTTTCCTTCCTTCTTTATTGTTGTTTCATCTATGATTGTGCATGTTAGTTTCCCAATAGTGAAGGGATTAACTCATACTGAACTGTTATGAAATGATAACTTGAATAGGGAAACTATAAGGCCCCATCCTTAAACCTTACTTAATCTTGAGTTATTACAAGATTACACATTGAGGATCTTTTCGGGTTTAGAGTTTTAGAGAATTAGATCATAAAACTTGCATTAAATTCCACATATAAACAAAGTGGTTACATAAAGATAGTATTATTCATTCCCATCAATGGAAACACATTTAAAATAAAACATGGATTATTTCTTGACACATCCTTGACTCTATCATCTTATCATGTACCTTTCCCTTAACCTGTGAAAAACATTTTCAAAAACTTGGGATGAGCATAAAAACTCAGTATGGGTTATAAAAAAAACATGGAAAGGAAACATGAGTTCATATATACATAAGAATGAAATCATACTTTACCCATAAAACATAGGCACTTTAACATACCTCATAAAATCATGAATAAATCATATAAATCATAAGACATAAAGGTAACTTGAGGCATTCATAACATTCTTACGTAGGGAGTAACCCTCTTGGTTACGTTTGGAATACCCATCACAGTATATTCCCTAAATCTCTTCGGAGAAACCTTAACGTTTCACTCCTTCGCGTTACCCAATGCATTGGAGAGATATAACGGGCTCACCTGCCCTTAGTTTATCACGGAACCACCCGTCTTCATAATAATGCCCAAGAACCATAACATAATCATATCACATAAAACATGCATAAAGGAAACATAACATTTCCACATTTCAATCACGAGATATCAATACAACACATTGATATGATAAAAACATTATGAAAACCATTTTCAATACCAAAGTAAAACATGGTATTTATTTTTCGTTTTAAAAAAAAGTATGGCTTGTAGAGGAAGCCAAAACTCAAATAACGGTCACAACGGCGGAGAAGTCGTTGTCGCCGCATATGTAGGAAAAAAAAATTCCCTTTTGTCTTTTAGTAAACTCTTCGTATAAAAAAGATTCCTTTTGAATAAACGTAAAATTCAAAGGGGTTTATACACCGTATAAATGAAAGTTGTGTATAAATAAAATATGCCTCAATGAAAGGAGATTGAGACGAAGTCCCATACCTCGTATCCGACTTGACCCGACCGTTCTTTAATCTCCTGAATAATAAACTTGAGTTAATCTCTACTTGCTTATGAATCTTTTTCATGTTCATTATTCCTTTTATACCATGTTATGAACATCATGTAATCAGTTAAGTTAGTAATGTTCATTTTGTCGGTATTTGGTTCTTAAGTCAAAAATAGACTTCTTACACTTACATGTTGTTAATTTGGTCATAGGTTCATTATATCCAGAATGATATTAATGATTTGGATAACATATATATCATATATATTCATCATATACATGTATTTATAATATTACATCACATTTAGAGGTAATAAATGAAATGCACCGTTCATGGAGACGGTAAGCCGTACGTACGCATGAACGCTACTTCCATTTCTATTTCATATTTTCTGGAATGGAATCATAATGATATAAGAGTATATTATAATTACAGTATAATAACATATATAATATCATTAACTTTATCCTTTACACATCCCACATATGGTATTAACGAATCAAATCACTTTCAGGGGGCGGTAGTCCGCACTTCCTAAAATGAAGATATCGTGTTTACCCATAATGGAAACCATAAATGTATGCCCAAAATGAAAAAAACAGAAGCTTAAGGAAAACATAAACATATTATATATCATATATAAAAATAGTGACATCATAATGGCCACCTTTGAAGGTGTTAAATGAGTATTGAACAATCATCGTTTCGGGAGGCAGAATTTCGCCATCCACGGAAACCATATGTTCTTTAACCATTTGATGTAGTTGTGTGAGAGTGTAGCTCAAATAAATATTATAAAAACATCCTTGTATATTGAAGATACTGGTGTTGTTACAAAATAAGTAAATAAAAAGAGTTTAGGGGGTTGGAGAAGCAAAATAAAACAAATGAACATGAGAGAATGAATTACCTTTAAAAGTGTAACTCCTTTTGATTTGAGCCTAAAGGCTTCCTTTGAAAGGATTCTGCCCAAAGGGAATTCTCTAGGATGAGGAGAGGGATGTGGAGAGAGTAAATGGGCAGGGGTTGGCCGAGCCAAAGGCTTGATGAGTGTGTGAAATGAGGTAGAGGTGGGGGCCTTTTATAAGAGGAGAGGAGGGGCACCTTTGGAAAGTAAAGAAATATTACTTTATTTGAAAATTTGTTTCGATTTTAAAAGGTCCCACATTGATATAATTCGTGGATAAGGTGATAAGGGTTCGAAATACACTCATCCAATTGTTTTTGGCCATGTGTAGTTAATAGCTTTTACATTGTCTTTCCATTTTATTTAAATCGTCAAATAATGATGTCATCACTGCATCATTATTATGTCATAAATAATTTAATTTATTTAATGTCTAAAAATCATAAAAAAATACTATGACGTAGGAAATCTTTTCAGATTTCCAATGACTATTTATAATCAAATATCTGATCTTTATAACCCCATGTAAAAATTGTTTTCGTAAAATATATTATGTTTTTGTCATTTTTACTTTTACATTAAATAAAAAGTAATTTATGTCATTTCCCAACCAAAGTGGATCCATGGGGTCCCCAAGTTGACCCATGGCTTGTCTTGGTCTACCATGACACAACCAATGAGGGTAGGACATGTGTCAAGCTCATCTTATTTTATTAAAGCATTATTTTTACCTTAAACTACACTAATTACCACTAATCGCGATTAAGAACTTAATAAGTTACTATTCACCAAAAAATTATTATAATCCCATTGAAACACATTTTACTTCTTAATTACAACCATGTATGTCAGATTTTTGAAATTAAAAACACAATGATGGCAAAATTTCATTTAAACGGAAAATCAGTCTTTATAAGTACCACTTAGTGGTTTCACTATTCATCAAAAATTGAAGTTTTTCAGAAAATTACCAAAAATTCACCCTATGCTATATTTGATATTCCGAATTCAAAAATGAAGTCTATTTTACAAAATTCAAATCATATAAGTCACATTAATTAATTTAATAATTAATTCCCGCTGCCAGAGCAAATAGCGTGTTTTTACAAAACAATAAGTATCAAAAGATTGACACCAGTTTAAGTCTAATTTCAAAATGAAATTGATTCCAATGACCACCATTGGATAAAATGGTAAAAATATATTCTAATTTCACTTCAAAACCAATTCAAAACATAATCTAATCATATAAATAAATTATATTAAAAAGCAGTTTTGATGTAAAATGCAGTATTTTTCACTATTCATTAAAAAAATGAACATTGTCAGAAAAATACCAAAAATTCACACAAGGTAAATTTTGATGTCCCAATCATAAAGGATAAGTTTATTTTGACAAACATAGTTTATAAAATTGTCAAAATATAGATTCAAAAATGGTTTGCCATCAAAAGGCAGTAAAACAATCTTTTAAGAATATTAGTGTATTCCATGCATAAGATTGTATTTATTTTCATTTTAAGCCTCTATAACACTATCTTAATCATTAATAGACATAGATAAAAATATCTATTATTCATTACTTACTTGGGATGTTACATCCTTCCCCCTTTAGAAAATTGCATCCCCGCAATTTATTTACTTATCGAATAAATGGGGGTACTTATCCCTCATTGCATTTTCAGATTCCCATGTTGCCTCTTCAATCATGTGGTTTTTCCACAAAACCTTTACCTGCTTAATCACCTTATTCCGTAACACTTGCTCCCTGTGGTCAAGAATCTGGACCGGTTGTTCCTCATAAGATAGGTTCTCTTCCAGCTGAACTACCTCTGGACTCAAAACATGAGATGGATCTGGCATATACTTTCTCAACATCCAAATGTGAAAAACATTGTGTACCTGAGATAAACTCGGAGGTAAAGCCACTCGGTATGCAACTGATCCAACTCTCTCCAGAATTTCATATGGTCCAATGAACCTTGGACTCAACTTTCCTTTCTTACCAAATATCATCACACTTTTCCAAGGAGAAACCTTGAGAAAAACATGATCACCTACCTCGAAAGATAGATCCTTCCTCCGGTTATCCGCATAACTCTTCTGCCTGCTCTGAGCTGTTCTCATGTGTTTCTGAATCAGCTGAACTTTTTCTGCCATCTCTTCAACCAATTCTGGTCCCATCAACTTCCTTTCACCCACTTCATCCCAGAAAGCGGGAGTTCGACACCGCTTCCCATATAATGCCTGAAATGGTGCCATCTGTATACTGGAATGAAAACTGTTATTATATGAAAACTCAACCAAAGAAAGATGTTGGTCCCAACTTCCCTGATAATCCATAGAACAAGCCCGTAGCATATCCTCCAATGTCTGAATTGTTCATTATGACTGCCCATCTGATTGAGGATGAAAAGATGTACTAAAATTTAATTCAGTACCCAACGACTTCTGAAGGCCTTTCCAAAAGTTAGAAGTAAACCTGGGATCACGATCCGATACAATGGAGAGATGAACTCCATGTAACCTGACTATCTCTTTAAGATACAAACGGGAAAGTTGATCAAGAGAGAATGTATCTCGTATAGCAAGGAAATGAGAAGATTTGGTCAAGCGATCAACAATAACCCATATTTCATTATTACCTCGAGATGTCTTCGGTAATCCAACAACAAAGTCCATGGATATATTCTCCCATTTCCACTCTGGCACTGGTAAAGGCTGAAGCATCCCTTTCAGTAACTACCGCTCTGCTTTAACCTGCTGACAAGTCAAACACTTCACAGTAAAATCAACAATATCTCTTTTCATTCCATCCCACCAGTAATACTCTCGCAGATCTCTATACATCTTAGTACTGCCCGGATGAACTGAAAACGGAGAACTATGAGCTTCACATAACAACTCTCTCTTCAACTGTGAATCACAAGGCACACACAATCTCTTCCCAAATCTCAAAACGCAATCATTATCAATGTTGAATTCAGGCAACTTACCTTTCTGAACCATCTCTACCTTTTTCTGCAACTCACTATCTTGCTTCTGTGCTTGCTTGATTCTATCTGATAGAGATGATCTCACTGATACCTGAAACAAAACAGAAGGACTTCCTGCACCAACAACTTCTATGCCAAAGTTCATCAAATCCTTAACCAAAGGATCACGTTCCAAATGCAACATTGTTAATGAAGCATTACTTTTTCGACTCAAAGCATCAGCCACTTTATTTTCTTTTCCCGGATGGTAATGAATTGTACAATCATAATCCTTGATTAATTCTAGCCATCTCCTTTGTCTCATGTTTAACTCTTTCTGAGTGAATATATACTTTAAACCTTTGTGATCGGTATATATTTCACACTTTACTCCATACAAATGATGCCTCAAAATTTTTAAAGCAAAAACAACAGCAGCTAGTTCCAAATCATGTGTAGGGTAATTTACCTCATGAGTTTTCAACTATCGTGAAGCATAAGCAATTACCTGATCATTCTGCATTAGGACGCAACCAAGTCCTTTCAATGAAGCATCACTGTATATAACAAACTCACCATTCCTGGAAGGTAGTGCCAAAACTGGAGCATTCACTAATCTTCTTTTCAATTCCTGAAAACAATCATCACATTCTTTTGTCCAGATAAACTTAACACCCTTTTGAGTTAGCTTAGTCATTGGACTAGATAACCGTGAAAAATTTCTAACAAACCTTCGGTAATAGCCCGCCAAACCAAGGAAGCTACGAATCTCAGTTACATTTGTGGGTCTTGGCCATTCTTCCACAACTTTTGTTTTTGCAGGATCAACAGTTATTCCATCTTTAGAAACAATGTGACCAAGGAAAGAAATTTGTTGCAACAAAAACTCACACTTGCTGAATTTCCCATACAGTTTCTTTTCTTTTAAGGTTTGCAAGATAACCCTTAAATGTTTTTCATGCTCCTCTTTACTTTTAGAAAACACCAAAATATCATCAATGAAAACCACCATAAACTTATCCAAGAACTCATGGAAAATTCTATTCATTAAGTCCATGAATACAGTAGGTGCATTGGTTAGCCCAAAAGGCATTACTACAAATTCATAATGGCCATATCTCGTACGGAATGCGGTCTTCGGAATATCTTCCTCCTTTACCTTCAGCTGATGGTACCCCGATATCAAGTTAATATTTGAAAAAAACTGAGCTCCCTGGAGCTGATCAAACAAATCATCGATATGAGACAAAGGATATTTGTTCTTAACAGTGATATTATTCAAGGCTCTATAATCAATGCAAAGTCTCATAGAACCATCTTTCTTTTTAACAAATAAACAGGAGCACCCCATGGTGATGTGATAGGTCTAATGAAACCTTTCTCTAATAAATCTTGAAATTGCTCCTTCAACTCTAAAAGTTCAATTTGTGCTATTCGATAAGGGGGTTTTGAAATTGGCTTAGCATCAGGAACTAAGTCAACAGTAAACTCAACTTCCCGATCTGGTATTATTCCAGGCAACTCATCAGGAAAAACATCAGGATACTCATTTACCACTGGCACATCATTAATCTGAACAGTTCCTTTATTTTCAACGACGTGTGCAAGGTAACATTCATTTCCATCTTTTACAAGTTTCTCGGCCTCTTGATATGTTATCAAAAGTAAGGGTTCATTCTTGTAAACAAACTGAAAGTCTTTCTGAAAAGAAACTTCTTTAGCTCTACAGTCAATCTTAGCATGGTAAATAGAGAGCCAATCCATACCCAGGATAACATCAAACTCTACTAGAGGTAGAACAATAAGGTTTGGAAGTAGGTTCTTTCCACAGATAAGGATAGGAAGATTCTTATAAATTCTTTTTGCCTCAACATTCCCCCCAGGTGTTTTTACCAAAAGTTCAGGAGTCATTTCTTGAGATGGTATTCCCATTTTACTAGAAAAGGTTTCAGAGATGAAAGAATGTGTAGACCCCGAATCAAACAACACACTGGCATAATCTGAAAAAACAAACAAAGTACCTGATACAACTTCATTTGATGGCCCGACATCTGCTGAAGTAGTTGCAAAGGATTTCACCACCCCTTTCTGCTTTTAGTCTAACTGCTTCCCATCACTCAAGCTCCTTGTCGGACACTCGTTTGCATAGTGACCCATCTCATTTCACTTATAACATTTCACTAACTGTAAATCAAATTTGTTCTTACCTTCACCTTGATCCTTTTCAGTGCAATCACGAGCCTTATGTCCCATCTTACTACATCGGTAGCACTTCCCAGAATTCAGAAGACATTCCCCAGCATGCCTTTTTCCACATTTATCACAAACTGGAAACTTAGTTCTCTTACCATCAGACTTTTTTGAAGAATTCTTACCTTTCTCCTGCCACCTCGGTCTCTTCTTCTGCTAGTTGTTATAGAAAACTTGGTCATCGGCAAAACTCCATTTCCGCCTTCTCAGCACATCGAACAAGATTTTCATAACTTTTAAACTCACGAGAAGCTAATGCCATTCGATATTTTGGCTTTAATCCTGAGTAAAAACGATTTATTTTACTATCAAGGTCCTGGATAAAATTTGGAGAATACCTTGCCAATCGAGTGAACCTTTCTTCATAGGCAACCACTGAGTCTTCCTCTTGCCTCAATTCCAAGAATTGCTTTTCCATCCTAAGTCGAACAGCCTTAGGAAAATACTTCTCAAGAAACATACCTTTGAATTCATCCCAGTCAAGAGCATCAATCTCATCGGCGTCCCTGATATTTTTAACCATATACCACCACTGATCTGCTTCACCCTCCAAACGGTAAATAGCAAGACTAACCTTTTGATTGTCTGAACACCCCATGACATCAAAAATCTTCTCGAGTGCTTTAATCCACCCTTCAGCTAGCACAGGGTCAGATGATCCTCTGAATGATGGTGGATGTTGCCTCATGAAATGTTCCACCACTGACATGTTCCTCTGCGGTTGATCTGGATGATCTCGTGCATGGATACCACCGCCATTTATCGCTTGAGTCAACTGCGCCATTACTGTAACAAACTGTTCAGTTCCAATTCCGACCATTTCTAGATGCTGATTCGGAAGGTTATTTCCTTCTGTATGCCTTCCGAGCACTGCTTCCCTGTTTCCTCTGTGGAAAACCATTCTGAACAAACATGTCTTAGATGAAGCAACATGGTAATCTTTAAATGCTATATCATTTCGAATTTTTTTTTTGGATAATCATTTAATAGAATTCTAACTCCTAAAGTTATCTAAACCAACCTTTGATACCAACTATAAGGCCCCAGCCTTAAACCTTACTTAATCTTGAGTTATTACAAGATTTCACATTGAGGATCTTTTCGGGTTTAGAGTTTTAGAGAATTAGATCATAAAACTTGCATTACATTCCACATATAAACAAAGTGGTTACATAAAGATAGTATTCTTCATTCCCATCAATGGAAACACATTTAAAATAAAACATGGATTATTTCTTGACACATCCTTGACTCTATCATCTTATCATGTACCTTTCCCTTGACCTGTGAAAAACATTTCAAAAACTTGGGATGAGCATAAAAACTCAGTATGGGTTATAAAAAAAACATGGAAAGGAAACATGAGTTCATATATACATAAGAATGAAATCACACTTTACCCATAAAACATAGGCACTTTAACATACCTCATAAAATCATGAATAAATCATAGAAATCATAAGACATAAAGGTAACTTGAGGCATTCATAACATTCTTACGTAGGGAGTAACCCTCTTGGTTACATTTGGAATACCCATCACAGTATATTCCCTAAATCTCTTCGGAGAAACCTTAACGTTTCACTCCTTCGCATTACCCAATACATTGGAGAGATATAACGGGCTCACACTCCCTTAGTTTATCACGGAACCACCCGTCTTCATAATAATGCCCAAGAACCATAACATAATCATATCACATAAAACATGCATAAAGGAAACATAACATTTCCACATTTCAATCACGAGATATCAATACAACACATTGATATGATAAAAACATTATGAAAACCATTTTCAATACCAAAGTAAAACATGGTATTTATTTTTCGTTTTAAAAAAAAGTATGGCTTGTATAGGAAGCCGAAACTCAAATAACGGTCACAACGAAGGAGAAGTCGTTGTCGCCGCATACGTACGAAAAAAACATTCACTTTTTTCGTTTAGTAAACGCTTCGTATAAAAAAGATTCCTTTTGAATAAACGTAAAAGTCAAAGGGGTTTTATACACCGTATAAAAGAAAGTTGTGTATAAATAAAATATGCCTCAATGAAAGGAGATTGAGACGAAGTCCCATACCTCATATCCGACTTGACCCGACCGTTATTTAATCTCCTGAATAATAAACTTGAGTTAATCTCTACTTGCTTATGAATCTTTTTCAAGTTCATTATTACTTTTATACCATGTTATGAACATCATGTAATCAGTTAAGTTAATAATGTTCATTTTGTCGGTATTTGGTTCTTAAGTCAAAAATAGACTTCTTACACTTACATGTTGTTAATTTGGTCATAGGTTCGTTATATCCAGAATGATATTAATGATTTGGATAACATATATATGATATATATTCATCATATACATGTATTTATAATATTACATCACATTTAGAGGTAAGAAATGAAATGCACCGTTCATGGAGACGGTAAGCCGTACGTACGCATGAACGCTACTTCCATTTCTATTTCATATTTTCTGGAATGGAATCATAATTATATAAGAGTATATTATAATTCCAGTATAATAACATATATAATATCATTAAATTTATCCTTTACACATCCCACATATGGTATTAACGAATCAAATCACTTTCAGGGGGCGGTAGTCCGCACTTCCTAAAATGAAGATATCGTGTTTACCCATAATGGAAACCATAAAGGTATGCCCAAAATGAAAAAAACAGAAGCTTAAGGAAAACATAAACATATTATATATCATATATAAAAATAGTGACATCATAATGGCCACCTTTGAAGGTGTTAAATGAGTATTGAACAATCATCGTTTCGGGAGGCAGAATTTCGCCATCCACGGAAACCATATGTTCTTTAACCATTTGATGTAGTTGTGTGAGAGTGTAGCTCAAATAAATATTATAAAAACATCCTTGTATATTGAAGATACTGGTGTTGTTACAAAATAAGTAAATAAAAAGAGTTTAGGGGGTTGGAGAAGCAAAATAAAACAAATGAACATGAGAGAATGAATTACCTTTAAAAGTGTAACTCCTTTTGATTTGAGACTAAAGGCTTCATTTGAAAGGATTATTCCCAAAGGGAATCCTCTAGGATGAGGATAGGGATGTGGAGAGAGTAAATGGGCAGGGGTTGGCCGAGCCAAAGGCTTGAGGAGTGTGTGAAATGAGGTAGAAGTGGGGGCCTTTTATAAGAGGAGAGGAGGGGCACCTTTGGAAAGTAAAGAAATATTACTTTATTTGAAAATTTGTTTCGGTTTTAAAAGGTCCCACATTGATATAATTCGTGGATAAGGTGATAAGGGTTCGAAATCCACTCATCAAATTGTTTTTGTCCATGTGTAGTTCATAGCTTTTACATTTTCTTTCCATTTTATTTAAATCGTCAAATAATGATGTCATCGCTGCATCATTATTATGTCATAAATAATTTAATTTATTTAATGTCTAAAAATCATAAAAAAAATACTATGACGTAGGAAATAATTTTATCTTTCCAATGAAAATTTATAATCAAATATCTTATCTTTATAACCCCATGTAAAAATTGTTTTCGTAAAACATATTATGTTTGTGTCATTTTTACTTTTACATTAAATAAAAAGTAATTTATGTCATTTCCCAACCAAAGTGGATCCATGGGGTCCCCAAGTTGACCCATGTCTTTTCTTGGTCGGCCATGACACAACCAATGAGGGTAGGACATGTGTCAAGCTCATCTTATTTTATTAAAGCATTATTTTTACCTTAAACTACACTAATTACCACTAATCGCGATTAAGAACTTAATAAGTTACTATTCACCAAAAAAATTATTATAATCCCATTGAACCACATTTTAATTCTTAATTACAACCATGTATGTCAGATTTTTGAAATTCAAAACACAATGATGGCAAAATTTCATTTAAACGGAAAATCAGTCTTTATAAGTACCACTTAGTGGTTTCACTATTCATCAAAAATTGAAGTTTTTCAGAAAATTACAAAAAATTCACCCTAAGCTATATTTGATATTCCGAATTAAAAAATTAAGTCTATTTTACAAAATTCAAATCATATAAGTCACATTAATTAATTTAATAATTAATTCCCACTGCCAGAGCAAATAGCATGTTTTTACAAAACAATAAGTATCAAAAGATTGACACCAGTTTAAGTCTAATTTCAAAGTGAAATTGATTCCAATGACCACCATTGGATAAAATGGTAAAAATATATTCTAATTTCACTTCAAAAACAATTCAAAACATAATCTAATCATATAACTAAATTAGATTAAAAAGCATTTTTGATGTAAAATGCAGTATTTTTTACTATTCATTAAAAAATGAACATTGTCAGAAAAATACAAAAAAAATCACACAAGGTAAATTTTGATGTCCCAATCATAAAGGATAAGTTTATTTTGACAAACATAGTTTATAAAATTGTCAAAATATAGATTCAAAAATGGTTTACCATCAAAAGGCAGTAAAACAATCTTTTAAGAATATTAGTGTATTCCATGCATAAGATTGTATTTATTTTCATTTTAAGCCTCTATAACACTATATTAATCATTAATAGACATAGATAAAAATATATATTATTCATTACTTACTTGGGATGTTACAGAAACTGGGAACTGTTTTTTGTGTGCCTGTTTTCTGAGACATCAGTGCTTGGTCACCTACTTGTATCTATTGAGGAGCAATAGGTTGGGCTATGTGTTGGTATATATTTGTCTAACTGTATGTTTTGTGTTTAGTATCACCCCACCCGCATTGGGAACTTAGTTTTGGATACCCCATTTCATGGGGAAGGGTGTTTACCCCTAGTTACTCTTCTTCCTGCTCCCTCTTCCCTAGGCTGTGATGGATGGAGGCGACCTTACACCCAAGGCTCTTCGGGTAGGTTTCATTTTGTGTGTTGTTATCCAAGGACTCTTTGGTCAGGTTGTTTTCCTAGGTGTCTTTGGGATGAGGCTCAGGTGTATGCGGGCAGGGATGTGTGGTTATGAAGCCTTGGTGTGTGCGGGAAAGGATGTGGATGGTTGTGAGGCCCAGGTGTGTGTGGGCAGGAAGAGCGTGGTAGTGTCAGGAAGTTTTCCGTTAGGGATGAGCAGCTAGCTAGTGGGGGAAATAGTGGTGCGGGGTACCCAAATGTTTTGTTATTTACTATTATCTTACTTCTTGTGTTATTTGGTGAGCGTGGATGGTGAGGTGGGATGGATAGATTCCTTGATAGATGATGTTTCTTATTCTTCTCATAGGAATTTAGGATGTCTCCCCCCTTGTGCACGGGAGCTTTAGGTTTTCCTACTGAGTATAATTTGTATGATCACCCTATGTTTACTTTCAGTTTTCCAAAAGGGCTTCGAAGGCCGTGCGAGATCTTAGAAGTCTGGACATTGGAGTTACTGTTGGTCGTTGTTGGTTTCTGCTTAGCCTTTTCTTTTCCTTTTTGGTTTTGTACTTTGGAGTCCTTGTAATTTGTTCATTTTTATTATTAAAACATGCATGTAGTTTGGTTTTTACTTTGAGTTTTCTATACATGGTGGTGTTTGGTGTTGAATCATTCTTTCTCCTAATATTGGTTAACTAATAAGGGTAATGCCTCCCATATTGTGAAAATGTTACACCCTTGGTGCCAATCGCCACTCTGGGGCCTACTGGAGGTGGGACTCGAGGGTCATTATCTCTCCTTCAACTTAATGAAAGAAGGGCTTGGAAATCTGCTATCCCTTCCCTCCTTTCAGTGAAGGCGGGTAGTGACAGAATAGTGTCAGAGGCGGGTTGAGGGATAGGATGGAGTCTGAAGTTAGGAATAGTGAGGATTTCATGGGATGGTAGGGAAACAATGTTAGGTGATCTTGGTTCGTGAAATAGACCAGGGAGGACCGGCTAAGACATGGGATTTTAGGGCCCCCAGTGATCCGATGCAAGGACTCTGAGCCTATAAAATTACCAAGTGAGACTACATTTATTGTAGGGTAGAGACCCTAGGGAAGGTACATGCATCATACTGACTGTGTTTTTAATTGATTTGGGTCACCTTGGGGAAATGTTTTTTTTCCTTGGTACTCGGGCTTAGGCATTCTTTGTTTACCCTGCAACTATGGAACCCGGACGTTATTCACGAGTGACTCGGACGGTTGAGGCTCAGCGGATCAAGGCATTTGAACGACAGAGGGTTGACCGAGATGAGGAGGATGACTTGTGGCAGAGGACTCTGTGCTCCTTCCAGTGAAAAACCCACGAAAAGTACAAGGGCAGTGTTTCTGACTCAGTAACAGAGGGATGGCTCGAGGAGCTAGCCATCACATTCTCTTTGAACTGTGCTCTGAGGGAGTAATGGGTTCCATTGGCCATCAGTCAGCTAAGAGGAGCAGTGCGTCAGTGATGTACGCTTTTACTGGGAGAGAAGACAGAGGCAGAGGTTTCATGGGCCAGTTTTGAGAAGGAATTTCGTGAGGAGTTCCTCTCCTCTATGGCAAAGCCTGAGAAGAGACATGAGATGCTCTCCCTTCAGCAGGGAATCTTGATAGTGAGGGAGCTGTGGATCAAGTTCAAAATCTCTTGCGCTTTGTCCTGGATCTCTTTCCAGATGAGGAGTCTCAGGAAAGATGGTTAGAGGAGGCACTCTGTCCTTCTTTTCAGTATGATGTCACTACCTTCACTCTTCCGATGTACCTAGCAGTACAGAAGAAGGATGAGATAGTAGAGGGGATTCACTCGAAGGGAGGCACACCATGATAGGGGAACCAATTGAGTTCATCAAAGGGGAATGCGATCAGCAGAATGTCTCCAGTGACAGGGCCTTCTAGGTTTCGACAAGCAGGGATTAGGCCTCATCAGTTTTAGTCCCGAGATTTTGGCACTCGCCCCTTTTCCATAGTGTCAGGACCGAAGTTTTTCTCTTATGAAGTTTTCGGGCATGTCCAGAGTAGGTGTCTGACTCAAGCTCCACATCTGTTGCCGGCAAGGCCTTTACAGCAGCAGCAACAGGCCCCTGTCCCTCCGAGGGATGACCTTGCGGGAGGAGACCGACACCAGGGTGCTCCTCAGGGACCTCGACCAGGGCATGGTTGGGGAGGTGGTCGACAGCAGCGAGGTAGAGGAGATGGGCGTGGAAAGTTGCACGCCGTAGAGTTAGTAGCTTCGACGACACTAGAGTTTGTTCGAGGTACGATCATTTTATTCAGAACTCTTGTTTCTGCATTGTTTGATTCGGGAGCTTCACACTCCTTTGTTACCACCGAATTATCCCATGCTCTGGGTCTGGATGCCGAGAGAATTTTTGTGCCCCTAGTGTTGAGAACACCATTTGGGGGTCAGACCAGCGTATCTTACTTTTTTCGGGGATGTAGACTGATGTTGGGACCGCATCAGTCTAGTGGAGACCTTCTTTAATTACAGATGCAGTAATACGATGTCATTCTAGGCATCGACTAGTAATTCTCCATTCATGCCATTATTGACTGCTATCATAGAAGGATTGAATTCTCCAACGAGGATGGATGGTGTGTGGATTTTGTTGGGGAGCGGAGTTATCAGGTGGTGAGTTTACATGTGGAGACACTCCTTTCTATGCTGGACGGGGTGTCAGTGGAGTCGGCAGACACATGAATGATGGATGTCCCAGAGGTCGTAAGAGAATTCCCTGATGTCTTTACCGATGAGGTTGTGACTCTACCCCCTTGACGTGACATTGAGTTTGGGATAGACTTACAACCTGGTGCCCGCCCGATCTTGATGGATCCTTATTGGATGGCGCCTTTTGAGTTACGGGAGTTGCGGAAGTAGATTGACGATCTGATGGAGAAGGGCTTTGTTCGACCTAGCGTATCGCTGTGGGGTGCTCCAGTTTTGTTCGTAAAGAAGGAAGATGGTAGTCTACGACTGTGCATAGACTACCGAAGGTTGAATCAGGTGAAGGTCAAGAATCGTTACCCCCCGAGGATAGATGATCTTTTTGACCAGCTGAGGGGAGGAAGTTGGTTCTTTAAGATCGATCTGTAGTCTAGATACCACCAGTTGAGAGTGAAGGAAGGTGATATCTTGAATAAAACTTTCAGGTGCAGATATGGCCACTTTGAGTTCGTGGTCATGCCATTTAGCATTACGAATGCACCAGCTATGTTCATGAACCTCATGAACTCTGTCTTTGGAGAGTTTCTGGACCAGTTCATTGTGGTGTTCATCGACGACATCCTTCTCTACTCAAGATCATAGGAAGAGCACGTTGAGCATCTTGGGGCAGTTTTAGGAGTCCTTCAACACCACCATATTTATGGGAAACTGTCTAAGTGCAAGTTCTTAACATGAGAAGTACATTTAGTTGGACACGTAGTGTCTTAGAAGGGAATAGAAGTAGACCCGTCGAAGGTTGAGACAGTCATTTCATGGGAAGCACCCAAGAATGTGGCAGAAGTTCATAGTTTCCTGGGTTTGGTAGGCTATTACCGGAGGTTTGTGCCTAACTTATCTCGAGTTTCTACTCCGTTTAAAACTTTGACTAGGAAGTACCAGGCCTTCATGTGGAGCGACCAGTGCCAAACAGCTTTTAGCTACCTAAAAGAGAAGCTGGTTAGTGCTCCAGTACTCAGATTACCTGAGGAAGGGGTGTTGTTTTAAGTGTTCTGTGATGATTCTGGCCTTGGGTTGGGATGTGTGTGGATGCAGCAGCGAGGAGTGATCTCTTATGGGTTTAGGCAGTTACGTCCTCATGAACGTAAATATGCCACCCACGATCTGAAGCTTACGGCTGTGGTGTTCGCATTGAAGTTGTGGCGGCACTATCTCATTGGAGAGCGCTTTGTGGTCTTCTCATATCACAAGAGATTGTGTTATGTCTTTTCCCAGCGGTATCTGAAATTGCAACAGCGGAGATGGGTTGAGTTCCTCTAAGACTACGACTTCGAGATCTCTTATACTGAGGGAAAGGGTAATGTTGTGGCTGATGCCCTGATCAGGAAATCACAGAAGGAAGTAGTTCGGGAATCTGCAGATGCTTGGAGAGTGATGGAAGAGTTAGTGGCCTTACATTTGGATGAAAGGTTGGAAGGTGGAAGAGGCTGTCTGTTTTAGATTAATGTAGTTTCTTCTTTAGTGGTGTAGGTGGAAGAGTCTCAGTGGGGTACTCAGATGTGGAAGTGATGCAAGATCGTGTTTATCAGGGAAATTCTCCTGAGGGATGGTCGAAGGATGGTCAACATTAGATGTTTTCCATGGAAGGATTTTTTTTCTTGATATGATGCGTAAAGGAGTTCTCTGTGAGTTCCATGGCTCGACTTTAGCAGTTCATCCTGGGGTTTGAAAAATATACCAAGGCCTGAGGGGATAGTTTTGGTGGCCTGGGGTAAAGCGGGCGGTGGTAGAGTTTGTGGCTAAGTGCCTAGTGTGTCAGCAAGTGAAGGCTGAACACCGTATTCCTAGAGGGTTGTTACAACCTTTAGATGTTCCCGAGTGGAAGTGGGATGACATCTCTATGGAATTCTTCACAGGGCTACCCGGGGATTAGGGAGGCTATGATTACATCTGGGTAGTGGTGGATCAGTTGAAAAAATCAGCTCACTTCTTGGAGATTAAGGAGTCAAGCCCGATGAGCACCTTAACCCAGAGTTACATCGATGAGGTGGTGTGGTTGCACGGGATTCCAAAATCTATTGTCTCTGACTAAGACACGCAGTTTACCTCATGAGTCTGGAGGGGATTATAGCATGCCTTTGGAACCCATCTATGCTTTAGCATTTCTTTCCACCCTCAGACATATGGGAAAACAGAACGAACGATCCAGATATTGGAAGACATGCTGCGGGAAAGTGTTTTGGATTTTGGGGGATCATGGGTATGACACTTTCCTCTGGTGGAGTTTTCTTATAACAATATCTTCCACTCCACTATCGGCATGACACCGTTTGAGGACTTGTATGGAAGGCCATTTCGTTCACCCGTTTGTTGGACAGAGATTGGGGAAGTAGCTGTTCTTGGTCCAGAAGTGGTGCAAGGAACCACTAAGAAGGTTTAGCTGATGCGTGAGAGGATGAAGGCAGCCCGGGACCAGCATAAGTCTTATGACAATCATAGGAGGAGGCCCTTGGAGTTCGAGGTTGGAAATCATGTGTTCTTGAAGGTTTCCCCTCGACGTGGGTAGTGATGGTTTGGGAAGGGGAGTAAGCTCTCCCCTAGGTTCACCGGACCTTTCGAGGTGCTGGGACGAGTTGGTGAGGTGGCGTATCAGCTGGCATTGCCAACTCAGTTGGAAAAAGTTCACAACGTCTTTCACATCTCCCAAATTTGTCAATATCTACACGACAACTCCCACGTCATCGATTGGGGAGAGTTAGATGTCGAAAATGATGCGACCTTCATAGAACGACCGATAAGGATTGAGGATTGTAAATATAAAGTGCTTCATGGATGAACCATCCCCTTGGTTCGTGTGTTGTGGAGGCATGGTGTCCTGGAGGAGAGCACTTGGGAGCGAGAGACCTAGTTATGCATTCAGTACCGAGATCTATTTTTACTTTCGTGTTGTTTTTGTTCTGAGTCTTGTTGAGATGTTTCACCTTGTGATTTAATATATAAAATGCTTGTTCTGCTTGTTTTGGGTCCGAATGTGTGATGATGGGAAAACATGACTGCTAATCAAGGCGTATTAATGTGGATGATATTAAACCAGTGCGGGCGAGTCAGTGCCTCCCAAAGCGAATAATATCCTGAAATGTAAGAAGGGACTCCCTGACTCAGGTGTTGGACAGTGTGATCCTTGTGCTTGTTGTGGATGTTTGTGGTTGATAACTCTTGGGGGACTATTCTTGGATGTAGGGGGGTTCTGTTCAAGCTTTCTAACAACTCATGGGTTTTCCCCTGAGAAGTATCTTTAGAGGGTGGTTGTTTAGACCCCACTTTTCTCCTTTCTGGGTTGTTCCTATATTCTCGGGGACGAGAATAGTTTGATAAGTATATGATGTAATGTCCCGGGGTTTTGGGGTCTATTACATGGTGAAAATATAATTTTTGGGGTGTTTTGGGTGGTCTGGAAGGCCATCCCAGCTTCTCAGTGAATCTTAAGACTCCTAACGGTGGCCTCAGCCTACCGGTGGCCTTGGCCTACCGGTCGCCTCGGCCAACCAGTAGCCTCGGCCAACCGGTAGCCTTAGCCTATTGGTAGCACCGGCCTACCGGTAGCCTCAGCCAACCGGTAGCTTGGTCTACCGGAAGACCTATCCTACCAGTGACCTCTCCACGAGTTTTCCAGTAGCGCCTCCTTTTTGTGTGAATTGGTTTTTAAACCATGTTTTGACCTCTTTAAGCCTGTTTTAAAGCCCATTAATGGTTCTTAATTAAATAATTGGTGAGGTACCCTCCTTAAATGAAAAACCATGTATTTTGGTCATTCCTTTAACCGCGTTTTCAAAAACGCCTCTACCACATCCTGTGAGGAGTCTTTCCTTGGAAAAGGAGGTGTGCGTCAGTTTTAACTGCCCCGAAGGGCGGGGACCTTTTAAGTTGGACATTTGGGGTGGCCCAACCGCGTGGTCAACCCACGATCCCGCTTCTTCCGCGGTTTCGAGTTTTTCTCCATATCTTAACCATCCCGGGGATGCTGTATCTCAACCTTTATAACCTAAAGGCTTCTCTTATCCCTAGGTTACTTTTTCACTATCACCCTGCGCTCGGAATACCCTTCCTCCGGACAAGTTGTACCCCTGCGAAGTTTTCCTTGATCACGTTCCGTGGAGTTCCTACTACTCCTGATTTCCAGTTTCCACGCGAGGACTTAATGTTGATCCTTGATCAGTCATGTAGGGATCTTACCTTTGTCTCTCCTCCTTGTATATCATGCGGGGTGGGTGTTCTATGGTTCCCACGAGGTAGTTAATCATTTCTGTAATGATGATAATAACCGGTTAAATAACAGGGGTGAGGAAGTTTGTTAATGTTGTTACATGTTTTTTACCCATGCTTTCCCTATGATGTTGTTATGAATTGAATGGGATTAGTCCTATTGAAAATCACAGCCATTGGGGGCCTTTGTTTGCGCATATATGCTATGCTCTGTTTTACGCATCATCTGGTGAATGGGAATCATGAATGAATCTGTTAAAAACTTAAACTTGGCTGTTGAATATGAATGCCCATAACCTTGTGTGATCACCCAAGATGAACTAAATAATATAAAATAATGAATTATGAATGCTGGGATGGTTCAGTTATGAAATGGGTGAAGGGGTGAATGTGTTTTGTTTTGGATGGGTAAACAGCAGGGTTGTGAATGGTGTGGTTGGAATGGAATGAGTTGTTGTGTGGCTGTGGTGGTGTTTGGTAGCAGGGCTGTAGGTTGGGTTGTGAACATGAATAAAAGTGGAAAGTAAATAATGAGTTGGGTAGAATGGTAATGAATTAATGTGGGGATAACCAATAGTTTGTTGGGTTTTTCATTGGTTCCAGTTCTTCGAGGGTTTCCACTGATCCCACTTTGATGTTATTATTTACAAGAGAACTGGGTGTGAATGCTCAAATTACCCGATGGTTTTCCTTCCTGCTTTATTTTTGTTTCATTTGTGATTGTGCCTCTTAGTTTCCCAGTAGTGAAGGGATTAACTCATACTGAACTGTTATGAAATGATAACTTGAATAGGGAAACTGGGAACTGTTTTTTGTGTGCCTGTTTTCTGAGGCAGCCGTTCTTGGTCACCTGCTTATATCTATTGAGGGACCATAGGTTGGGCTATGTGTTGGTATATATATGTGTAACTGTATGTTTTGTGTTTAGTAGCACCCCAACTGCATTGGGCACTTAGTGTCGAACACCCCATTTCATTGGGAAGGGTGTTTCCCCCTAGTTACTCTTCTTCATGCTCCCTCTTCCCTAGGCTATGATGGTTGGAGGCGAGCTTACACCCAAGGCTATTCGGGTAGGTTTCGTTTGGTGTGTTGTTATCTCGGGACTCTTTGGGCATGTTGTTTTCCCAGGTGTCTTCAGGATGAGTCCCAGGTGTATGCGGGCAGGGATGTGTGGTTTTGAAACCTAGGTGTGTGCGGGCAGGGATGTGGATGGTTGTGAGGCCCAGGTGTGTGCGGGAAGGAAGAGCGTGGTAGCGTCAGGATGTTTGCCGTTAGGGATGAGCAACTAGCTAATGGGGGAAATAGTGGTGCGGGGTACCCAAATGTTTTATTCTTCACTATTATCTTACTTCTTGTATTATTTGGTGAGTGTGGCCGGTGAGGTGGGATGGATAGATTCCTTGATAGATGATGTTTCTTCTTCTTCTCATGGGACTTTAGGATGTCTCCCCACTTGTGCATGAGAGCTTTAGGTTTTCCTACTGAGAATACTTTGTATGATCACCCTACATTTACTTTCAGGTTTCCAGGAGGGCTTCAGAGGCCATGCATGATCTTACTAGTCTGGACATTGGAGTTGCTATTGGTCATTTTTGGTTTCTTCTTAGCCTTTTCCTTTCCTGTTTGGTTTTGTACTTTTGAGTCCTTGTACTTTGTTCAGTTTATTATTAAAACATGCATGTAGTTTGGTTTTTTACTTTGAGTTTTCTATACATGGTGGTGTTTGGTGTTGAGTCCTTCTTTCTCCCAATCTTGGTTAACTAAAAAGGGTAATGGCTCCCATATTGTGAAACTGTTATACCCTTGGTTCTAGTCACCACTACGAGGCCTACTGGAGGTGGGAATCAGGGGTCATTATCTCTCCTTCAACTTAAAGAAGGAAGGGCTTGGAAATCTGCTGTCCCTTCCCTCCTTTCGGTGAAGGCGGGTCGTGACAGAATGGTATCAGAGGCGGGTTGAGGGATAGGATGGAGTCTGAATTTAGGCACAATGAGGATTTCATGGGATGGTAGGGCAATAATGTTAAGTGATCTTGGTTCATGAAATAGACCAGGGAGGACCAGCTAAGACACGAGTTTTTAGGGCCCCCCGTGATCTGATGAAAGGACTCTGATCCTATGAAACGACCAAGTAAGACTAAATTTATTATAGGGTAGAGACCCTAGGGAAGGTACATGCATCATACTGATTGTGTTTTTAATTGATTTGGGGAACCTTGGGGAAAATTTTTCCCCTGCTACTCGGGCTTAGGCATTCTTTGTTTACCTTGAAGCTATGGCACCCGAACATTATCCTTGAGCGAATCAGATGGTTGGGGCCCAGCGGATCGAGGTAGTTGACCGGAAGAGGGGTGACCGAGATGAGGAGGACGACTTGTGGCAGAGGACTCTGCGCTCCTTCCAGAGACAAACCCACGAAAAGTACGAGAGAAATATTTCTGACTTAGTAACGGAGAAATGGATCGAGGAGCTAGCCATAACCTTTACTTTGATCCGTGCTCTGAGGGAGTACTGGGTTCTGTTGGCCATCAGTCAGCTGAGAGGAGCAGCGCGTCAGTGGTGGATGATTTTCCTGGGAGAGAAGATAGAGGAAGAGGTTTCATGGGCCGGTTTTGAGAAGGAATTTCGTGAGGAGTTCCTCTCCTCTATGGTGAAGGCTGGGAAGAGACAAGAGTTGCTCTCCCTTCAGCAGGGAAGCATGACAGTGAAGGAGTTGGGGATCAAGTTCAAAGATCTCTTGCGCTTTGCCCCGAATCTCTTTTCAGATAAGGAGTCTCGGGAAAGATGGTTAGAGGAGGCACTCTGTCCTTATATTTAGTACGCTGTCACTCCCTTCACTCTTCCGACGTACCTAGCAGTACAGAAGAAGGACGAGATAGTAGAGAGGATGCACTCGAAGGGAGGAACACCACAAGAGAGGAACCAGTTGAGTTTATCAAAGGGGAAGGTGGTCAGCAGTAGTTTTCCAATGACAGGGCCTTCCAAGTTTCGACAAGGAAGGATTAGGCCTCATCAGTTCCAGTACCGAGCTTATGGCCCTCGCCCCTTTTCCATAGAGCCAAGACCAAAGTGTTTCTCTTGCGGAGTTTTCAGGCACGTACAGAGAAGGTTTCTGACTCGAGCTCCACATGGTGGAGGTGGGCAGTTTCAGCACCCACCTCAGTAGCATCCATTGTCGGCGAGGCCTTTCCAGCAGGAGCAGGACCCTGGCCCTCCGAGGGATGACCTTGCTAGAGGAGACCGACACCAGGGTGCTCCTCAGGGACCTCGACCAGGGCATGGTCAGGGAGGTGGTCGACAGTAGTGAGGCAGAGGATATGGGTGCAGATAGTTGCACGCCGCAGAGTTAGTAGCTCCAGCGGGACCAGAGGTCGTTCGAGGTATGATCAGTTTATTCATCACTCTTGTTTCTTCCTTGTTTGATTCAGGAGCTTCACAATCCTTTGTTACGACCAAATTAGCCCATGCTCTGGGTTTGGATGTCGAGAGACTTTTTGTGCCCCTAGTGTTGAGAACACCAATTAGGGGTCAGACCAGTGTATCTTACTTTTTTCGGGGATGTAGACTAATGTTGGGACCACATCAGTCCAGCAGAGATCTTATTTCATTACAGATGCAGCAATACGATGTCATTCTAGGCATCTACTGGTTATTTTCTGTGCATGCCATCATCTACTGCTATTGGAGAAGGATTGAATTCTCCAATGATGATGGATGAAATGTGGATTTTGTTGGGGAGAAGAGTTATCAGGTGGGGAGTTGACATGTGGAACCACTCATTTCTATGCTGGACGGGGTGTTAGTGGAGTCAGCAGACGCATGAACTATGGATGTCCCATAGGTCGTAAGAGAATTCCCTGATGTCTTTCCCGGTGAGGTTGTGACTCTACCACCTCAATGTGACATTGAGTTTGGGATAAACCTACATCCTGGTGCCCGCCCGATCTCGATGGATCCTTATTGGATGTCACATTCTGATTTGCGGGAGTTGCAGATTCAGATTGACGATCTAATGGGGAAGGTCTTTGTTCGACCCAGCGTATCACCATGGGGTGCTCCAGTTTTGTTCGTAATAAAGGTAGATGGTAGTCTACGACTATGCGTAGACTACCAGAGGTTAAATCAGGTGATGGTCAAGAATCGTTACCCCCTCCCGAGGATAGACGATCTTTTCAACCAGCTGAGGAGAGCAGGTTGGTTCTCTAAGATCGATCTGCAGTCTGGATACCACCAATTGAGAGTTAAGGAAGGTGATATCTCAAAGACAGCTTTCAGGTGCAGATATGGCCACTTTCAGTTCATGGTCATGATGTTTGTCATTACGAACACACCAACTATGTTCATGAACCTCATAAACTCCATCTTCCGAGGGTTTCAGGACCATTTCATTTTGGTGTTCATTGACGACATCCTTGTCTACTCAAGATCAGAGGAAGAGCACATTGAGCATCTTAGGGTAGTTTTGGGAGTCCTTCGACACCACCATATTTATAGGAAACTGTCTAAGTGAAAGTTCATAACACGAGAAGTAAATTTCCATGGACACGTAGTGTCTCAGAAGGGAATAGTAGTAGACCCGTCAAAGGTCGAGGAAGTCGTTTCATGGGAAGAACCCAAGAATGTGGCGGAAGTTCGTAGTTTCCTGGGTTTGGCAGGATATTACCAGAGGTTTGTGCCCGACTTCTATCTATTTATAGCTCTGTTGATATCTTTGACTAGGAAGGACTATGCCTTCGTGTGGAGCGACCAGTGCCAGACAACTTTTGGATACCTAAAGGAGAAGCTGGTTAGTGCTTCAGTACTCAGATTACCAGAGGAAGGGGTGTTATTTGAAGTGTTCTGTGATGCTTCTGGCCTTGGGTTGGGATGTGTGCTGATGCAGTAGTGAGGAGTGATGTCTTATGCATCTAGGTAGTTACGTCCTCATGAACGTAACTATGCCACCCATGATCTAGAACTTGCGGCCATGGTGTTCGCATTGATGATGTGGCGACACTATCTCATCAGAGAGTGCTTTGTGGTCTTCTTAGATCACAAGAGCTTGTGTTATGTCTTTTCCCAGTAGGATCTGAACTTGCGGTAGCGAAGATGGGTTGAGTTCCTCCAAGACTACGAGTTAGATATCTCTTATACTGAGGGAAAGGGTAATGTTGTGGATGATGCCCTGAGCAGGAAATCACAGAAGGAAGTATTTCAGGAATCTGCAGATGCTTGGAGAGCGATGGAAGAGTTAGTGGCCTTGCATTTGGATACAAGGGTGGAAGGTGGAAGAGGCTGTCTGTTTCAGATGACTGTAGTTTCCTCTTTAGTAGTGCAGGTGGAAGAGTCTCAGTGTGGGGTATCAGAGGTGGAAGTGATGCGAGATCATGTTTATCAGATAAATTCTCCCGAGGGATGGTCGGAGGATGGTCAACATCAGATGTTTTTTCATGGAAGGCTTTTTGTTCCGGATATGACGCGTAAAGGAGTTCTCTATGACTTCCATGGATCAACTTTAGTGGTACATCCTGGGGTCTCAAAAATGTACCAAGGCCTTAGGGGATAGTTTTGGTGGCCCGGGGTAAAGCGGGCGGTGGCAGAGTTTGTGGCTAAGTGCCTAGTGTGTCAGCAAGTGAAGGATGAACATCGTATTCCTGGAGGGTTGTTAGAGCCTTTAGATGTTCCTCAGTGGAAGTGGGATGACATATCGATGGACTTAGTCACAGGGCTACCCATGGCTCAGGGAGGCTATGATGCCATCTGGGTAGTGGTGGATCGGTTGACAAAATCAGCTCACTTCTTGGAGATTAAGGAGTCGAGCCCGGTGAGCACCTTAGCCTAGAGGTACATCAATGAGGTGGTGTGGTTGCACGAGATTTTGAAATATATTGTCTCTGACCGAGACACGCGGTTTACCTCATGATTCTGGAGGGGATTATAGCATGCCTTTGGCACCCAACTATGCCTTAGAACAACTTTCCACCCTCAGACAGATGGGAAAATAGAACGAATGATCCAGACATTGGAAGAAATGCTGCAGGCATGTGTTATGGATTTTGGGGGATCATGGGTATGACACTTGCCTCTGGTGGAGTTTTCTTATAAAAATATCTTCCACTCCACTATCGGCATAACACCGTTTGAGTCCTTGTATGGAAGGCCATGTCGTTCACCCATTTTATGTAAAAAGATTGGGGAAGAAGCTGTTCTTGGGCCGAAGTGGTTCAAGGAACCATGAGAAGGTTCAGCTCATGCGTGAGAGGATGAAGGCAGCCCAGGACTGGAATAAGTCTTATGCCGATTGTAGGAGGAGGCCCTTGGAGTTCGAGGTTGGAAATCATGTGTTATTTAAGGTTTTCCCTCGATGTGGGATGCGAAGGTTTGGGAAGGGGAGTAAGCTACCAGTAGGCCGAGGCCACCAGTAGGTCGAGGCCACCAGTAGGCCAAGGCAATCTCTAGGAGTCTTAAGCTTCACTAAGAAGCTGGGATGACCTTCCACACCACCCAAAACACCCCAAACATTAGATTTTCACCATTTAATGTACCCCAAAACCTCGGGCCATTACATTTTCCTTTTCCTTTACTGCTTTGTTTTGTACTTTGGAGTCCTAGTACTTTGTTCAGTTTTATTATTAAAATATGCATGTAGTTTGGTTTTTTACTTTGAGTTTTCTAAACATGGTGGTGTTTGGTGTTGACTCATTCTTTCTCCCAATCTTGGTTAAATAAAAAGTGTAATGCCTCCCATATTGTGAAAATGTTATACCCTTGGTGCTAGTCGCCCTTAGTGGCCTACTGGAGGTGGGACTCGGGGGTCATTATCTCTCCTTCAACTTAAAGAAGGAAGGGCTTGGCAATCTATTGTCCCTTCCCTCCTTTTGGTGAAGGTGGCTCATGAAAGTATAGTCTCCCCATTATCAAACATAAAATCTCAATGATAGTTGGTAGTCTCTTGCGTATAGGGAGGCATGCATGAGGGGGATGAATAGACTATATTAAAAATTTTAAACACATAAATTGATTAATTGAATTAATTATCAAAGTTAATTATTGAGTTTAATTAGAAAAAAAAACAACACAAGGATATTTTTATAGTAGTTTGGTCCAAAGTGGGCATACTCTACTCTTATAACTCTCTACTCGGCAAGATATATAGATGCACTAATTTTTTTTATGGGGGAATCATAACCCAATTACAGAATATTTTTCTAATAGAGGGATAACCATGGCACTAAATTTTGTATGGGGAGTCACAACCCTTACAACCTGACTTTAGACACTAGGAGTCACAACCAGAACAATCCTGAATTTACATACAGGTAATCACAACCCTTAGATCCTGAATTTAGAATCTAGGAGTCACAACACAAGGAATAAGAATAAAAAAATAATTATTTTTTTATGTAAAATCATAAATATAAAAATAGAGTGCATGTGAGAGATGGGAAATAGTGTTATAGACTTAGAAACGGATGAATGAGAAGATAAAAAATTAAACCACAAGTACTCACTATTTAGGATTAGATAAGCTTGTATTTTAAAAGAAATATAAGTCAAAGCATAATAAATTCATCCCTTGAGATATCATGTAGATAGTGAAATAGATTTTCCTTATACATTGCCAATGCATAGAAAGTTTAAAGTTCACAACACTTTCTCTTTAAAAAAATGTATCATGCTTGTTAGCTAATATGTTTCTCTTCCTACCAAAGATATATATATATATAGAGTAAATATTTATAAGTTGTAGCATCTCCACTTACTTTGGATATTAAAAATAAATTGAGTCAAGAGTTTTCATAAATAACTCCACAAAAATTTCAGAACCGTTTCCTATTTATTCCTATAGAATAAATCTTAAATAAAAAAAATAAAATTATTTGAATAACTCTTTCAATAATATCTATAGAAAAATAGATCATTGAATGATTTTAAAAAATACAGTTTAAATCCATCAAAATATCTTTAAATTTAATAAAATAGTTCCTAAAAACTAACAACACAAGCCAAAAGTAAATTCAAATATTTTAATTTAAATAAACTTGAAACCTCTAAATTTATTAGAAAAATACGTTTGAAAAATTTATTAATTTGTCACTTTAAATAAAGCACCAAAAACAATAAAAACTATTCAACCATAATCCTTATATTTAATGTGAATTTTTCCAATAGAAAAAACATTGAAAATAACCCATATATTATATGCAATAGATCAATTTTCAGCCTAAAATCACAAAGTGGCAGTAGAAAAGTAGGGTACAAAATATGGGGTATAAACTGTAACGTAGGGTATAAATAGTAATATAGGGATGCCAAACTATACTTTTCACTATTTATGAAAGTAGGGTTGTCGAACCACACTTTGCACTATTGTGAAAATAGGGTTGCCGAACCTTACTTTGCACTATTGAAGAAACAATGGACAACATACTTTACTAAACATGAATGAATTTTTAAAGTCTCTTAACATTAGATTAAGACTTTGGTCAAGAAGAATTATTTATATAAAAACTTATTATATTTACAAATAATAAAGAAACCAATAAATATGAATTCTATATCTCTTAAAATCACTTAAAAATAAAAGAAAAAACAATCTGGAAAACTGTAGTTGTGTAACAACAATGCATAACTTCTGCCAATTAAAGGACCATTCAAACGACATTTTTAGACTTCAATATAAACTAATGAAATAAATATAAATTTTTTATATAATATCAAGTTTCATGCTAATCTAATATCTTTAAAACTTTCAGTAAAATAAATACAGTATCATTTCCAAACTAAAAACTGTAAATTTTCTAAAACTGCAGCACCAACTTCATTGAATTTTTAGAGTTCGAGAAAAGAATTTATAGACTACCTCATAAACTAATGATGTTTAGATAAATATATTATTTATCCAGAATATTAAGAATAAAACAAAACCAAATATTTTAGTTTATGATATTATCAAAATAAAAAAATGTATTTAAAAGAAAATCACCTGTAATCAAGCAAAATCATAAAGGGTTAAAAATGTAAAATCATATGTAATCAAACAAAATAAAAACATTAAAATTCACCAAAAATATCCTATTTTTTTTGTTTGATTGTAAAAACAAAACATTGAAACTATTTAAAACTAATTTTAAAAAAAATTTAAACCAATTTATTTATCCTCCTTTTTATAAATAAACAAAAGCTGAAAACAAACTCCCCCAAAAAATACAGTAATAAAAAGTTAAAATTCCAACATACCAAGATCAAATTTATTTTTTTCAAATTGAAAAGTGTCTAAAGGCCTTGTGAAAATATATTTTAACTGATTTTTAGAAGGAATAAATTCTAAAACAATATCAACCTTGTTCACATGATCTCTAATAAAATGAAATCTAAGATCAATATGATTTGTTCTAGAATGATGTAAAGGAGTTTTAGGAATATAAATTTCAAAAGTATTATCAGAACAAATAGGAAGTTTATCAAGATAAACCCAAAATCACATAAAATTTTCATAATCCATAAACTTTGAGAATAACTAGTAACAACAAAGATATACTCATCTTATACAGTAGATAAAGCAATAGAAATTTGTTTCTTAGATGAGAAGAAAACTATACTTTTTCCTAGAAAATGACACATATGTGATGTGATTTTTCATTAAATTCTACATCCTCTAAAATCAATGTTATAGTAATATGTAAAATCAAAATAGTTATATTTTGGATAAAATAAACTAGAATCAACAATTCCTTTAACATATCTAATTATTATTTTTACAGCTTTAATTTGAATTTATTAGGATCAGCTTAAAATACAGCACATAAACAAACACTAAAAATGATATCAGGTCTAGATATAGTTAAATAAAGCAAGATACATATCATTCCTTTATAAAGATTAATATTAACAGATTTATAAAAAACATCAATATCAAATTTACAATTAGTACCCATAGAAGTTTTTATATATTTAGAAGATTCAAGAACAAATATTTTAACCAAAACTTTAGCACACTTAGATTGATTAATAACAATTCCATATTTTCTTTGATAAATTTGAATTCCAAGAAGGAATTTTAATTCTCCTATTAATCTCATGTAAAACTCAGAATCCATCAAAGTGTGGTGGTTTCTAAGGAATCCAAGCATCATTCGGTTTCAATTATGACATCTTATAAGATATTTTCCTTAACCCGAATACCCCAAAGGCCTTATTTTTTATTGATTTTTGATAACCCCATTTCAAGAGACGAGGGGGAACCCTTATAAGGCCTGTAGGCTTAGAGATTACATGGCCGATAGGCTTATGAGACATTACATGACATTAAGGTCTTAGGAAATTCAACCAGAATATAACTACAAGGAACTGCCCCTCCCTTGAATCTACATCATGATGGTCGCTCTCCAACATTGCATGGCCATCCAACCAAGCTTTCTATTCAAGCACAAGCTAGTCCTGATGACATTGTCATACCCTCTCATTCTTCCAAATCTGTTGGTTCTGCTCTGGTGGGTGTGCCTGCTCTGAATCCTTCTCTAGGGATGCTTCTTTTTTGTAGAGAATTTCTGGGGCAACTACATTAATCGGGTGGCCCGAAGGCCTTAAGGTGGCCTGATGGCCTTGTGGTGGCCCAAAATCCTTACTGTCCTGAAGGCCTTGGGTGGCCCAAAGGCCTTGAAGGACCCAAACACCAAACCGGTGGCCCAAAGGCCCAAACAGTTGAATAGTTCCTGCTGCTACAACACCGAACATAAATTTCTACATTAAATGGTACAATACCGCTATAGTACTGCTATAGTATTGCTATAGTACCCCCAGAAATTACCCATCCACTTGGTTTTGATCTCAGGTCTCTTGGATGCACTTGCCGAGTCCTCACTAACTGGGTTGATGCTCTTGTGCTAAGATCTTGTCCTTAAACTATGAGGTCAAGGAATAGATTAGCAGAATTAAATATAGAAGAAGAATCTATAAAATGGATGGATAATTCTAAAAGGAACAACCTTTGATACATATTAAAATTTATCATAAAGACAATGGAAAGAGCTAAACTATTCCTAATAAGGTTATCATCTAATGCTAATTGTTAAGTATTAGAAGGAGTAAAATAGAGCTAATTAATTATAAAAAGGATTTCCCTATGATACAAATTATTAGGTTGGATAGGGTAATAAAAGATTTTCTATAGGGGGTGAATATACCAGATTAAAAAATTTAAACAAATAAATTGATTAATTGAAGGTTAATTAGTATCGGAAAAAGTAAATAACAAAAGGATGTTTTTTTATAGTAGTTCTGTCCAATGTGGGCCTTCTATAATCTTATACCTCTCTACTTGGAAAGAGATATGCGTGAAATAAAAAATTACTTTGTTGGGGAATCATAACTCAGTTACAAAATCCTTTTCTAGTGGAGGGATGACCATGAAACTGACTTTTTTCTATGGGGAGTCAAAACCATTATAACCTGAATTTAGATTTTGGGAGTCCCAACCCAAAAAATCTACACTTTAGATACAAGGAGTCACAACCCTTAGATCTGGAAATTATAATTCAAGAGTCACAACCCGAGGAAAAAGAATAAAAAATAATTCTTTTGTATATACAATCATATGCAAAAAAATAGAGTGCGTGCGAGAGATGAGAAATAGTGAAACAAAATCAGAACTAGAAAAATTATAAGATAAAAAATTAAAGCATAGGTACTTGTTGTTGAGGATTAGATCAGCTCGTCTCATCAAGGAAAAAGAAGTCAAAGAAGAAGAAATTCATCCCTTGAGAGATCATGTAGGTGATGAAATTGATTGTTGTAGGATGTTGCAAATGCATACCAGGTTCAAAGTTCATAACAATTTCTCTTTAAAAAACAAAGTATCAAATATGTTAGACAATATGTATCTCTTCCTACCAAAGAGAGATATATATATTTACATATATATAGAATAAATATTCAGCAGTTTCAGAAACTCTACTTCCTTCAGATATTTAAAATAAATTGAGTCAAGATATTTCATAAATAACTCCACAAAAATTACAGCACCGTTGACTCTTTATTCTTATAGAATAAATATTAAATAAAAGAATTTAAAATAATTTGAATAAATATTCCAATAGTATCTCCAAAAAAATAGATCGTTGAATGATTTTAAAACTCCAGTTTAAATCCATTCAAATCTCTTTAAATTTAGAAAAAAAAGTTCCAAAAAACTAGCAGCACAAGATAAAAGTAAATTCAAATATTTGAATTTAAATAAACATGAAACCTCCATCTCTATTAGAAAAAGACACTAGAAAAGATTATTAATTTTTCTATTTAAATATAGCACCAAAAACATTAATAACTATTCAATAATAATCCATATATTTAATGAGAATTTTTTCAGTAAAAAAACCATTGAAAATAATCTATATATATATGTAGAAGATCAATTTTTAACACAAAAACTCAAACTGGTAGCAGAAAAGTAGGGTATGAACAGTAATGTAGGGTATGAATAGTAACGTAGGGAATGAATAGTAATATAGGGATGCCGATCCATACTTTTCACTATTAATTAAAGTAGGGTTTCAAAACTATACTTTGTACCATTGCGAATGTAGGGTTGTTGAACCATACTTTGCACTGTTGAAGAAAAACTGGACAACATACTTTAACAAAACTCAATGAATTTTTAAAGGCTCTTAACATTATAATAATCCATTGTTCAAAAATACTTAATTGTAGAAAAACATGTTATATTTCCAATGAATCAATAAAAAAATAAATCTGACTTCTACAGCTCCCAAAATCATTGAAAAACAGAAGAAGAAAAAAATCTGGAAAACTACAGCTGTGTAACAATATTGCATAAATTCAGATAATTAAATGATAATTCAAAATAAATTTTTATAGTTCAATGTAAACTAATTAAATCAATATAAAAATGTTTTATTTCTATAAAATCAGGTTTCACGTGAATTAGACATCTATAGAACTTTTTGTAAAATAAATACAGTAACATTTCAAAACTGAAAACTATAAAGTTTCTAAAACTATAGAAAGAACATCATTAAATTTTTATAGAACTAGAAAATCATTTTCATACTACCTCAAAAACTAATGATGTTTAGATAAATACCTTATCTATCCAATGTGATAATAATAACACAAAACCAAACACTATAGTCTAAGATATTATCAAAATATAGAAATGAATTTAAAAAAATCACATGTAATAAAAAAAATCCTAAATGGTTAAAAAAATATAAAATCAAAGAGTGCAAAACTGATGAATTGATTGGATCACTACTCTAATATGAATTGGAATTGAAGAACAAAACCGATGAGGAGACTATAAAAAGAAATGGTGTAGATTTTAAATCCGTTAATGTTGTTTATACTAAATATTCTGATTCTGATCTACGGGGGCATTGAAAAAGAAGATATGGATCAGATTGTGAATGGAGTTTACAAAAGAATGAAAAATAAAGGATTCAAGAATCGGTTTAGAAGAAACCCTCAAAAAGAAAAATATAAAGGAGATGAAAAAGGTGGTACAAATTTCAATGCATCGTATGTAACCTGTTATGAGTGAAGGAATAAAGGTTATATCAAGCCTGATTATCCTAAACTTAAAAATAAAGACAAATACCAAAAGTAATAAAAGGCGTTTACCACTAGATGGAGTTGTACAAAAGAATTTTATTCAATTGAACAATTTGGAAATGAAAAAGAAAAAATTAACTTTTTCTTCATGGAATCACTGGATAAGGTTAGTAATTCTTGTTATTATAATTGATGTTCTAATTTTGACTATGATTCTAATAATATGAGTGTTGTTTAATTAAATAAATAAATTGAATGATTAAGGAAATATATTTTTAAAGCTGTTTATTTATATAATAAAATAAAAGAAAAAAATGTGAAACTTGTTACTGAAAATAAAATTATTTTATAGAAGAATGTAAAACTAAGTAATACTATTTCTACTTATCATTAAAAATTTTATAAAAATTTGAAATCTACTCATGATTTGAATGAAATTTTGAAAAATAAAGTTTAATGTCTTAAAAAAAGTTTGTCTACTTTTATTCAAGGTCGTGAAAAATATCATAAGATGATGTCTTTTAAAAAAATGATAATAATAAAGATAGATTTGTATATGGAAAGAGATTAACCCAAATGTGTATTTTTTATTTGTTAATAGTAAAAATGGTTATACATCAACTATTACTTTTTTAAATGTGGCATGAAAGGTCATTATGAATTTTTTTTCTCTTAGATTCAAAAAATATTTGGGATTAAAAAAAAATAATATTTTCTAAATCCTTATTATCTAAAGTACTTTACAATACATATTTAAATATTTTATGGGTACCTAAATTTTTTTATTACTAATCCCATTGGACCCAAAGTAACTTGGGTACCGAAATTATCAAGTATTTTATTTTTGTAGGAAAAATGCCTTGGATGTCTAAATAATAAAATAAGGTACATGGAAAGTGGATGATATAGGCATATGACTGAAGACCCATCAATGTTTACCAATTACAACACATGTTATGGAGGTAATTTTACTTTTGGAGAAAATTCCAAAGGAAAAGTAAAAGGTTTTGGTAAAGTTGGTATTAAAAATTCTACTTTTTTATAAATTTTTAAATGTAGAAGGTTTAAAACGTAATTTAATTAGTATATCACAATTATATGATGACTGAATGGAAGTTAAATTTCAAAATGATAAATTTTTAGTTTTTAAATAAGATTCCTTACAATTTTATTCTAATAAAAAATATAATATTTATAATATTTATTTTTCTAAATTAACTATTCAACATGTAATGTGTTTGAATTCTGTATAGAATGACAACATCCTTTGGCATATAAGTTTAAGTCATGTTAATTTCATAATGTTACATATGTTCTCAAAACATGACAATGTGTTACAATAAACTTCTATGAAGAAACAACAACTTCATGTTTGTGATGCTTCTATAAAAGGGAAGTAACACAAAATTTCATTTGGACCCATCAATCAGATAAGTACTAATAATCCTTTATAGTTATTAAATATTGATTTATTTGACCCCAATAAAATTTCCAGCCTTGGTGGAATTAAATATTCTTTAGTTATTGTTGATGATTATAGTATATTTACTTGGGTATACTTTCCTACTCATAAAAATGAATCTTTATCTAGATTTACTAATTGTTTATAAATTAGTTCAAAATGAAAGTGGTTGTATGATTATTTATTTTAGTATTGATAAAGGAGGTGAATCTCATAATTTATATTTTGAAAAATTTTGTGAAAATAATGGATATTTTCATATTTTTTTTCTTATAGAACACCACATAAAAATGGTTTTGTAGCAATAAAAAATAGAACTATTATTGAAATGGATCAAAATATGTTAAGTGAATATAATTTGAATAGATATTTTTGGGCTAAGGATATTTTTTATACTTTTTATATTTCAAATAGAATTCTTATAAGACATTTTTTAAAGAAAAATCCATATTAATTATTTAAAAATAAAAATCCTAATGTTGGTTACTTTAGAGTTTTTGGTTGTAAAGTTTTTATTTTAAATTCAAAGGATAATTTTGGTAAATTTGATTCTATGAGTGATGGAAGTATTTTTCATGGTTATCATAATAATATTAAAGATTATAGATTTTAAAATAAAAGAACTTTGGTTATTGAAAAATATGTTCATGTTATGTTTGATGAAAATAATATTAAATTAAATTTCGATTGTAATATTATTGATAATGTGTTTAGAGAATATAATTTCAGTGATGAAATTCATCAAGATATGATTGAATCAAATATGGGGGAGAATACTCCTTAACCTGATCCAAAATCATGGAAGATTCAAAAAGATCATCAAGTTGAAAATGTAATAGGTAATGTTGATTCTAGTGTGAAAACTAGAAATTCTATTTTCAATTATTGTGCAAATTCTGATTTTGTTTATAATTTTGTTCCTTTTATTGTTAATGATGATTTTAAGGATGCAAAATAGATTATTTGTAATACAATATGAATTAAATAAGTTTATTAGAAATAATTTTTGGAATTTAGTAGAATTTCCAGAGGATAAGAAGGTGATTGGAACTAAGTGGATCTTTAGAAACAAGATGGATAAATCATGAAAAATTGTCAAAAATAAATCCAAACTTGTTGCTCAAGGATACTCACAAGAAGAAGTTTTAGACTTTGAAGATTATTTTTCACCTATCTCCAGGTTAGGGGAAATTATAAATTTATTGGATTTTGATTGTTTTTATGGTTTTAAATTATATCAAATGGATGTAGAAAGTGATTTATTAAATGGTTTTATAACTGAAGAAGTTTATGTTTCTCAACACCCTATTTTTAAAAGTAAAAAATTTCTTAACGATGTATTTAAATTATCTAAAGCATTGTATGGTCTCAACCAAGAACCTTGTACTTGGTATGAAAGACTTTTTTTTTAAATAATGGTTCTAAGAAAGGAAATGTTGATCCAAAAAGTTTTATCAAAATAACTTATGATGATATTTTAATTGTACAAATCTATTTTAATGATATTGTTGTTGGTTCATCTAGTGAAATACTATGTAATGAATTTTCTTCTTTGATGGATTAAAATTTTGACATGAGCTTAATAATAGAATTAAAATTCTTTGTTGGACTTCAAATTTATCATAAAAAGATGGAATTTTTCTTAATCAATATAAGTATTATAAAGAGTTAGTAAAAAGATTTAGCCTTAATTCTTCTAAATATTTGAAAACACTTATGGGTAATAATTTTAAATTAGATATTGATGCTTCGGGACAATCTGTTGATATTAATGTTTATAGAGGCATGATAGTTATCTTGCTTTATTTAACTACATCTAGACCCGATATCATTTTTAGTGTTTGATTATGTGCAAGATTTCAAGATAATCCCAAAGAAAATAATATTAAAGTTGTAGAAAGAATAATTATATATGTTAAAGAAAATTTTGATTCTGGTTTATTTTATCCAATGTATAACTATTTTTATTTAACACCTTACTCGAACTATAATTTTAAAGGATGTATAACTGACTGAAAAATCACATCAAGTAAGTGTAATTTTTTGGGAAGAAGGTAAATTTTCTGGTTATCTAATAAACAAATTTATATTGTTTTATCTACTATAGAAGTTGAGTATATCTCTACTGCTAGTAGTTGTGATCAAAGTTTATGGATTAAGTAAACCATATATAATTTTTTTTGTTTATCTTTATAAACCTCTAATTTATTATGATAATAATTATACAATTTATATTTCTAGAACTCCATTAAAAAATTTTAGAACAAAGAATATTGATATAAGATTTCATTTTATTATAGATCATGTGAACAATGGTGATATTGTTTCAGAAGTTATTCTTTCTGAAAATCAGCTATCAGATATTTTTACAAATCCTTTAGACTATGCACAGTTTCAAAAAATTAAATTTGATCTTGGTATGTTGCAATTTTAACTTTTTATTACTGCAATTGTTTAGAGAGAGTTTGTTTTTACTTTTTGTTTATTTACAAAAAGGGGGAGAAATAACTTGGTTTTAAATGTTTTAAAAATTCATTTTTAAATGGTTTAAATGTTTTTGTTTTTTAATCAAACAGAAATGGAGAGATTATTTGTGCATGTTCATGTTTTATTTTGTTTCATTACATATGATTTTATATTTGTTTTTTAACCCTTTATGATTTTTCATGATTACATGTGATTTGCTTTTAAACACATTTATGTATTTTCATAATATTATAAACTAAAGTGTTTGGTTTTGTATTATTATTATCACATTGGATATATAAGATATTTATATAACCTTTATTAGTTTACGAGTTAGTCTAAAAATTATTTTCTAGTACTCTAAAAATTCAACGAAGTTGCTGCTTTTATTTTAGAAACTCTACAGTTTTCAGTTTTGAAAAGTTACTGTATTTAATTTACTGCAAGTTCTATAGATCTGATTCACATGAAACTTGATTTTATAGTAATCCAACATGTGTATCTTTATTTAATTGATGTCCATATACGTCTGAAAATTTCGTTTGAATGGTCATTTAATTATCTGAAGTCATGTAATGCTATTTCACAGCTGCATTTTTCCAGAATGTTTTTTATTATGTTTTCAATGATTTCAGGAGCCTTAGAAGTTGGATTTATTTGATTCTTGATTATTTGGAAAGATAATATTTTGCCAATAAATAAATTTTTTACTTAATTTTGAATATAATATTAAGAGATTTTAATTTTTTTTTGAAGTTTGTTAAAGTATGTTGTCCAGTTTTTCTTCAATAGTGAATAATATAGTTCGAAGACCATACTATTGCAATAGTGAAAAGTATGGTTTGACATCCCTACATTACTATTAATTCCCTATGTTACTGTTCATTCCCTACATTTGATGTTACATGTATGGTTCAGTATCACTACATTACTGTTAATTCCCTACGTTGGATGTTAAATGTAAGGTCCGACATCCCTATGTTATTGTTCATACCCTACATTACTGGCCAGTCCCTACGTTGGATGTTAAAGATATGGTTCAACATCCCTACGTCACTTTTCATAACCTATGTTATTATTCATACCCTTTGTTACTGTTCATACCCTATGTTATCGTTCATACCTTACATTACTATTCTTACCCTATGTTACTATTCATACCCTATGTTACTGTTCATACCCTACTTTATGTTCCCTACTTTTCTTCTCTCTCTTAGTTATTTAATAATAAAAATTGATCTGTTATTTATATATATGGATTATTTTCAAAGGTTTATCTACTAGAAAAAAATCATATTAAATCTAAGGATTATGATCAAAGTGTTTTTAATTTTTTTGTTATTATATTTAAAGAGAAAAATTAATAATTTTTTCAAACTTTTTTTTAATAATGTCAGAGGTTTAATGTTTATTTAAATTCAAATATTTGAATTTACTTTGGTTTTGTGCTGCTATATTTTAGGAACTTTTTTGACTAAATTTGAAGAGATTTAAACTGGAGTTTTAAAATCCTTAAATGCTCTATTTATCTAGAGATATTTTTGGAAGAGTTATTTAAATTATTTTAAATTATTTTATTTATGATTTATTCTACACGAATAAATAGGCAATGATGCTATAATTTTTGTGGAGTTATTTATTAAAGCTCTTGACTCAATTTATTTTGAATATCTAAAGGATGCAAAGTTGCTGCAACTGTTAAATTTTTATTATATATATATATATATCTTTAAAAGGAATAACATACATACATGAGATCACATATTCAATATTCAATTTTTTCAAAGAGAAAGTGCTGTGAACTTTGAACCTATTGTGCATTTGCAACGACTTCCAAGACTCTTTTTCATCACCTAGACTTTTGATAAAGTGTTGAATTAATTTTTCTTCAACTACAATTACTTTGAAGATATTTTCTAATACAAATCTCAAGAACCAGTACTTTTGTTTTCATTGTTTATCTTCTCTTTTCAAGTTTTTGAGTCTATAACACTATTTCTCATCTCTCACATGCACTATATTTTTTTGTTTATTCTTTTACATAAAAACATTATTTTTATTCTTTTTCCATGATTTGTGTCTCCCATATTATAAATTTAGGATCTAAGGGTTGTGACTCCCTGTATCTAAAGTCAGGACTATACGGTTTGTGACTCATGGTGTCTAATGTCAAGCTGTAAGGGATGTGAATCCCTATAAAAAAGTAAGTGTTGTGGTTATCGCTCCACTAGAAAAGGATTTTGTAATTAGGTTATGATTTCCCCTCAAAAATATTTTTAGTGTGCACATATCTATCACTGATTAGAGAGGTTATAAGAGTAGAGTAGACCCACTTTGGACTGAACTACTATAAAAAACATCCTTGGGTTCTTTACTTTTTCCACTACTAATTAAACTTAATAATTAATTTTGATAATTAATTTAATTAATCAATTTATTTGTTTAGATTTTTTAATTTTGTCAATTCACCCCCTCTATACCATCTTCCATTACCTATTCCGACTTAACAAAGATGATTTTTGAAATTTAGTTACCTTCCTTCTAAATTTTTGGTCATTGAATATGGACAGACCTGTTTTAGATGAGTCTTAAGATTAATTACTTGTGAAATGAATCAATTTAAACATTGACAATTTTTATTCATTGATAAAATTTTCTAACATTATTGGTTTTAGTAAACATTGAAAGGTCTAATAAATGACTTAAGGACCATATGATTCATTAAAAGTGATTCAGGTATGAAAAAATCATATTGAATATCCTTCTTATGGTGTAAGAAATGATGTGGAAATAGATCGAATCACAACTAAATGATGAGATTATGACATAGAAATAAATCAAGTGATTTTATTTTCTCAAGTGATTTTATGGATAGTAGAAGAAACCCTAAACTCTAGGAAAAGTATTATAGAACAAAAACATCATCCATTTAATTTTCTTTATGGGAAATCAATTTAATTTTAACTGATCAAAAATTTATGACTTCTTGATGGTATAATTTGTAATGACCTTGTTTTATATCACTCTCCATCAGAACTTGATAGTTATATTTCTATTTCATGTCCATATTTTCACGAATGTTCTCTTATTTTAGAATTTTGGTTTTGAGGTTACCTTCGAAGTTCTCTTTAACTATTTTAAGAGGAAGTTTTATAAATCCTTTTTATGATGTGGGTTTCCAAAAAAGAATCTTTAAGTATAAATAGTTAATTTTTGAAATGAAATTTGAAATTGGGAGGATGCAATTTATTGAAGGAGGGGATAATGTAACACCCCAAGATTTTATGGTATGTCTCTTTTTAAAATTTAAATTCTTTTATAGATTATGTTACATAGAACACTAAGTTTAAACGAATGATTAAATATTCTTTTTGTGATCTAGACATTAGAATAGCGGGAATAAAATAGATTAATTGAATTGTGAAAATATATTTTACACATGTTTATATAATTAATTAATTGGTCACCAATTAATTAGAAATGAAAATAAAAACCAATTGAATATATTGGATGTGTTTTTATAAAAAAAATTATATTTATGACCACAATTAAATTTTATCTCAAATTAATCACTATTATCAAATGAAATTAATAAAAAATATATACATTATACATCCAATCAAATATTTTTAAATTCAATCAATACATATGTTATGGTTAGGATAAGAATAAATCCAATTTTAAGCATAAAAAGATATAAGACAATTTTACTGCCTTTTAATGGTGCAAATATTTAAAAAATAAATTTTAACACTTTTATAAAATCTATTGAACAGAATAAACTTCATTTTTTTAAAAGAGTAATGTCAAAATTATATTAGGGAGAAATTTTGGTATTTTTCTGAAAACATTTATTTTCTAGTGAATAATGAAAACATCTCGATTTTTATAAAACTGTCATTTTCCTTATATTAATAATATATTTATGATTTAAATAGTAACCTAAACTATGAAAATATAAATAAAATTTTGGTATCTTATACATGAAAATATGATATATTTATATCATGGAATAGGTAAACAAATATTTTAAAAATGATAAAAAGTGTTGGTATTTCTATAAAGCCTAAATGTTTATTTAAAACTTTATAATTAATATAATGATTTAAAAGAAAATTATTTTAAAAAAATAGATTCATAAATTAATATCTTGTTTGTTTATGATTATAAGGTACTTTTATGATACCTTAATTAGTATTTTAAAGTGTCATAAAATTAGTTATAATTTTAAAATCAATATTTTTTGAAAAAATGATTATTTTAATTAAAAATTAAATTTATCATATTTAGAAATTTATTTTCATAAAATGGATTCAATTATTAGAATCTAAATTTCTAAAAATGGTGTAAGTAAATTTTTGGGATTTTTCAAAAGTAGTTGAAATTTTGGTGAATAGTGAAATACAGTAATTTACAATATTTAACATTATAAGTTAATAAATGAATTAATGAGTCATGGATAATGTATAGATGAGGTAATAACTCATTGGTTCAAACTCACATGAACTAGTTACTGTTTTTAGTCACAAGAACCAATACTATTCATAGTCTTGAGCCAAAATAATATACAAATGAATTAAATAATCAAAAAACACCCCTCTCCTCCACTATAAATACCACCCCACACCCCCCTTTTCATCATACCTAAAAAGCCTTGAAACGTTCTTATATTTTACCCATTACCTATAAAAAACATATCCCTTAATTTTTGGTCTTGTTGGTCTTGCCAAAAGACCATTTCGAAGTCCCTTAAAGAGGTTCCCAATGAGTCGACACTAAAGAGATAAAACCATCTCTCTCTCTCTCTTTCATTTTATTTCCTTTTCTTATCCTTCCCTCACCTCCCCAGTTCATAGTGAAATGATAACTAAAGTATATTTTATAAATTTTAATCTTATTATATTAATGTTATATCAACCATCAATTCTCTTCTCTTCCCCTTTTTATTCTAAAAATGAAAACATCGTCCATGAGGTGTCGATTTTCCGTCTTCATGGACAACGGGTTTTTATTTTTCAATTAATTCTTCAAGTATTGTAATAAAACCATTTTAATGGTTAAACCAGGCTTTTATATGTGTAATAAAACCTATTTAATGTTCTATAACTAGTAAATATACATAATATTAACTCATAAATCAAAACCAGTTTGTGATGATAAAAAAACACCAAAATAATATAAATGGCTACCATTAACATCTTTTCTAATAAATTATCCTCATATATGAAAAAATGATATATAAGACCATTAAATATTCTATAATTTATTTAATAATATATAATTTTAATTATGTATAACTATATCCATTTTACATTATCTTTTGTACATGTATACAAGTGAACCAATCATGAAAACCCAGGAAAAAACACACCCGAACAATGAAATTGAATCTTATAAGTCATCAAAAATACCATAAATGAACATAATAAAATTATACTAAATCAAATTATCTTTTAATAGGTTTCTAATTAAATTATTAATGAATCTAATTTCATTATCAATTACATTAACTATAAGTGCAGGACACCTTCAAACATATGGTAAGGGTTTTATCATCTCACTTTTATTTTTGTGAGATATGAATTATTCACTACTATTTATTGTGTGTGGTGTATCTATACTTACCATTGATGCATTATATCATGAATATATTTATCCCTATGGTATTAAATATTTAATTTGATTATAATTAATTTTATGGGGTATACGGTTCGTTGGTTTCCAAAGTGGTAAGGGTTTCTTCCCGAACCTCCAATTTTCCTTCAAGTTACACTTCCTATATCTTTACAAAAATGTAATTATTATTTATTTTTATATACTTATTATAAATTATTTTTATATGTTCCAAAATCATGTATCTATATCAGTTAATATTTATTTTATAGGAAAACACATGTTTTATAAGGTTCCCTTCACAATTCCTCATAATAACCAAGACCGATTAGAGAGAAATCCCCAATTTATTACTAATTTTCAAGTACAATCCATAATTTGTTTTAATCCATTAATATTTTTATAAAATCACTATTTTTATCATGAAAAAAAATCTTTTTTTATTTTTATTTTATGCAAACAATTACACCTTTTTCCGCTTTAAAGACTAATTTATATTTTCCCTTAAATCGTAGTGAAGTGGCTCATTTCTAATGTTTCTTAAACACACTTTTTACATGTTTTCACTTCAGTATACAAATTTAGGTGTGAATATTCTTTTAATATTTCTAAAATATATATTTTTTCCTTTTATTTTCTGGTATATACATGTTTACAATTTTATTTTTATGACAAATAGAAATTATTTTTCAAAATATCTCTTCTTTCCAAAGTAAGTAGTGTATTTTTCTCAAGAATATCTCAATGATTTTATTAGATTATTTTCATCTATTTAAAGACCCTCTATTTAATATTATTCTTAATTTAGATTTATCTCTTATGTTACCATCTAAAATATTTTGTTGAATGGTGTATGATAATTTTTGGGGATGTACTATCTTGATACCATTCTCCATATTACTCTAGATGGTTTATGATTAGTTTTATTGTTTGTGGAATGTTAATGATATTTCATATTCTAGTTTAATATGAATTTATATGTTGATTATATTCCACCCATTTTATATTATGAATGCATTGGACTTAGTAAGTGATGGTATGAGATCGTTATATCCCCTTGATGCATCGATATGTCTCATGAGACAAACCAAATTTGGACTTGGATGAGGCCTTTCCCATTTTTTTTAGATATGGTTTTTGCTAAATCCTTAACCATTTATTTTCAGATGTCTTGGATGAGTCCTCTATAGTATGTTTTAGATGTCTAACATTATTAATTCCATCATTATGATACTAGTAATTGATAATACATGTGACTATTCAACTACTAGAATATTCATGGTTAAGTTTCATTCTCATGTGATTATTTATAAGGAATTATTTAATAAGATTTTATTCCTACCATATTATGTTAAATATTATGTTTTAATGGAATGTTTTTTTAGTTATTCACCTTTCCTTATCATTTATGTTTATTTATGATAGCTTCTATTGTATTGTTGACCCTTACTGAGAATCTAATCTCACCCCTTTCTTATATTTTATTTTTTGATAGGATGTGAAGATGTATATTATGAATGACTTTTAGGGTTAATATAAGATTTTATGTGTGTTTACAATGATGATTCTATGTGTTTTTATTTTCAAAGTTGTAATGTAACAATTATGTTTGTATATAGTTTTCCAAATCAACTAAACTATTTGGTACTTTGGGATGTGATCTCTTGTTCACATTACCAATGTAATTAAGTAAGGCACTAGATTTAGGATACTGGGGTTGGAGTATCTAAAAATTATATAATTTTTTATAATAAGATACATTTTAATTTTAGGTATATAAAATTAATTGCCTAGGTGAAAAATAATTACTAAAATTTATACTAAAGAGGTAAATATGGTTAAACAAAGGGGTAAAGGGACTAAAAATTTAAAAACATATTTTTAATTGAGTGGTTGAAGTGTGGATTGACCGAAATATATCTCCACTATATTATTTTCAATTTTTTATTATAGCATCCCAACCCAATGACCACTATATCTAGTTCCCCAAGCTGGGTCATTACATGACTTTATGCACGCCTCCTTGTATGCCAGAGGCTAATGACTTGTAGCACGAGTCTATGGAGAAATGTTGGGGATACTATACCATATTTTTAGAGTAATGAAAAAACATAAATATAATCAACAGATATAATAACTATAAAGAATAAATAAATCGATATCATGAGATAAATTACAACAAGTAACCAAGTAGCACATGCTATAACAATATAATGAATACACTACATGTCTGAAAATCACACAAATAAAATCCAAAAACCCAAACTACCAATAGGTCCCATGCATGGACCTAATTCTCAACTCAGTCATGAGATCCCATGCTTCAACCAAACAGTTCATGCACAAACCAAACACCAGGTCCCTATATTGAACTTGTACCTAAAAAATAACATCTAATCGGGTACCCAAGTGTCATGGAGGCCCAAGCAGGGTGTGATTTCAACTTAGTAGGCCACCACTAATGGTTTCTAAAGAAACAACCAGTCTATACAACAATGTATATAGACAAACCTAGTGAAAAAAATAATCTAAAAACAATAGAAATGTAAATATCTATATGTGTCATAGTTGAGAAATTATCAAATAACTATTTTAACCATTTAGTTCTCTAGGGGAAACAAACCAACTAACTTTTTCCGGTTACACTGGAATCCTAAGCCATAACATAAGGGGTTACACACACTTTTAATCACATAGGTATTATCTATTCATAATTTATCAACATACCTTGGAAACTCAATTTGGTAATCAAACAATGACAATACGTTGAGAAATATAGAGCCTCAGTCAAAAATCCCAACCATTCATTACATAACACATACCTCGGAGCCTTAGTCTAGATATTTTCACCAAATGAAACTGTTAGGGGCCTAGATTCTCAATATTAATACCTAACCCATGCATTATAGGGGTGGGGTTTAAAGAATCAGCCCAACCCGACCCATGGGAGGAGCCTCAGTCCAATACCCCATATACCACCAATCTACATTCACATTCATCTTTAACCATAACACATTTACCAAACCGAAAACATAACCATTAAACACATTAACATTTACAATTATAACTCATTATATACATCGAACTAACAAGGAATAACCCATTATTACATATACCATTGTTCCAAACACCCCATTATGCTGTATTAAATAGGGAAATAGTTAACATCAACTTAATTTCACAATTAAATAATATCACACAATAAAATTACTCATTTAAAATCATCTTGAATCTATCCTTTAAGATATGGGTCTTTCTCTTTAAATAAAAACTAAAATATATCCTACAGATTCCATTCCCATTTTCAAATAATCATTAATCATTTTTCAAAAGAAACAGATCGCACCCCCATTTCACATCACCATTTTAGATCTCATAAAAAAACGTTTTTTTAAATTACATTGAGGTCAAAACCTCTTTTGAAAAAAATTCCCACATTTAAACATCATATTCCACATTTAAAACCCATAAACGGATCAAAATTAAAAATTCATTGTTTAAATCATTTCAAAATCCCCTTCGGTATTTCACAAAAACCTAACATATAATCAATTTAATTCACCCTTAAACCAAGCCCACATGACCGAATACAATCCAAAACCCATTTGATCTAATATTGTCCCTTATCTTAATGTGTACCAATTTATGACGCCATTATCAATGGTTTGGTATACCCCATGGTTAGCTCTAGGTTTGGTCTCATATCATCAATAGACTCAACATGGACCATGAAGGGTTTCACACCTCAATCTAAGGCCTGAGTCACTATCCAAAATCAAGGACATTAAAACATGACAAGGTAGTGAATTAACACAACTACATACACATATAACACATCAAGACTATGAGAAAAATCTGTAAGACCAACTACCTCATATTCTTTGATGAACGATTGCTTAACCTCCACCCTTGACTTGAACCCAAATACCCTTTAAAGCCCCCAAATTAGAATCTGATGGAAAAGTGGGGGTTTTAGGGCTTTAGAAGAATATGAGAGATTCTACAAGACCTAATCTAGAAAATAGATCAAAGAAGAGTGTTAGACTCACCCATATCTTCAATTTAAACCCAAACACACTCTAAATAAACAAAAAATCAAAGGAAAATAATCCCTTAGAAGTATAAGAGGGTTTAGTTCATTAACCAAGATACAAAAGGAAGAATATGGAGGAAAATCAGGTCAAAAATCTTAAAATCCGAGGGGGAGAAATTAGAAATTCCCACTTTTTAAGGGTCACACAGTTTAGTAACACGTTTGTACAAACCATGCTTAAACCCTGCGGATCCCTCTATCCAAGAGGGTTCAATCGACATGGTTTCTTATAAGCACTCGCACAGTTTGGAAAACCATGCAGTAACCATGTTCCATCCTCTGTCTGAAAGGGTCCCCAAGCCGCACAGTTTGTACGAACTGTGCACCAACCATGCGTTGCACATTATTTGGATTCGTTTCTCCTCCTTTTAAGTACTACACCCCCAAAACACCCCCACAACTTCTCGTACACACAAGAACCACTTCATTATACATAATAAAGGATGTTTAAGCAAAATTTAAATAAGTATATACCTTTATGAAGGATTGGGATCTTACAACCTCCCCACCTTATAATGACTAATCCTAGAGACACACTTCCAAGCCTCACTGAACCTCCATGACCAAAAGGTGGGACATAGAGCCCACCTATAAACTTTGGATTCCTAATATTCCTCCTTTACATGTCCATTCCATCACCACACTTAGACCAAGGTAGCAGTCCTACCCTAAAGAAAATTTCCACCACTGTAATCCATAACCACAAACTGATGCTCCTAAAAGATGCCACTACTTAAAACTCATCATTAACAACATAAAACACAAGAGAAAGGTCTGGGTAACACCACTAGACCACCAAAAAAAAGGATACCAACAAGGCACTACATTTCCATGGAATATCCAACCAGAATTCCCTTGGTCCGATCCTCTTCAAAATTAATGGTCCAAATCACTCGTCTCTATCTCACCCCATTATTTCAAAGATATGAAAATGACCCAAGCCTCGAATCACTATAAGTGTTATCTAAAATCCAACCAAATTTCTCAACCTTCATCGATACAAAACTCAAGGCCTGACTACCTTACACCATATCCGAACATTTATAGCACAAAACAAGTATAATATTCACCTCACAATACTCAATCGGTCGAAGCCCAAGATAATGATTATTACCAAAACTGAATGACCAATACGATGCAAATCCAAGTCCATCCAACCTGTACTACCACTCATATCATCAAACAACCACTTTACTTATAAGTTTCTCCCCACCATACACTTTATCTCTCTAACACCACCACTACCTAGTGTTGGGAACCTCCACCATCGAAAAGAGACTAATAGAACCTCAACTCAACTTTTGAAACTTACTATATGTGTTTCCCAACTCACCGTACTCAACATCTATGAGAAATCCACCCAACTATGTAATTTATCTATTCCATCAAAACTACCTAGATTGATTATACTTTCGTTATCCATATCTCAGCCAAATATAACTTATTTCTTCACCAAAACCCATTCCCATTACCAGAGCGCATATAACATTCCAACCTTAACCGATGGTGCCTTACATACCACCACATTCATTCCATTTTTACCCAAATGAGTCAGGACACCCCGACCGACTCACTCTGCTGGCACCAAACATATACTATTGGTAGGTCACCCCTCTACATATGCATGGTGCCTTCTCACTTAAGGCTTACCTCCATCATATGTGTTCACCCACCAGAGTTTATTCCCAACCCCGGGTGAAACTTCACCACCACATCATCCATTGCTCCATAAACCATATCAGCTCTTCATCACCCACACAAATATCTTTGATGTAAACACTTAGATTACCTCCAAAACTAGCCCAAGCCTAAAACCATCGCTCTGGTCAATATACCACCACATACAAGGTCTGTTTGGCCTTCCCTTAGGAACCCAAACAAGCACATTACATGCTTATCCTTGACATCCCAAATCCACCACACCCACTCCACGGTCTGATCTGTATATCCATGACTGGAATACCACTCCCCACCTTAGGAGTATTGTTCTAACTACTTTCTTTAATAAATTTCAACCACCATGTCTCATGATTCGATCAAAAGCTAAACCCAAAACTTGGTTGTGTCCATATAGCTTCTAATAGAACAACCAAACATCACCAACCTTTACCCATTCCCGACTTCCTAGAACTTCCATCATAGATTTTTTGACCTTAGGTCCATTATGAGTTCCTCTCCCGCAACCATTCTATGCACTTACCACAATAAAAATCCACACATATATATATATATCACTCCATGAGCATACCCCCAACATGCCCCATATCCAAACAAAGAAAATTTTAGTATCTAGGTGTAAATCCTAGGCTCACTCAGTGTACCTGGGATGATGTTATGATATTGGACATGATCTTCATTAGCTAAAGGTATGCCAAGGAGACTTAGATGAACCCCACCAAAAACTATCCATTATTGATTTCACCTCCCACTATGGGGACACCTTAACATGTTTAAAGTATTAAGATTCCATACCTTCCAACATGTCATCAACATTAAAACACCACAAATTCAATGGTATTACCAACTAAAACTCACAAATACTTCATGAACCTTTTTCAAGTGGTATTGACCCAACATTTATATTGGCACCACTGCCATTACCCCACTCAATTCACTCCAGAACAACCCTCGTGATTCACATGGAAACACAACAACCACCACATCGATCCAAAACCCAACTGTCTTGTGAAAAAACTATTATTCCCTTCATTATAACACAAAATATGACATGTGATTATCCCAATACACCTTTTAACCCATCCCATATGGCATCATTCCTTTCCAAAACATTCCCACATCTGGACCTCATTAATCCCTCAAGGTATCGCAGTTTCCCATGAACACATACTGAACTCGACTCTAGATCACATGAATAATACATCACCATATCTATTCCCAAAATCCTCTCACACATATGACCATGAGTCCTATTCCATCATCCTTATTGGACTTGAGTAATTCTCAATATTCTCATCCAATAACCAACCATCGTACAAAAAAGCCCAACCATGTGACCACCACCACCTCGAGTGTCACTTCCATACCAAAAGCATCCATCCATGGCTTAGTCCCCTATTTCATGTACTCCAAAGAATAACATTGATTCCCACATAAAACACTATCAAAACCATAAGAAAAGGCTCCTAAAGACCTTTCCTATTCCAAAACTAACCTTACAACCGACCACAATCACTCAAATACCTCCCAGAGGAAGAAACATCGGAATGACCATGTAACTTTACTGAACTCAATGGCACTAATCGTGCATCTATTCTACCTTTGAAGAAACCACTCATTCTTCATGTCACAGGGAACCTACAACACTGGGACAACCTCCCTCGAGGTTACCCTCAATTTTCGAAGACTTTAAACTCATATCCACAACTCGAGTTTCCTCACAAAAACAAAAAACCTTCCCACTTAGCTATATAGCCTAAACCCGCACTAAGAAGAACTTTTTGTGTTCCACTGCCAAAATCCAAAACATACACCTAGGCCATACACACCCAAAAGAACTAGAAACCCCAATCGACCCCTCTCTCGGTTCACCATGTGAGTCAAATGATACTAACTCCCCAAACCAGAGTCACTTCTAACAAATGTTGTTAGCTATACCACTAATCCATACACATCAACCTCAGACAAACCACTACCCTTGGGAAAAAATCCTACCCTCATTCTAAACACATTGCATCTAATTCACCCAGAAACCATTTACTCTAGGTTTCACACCAAGGATACCCACACCCATATGTAGGAACTACGAGACAAACAATATCTCTAGGGTCTAAAACACAACTTTCACGATCACAATCCACAAGATTCACCACACCTACATTACCAAACAAAATCTATTAACCCAAAGGAAACTAACCTACCGAGGGTACAAGGAAAAAACCCCCATTCCTATATTAAGTCCCAACCAAGCCTCACAATCCATGACTAAGGTTTCCAATCAGGGCACTCTCACTGTCCAAACCAGCCATACACAGGGTCTGATCACAACACCAGGGTTACCCATTCCCATAATACCTATAAGTTCCATTATTTTCAATTTACCTTCTTAATTAAACTTTAACATTTAAAACCCAAGGTTTAAAACTTTAAAACATTTCAAAACATTCAATTTAAAAACCCCAGCGTTTACATTTTTAGAAAATCTTTTTATTAACCCAAAATTTTAATAATCTAAGCTTTATTCAAATAAAAATTTCAAAAACATTTATACTATCAAACATTTCAAGGGAATATTAGTAAAAGAATACATAAGAGGAAAATTATACTACCAACATATAAATCCAAAGGAATTTCTAATCGAAGGAAACATTTTGATAACCTATCAATCCTATGTGCATAACATGATGAATGACCTCACAGACCCTCTCTTGCTATACCGGGACAAGAGATAAAACCACATAAATCAGTAACATCATACCCAAGTGTACCACTCAAGGTATAAATAATATTCAACAATAAAATCCCAAAAATGAACATCAATTACCACCCCAAAAAACTTGGATTTTTCCTAATACGTGGGGCTGTAGGCACCTAGGCACGAGCTCATTACTAGGACCCAACAAGATCCTAGTCTCTAATCTACCATGACATAAATAGTAATACAAAAGGCACATGATGATACCAATTTGTAACGTCCCTAATTCGGTGTCCACTATATTCAGTGCCCCAATCCGGGTCATCACATGAACTTAGGCGCACCTCCCTTTATGCTAGAGGATGCCGAATAACGGCGTGGGTCTATAAAGAAACATTGGGAAGACTATACCTGTAATGACCCAAAATTTTATCAATGGAAATTCCCTTTTTATAATTATGTAATATAGTATAAATATCATAAAATCACTTTTATAACATGATATAGACTTTATAAAAGAAGAATGAATGAAATGATAGGTATTTCTAGAAGTTAGGGAGCCTTTACCAATGGAATAGTAACTTGACCTTGGGAATAACAATGTGAAAATTAAGAATAGTAAATAAACCAATAGAATAGTAGCCTCATATATGAAAGTATAAATAAAGTTTAAGAATCTTATAAATGATAATATGATATAATTTTATCATATTATAAGTAAATAAATTTTTAAAAATTATTAATTAAGTATTGGTATTTTTATAAAAGATAAATGTTTATTTGAAATTTTATTTTTAATATAATGATTTAAAATAAAATTTATTTTAATAAATATATTACTAAATTAGTATTTTGGTGTTTTATGATTATAATATAATTTTATGAGACCTTAATTAATTTTTCAAAGTGTCATAATATCAGTTATAATTTTAAAATTAGTTTTTTTAATAAATAATGATTTTAATTAAAAATTAAATTTAACATAAATAGAAAATTATTTTCATAAAAGGGAGTTAATTTTTAAAATATACACATAAAAAAATTATTTGGGTGATTTTTTGGAAATTTTATAAAATACTTGTTTTTTTTGTGAATAGTAAAATACACTAATTTCTGGTAAAATCTAAATACATGAATTATTGAGTCATAAATGATGTATGAATGATTTGAGAACAAAATATATAACTATAATTAATTATTTTATTATATTTTGTGATAATTTTAAAACTATTAATAGTCTTAATTCAAAATAATAAACTAATGAATAAAATAATGAAAAAACACCCCTCTCCTCCTTTATAAATACCACCCCCACCTCTTCTCATCACAAATTTCAAGATTTTATAATTTTCCAAGTATTGAAAAACAGTCTTCCCAATACCCTCCCCCATTTATAGTAGCTATTGGTCTCATCAAAAGACTAAACCCTTTTCCATAAAGAGGTTCTCAAGGAGGATAAATTCAAGAGGTAAAACCCTCTTTCTTTTCCATTTAATTTTTTTTCAATTTCATTTATTTTATTATCCTATCCAAACCTCTACATATACAAGAGGAATGATAAATCTAGTATATTTTATATTCTGTAATTTTATTATGTTAATGGAATAATTCATCTTATAATATCTTCCCTTTTCCTTTTATTCTAAAAATGAAAATAACATCAGTGGTGTGTCGATTTACCGCCACCATGGGAGATGTGTTTCCATTTTTCACTATCACCTTCAAGAATGGTTATAAAAACATAATTATGGTTAGATAATATTTTATTATACATATTATAAGTTATATAATTTTCTATAACTAATATATAATCAAGATGTTAAATAAAATGATACAAGTTTATAATAGTTGTAAAATCCTCCAAATAAATTAAATCATTTTCATTAACTATTTATCTAACAATTCTCCCTCATACCATATAACAAAATGACATATAATACCAAATAAAATTATTTATGTTCATTAATAACATATAATTTCAATTATAAAGAACCATTCCTATTTTATATGAACTTCTATACTCATATAAAAGCAAACCGATCATGAAAACCAACAAAACGAACACTCCCGAATGATGAAATAGAACTATATAACTCATCAAAAAGACCATAAATGAACTTAATAAAACTATAATGAATCAAATTAATGTATAATTTTTTTTATTTTTAAATTAATTAATTTAATTTGATTATCTTGGATATTAAGGTGAAGAAATAATTTAGATAAAAGGTAAGGGGATTCTCAAACCCAATTTCCTTTTTTGGTTATTCCTCTTTCATGAAAAATTTCAGTATGTATGTTATTTTAATATTACTAAAATATAATTTTATTTTCCACCCCTTTTTATTTCTAGGATATACATGATTCTAATTTATATTTATAACAAATAAAAATATTCTCCAAAAGAACATTTCGTTCTAAAAACACATCTTTTACTTCTTTTGAGATTGTTTCTTCCTTACTCAAGATTGATGATTCCTATACCAGTATGCTATCCCATTTTTGTAACCCAAAATTTTATTCATGAATGTATGATTTATGAAAATAAAACCATTCCTCTATATGGGTTATATTTTGTCTATGATTATTATATGTTCTATGTGGAATTAATGATTCTGTAAATGTTATGATGCAATGGGTGCACCCAAAATTATATAGAACTCTAATAATTTGGGTAATGTAATGTATCAAATGATAAAAAGTGAAATATGAGTGAACATGATTCTATATTTATTTATAACTATGTGTGGTATTTGACCATGAAGACATGATGTTTCATTTTTATGCATTTTCACATTCCACAACTCCATATAATGCTTTATCTCATGACTATAATGATGATACTTTACTTATAATTATGATCATCTATGTTTCATGTCTCTTATTTATCCTCTTACTATGATTTTATCTCACCCATTCTTTTGATATATATTTTCAGGTTAATACTTATACTAAGAATAACATGAGGGAAAATAAGAAGTTAGGGAGGAATGAATTAAGTAAATGTTTATGTTTTATTATGTAAAAGTTATGTATGGTCTTAATTTTCACATGACACTAAACCTTTGGATCCTGGTTTTGTAAAACTATTATGTTCTTTATCTTTTCAATGATGTAATAGTTATGTAAGAAAAATTAGTTTCACTATAATACCCACTTGTTAGAGTAATTCCATAATATAAATATTATAAATTGATATAATAACCAGTAGAAAAAAAATAAATGGAAATCATGTGACAAATGACAATAGGTAACCAAGTAGCACGTGCTATAATAGTATGATGAATAAAATACATGTTTGGCAGTCACACAAATAAAATCCCAAAACCCAAACTACCAAAAGATCCCATTCATGGACCTCAATCCCAACCCGATCCTAACATCCCATGCTCTAACCAAATAGCTCATTCATGAACCAAACACTAGGTCCCTGCCCTAAACCTGTACCTGAAAACAATTAACATATTCTTGGGTACCCAAGTTTCATGGTGGCCCGAGCAGGGTGTGAGTACAACTTAGTAGGACACCACCAATGGTATCTAAAGCAATATCCAATCCATAAAGTAGTATATGCAGATAACCCCAATGCAACAAATAAACTAAGAATGAAAAGAAAATTAAATATCTACATGTGTCACAGTTGAGGAATTATCAATTAACCATTTTAACCACTTAGTTTTCTATGGAAAACCAATCAACTAACTACATCTAGTTACACCCGAAGCCTAATTCGTAACATAAGGGGTTACAAACACTTTTAATCATATAGGTATTCACTATTCATCATTTATCAACATACCTTGAAACCTAAATCTAGTAATAACACCATGACTATACATTTAGAAGCATAAAGACTTATTCTAACATCCCAACCATTTATTGCATAACACTTAACTTGGAGCCTCAGTCTAGGTAGTCTCACCAAATGAAACCATTAGGGGTCTAGAGACATAATCTAACTCCTTAACCCATGAATTATAGGGGTGGGGTTTAGAGCATAAGTCCAACTAGACCCATGGGAGGAGCCTCATTCCAATACCCCACATACCACCAAGCTATGTGCACATGCTTCTTTAACCATAACACATTTACCAAACTCAAACCATAACCATAAAAAACATTCAATATTTATAATTATAACCTATTATACACATAACAATAAAAATGTATAACCAATTAACACATATATCATTTTGCCAAACACCCCTTTATGCTATATTAAACTAGGAAACATTTAAAATATACTTCATTTCACAATTCAATGATATCACACAATCAAATTACTCATTTAAAATCATATTTAAGACACTATTTAAAATAAGGGTATTCCTCTTTAAATAAAAACTAAAACATTTCCCGAAGCTTCCATTCCCATTTTGAAAAATTTATTAATAATTTTTTACAAGAAAGGGACCACACCCCCATTTCACATAATCATTTGAAATATCATAATAAAACACTTTTTTTAAATCACATTGACGTCAAAAACTCTTTTTAAAACATTTCCCACTTTTAAACATCATATTCATCATTTAAAAACCATAAAAAGATCAAAACCCAAAATTCATTATTTAAACTGTTTCAAAATCCCCTTTGGCATTTCACAGACCACATGCTTGATTAAAATTAAAAACCAATTATCTCTCATATTTTCTCTTATCTCAACATTTACTAGTTTATGATATCATTGTCAAAGGTTCGGCATACCCCATGGGTATCCTTAGGTTTAGTCTCACATCATCAACATACCCAATGCGGTCCATGAAGGGTCTCACACCTCAATTTAAGTCCCAAGTTACTATAAAAAATTAAGGACAATTGAACAAGAAATGGTAGTGAATTAACAAAACTAAATACACATATAACACATCAAGACTATAGGAAAAATATTTAATACTACCTAACTCATGTCTTTTTATGAACACTTTCTTAAACACCACCCTTGATTTGAACCCAAATGCCTTTTAAATCCCCAACATAGAATCTACTAAAAACTTCAGGTTTTTAGGGATTCAGAAGAATATGAGATATTCTAAAATCCCTAATCCATAAAATAAATCAAATATGGGCATTAGACTCACTTGGATCTTCTATTCCCATCCAAAGACAATCCAAACAGCCATGAATCGAAGTAGAATCATCCCTTAGAAGTATATGAAGTTTTGGTTCATCACCCAATATGTAATAAGAGTAATAGAGAGGAAAATCAGGTTATAAACCTTAAATACTAAGATGGAAAAACTAGAATTTCTCACTTTTTAAGGGTTTCATGGGTTGACCACATGGTGTTCTAAATGATGTTCCAACCATGCGAATCCCTCTATCTAAGAGGGGCAAAGACGCATGATTTCCTATAAGATCCCACATTGTTTGGAAAACCACATGTCATCATTTGTACAAAAGGGTCCCCAAGTAGTATGGTTTCCTAGGATAGGTGCAAAGTTTCTACTAACCATGAACCAACTATGAGTTTCACACTTTTTGGACTCTTTTCACCTACTTTCACATCATGCACCCCCGAAACACCCAAAAACTTGTCATACACCCAAGAAATACTTCATTATACATAAAAAAAAGGAATTTTAAGAAAAATTTGAATAGGTAAATACCTTATAAAAGGCAAGGATCTTACATTTAGTTTTCTTGACATGTTAAATATGTTCTCATCTTATAACAAGAGAAAATATTTACAAAAATATCATTCTAACTATTTATAAAAGGGGAATATCATCGCACTGTCAAGAATAATCTAAATTTATATTTAAACTTTATAATATACAATATTTACTTCCCCTATAATCCTATTTCACATCCTTAAGATTTTGGAAATAATATTCTGTCCTAAATACCACCTTTCCATGGAATCCTCCAAGGGAAAACTCAAGTTCTCAATGTAAGCGGTGATATTTACTTTACGTTGAATATTTTATATCATTAAAATTAAAATCTATTTTTTTCTGATTTAATATGAATAATTTATTATTTATAGTATACTTAATGTTTTTATATTTTTATAATAACCATTAACAATATTTTGAGGTATCAAACACTACAATAAAAAATATTATGATCGAGGAATCAAGGTAAATCTCATCTGGGAGAAGAGGATGAGCTTATAAGGGGTGCAAATTTGTTAGGATTTCCCTCTTCACCGCCATACTCTCCTAAATCTTGGGTTGGTTGTGGCTCATCCCCTCAGCACTTCCTCCCAGTAGGATTGTAGCGTGCAGTTCCTCTTTCTATAGTGGCATTGAGGATTCGATATCTAGTCCCACTGACTCCTCGTCTCACATCCCAATTGAGGCTTCACTCTCATCTCTACTATGCTGAACACTTGAGAATCAAATGTCTTCATTTTTATGTATCTTTCCTGGTTCAATTGCATGAAAATGATGGTGGCTATCATGCTGGTTTGTCTCTGGGGTCATCCTCAGAGGTCTTCTCAGGGCTCGGTGGCAGTGCCTCTGGCCTTAAGTGAAATTGCATTTCTTCCCTTACTCAATGGGTACCAGGTGATCTTGTAGGTGTTTTATGTAGTGGATGGTATGGGTTTTATTATTCTACATCATTGAGGGTTACTCGAATGAGGGTTCTTTGGATCAGCTGTCTCCATAGAGGCACGGTGAGGTCGAGATCTAATCTTCTATGGTCTGAGGGTTGTCACCATGTTATCCGTGTCAGTTTTGAGTGTTGTGGGTGGATTTATATTGTCTCCTCAAGTGGGTTTTATAACAGAGAAGGGTTTTTTGGTTCTGTCTCAGTAAAATTTATAGTAGGGCCTTCTTCTTGTGTCTGTTCTGGTGCTCGGGAGGCTGACTATGTGGTGATGGTTTGTGATCCTTGAATTTTTGACTATGTGAATTAGTTTTTGGTTGTGAATTTTCTGTGATGTGAAGTGTTATGTTGTTTTGGTATGTGTATCTATTTTGGTGGTGTGATTTGTTTCATGTCTTGTGCTATGCGGTTCAAGGTTCTATGCATCCAGATCTTCTACAAGGTATTCTCCAGATAAGGTTTACAATTGTGAGTTTTCATGAGACCATTACTATCTAGAATTGGATGTTTGAGAGGGTATAAAATTTTACATTAGTACCAGGCCTATGCATCTCTTCATGGGACATCTATTCAATCAGTTATGAGAAGGTGGAAGCTATTCTTAATGTTTTTGATGTTGGGAGGGGCTTTCTTTTGTTGAATTGATCCAGCTTTTATGGAATTTTAGACCATTGGGGAAAATATTTTTGTATTATGTCTTTTATGTCATGTTGGGTTCCCCCTCATACCATAAAAGGGGGATTATGATAATAAAAAATTAATTTCTTGTAAGTAATTAACCATATTTCCCCTTTTCCTTTATAAAAATGAAAACATCATCCGTGTATACGTGCAGACTGCTTCTACCATGAAGTAATGTATCTCGCTTTTAATATAATTTTATTTATTTATTAATATATATATTAAAATATGATTCAAAAAAATAAAAATATATAAATAATATCATTATTCTTCTATAAAATTATACTATTTCAAAAGAAACAATTCCATATTCAATATCATTAATTAATTTTGGTATGTTCATGTTTGGGTCAGTATAACCACCTACATAAAAAATGATATAAAATAATATCATGGATTTATATGAGAACCTAACTATTTATAATATATTAAATATAAAATTAATTAATTATTTTTTTTCTTGAGTGGTAACACTAATAATAAATAGATTAATGAAGATACTAACATCTGTTCATTATTAATAAGAAAAACATGCTCATCAATGATTTCATATTTAAAGATCATGACCGAAATTATAATACAATGACATTATAACATGATAAATAATTATAAATAATCAATTACTGTATCTTTTATAATTAGTTTATTATGAAGTTTTGGAGATGATTGGATAACAACACTGCTATTATGAAACAAGTTCAAAACGATCAAGATTACTCACACCTCATATTGAAAATAGATAATAAATAACTAATATACATGTAAAGAATAATAATAAATGAATTTTATAAAAGGTTATAGATATGAATATGGTTATGAAATAGGTGATTAAGGTATATATTTTTATTATACTATATATTCAATCAACTTAATGGAAGCCACGATTTAAGGTAAAGGGTTCTCTGTCTCAAATATAATTTCATGAGACATTTTTTTAATTATGCATCATGTAATATTTAATAGAGTGTGATTAATTCCTATTGAATTTATTTTACCATATTCATTTAATTAATTGGGTTTGAATACCCATATCATTTTCTCTCTTTAAATTTCATTTGAATCAAAATATACCAATGTTTTAAGGGGTTTGTCACTTTTACTACCTTGGTTAAGTTAAAATAACTATTTTGAAAATTATTTATTTCATGATTGGTTTATTCTAACCCAATGATTTATTTTAAGGTAATTTATCTTCCTCTATTGGGGAAAATTATTTTCTAAATCAAAACATTTTATTTAAGTGATTTCTTTTTCAAAAACTATATAATTATTGAGAATAATTTCTATTTTATTCAATGATTTACCCCTATTTTTCCATATTTACCATTCGATTAAATGTTATCCTTTATGTGGGGAAACAAAATTACTTGTTATCTCAAGTTGAAGAAACCCATAACACTCTAAGAGGGGAGGGATGAATAGGGGTATCAAAGTTTCCTACTAAATTGTCGGATCTTGTTCACACATTGGTAGGAACCATTGAAACACGTCTAATGGGAAAGTACAGAAAATAAAAAATCACATGTAAAGTGATAGTGCGATAATTTTACTTGGTTTTCCACAAAGGGATAGTCCAATAAGCGTACACTAATAGTGAGTCGGTCGTACCTAAATCCACAAATCTTCACTTGTTGTAGAATATTTAAGTTTGAAAAAATTCACTATGTTCTAGGTACACTAACTTTACAATATTTAAGGGATAGCTTACTGCATCCCTCAAAACACTTCCATCGACTCCCCCTAGCTCACTGCTTTGAGAAAATTCTAACTCAGTTTATCGACTTGAAAGTTGATTTAATGAATTGGCATTAAATTCTTTATCTCTGATTAGCACGAGTATCTCCTTGCACCATTTACCTAAGTTAATTTACTCTAAAAGAACTATTCACTAAAAAACAAATGTTCAAAACTACCTTTCGTAAAGCTATTCACGAAGCACCCCAACCTTTGTAGAAAAAACTCATTCAATAAGCTCACTAAGTCAATGCAGAATACCCCATCATTGTTAAGCACCCTTTTCTGATAATTATTGGAATTAGTCAAGACTAAACTAATATTTTCGTGATACTCAAGCTTGCAAAGAATAATAGTTTTTTGGAGCTCCCTTGGCTTCAAAAAATCATAATGATTCTGAATTTTCCTTCAAAAAATACTCTCCTAATTAAGTGGGGGTAGCCTTATATTTATAGGCTCGACCATTTGAGATGCTCCACCACCTCTTAGAATATTTTTTTGATCATTCAGAAATGTATTCTAGGTGATTCTCTTATCTTTATACTCCATGGTAATTTTCTATTCATGATGTTCATCATAACCATTAAGCTTTCTATCAATACCCTTCATGGTGTTTTCTATGAATGTCCTAATCATGAAGCTTTCTGTTAAAACCTTCATGTCATAATTAATTTCCAATTCTCATAATCATGGAGATTTCCATCACAGTTCACGATGCTCCTAATCTTTTCAAACATAATACTAGTATTCATGAAAACCATGAAATTACTATTTTTATGAATATTTGTTTCTAGAAATTACTTTTCATGATCCTAGCCACTTCCTTTGGATTTTTGACCCCAAACATTTGGAAAACACTAGGAAACGATTCCACCTTCAATACCGTTGTTAACTTAAACTATAAGATACCTTTCTTTGAAAACTCTTTAATATTCCATGTAAGGATTGACAATAAATGTAAACCATACTCCATTTCCAGTAAATAACAACCATGGTTCTGACACAAGTGACCTTTCCATTATATTATTTTAAAGATTATTTTTTACACAATTTATGATGTGGGATTTCAATAAAGTTATTTCAAAATATTAAAATACTTTTCCATTATTTAAAAATCAAATGTATTATTTTCTACCCCACATTTAATTTTTATAAACTTTATATTTTTAAATAATATACATTTTATGCTTCTTTTTAAATGTAAATGTTTTTTGAATTTTTCATTTCACCATTTTAAAAATTAAATTTCAATATGATCCATAACCTCTTTTTTTTTCTGAAAATTATAATTTTTTTTCTAAAAGACCGTTCACGATTTCATTTATATTTTCCTCATTATCAAAAAATTATATATTTCATTGGAAATTTCTATTTATGAATTAACCAATCATTTATCATATATTTTTTAGAGGATTAAATTAATAGAAATACATCAATAACCATTACTTTACAAACCATCCATATTCAATAGGCATAACATTTCATCCAATACCTTTCCTTTGTGACTACCATTTTTTTCCATTTCATTGATAGAGGGGTTTTAAACCATATGTTATACATTTATTAATTGGGGAATATTATTGACTATACTATATACCCTTTATCTATAAAATGTAAATAAAATAATATTCATAGAGTGTAATATACCTATAAAATTATTAATTTTCATTGGATACCCATTTATATTCCTTAGGTTTATCATATTTATTAATGGAATTTTTTCCTTATATGATTCCATTTAAAAGATATATGAAACCCATTTGATTTCCATGGGTTATTTATGATATGATGAATGATTGATTTCAAGAGGCACTCATATATATGGATGAATATGGGTGGGGTCATATATCACCCTCTAATGCAATGTTTAAATTTGATAACTCATATGATAGTAATGTGTTTGTATAATGATTTTTTTATGAAGGCATAATAATAAAGAGTTTTACCACATTTTAATGCATAAAAAATGATTTTTTTAAAAAATTTATGAGCATAATGAGTTTTTTCATAGGGTTCTTATGCTTATGATTGTTCCACCTTTGTAAGTAACTTTTCTTTTCAGATTGTGTTCCATTCCATGATTTTTCCTATTTTCTAATATATTCTTCACCTTTTTGTTAATACATGCCATATTCCAAGGTTTATTATCTATGATTTTTTGGGGATAGATTTTATATAAATCCTAATTATACTTATATTCTCATCTAATTCTCACTTATGACTTTGATTTTTATCGCTTATAATCTCCCTTATTGAGCATCTGATCTCACCACTATATTATGGTTTTATTTCCCTAGGTTATGATAAAATATAAAATCTATTATGTTTTTAAAATACTATAATATATTTCAAATATATGGTAGATGTTAAAGGCTTATTATGGATTAAAAAAGTTCATATAAAGTTAGAAAAAATCTATTTTTTAAAAAATACACAGGTTTTTTTAGTTATCAATTTATTCTAAGTCTCTAAATATTTATAATAAAAAGATAATGGGAATATATTTTAGTGGAATATTTAATTTAGGTCATATAATTATGATATAGTCATTTCTAACATGCTATTCCCATTGATGATTTTTTTGGATGATGGACTGTTGGTGGAGAGTTAATTTTTCATTATTATAAACATTTCCCCATACAATATCAATATTTTTGTGGGCATTGATATTTATTTATATAATGGGGAACCTTTTTCAAATGTTCAATGTTTAGGATATGGTTCTTATATTGTAAATAGTTATATGGTCCTGACCCAAGCCCAAACTATAGATATTCATTATGGGACATCCTATTTCCCTTTATCTCATTCTCTTAACCCATTGATGTTCCTTTGACCTAGAATTGATTCACCTCTCACTAGACTATGTCCATTGGGCTATGTTTCAATGATTTGGGGTTGAAATAATTTTTCTTGTAACATATTACAATATCCAGTTTTCCTATACATTTATTCTTACATATGAAATCATTAATAAACATTGAAAATGCAGTGTTCAATATTCTAATTTGTTCATTATTACATATCTATTCCCTTATATTTTAAAAAAATGGAATTCCTAACCTATAAACTTATCCAAATTATTTTTCATAAATACAATATTTTTATTTTTATGCAGGTATTATAAATCATTAGGTAATCTCATGCAAGACAATTTTAATACAAAATAATAATTTTATCAACCAAAAAAATTTCAAAAAACATTTTCAACAATATAAAAAGTAATATTTAAATATATATAAATAAAATATACATGAAAAGGGTAATTAATAATATTTCCATAATATTTTTAAAATTACCCTAAAAATAAAATATGTTAAAAATACCCTTTTATTATGAAAATCAATGGTATTAAATCATTTATTGACAATAATAATTTAATAAAATTTAAATTTTGAAACTATCCTATATATAAAAATTTAACTCATATAAAATCATCATATATCCATCCAAATTTTACAAAATAATAAAAAGTGATAGAATCTTCTAAGATTCGATTCAAAATACAGTTTATTATGTATCATTTATGAAAATAATTTCATGTCTTATCTCCCTAACAACAATAAAATTTCTTCTAGCTAAATTATCAAACTGTGAACCATTTGAAACCTACATCAAATGCATATGCATGTCAGTCACCACTCAAGATAAATTTAAGGATTTATTCTCATACTTAGAAAATGCATGTGTCACCATAATCATTTAAATATTCTAATTCCTCCCAACATTGAGGACATGAAAATTTATATTATATTGAGTAATTTTCAAGTTGATTTTAGTTTCATAGGATTTGTGGGTATTGTGACACCTAATGTTTTTATGATATATTTATTTTTAAATAAATTTAATTTATTTGATAAAATGTGATATAGGCAACACCGAGTCTAAATGTACCGTAATATAATATTTTATTATAACCTAAATTTTAAATTAGAAGTACGAATGGGAATAAATAAATTTTTTAAAAATATATTTATAAAAGTTTTATATAATGTAAATATATTGGTAAATAGTACTAAATTTTTAGTAATGACATTTTATGACTTAAAAATATGCTTAAAAAACGTTTTTATTTCATTTTTTTCATAAGCATTATAATTATTTTATATCATCATTATAAATTTTTATTCAAAAAATAAACTTCATTTTCAAAATAATTCTGTCAAAATTAGTTTAGATTAAATTTTTATGAATTTTCTAATAATTTTATTTTTTGATAAATATTAAAAAATATTTATTTTTAGTGAAAACAGCCTTTTCATTTCAAAGGTTGACAAATATCCATTTTTTTAAATGGTTTAAAAGTATAATTAATTTTTTTATATTACTAATAATCCAATTAATTTTGTTTTAATCAATTTTAAACATGATTTGGGGTATAATAACATTTTATACTTAAGAGGACTTTCTTCTAGAGAACCACTTTTTATTGTAATTTTTGGATTTATTTTTAAATTAAAATATTGAATTTATGTCAATTGAATTTGATAAAATGGATTCCATATTTTTAAAGAGACTAATTATTAGTAGATAATAATTTTAAATTATATTTTGATTATAATGAATATTAAAGTAATATAAATTCGTTATAATAGTAAAGATTAAAATAGGTATTCTGGGGGTTAAAGTAAAATCGTAAGGGTTAAAATGACATAAACACTTCTATAAAATTTTTATGATATTATTTATACTGTTATCATCTTAAACACTAAATGTAATTATTTATGAGATATATTTCCATGAATATGACTTGGTAATATTTTCATCCTTTTAAAAAATCAAGGTGTTTCCACCCCCCACTTATAGAAGGACACCCCTTCTCTCTTTCCTTTACACCACTTTGAGCAAAATATCTTGATAAATTTCTATAAATTTAAATTATAAACATACATAAACACAAATTAGTGGTTATGGTCTTCTTAAATTCTATTCCAAGGGTCTTTAATAAGGGTTCTAATGGAAGTCTACCAAATAAGAGGTAATCATCTCCCCCATGACCTCTTTAAATTTATTTATTCTTATACCTACATTAAATATGTGGTATTAATTATAAAATAATTATATAAATATCATGAATATATTGAATTATTTATATTTTTATTGAACCACCATTATCCTTTCTCATTTCTATCAAATTGGAAATGAAATTATCGCTCATGCATATGCATGGACTACCGCCTCCATAAATCAATATGATTAATTATCTATAACATTAATTCATGATTGGTTATTATGATTTATTTAATGTATATATATGATATTTATAACATAATTATATTTTTTAATTATAATATATTATCTACCTATTTAAATTTTCATCCAATAAAAAATGATAATGTCATTCATGCATATGTGTGGACTACCACCTCCACGAAGTGATGGGATTAATTTTTCCTATATGATTTAAAAGGATTATAATAAGGATATATTTAGTGAATATATATGATATATAAAGTATATATTAATTTTTATGGAAATTTTAATTATAATTTTCCATTCCTACATTCCAACCATTGAAAAGTTGAATCATCACTCATGTGTACTTATGAACTATCATCTTCTTGAACTGATGTGATTTATTTTTCATCACCACATTAAATGAATGGATGTAAAAGTGAATATAATGATTATATCTATCAATTATGACATTATTATCATTTTGGGGATGATGTAACCATGATTAATGTACAAGTACTTGATCTACCGACTCAAAACCTGCATGAAAAACTAAACAGTTATCACCAAGAATAATTATTTGAATAATTAAGTATTAATAAATGGGTGAAGATATGTTATATGTAAATAATATATGATATGATGTGTATGAATATGGTTTTATAATATACCTATAATAAATATATATTTATTATATAGGATTTTTGAATTTATATGAAACAGGACAAGACTTAATGTAAATATTTCTCATCTCAATTTTATTTCCATGTGACATATACCTTATTCTCCACTTTTTTATTTAATATAGTGAATATACTACAATTTTTATAATATATCATCAATATAATTATTTTCATGGTATTTAATTTTATATTTAATTATTTTTCTCTCATGGTTGTAATGAATCAAAAGTTACTAAAGTGGTAGGGGTTTTTGATTCAATCATGTTTTAATATGGAATATTTTTAATTAACTTTACATGGATTAAATTACATAATAATTAACTATTAAACCCATTTAATTTTTATTCTCCTCTTTTTATTTTTATAATTTTTAATTTTTAATTCCATTTTCCCTCTTTTGTACTCAATATGATTCTTAAATTTTTTTATGAAAATATGAACTTATTTCTACTCTTTCATATCAAAAAATTTTTACTTCTATATCCATGTTTTCTAAAAAAAGTCAATAATTTTATTGATTACACATAAATTATTATTTAAAGAAAATTTTAGGCACTTTTCACTTTTTACAAAGGGCTATAAAATAATATTTTTTTTTGTTTTCTGAATAAGTTACTTTTTACCATAGGAGTTAATAGAATATTTGTTTTAATGATTATGACATGAATTAACTTACATTTCATGATAAAATCTCAATTATTTAAAGTATCCATTAAATTTTTTAAAGGTTATTTTAAAATAAATTATTTTCCATAATATTTTTGGAAATATTTGGATTTTAAATATACCATTTCAAAATGAAAAGGTTATTTTCCTCAATAAATGTTGCAATAGACATTTTAAAGGAATTTATCATCTTTGGTGATACCATTTGATATTATTTACGTTTCACTAGGGATATGATTCAATGAGACCATGCTTATTCTTTATCTGGATGTTTTATAATTACGATGATGACACTTTTATGAAACCCATTTATTTTCCATGGGTTATATGATAATGATATGATGAATGTTTTTATGATATTTTGGCACATTTATGGTTTAAATTTATATGATGGGTGGGTCTTTTATATCCCTCTAATTCATAGAGTAAATATGTTTAACTCATGATATAATTATGTTATGCATAAAGAAGATTTCATGTTCACATTATAATGTGTGTGTTTTTTTTCATGTCTATATGTTTATGCGTGGACCTGTTTTCAAGTCCATAAGTTTATGCGTGAAATTGTTTTTATATACATAAGATTATGTGAGGACTTGATTTCATGTCCTTAAATTAATGAGTAAACATATTTCTATTTATACTTGATCACAATGATATAATCTTATATTTTTTCTACATTCCAGGGTGTATGTTATAATCTCATGTATCGAGATTTATTATTGATGATTATACACTCTTTTGAATATTTTATTTTGTTATGAAAAAGCATCATGACATGATTCATGATTTCAAGTATTAAATTAATTGGTTATGGAATCCTTATGTTAGTATTATGTTATCATATGGTTATGATCATATATTATCATTGATTTATATCTCTTATGTTTACCCCTACTAACCATTTTTTCTCTCCTTTTCATATGTTTTCCTTCCCAATATTTTGAGGTATGGTTATATTTATGATATTTATAGAAGGTTATTAATATAAATAACATTTTTATAGATATTTGAAAACATTTATGAAATTATATTTCTTTTTACCTAACCTCCAAAGACACTAATCCTTTATGATTATGGGGCTTGAATAATTATGTTATCTTTTGAATATTCATATCAACTGATGAAATATTTATATATTTTATTATTGGGTTTTCTTAGTTGGTATCAAATAAGAGTTTAGTTAACATTTATAGATTATTATTAAAGAACTTTGGTGAAAAACATACAGATAAGACTATGTAAAGGATAACATTCCAACAATTTTATAAGTAGAGGTTATGTTTTTTTCTTAGAGATATATCCTTTTCTACATACTGCATATGGATGTGCTTTTGGATTAGATTAATATTAGGGTAATATCCATGAAAATATTTGGATAAGTGTATATAAACCATTATTCTAGTTCACAGTGAATGATAATTTACTACGAACCTAGTTTGATGCTCCTGATGAATATTTTTGGGTTAATTCAAATTTTCATTATGAATTATTATAAAGGATTCGAATTGATAATGATGGTGAATGAACTAGGATAAACCTAATGTGTTATATATTGATAAAAAGGAGTCCTAATTTAGGGCATCACAAAAAATAATTTCATGAATATACGATTGTGCATTATAGATTAATTATTACACTATGTTTTTTAATTTTATTAAATAGATAGAACTTAAAAGAGTCATGTGAAAAAAGAGTATGATGACTAATGAAATAAGAATCCTCATGAGAAATCAAATTTCATAGGAGTTGGAATGAAATATCTTGTGACTATGATGACTCAAATATCTTAAGCTATGAGATGTAACATAGATCATATTGTACTTCTAAATGCACCAAGGAGGAAAAAATATACCATTGAATATTTTATGCGAATTGTACACCTTTCTTATATGGGTCTTCTGATCCACTAGTTGTCTAATAATGGATTAATAGGATATAAATGATATTTTAGGTTCCTAAATGCTCAGAAAATTATAAAGTTTTATTATAATTATATCACTTGGGAGGAGAAACATGTCAATTATAGACTCTTGTTAATTATAAAAGGAAATAAAAAGAAATAAAATCTTTTTAATGGGAAGAACTTATGAGGGAATTATTCAATACTTACATTACATGATCTCTTTATACTAAAATGGTGTGGGACTTTCTAGATATTAAAAGTATGAATTATGAATACATTAGTACCTAAGAATAAAATTTTACAATAATTTTATCATATACTTCTAGTTGTATCCTTGATCTAGAAATAAATATTGATTTATTCTTTGGTTTTTTGAAACTAGGTCTTAGAATGAAATTATCCATTGGGAAATTTGTAGATATTAAGATATCATTAAATGTGAACTCATAGTGAAAATGGAATATAGAATCCATCATAGTTCTTGTGATTATAAAAGGAAGATGGAGTTTTGTGGAATCTAAAATAGTATGTCACATGGAGGAAAGAATAATATTTAGCCTATTATATTCAAAATATATGGGAAGTAATATTGAGGTGATTTCTAGAAGTGAACATATTTAATTTTTAAGTGTGGGAAGACTATACATCGATAAAAACATTTCTGAAATATTGTTAAGAGACCAATCAATTAAATGAATGGAGATAAATCCAAACTAAATACACTACCCACACTTTAGTAAAATAGATGCAATAGATTTAAGGTGTTTGAGAATTATTCTAACAAATCCCATTATCTAAAAGATAATTAGGATAATAATCCTCATAAAACTTTTAAGTCAAAAGAAAAAAGGAAATTTCATATGATGAAAACTGCCATTGTAGGTTATGATAATGATGTGGTGAAAGGTAAACATTTTATCCAATAAAGAATAGTAAATGTTTTATTTGATTCTAGATATAACCACTCTTTTATATCAAAGGAATTTGTTAATGTTATCACATTACCACCTTAAATATTAGATGTTTAGTTAGTAGTAAAGTCTTTACTGGTATGATGGTCTCATATCATGTATATAGTTCCTCTTGGATAGTTTTTTGTGTGACTGTAAATCTTGAAAATCTCGTGGCTCTCCCTATTATTGAATTTAAAGTGATTTTGGGCATGGATTAGCTCTATCTATAAAAGGACCATATCAACTATTGAGTAAGGTAAGAAACATTTTATATTTTGAATCAACTTATGATAATCTTTCAGTGTGAGGATGAGTGTGAACATGTACTGGAGGTTACTTTAGTAATATGAATCTTACTGAAAATTCACGAGGGATGTTTATCTCAAATGGTTTAGGGGAATCTCAATACAGATGATATATATATTGCTTAGGATAATGCTAATGTATTTCCTAAATACTGGCCTAGTATTTCCCAGAATCATGATGTAGTGTTTTCAATATAACTCATACCTTATGCTGCAACTATTAAAAATACTTCATATAGAATGGAAACAATTTAGTTTCACGAATTAAAGAAGAATATCTTGGATAACCCAAATAAATTATTAATATACCCTACTTCATTACCTTAGTGTTCACCTATTCCTTTTATTAAAAATAAATATGTTTTAATTCATATTTTTATTTATTATTATAAACATAATAAGATATCTATCAAGAATAAGTATCCTCTACCCCGTATCAAGGATCTATTTTAAAATTATGTGGGGGTCAATATTTTTCAATTATTTATTTTTAATATATATATATCACTAATTGTTGTTTATGAAGGCAGATATCCCCAAAAAGGCCATCCATACATGTTAGGGTTATTATAAATTTATAGTGATTCCATTTGGACTTAACAATGATCTAGATATCATTATATATTTAATGAATAGTGTATTTAGAGATTACCTTGATCAGTTTAAGGTAGTGATTATAGATTATATTTTTATATATTCAAAGATAAATTTAGAACATGAAGAAAATTTTAGGATTATACTAAAGACCCTGGGTAAAGAGAAGTTTTATGCTTAATTTACCAAGGGTGAGTTTTTTCAATACAAAGTTTCATACATGGGTTATATAATCTCAAGTGATTTTATATCATTTGATCCTTAAAAAGAAGAAAGTTATTAAGCAATGGATAGGACCAACCATATTAATCAAGATTCATAGTTTTCTTGGGAATATATGATACTACTGGTTCTCTGTGAGATATTTCTCAGGACTATCTAATCTAATAACCATATTGAAATGAAATGGATCTATGTTTCTTTTGGTAGATGAATGTGATAAAAATTTAAAGTAACTGAAAATAAGTTTGTTCAGTGCACAAGTTCTTACATTACCATATAGTGGAGAAGGGTTTTTGATCTTTGGAAATGCATTAAATAAGGGTATGGGATGCATCCTTATGTAGAATTATGTAGTAATAAATTATTCATCACAAAAACTGAAGATCATGAGAAAAATTAACCAATCATAATTTCTAGATGGAAGTAATAATTTATACGTTGAAAATATGGAAGAATTATCTTTTTATATAAAGATGTAGTACATATACAAAACATAAAACCTTGAAGTATATGTTTAAAAAATAAGAGTTTAATATATTCCAAAGGATATGAATATAATTGTTAATATATTATGACTGCTCAATACACTACCACCATGGTAAGGTGAATAAGGTGGATGATGCTATGATTCAAAAAACCTTGCTAGTTTTTCTATGATGAGGATTGAAAGAGATCAAGTATTTTCCGATTTAAGAAATATTGATCTAAAAAATCTTGAGAAAATGGGATAGATCACATATTTCACAAATTAATGTTTAAATATCCATACAAGTGAGATTAAAAAGGTATATAATGAGGATTTAGAATTATAGAAAAGCATGAGAAATATTCCTAAGTTAAATGATAATTTTGATGTAATGATAAAATTTAGGAACTGAGTGTGTGTCCCAATAATACCATATTGTAGATTATGTATCTATATACTTGATATTTTATAAAGTTAAGGTTGAGAGATATAAGTATAATGGAATGTTACAACCATTACCCATGCTTGAATGGAAATGGTAAAAATATTACCACGTATTTTTTCATCATACTCCCTAAAACTTATAAAGGGAATAATTTTATTTGGTTTGTAGTTGATCACATTATGAAATCAATACATTTCATTGATATCAAATAATATTTACCACTTGATTATATTTTTAGGATATACATTAAGAAAGTGGTAAGGTAACATAATGTACCATATTCTATTATATCTGATTAGGATCAAAGGTTTACCTCAAAGTTTGAGAGAATTATTCAGTAGTATTTGGAATCAAAGTTGAGTTTCAATACTTCATACCATAATCAGATCGATGGTTAGTTTTATAGGACTATTAAAATAGTAGAAGACAAGTTGAATCTTGATTTTTGTATTTCAAAGGTGGTTGGTATCAACACTATAGTGGCTCAGAATTTTCACACATATATATTACATATTTTTAGATGAATATTCATTACATTTCATAAACAAATTCCCAAGGATCATAATAGTTTAGTTATATTGGAAACTTGGAACATAATCTTATAATATGGTGAAATATCTTAAATTTTTCCAAAAAATATCATCCAATTTAGAACTCTTCATATACATACCCTACATAATACCTTTATTCATAACTTTTGGAAAGGAAACATAATAAAGGGTGGGATTATATTCTCAGTAATGTAAAATATAAGATATATAAATATATGATCATATTAAATCATAAGATAAGTATAAGGGGTTTTGATAATGAACATAACTGATGGAGTTCATACCCAAACAATCATAGATCATAAACATAAGTCGTGGCATAAATAATTACACTTCACAAGACATGAATCGTAAGGGAATCAAAGAACATGACCCATGAGATCATAACATTAGCATAAAATAATGACCTGTTTCATACACATAAGAATATAAAATATTATGTCAAATCTGCCCACTAAAAAATTCATAACATGTTAGGTTTGGGACAACTACTTGTGTACCTAATTCTGGCTTGAGATGACCTCCCCTGTACCCTCTTTCAGGCTTGGGATAACACTCATGTACCCTCTTTTTTGGGTTTGGGATATCCAAATGGGTTCCATCCTTTTTGGGATTGGGATAACCACCCATGTACCCCCATTTTTGGGTTTGGTAAAACCATATGTTTACCATAATTTTTGGGCTTGGGCTAAGCACCCATGTACCCACCCGTGTACCCACCATTTTAGGCTTTATCTAACCACCCATTTTCCATCCTTTTTGGGCTTGGAATAACCACTGATATGCCCTCATTTTTGGGCTTGGTCTAACCACTTGTGTACCCTATAATCTCATAGAGTATTTATCATTAGCCTATGAATTAAGGGGAGATATAGGTCCCACCAATAACATAAATAAAATCATATATATGTGTTCCATAAGATCATAAACATTCATCATAACATAACCCATGAAATGAAATGATATTCCTAAAAATTTAATCATTTCAAAATATGTGGAAGAGTGACAGGTTTCATAATCATTTTATCATTTCATGACACATGGAGAAAGAAGTAATTTTCATAAGAATTTTGTAAAGACCCGTAAAATTCAAGGGAAATTTTTCTTAATTTTCTTAGGAATTTTGCAAGAACGCGGTTTCAGACGAAACTTGATTCCGAGGCCCGGAGTGCCTGGAATTTCTATCTGAAGTTAGCTCGGGTACGTTCAGTGAACGAATGAGTGGGAATTTCTAACTTTTGAACCGGTGCCCAGAATCGAATTCTGAGGGCACCGATGGAACCGCAGCGCCGGTAATTTCTTAGTTACACCTGTTCTGGAGTTGCGTTTTCACGAGAGTTGATGATAAAAATTGTGGAAGTTTATTTTATAATTATTCTACAATTTTTATTATTTTTACTCTAAGTGTTTAGTTCTTGATGGAAGTTGGGTAACCACCCAACCTCCCTTAGGAGGTTATGAGGGTGGTGGGGCCCACACGAACCCCACCCCTTCATATCCTCTAACCCCTCTCAACTCCCATTAAATTAAGATAACTTATGAATTTAATGAGGTGAGATATGTGTGGTTAATTGAATTTCAAACTCTTGAAATTCAAAAGGTTAAGTTGTGTTAATAAATTAAGACTTAGGCTTATTTTATTAATGTTAGAGTTTATGCCACGTTGAGAGGATTTGGGAAGCGTGAAGATCTTCTTCATCTCCAATGAAGAACATCTTCGACGAAGAACGTGAAGAACACCTCGGACTCCGACGAAGAACATCGTTCTTCAACGAAGAACATCTCTGCCGAAGGACGCAGAGAACTTCTTCCACGACGTTCTTCTTTCGCGACGTTTCCTATTCGGACGCACCTCGACGACAACGGAATCGACGTTCATTTTCCGTGATGCCCGACCTCCGCGACGCTCGTCTTCCGCGGCTCGTTGATGTGCACCGTTCTTGAAACTGAGGTAGGGGTTTTATTTATTTATTTTGTTCGTGAATACCAACTTAACGATCTTCGTGGATTAAAACCAATTGTTATCGAATAACGCGAGGGGGACGGACCACACAAACATGGCCGACCCTCCTCCTTATTTTTCATGTTGGTTACTTTGTGGTTTGGATCGGGGAGGCGTGGTGCTGTCGCACCATGCTGTATCATGTGAAAGGAAATGCGTGGTGCCGTCGCGCAGCGCCGTGGAAAGAAGACCAAGGACGCGACGCCATCGCACCGCGCCACAAATTAATCCAAGGACGCGACGCCATCGCGCCGCGTCGAAGAAAACCTGAAAATACCGCGGCCGGTACCGGGGCCACGGCGGAGGGGCGCGGCGCCGTCGCGCCGCGCCGGACGACAAGGGCCGCGGCAGAGCAAGGTGACCGGCGGCCGGACCGGGCCGCTGGCGTCGGAGCTGGAAGGGGACCGGCCATTGCTGGTCCCGTTGAGCAGGAACTAGCAGGATAGGTCGGGCCAGCCGGATAGGGAGGAGCTGGGGGAATTAATTCCCCCGGCCGGACTTCAAAGAGGCCCCAATTAAGGGGCCGCGGTTACAAGAAAAGGGAGGGGCAGTGCCCCCCCCCCCCCCCCCGTGCGAGCCGGCAAAACGGCTCGACCGTTTTGGCCGAGCACCGACCAGTGCACCTAGCGCGTGGGTCGCCGGACCGGGCTGCGCCGGGATGGGCCGACCCAGACTCAGGGCGGGTCGACCCGGTTCGGGCCGACCCAGGGGGTCTCGGGCCGGGTCGGTCCGGGCCCGAAACCCCCTTTTTCGGACCGTTTGGGTTCAATTGCCCATAACTCAGGCTACGAACCTCTGATCGACGCGCCGTCAATGGAGACACGATCCTTGGAACGACATGGTCGTTTCGGTATATCGCATTCAAGGTTTCTAAATACTTTGGGTACGGCCGGGTTGGTTCGTACACGAAACCAACCGGGCCCTCGGAGCGGAAACGTTCATATCTTGAGCTTCAGAAGTCCGATTGACGTGCTATCAACTTTGTTGTTCTCCTTTAAGTGAGACAGATATTTTGGCTTACTCCGCCCGAGGTTTGGACGCAGGTGGAGTACAGTCGGGTTGGTTTTGCCTTAAAAACCAACCGGTCCCCTGGGACGAAAAAGCCAATAACTCTTAGACCGGGCGTTCGATTGACGCACCGTCTGCGACGTTGAGTTCCTGTTGTCGATACGGAATTTTGGATACATCAACTCTGGACTATGTGTCATTTGATGTATCAGCCTCTCGGCTCATGGAGCGGACCCTCCCGAACGATCTTGCTGTGTGCGGGAAACCTAGAGCTGGCTGCGACTGCTACTGTGACGATGCCGACTATGCAGAGATCCTCAGTGGAATCGATGACGACAACTACAACACTCAGCGATCCTGTGTGGATCAGTGCTATCGATCCTATGTGGGTCCGATCCTGTGTGGGTTAGCGCTCAGCGGTTCTGTGTGAGCCAGCGCCTACAGATCCTGTGTGGGTCTGATCCTGTGTGGGTCATTGCGGGGGTTAGTACCTATCGATCCTTTGTGGGTCAGACGACTTAGATGAATCAGTGATCATCTCTATCGTCTTTCTAAGAAGTATACCTGTGTGAGATGAATCCTGTTTGCTTTCATGTGTGGATTGTGTTGTGCTATCCTGTATGGATTACGTTTTGCTTTCCTGTGTGGAATACGTATACATTCCTGTGTGGACTGGGTTGTACTTGGGCTCGGAGGTTGGAGCGTGTTGGAATTGATGACTTAGGTATATGTATGGGCATATACCTAAGCAGTGTCGGTTGTTACTTCGTGATTGTATCTTTCCTTTGTGGTTTATCCTTTGTGGATTTTGGGAGACCTTCAGGGGTATCAGGGTCCCTACTGAGTAGCTTATACTCACCCCTACACGGGCTATGCCCGCACTACGTTGTGTTGGTTGCAGACGACGGACATCGTTGATCATGGTTAAGGCTTGCAGAGCAGGACTGTACCTGGAGGTGGACCACTGGGCGGGACATACTCAGAGTGGACGGTAGGACCCGAGGAGCAGTGGAGCTATCTGTACCCACCCTTCAGGTGATATTTCCAGTGGGCAGCTCGGCGTTACGGCTTTACTTTTCTGTTTCTGTTTTCCCTTTCGAGTTGTACTTTACTTTCAGTTTGGGTTTGTATTCTGGCCCACTTACCTTTCCGCACTACACTCTTGTACCAGCTTTTACTTAGTGCTTACTTTTTCCGCTTGCTTATTCTGTGGTACTTGTTTACTTTACAAAGGAAATTCCTTCCCTTTTACCGGGATTTACGCCTTGGTGCTAGTCGCCAGCCCCTGGCCTATGGAAGGCGGGCTTGGGGTAGTCATGAAACGAGCCCCGAGGATGGGTCGTGACAAATTGGTATCAGAGGAGTTCGGTTCTACCGCAGAACTTGGGACTCTAATATTTTCTATGTGAAGCAATATTGTTTAATGTATTGGGTGTGGTTATCAGTCCAGGGAGTCTAGTGTTGGTGCGGCGGCCGATGTATCCGTACACCAGGACTCTGACTTCTGATTTCCGACTTAATACACGAAAACATTGATTACATGTGTGTTTCAAGTTTTCTTTGTGATTACTTTATGTCAGCTCACCAGGTATACTGTTCTGACCGTGGCACACCTATCTCTTTTCAGGATGGCCCCACAACGACAGCTAGCTAGGGTTCCGAGAGTCGAGCATGACGATAGCCCACCGAGCGATGAGGCCTCGGTGCAGGGCCCTTTGTCAGCAGCGGCACTGGCGGTAGCTCTACCCGCTGAGCCACCGATGCTTCCAACACCAGCCGCTGACGATGCACGTCGCCTCAGTGCACTGCATGAGTTCCAGTGCCAGTGACTGCCCAGGTTCCATGGGGAGACAGACCCCCAAGCAGCCGAGGACTAGCTAGAGGTAGTGGTGAGAGTTTTCAGGTTAGTGAGGACACCAGCATACCTCATGGTGATCCTCGCTGCGAGCCTACTGCACACAGCAGCGGGCCGATGGTGGAGCTTGATGCTCCAGGTGCACGATGAGGCATCTATACTTTGGATGTAATTTGAGAGCCTCTTCCGCTCGGAGTTCGTCCCATCCACCCTCCGTGCGGTGCGCATTCAAGAGCTTCTTCAGCTGCGGCAGGGCAGCATGACGGTCGCCCAGTACTCGGCGAGATTTACTGATCTATCGCGCTACTCGACAGACATGGTACGGGACCCATTCTTCCGGGCCTGGACCTTTGAGCAGGGATTGAGACACGAGATCAGGGTATCGCTGATCTCCCTCATCATTCCGACTCAGACAGGAGTACTGGATCGAGCCCTTTTGATCGAGAGATTTCTTGCTGAGTCTACACCAGCACCGAGACCCACCACAGGATGACACGTAGTAGAGTCTTCTGTAGCAGGCAGTCGATGGATGACACATGGGTCTAGGCAGACCAGACCCTCAGGCAGACGACCTCAGGACACTGGCTCAGCAGTACAGGGCACACAGCACGGAGCCAGTCTTTCGAGAGGCAGACAGTGCTACTCATGCGGCGGGCAGGACCACATGACTCGTGACTGCCCGACCCACCGTGCCGAGGAGCAGTAGACGGTTGAGGGACCACCGAGACAAAGGTAGAGGGTCGACCATGGCGGTCCGCAGGGAGCAGGCGGACGAGGTAGAGGAGCTGGACGAGTAGCGGGTGGTGGGCGACGCTTTGAGGCTCTACCACCACCACCACCACCACCAGGAGGTCCACCCCGGCCACAGGGAGCTGGCGGGCAGAGACAACACATCTCTAGGAAGCAGAGGCCTATGACCACGGCGTTCCAGAGATGATTCGAGGTACAATTTGTGTCTATTCCACCCTTGCTGCAGTACTTATAGACACAAGAGCGAGTCACTCTTTCATAGCTGCTGCCCTTGTTCGGAGCTCGAAGATTCCGACAGAGACGTTGGCTCGATCCTTACGGATAGAGACTCCTACGGGAGCAGACTCGACGATTACGCACTAGTGCCGGCAGTGTGAGCTTACTCTAGGTGGCGAGATCTTTGGCTGGGATTTTCTTGTAGCGGCATCGAGGCCTTAAGACCTCATCTTGGGCATGGATTGGTTGTCTATGGTCCATGCACATATTGACTGTATTAGGCGCAATGTGCGATGTGTACGCACCGAAGGGAGCAGGTTCACCTTCACCGGCGAGAAGGGAGACTTTTCATCACAGGATGGACTCTCGCAGAGGAGAGGACAACCCATCACTCATCAGTTGGCTAGCCTCATCCTAGGAGAAGTTGACGTGCGGAGTCCTGGTTTTTCTGCAGTGGTGGATCAGTATGCGGAAGTCTTTCCCAACGACGTTCCAGGGCTACCTCCTCACAGAGAGGTAGAATTTTATATTGACCTATACCCCGGGACAGCCCCGATATCGACTCCAGCGTATCGAATGGCCCCCGCTGAGCTTTGAGAGCTACGGGTACATTTGGAGGACTTACAGGGCAAGGGGTTTATCCGACCCAATGTTTCACCCTGGGCTTCCCTGATATTGTTCGCCAAGAAGGCAGACGGGAGCTTGCGACTGTGTGTCGACTACCGTCGCCTGAACCATGTGACAGTGAGGAACAATTATCCTCTACCGAGGATTGATGACCTCTTCGATCAGCTCAAGGGAGCATGATGGTTCTCGAAGATATACCTCAGGTCAGGCTATCACCAGCTGAGAGTTCGAGACGAGGATGTGCAGAAGACGAACTTCAAGTGTCGGTATGGCCACTATGAGTTCTTGGTTATGCCTTTCGGCATAACCAATGATCCAGCAGTGTTCATGGACCTCATGAACAGGATCTTTCAGCCATACCTCGATCGATTTGTCGTATTCTTCATTGACGACATTTTGATTTACTCGACGATTGAGGAGGAGCACGCCTACCACTTATGGGTTGTACTAGACACACCCCGAGATAACCAGATTTATGGTAAGCTCTCGAAGTTCCAGTTCTGGATACGTGAGGTCCACTTCTTGGGACACGTCATCTCTGAGGTGGGAGTTGCAGTGGATCCTACGAAGATCGAGGCAGTGCTAGCTTGGGAGCTACCCAGGAGCGTGACGGAGGTGCGGAGTTTCTTGGGACTAGCTGGATACTACCAGAGATTCGGTCCAGTCTTCTCCAGAGTTGCGGCACCACTCTCAGCTTTGACGAATAAGGGGAAACCCTTCGTGTGGTCAGACAGATGTCAGTAGAGCTTCCAGGAGCTGAGACAGAGATTGACCAACACACCTATCTTGAGGTTGCCTGAGGAAGGAGTAGGGTACGTAGTCTACTGCGATGCATCAGGGACCGGACTCGGATGTGTCCTGATGTAGGATCGGGTAGTGATCGCCTATGGATCACGTTAGTTGAGGCTACATGAGCAGAACTACGCTACCCATGACCTGGAGTTAGCAGCAGTGGTCTTCGCTCTGAAGACATGGCGACACTATCTGATGGGCGAGCACTTTACAGTCTTTTCTAACCACCAGAGTCTCAGGTACATCTTCTCACAAAAGGACCTGAACCTGAGACAGTGGCGATGGCTCGAGTTCCTCCAAGACTATGACTTTGATATAGTCTATAATCCTAGGAAGGGGAACGTAGTATCCGATGATCTCAGTAGGAGGACGGGCATTCAACTACTTGAGGAGGCGACAAAGTAGCTAGACTCTTTGCAGATATCCTTCGTGGATAGAGATGGACCAGCCTTCCTTCAGTCTATCACAGTCACTCCTCCACTACTGCAGCGAGTCAGAGAGGCACAGCGTGGGGACGCTGACTGTGAGACGCGACGTGCACAGATATCCTCAGGACACGCACCTGATGTCTTCTCCTTTGGAGCAGAGCATGAAATCCTTTTCAGAGGACGTACCTTGGTACCAGTTTCTTTACGAGAGGAGGTTATGAGAGAGTTTCACACTTCTCCCTTAGCGGTACACCCTGGAGTGGCGAAGATGTACCAGGATCTCAGACGACAGCACTGGTGGCTAGGCATGAAGAAGCCTGTGGCAGAGTTCGTTTCTCGATGCCTCACCTGCCAGCAGGTGAAGGATGAGCACCAGGTACCAGCAGGCTTGGTATAGCCCTTGGAGGTCCCGGAGTGGAAGTGGGATGGGATATCTATGGACTTCGTGACTGGACTTCCACGCACTTCCAGAGGTCATGACTCCATTTGGGTGATTGTCGATCGACTCACCAAGTCGGCTCACTTATTACCCATCAGAGAGCAGGGATCAGTGGAGTGTTTGGGACGTCTTTACGTTCAGGAGATTGTGCGGATTCATGGAGTGCCATCATCTATCGTCTCCGATCAAGATGCTCGCTTTACCTCCCGGATATGGAAGGGATTGCAGGAGACGTTCGGGACGCAGCTACGTCTGAGCACAGCCTTTCACCCTCAGATGGATGGTCAGACGGAGAGGACCATTCAGACTCTTGAGGACATGCTCCGCGCATGCGTCCTCGACTTTGGTCGTAGCTTGGAGGACCACCTACCCTTGGTGGATTTCGCGTACAACAACAGCTACCACTCCACCATCGGGATGGCACCATACGAGGTGTTGTATGACAGAACTTGTAGATCTCCTTTGTGCTGGAAAGTCCCTGGGGAGTCAGCACTTGTGGGACTAGAGATGGTCCAGGCCACGACAGAGAAGGTCCAGGTCATCCAGGAGCGGATGAGGACAGCTCAGAGCCGGCAGAAGTCTTATGCTGACAGGAGGCAGAGGCCACTAGAGTTCCAGGATGGTGACCACATATTCTTGCATGTCTCACCTCGACGTGGATTACGAAGATTTGGCCGAGGCGGCAAGTTGTCTCCATGCTTCATCGGACCATTCCAGGTCCTCAGCAGGATTGGCGAGGTGGCTTATCGCCTGGCTCTACCACCTCAGTTGCACCGGGTGCACGACGTCTTCCACGTATCTCAGCTGAGGAGATACGTGCACGACCCGACGCACATCATTGACCATGGGGAGCTAGAAGTTGATGATGGGGCGACTTTTGCGGAGGTCCCGGTGGAGATCGAGGATCGACAGGAGCGGGTCCTATGTGGACCGTCGATTCCTCTAGTGCGCATCAGATGGCAGCACGGAAACCTCCAGGAGAGCACTTGGGAGCGGGATGCTCAAATGCATGCTCAGTACCCTCATTTTTTTCCCTAGTTATGATGTATCTTTACGGGGACGTAAATCCTTGAGGTGGGAGTAATGTAAAGACCTGTAAAATTCAAGGGAAATTTTTTCTTAATTTTCTTTGGAATTTTGAAAGAACGCGGTTTCAGACGACACTTGATTCTGAGGCCCGGAGTGCCCGGAATTTCTATCCGAAGTTTAGCTTAGGTACGTTCAGTGAACGAACGAGCGGGAATTTCTAACTTTTGAACTGGTGCCCAGAATCGAATTACGAGGGCACCGATGGAACCGCAACGCCGGTAATTGCTTAGGAACACCTGTTCCGGAGTTGCATTTTCACGAGAGTTGATGATAAAAATTATGGAAGTTTATTTTATAATTATTCTACAATTTTTATTATTTTTACTCTAAGTGTTTAGTTCTTAATGGAAGTTGGGTAACCACCCAACCTCCCTTGGGAGGTTTTGAGGGTGGTGGGGCCCACACGAACCCCACCCCTTCTTATCCTCTAACCCCTCTCAACTCCCATTAAATTAAGATAACTTGTGAATTTAATGAGGTGAGTTATGTGTGGTTAATTGAATTTCAAACTCTTGAAATTCAAAAGGTTAAGTTGTGTTAATAAATTAAGACTTAGGCTTATTTTATTAATGTTAGATTTTATGCCACGTTGAGAGGATTTGGGAAGCATGAAGATCTTCTTCATCTCCAACGAAGAACATCTTCAACGAAGAACATGAAGAACACCTCGGACTCCGACGAAGAACACTGTTCTTCAACGAAGAACATCTCCACCAAAGGACGCAGAGAACTTCTTCCACGACGTTCTTCTTCCGCGACGTTTCCTCTTCAGACGCACCTCGACGAAAACGGAATCGATGTTCGTTTTCCGCGACGCCCGACCTCTGTGATGGTCGTCTTCCACGGCTCGTTGACGTGAACCGTTCTTGAAACCGAGGTAGGGGTTTTATTTATTTATTTTGTTCGTGAATACCAACTTCACGATCTTCATGGATTAAAACCAATTGTTATCGAATAAAGCGAGGGGGCCGGACCGCACCAACATGGACGACCCTCATCATTATTTTTCATGTTGGTTCCTTTGTGGTTTGGTTCGGGAAGGCGTGGTGTCATCGCACCACGCGGTATCATGCGAAAGGAAATGCATGGCGCCGTCACGCCACGCCGCGAATTAATCCAAGGACATGACGCCATCGCACCGCGTCGAAGAAAACCTGAAAATACCACGGCCGGGACCGGGGCCACGGTGGAGGGGCGCGGCGCCGTCGAGCCGTGCCGGACGACAAGGGCCGCAGCAGATCAAGGTGACCGGTGGCCGGACCGGGCCGCCGGCGTTGGAGCTGGAAGGGGACCGGCCATCGTCGGTCCCATTGAGCAGGAACCAGCCGACCAGGTCGGGCCAGCCGGACAGGGAGGAGCCGTGGGAATTAATTCCCCTGTCCGGACTTCAAAGAGGCCCCAATTAAGGGTCTGAGGTTACAAGAAAAGGGAGAGGCAGCCCCCCCCCCCCCCCCCCCCCCGTGCAAGCCGGCAAAACGGCTCGGCCGTTTTGGCCGAGCACCAACCAGCGCGCCCAGCGCGCGGGTCGCCGGGCCGGGCCGACCCGGACCCGGGGCTGGTCGACCCGGTTCGGGCTGACCCAGGGGGTCTCGGGGCGGGTCGACCCGGTTCGGGCTGACCCAGGGGGTCTCGGGCCGGGTCGGTCCGGGCCCAAAACCCCCGTTTTCGGACCGTTTGGGTTCAATTGCCCATAACTCGGGCTACGGACCTCCGATCGACGCACCGTCAGCGGCGACACAATCCTTGGAACGAGACGGTCATTTCGGTATATCGCATTCAAGGTTTTGGTATACTTTGGGTATGGACGGGTTGGTTCGTACACAAAACCAATCGGGCCCTCGGAGCGGAAACATTCATATCTTGAGCTTCGGAAGTCCGATTGACGTGCCGTCGACTTTGTTGTTTTCCTCTAAGTGAGACAGATCTTTTGGCTTACTCCGCCCAAGGTTTGGACATAGGTGGAGTACGGTTGGGTTGGTTTTGCCTTAAAAACCAACCGGGCCCCTGGGACGAAAAAGCCAATAACTCTCAGACCGGGCGTCCGATTGACGCGCCGTCTGCGACGTTGAGTTCCTGTTGTCGATACAGAACTTTTGGATACATTAACTCTGGAATATGTGTCAGTTGATGTATCAGCCTCTCGGCTCGTGGAGAGGACCCTCCCGAAAAAGCATGTTGTGTGCGAACCCTAGAGCTGGCTGCGACTGCTACTGTGACGACGACGACTGTGCAGAGATCCTCAGTGGAATCGATGATGACGACTACAACACTCAGCGATCCTGTGTGGATCAGTGGTATCGATCCCGTGTGGGTCCGATACTGTGTGGGTCAGTGCTCAACAGTTCTGTGTGAGCCAGCGCCTACAGATCCTGTGTGGGTCTGATCCTATGTGGGTCATTGCAGGGGTTAGTACCTATCGATCCTTTGTGGGTCTGACAACTTAGATGGATCAGTGATCATCTCTATCATCTTTCGAAGAAGTATACCTGTGTGAGATGAATCCTGTTTGCTTTCCTGTGTGGATTTTGTTGTGCTATACTGTGTGGAGTACGTTTTGCTTTCCTGTGTGGAATATGTATACTTTCCTGTGTGGACTGGGTTATACTTGGGCTCGGATGTTGGAGCGTATTGGAATTGATGACTTAGGTATGTGTATGTGCATATACCTAATTAGTGTTAGTTGTTACTTCGTGATTGTCTATTTCCTTTGTGCTTTATCCTTTGTGGATTTTGGGAGACCTTCAGGGGTCTCAGGGTCCCTACTGAGTAGCTTATACTCACCCCTGCACGGGCTATGCCCGCACTACTTTGTGTTGGTTGCAGACTACGGACAACATTGATCGTGGTTGAGGCTTGCAGAGCAGGACGATACCTGGAGGTGGACCACTGGGCGGGACATACTCAGAGTGGACGGTGGGACCCGAGGAGCAGTGGAGCTATCTATACCCACCCTTCAGGTGGGATTTCTAGTGGGCAGCTCAGCGTTGTGGCTTTACTTTTCTGTTGTTGTTTTCCCTTTCTAGTTGTACTTTACTTTCAGTTTGGGTTTGTATTCTGGCCCACTTACCTTTCCGCACTTCACTCTTGTACCAGCTTTTACTTATTTCTTACTTTTTCCACTTGCTTATTCTGTGGTACTTGTTTACTTTACAAAGGCAATGCCTTCCCTTTTACCGGGATTTACGCCTTGGTGCTAGTCTCCAGCCCGTGGCCTATGGAAGGCGGGCTTGGGGTAGTCACGGCACGGGCCACGAGGATGGGTCGTGACTAATTTTATCACAGTGTGACCTATAGAAGAGAAACAAGTTTTATAATATTATTTTCATTATAAACCATTTAGAGAAATAATAATAATGGTATTATTGTTTTATATCCTCAGTAAAACACAAGTAATATAAGAGGATGTCATCTTAGATGGAAAATAATTTTGAAAGATTACTTTGGATATTTCTTGTGGAAAATACATTTTCTTTGAAAATAAAATTTTAAAACAATATTTCTTTTTGTAAATCCTTTTATTTGAAAATAATTTTATAAAACATACAAATGATTCTTTAAAAATCATTTAAAAAGTTTCTTAATGAAAATATTTTTTCTACGTTAAAAAATATTTTTTAAAACATAAAACATTTTAAAAATATTTTCCATTGAAAATATACTTGAAAACATATAAAGTAATATTCAATTAAAATATTGGACATGATATTGGGAAGTTTCATTCATTCCATACATGTTAAAATAAATATTACTTTCACATTTTTAGTAAAATCAAAATGGGAATTATTTTTTAAAATGATATGAATATTCCTTGTAAAAAATCTTCTAAAGAGAAAATAATTTGTGAATTTTTCTTTAATAAATAATTTAGAGGATGTTAAAAGCATTTTTAAAAACATTTTTATAAAATATGGTTTTGTAAGAAAAAGAGTTTCCAACCAAAAATATGATTTTTTTTATAATATTATTAATTTGAACTCTTGGGCACATAAAGAGAGGAAAATGAAAGAAAAATGTATTTTCATGAAAAAACAATTTAAAATAAATGTAATGATTTTATTGAGATATTTATCATAATATATCATCATTGGAATTATAATCATAAAAAATACAGATAAGCAATGAGATTGTAACATAAAATGCTACCCACTTTGGTAGCATTGAAACATAAAAACCATGAAGGAATAACATTAAATGAAACTTAAAATATATTGTGGATAAATAAATTCAAGATACTACATTAAAAATGGGATGTAAATAAACCTAATAAAAACATATTGGTGCATAACATAACATATGTGTCAAATAAGGAAAATTGAAACAAAAATCCATTACCGCGTTGATAACCTTTGAACTATAAACCGCATAAAAGAGAGGTAATCAAATGGATATTTAAATCTAATTTTTTTAATTATAAGTATAATAAAATAAATTCATTATAATTATATACACTATATAAATTAAATAAGTGGTGAATATGGCATGTGTCTCGTATAAGTAAAGAAATTGAGATGGAAATCCCTTACCTTAAGTCTTGACTTTCATCATAGTCATTAAAAACTCCTATATAATAAATATTTGTTTATTATAAATATATTAACAAACTATATTCATATATATCAAACCATACATTTTTTCTTATGACCTTTTATTAACCTTTTATTTAAAATTCCATGTTAATGTTACATTTCTGGTAACAACCACTTTGTTTTTTATATATGTTTTGACTTGTTGTATTTTTGGTATTCTTACTTTGATCATGGTTCCATAATATCAATAATGATAACCATGATATAAGACAAATATATATTTAACACATATATATTTTTAATAATATATAAAATATAGTGATAGAAAATATACAATTCATGGAGATGGTAGGCCAAACGTACGTATGAATGCTATTTTTTATTTTCTTATTAAGTTTAAAGATAGAAAAGTAAAATATATATATTATCATTCAAGAATAATTTTTATTTCATATATATCACAAATTATTATTAAATCCTTCCTTAACACATTCTATTTAAATCATGAATGAATCAAATTACTTCGCGAGGCGGTAGTCTTCCATACACACGAATATCATTATCATATTCTAAAAAAATGCATATTATAAAGGTATGTGTGATATAATAATTTTAAAAAATAATAATATAATCATAGATATCATATATATAATATATAAACAATAAATACATCATTAAAACTAGGTATGAGAGGTGGTAATGGAAAAATTAATGAAATTGGTTCGCGATACGGTAGTCCACCGTACACATGAATGATGATTTTATAACCCATTTGATGAGAGTGGAGATGTTTGTTGGTATTTACCTAAAAATAATAACATATAATAATATTTAAAATACTGATGTTATTATATAATCTTGGTATAATAATACTTAAGTGGGTGGATGAAGAAATAAAACAAAAATGCTCATTGATGAATGTTACCTCTTCTTTGGGTATCCTCCATTGATTTGCATTAAACGTCTTCCTAGGATGGATTTATACAAAAAATTATACTTATAGGATTAGGTTAAGAAATTTTTAGATTTATTTTTGAAGGTGTTGGTTGATCCAAATGGATTTATATGTGTTAATATGTGAGGGTAGTGAGTTCCCTTTTAGAATTAAGGAGTGACATTTTTATAAATACCCAAAAGCATTAACTATTGGGAGGTCAATATTACCTCATGTGGATAAAAAATTGATTAATAATGTATATTAGTGGTGATTAGGTTGATAAAAACCTCTAACACATAAAATAAACACATTTTTTATCATGATATTCCTTAATCATTAAGTTTACACAATTTTGTCCATATAGTTTGAACCTATGTAACTTGTATCATTATATTTACCAAGGTAATTTATACTTTAATAATAATATCAATAATAGATTTATTATATAATTTATACTTATGCATTATAAATATTAAATCAAATTTATTAAATAAAAATCCTATGTTTGTGGGAAATTAATTTTGACAGAAACATATATAATGCACAAAACTCTCTTTTAACCTCAATCATAGTAATTAATTTTAACTATTTTCACTAATCATTATGAAAAAAATTAATTTTAATTTAATATATAATATAAATTATTCCTACTAAAAATATGGAATCTATTTTTCCAAATTACATTCACCAAAGTGGAAAAAATTCAATTTAAAAATAACCACATAAACACAATGAGAATGGGGGTTTTTAAAGAGAAAATGTTCCAATGTTTAAAAAGATTTTATATTCAATTTATATATGAAATTGACTTCAATGAAAAAAATTTGATTAATATATTTATAATTTAAATAATTATACATTTAAACCAATTTAAAATATAATTTATCATTAATAATAATTTAAACAAAAAGGTAGTTTTTAATTAAAATTCATTATTTTTAACTATTTATCAAAAAAAGGAGAATATTCAAAAAAGCACAAAAATTAACGCAAAGATAATTTCAATATGATTATTTAAAAATGTTTTTTTTAAGATATATTTTATTTAATTATTACAAATTGGTTTTAAAATAAGAACACTATAAAAAAGAGACAAAACTACTTTTTAAAAAACACTGATTTAAGCATAAAATTGGGTTTATTCTTGTCTATTGTCTTGAAAAAACATAAGATTAATATTAAATATTTTATTAAAAATATAATACCCTAATTTTATTAAAATAATTCATTAGAAGTGATTTATTTAATTTATTGAGGTAAAACGTGTTTGTGTGCACAAAATAGTTTTTCATAAAATGATTTCATTTATTTCCAAAAGGTTTTTATTTTCATTTATAATTAATTGGTCACCAAATAATTCATTATATTTACATTTTTACACCATATATTTTCATGATTTATTTAATTATATTCATACCCTCTATTCTAATGGCTAGGTGATAACTATCATATGAAATAATAATATTTTAATAGTATGTCACGTTTTGTTTAAACATGGTGTTAATTATAACAAAAGCTAAACATGGTATTATGTGTAACATAATACAAATATAGTGTTTCATGTAACACAAGATAAAATCAGTATTTTTTGTAGCATAAAATATCTAAAATATTAAATATTTATATAAAAATATATTTCACAAAAATCTCACATTGTTACATTCTATCCTCATTAAAATGAATTTCACCCTCGAAATTCATCTTGGTCATCAAAGTTTTAACATTTGAACATTCCTTAATAGAAACCCACATATTAAAAATGGTTTAAAAAACATACTACTAGAAAAATATAAAGATATGTGTGAAATTCATCTATAATAATACATAATAGGCTTTAAAATACGAGAACATAGATGGAAAGTGAAAACATATAAATATAAGAGAAAAATAACACCCAAATACTGATGGAGAGTGATAGGGAACATTGATCAAAAGAAGGTGGGTGATACAGATAATTTTAATGAAAAAAACCATAAATTCATAATTATTTAATGGACCATTTGATTCATCATAAATGAAGGTACTAAGATAAAATTTTTGTTTCAAGACCATTTTTCTATTTTTGGGAAATTACTATTCCATCTAGATTGAGAACGTATGTAAATGTACATTCTTGATATATTTTTTATTTTATAGGAATAATATTATCCTTTATTTGTGCCTTGATGAATTTACACTTCATCTCCAACTCTAAGAGATGAATTTTTCATGTTTTAAGTACTAAATAATACCCATAAAAAATGACGAGTCATTTGTACTATCTTTAAAAAAGTTAACACTAGTCATATAATATGGATAAATATTAATTTGTTTAAGTAATACATTAATACTTTAAACCTCACATGAATTTCAAATTAAATCACTTCATAAATGGTTAACTTTACTACCAATCCAAAATTCTGAAATTATAAGTAAGGTCACTTAATTACCCAAACTCAACTTAACATTAATCCTCCAAAAATCAGTAAGAATATCTTAATATTCACATGCCAAATATGTGAATAAATTGTCTATATATTCTTCTCTGGCTTCATAATATCCAAAATTACCATAATATCTTAATGAATACATGTATACATAATCATTACTTAACTAAATCCATAGATTATTTAATGTATTTCATAGATCCAATAATGTTTTAAACTCTATTAAAGATAACATAAAATACTTTTTCAATAACTCTTTTATCTATTTTTATGTCATTAATACTATCCAATTTACTTTATCTATATCAATTATCTCTCTATATAAACTAAAAAATTTTTCTCATCAATAAGAACATGTATATGGTTATCTTCCCTTAATCATAAAATATAACCTCACCAATAAATCATTTTTCTAGGTCATTAGTACCATTTAAAATATTAATTAAAATACTTAATGAAAAATGTATACTAAAAAACCTTATATATTTCATAATTCATGAATTCTGATACATAAACTCTTCAATTATTCCACTTCATCCTTAAGACATTAACTATGATTCATCATATTATTCCTTAATAAATATTTTTAATAGTTTAAAATATGAATCATGTATTAAAATTCATAAACATCAATTTAATCATGCCTCTCATGTTTAACATAAACAATACTATTAGAACAAACCATACCTTTCATATGTCTTTTGTAGTCTCCCCACCATCAAAAGTGTAACCATTACTCATACCACTATACTGATTCACTTAAAAATATTTCCCCCTAGGATATTGATTTGAATAATTCCCATACCTTAAAAATTATCAACATATAGAAAAATTAATCTTCTTTCCTCCATGGTTACCATTACCTGAACTCTTAGAGAACTATTTCCTTCTCTTCTTTGGTGAGTCTGATATTTGGTTAAGGTATATGTTATTAATAATGTTATATAAAAAATGATTAGGTATAATCACCAAATACTTTACTCTAGTCATTATCCCATCTAGATACTCATCAGAAAATCATCCATCACATTCAATGTTAACCCATTTCCTTTTAGATCCCACTACTGACTGAAATGAATAATCATAGTGTTTGAAACTCTAATCATAATGGGAAAAAATAATCATGAATATCACTTTTAAGATGTCTAAATCATGACACCTTTTTCTTTAATCTGTGTCATCTTAGGTATATCATTGGTTATTCATAGTCGTTGTTTAACTAAATCCTTCATAACAGTTTATAAAGATTTTTGGAATTTTTAATGCATATCCCCCGAGAGTTTAAAACTATTCATGCAGTAAGGATTATTGTCATGCACCTATTCCCGATTGAGTCTAAAAAAATATGGTGTTTTACAGTTGTATATCCTAGGTATATCTACACCAGACCCATATCCCATTTTAGTATCCAGACTAGGATGTATTGCTAAGAAACCACTCACTCTATCCTTTACCAAAATTCAAGGAAATTTTCTTATACTTTAACTCATCTTTATACTTATACATGGAGATATCCCTAGAAATATAATTATAAATATCCCTAGTGATCTCACTAAACTCATTTCATCCTATTTTCCAAATGTTAACTAAAACATTCCTTTAATACCAACTATATAAACCCATGATTCTCATATATAGATATTACATCTTTATTTATGAATATTCATTACATTGAACAAAAAAAATACTTTGAAACCATTATAGTTTAGTGCCATTGGAAACTTGGAACACAATATTCTAATCTGGTAAAATATATTCAATGTTTCCAAAAAAGATATTCCCATTTAGTAATCTTCATAAAAATACCCTACATAAAACCTTTCATCATAACCTTGGGAAAGGAAATATAAGAATGGATGTGATTAGATGCTCAATAAGTGAAAAAATAAGTGATATAAATCTATGATAATATGAAAAAAATATGATAATCATAAGGTTATGGGATAATGGAAATAACTAAAAAAGTCCATTCCTGATCTATCATAGATCATAAATATGAGTCGTGGAATAATTATTTGTATTTCATAACACATGAATCTTAATGAAATCAAAGAGCATGATCTATGAGAGCATAACATTTGAATAAAACAAATATTTGTGGAATATAAATAAGAATATAAAATATTATGTCAAGGATACCCACCAAGTCATTCATAACTTGTTAGGATTTGGATAACCAGTTGTCTACCTACTTTGGGCATGGGATGACCTCTTGTTTACCCTCTTTTGAGATTGGGTTAACCATCAATGTACCCTCCTTTTTGGGCTTGGGCTAACCACCAGTGTTCCCTACTTTTTGGTCTTTGGATAACCACCTATGTACCCTAATTTTTAGTCTTGGTACAACAACTTTTGTACCATCATTTTTAGTCTTAGGATAACCACTTTTGTACCCTACTTTTTGGGATTAGTATAACCTCTAGTGTACCCTCGTTTTTAGGATTTAGTTAACCACTCGTGTAGACTCCTTTTTTGGTTTTGGGATAACCAACCATGTACCCTATTTTTGGGATTAGGATAACAACTTATGTACACTATGATATCATATAGAATTTATCATTACACAATGAATTAGAGGTATATATAGGTCTGACATGTCACAAAATGAAAATCATATATAATTATTCCACAAGATCATAAAAAATTCATCATATCATATCCCATGAAATTAAATGGGATTCATAAAAATTTCATCATATCAAAACATGTATAAAGGATACATGTTTCATAATCATTTCATTATTTTATCATTTCATGATCTGTGGAGAATGAAGAAGGTTTCATAAGATTTTTAGCATGGTGTAACCCATGGAAGAGAAATTGGTTTTATAAAAATATTTTCATCACAAACCATTTAGAGAAATAATAATAACTGTACCCTTGGTTCATATACCTAGTAAATCATAATTAATATCAACTGATTTCATCATTTATAGAAAATCATATTTTAAATTTTAATTGGGACATTTCACGAGGAAAATAGTTTTTCTTTAAAACTAAAATTTTAAAACAATAATTTTTTCGATATATTTTTCTGTGAAAATAAACTTTGAAAACTTATAAAGGAATATTTAAAAATTATTTAAAACATTTCTTGAAGAAAACAACCTTTACACGTAGAAAAAAATATTTAAAACATTAAAAAGATTAAAATATTTTTCTTTCAAAATTACATTGAAAAAATTTAAACAAATATTCAGAATCAAATAATTTTCATTACAATATGAAGTTTTGTTCATTTCATACACTTCAAAACAAATACTCCTTTCACATTTTCGATAAAAGATAAACGATAATTTGTTTTAAAATGATATGAATATTAAATTTATTTTTTTAAAAAAAAATTCAAATACGGGTACAAATTTATTTAATGAAATATTTGGAGGATGAAAAATGAGTTTTTGAATTTTTTTTAAAATATGGTTTAAAAAAAGTTTTTCCAACCTAAAAGATGATTTTTTTATTAAAAAAATATTTTGAACTATTGAGAACATAAAGAGATGAAAATGAGGGGAAAAAATTTATTCTAATGACATAACTTGTGGAGAATAAAATTCATGAGTTTCTTTAGAGATTGATCATAATGTTTCATTATTGTAAGCATAATCATAATCAATCCAGATAAACGATGAGATTGAAACATAAAACTTTTACCACTTTGGTAACATTGAAATATAAACCCCATGAACGAATAAAATTAAATTAAACATAAAATATGATGAGGGTAAAACAATTCATGATATTACATTTCAAATTATATATATATATATATATATATGTACAAATTAAAATAATATATGTTCATAACATAACATATGTCTCAAAGAAATAAAAATTGAGACCAAAATCTCTTACCGCTTTGTTAAATTTCGAAGTGTGAACCTCATAAAGGATAAATACTAAAATTTATATGTAAATACTAGTATTTTTAAGTTTAATAATCATAAAATATATTCACGTGCAGTATATACACCACATAAAATAAATAGGTGGGGAATATAGCATGTGTCTCCCAGAAGTAACAAGTGAGATGTAAACCCCTTACCTTTAATATTTACTTCTGTCACACTCATCCAAAAATCCTATATAATAAATATAAGTTTACTATAAATATATTATTGAACCATATTCACATATATAATATCATATATTATTGTATAATGGCCTTTTATAACACGTTTCATAAAAATTATACGTTAAAGTTACATTTCAGATAATAACCACTTTGTTTCCATATAAGTTTTTTTGTTATATTTTTGGTTCTATAAATTTTATCATGGTTATATCATATATATAATTATAAAAATTATATAAATATAATATATATTTATTATATATGTATTTATAGTAATTTATAAAATTTAGTGACAGAAAATACACCATTCATGAAGATGGTAGGTCGTACATACGTGTGACCGTTGTTTTTCATTTTCCTTTTTGAATGAAATAAAGAAGAGTAATATATATGTATTATCATTATAGAATAATTATTATTTCATATATATCAAATTTTTTTATTAATACCATATTTAATTCATTCTATTTAATGTGTTAATGAATCACATCGATTCACGAGACAGTAGTCCACCATACACATGAATGACGTTATTGAATTATAAAAAATGGAGAGTATGAATTTATGTGTTATATAATAATTCAAGAATAATAATAACATAATAAATATGATATATATATATATAAATAATATAAATAATAAATCCATCATTAAAACCATTGTTGAGTGGTGGTAAAGGAAAAATGAATGACATCGATTCGTGAGGCAGTAGTCCGTCGTACACACAAATGATGATTTTGTAACACATTTGATGGAAGTGGAGATGGTTTTTGTTAATGAAACTAACATAAAAATTATATCAGTATGTGGGAGATATTGAGGTTATTATATAATCATGGTATAATAATAATTCAATGGGGTTATGGAAGAAATAAAACAAAAAACACCCCTTGATGAACATTATCTCTTCTTCAGATATCCTCCTTATGTTTGCACGAAAATCCTTCTTAGGATGGATTTTTTCCCAAAATAAGGATTCTAGGATGAGGGTATGGAAGTTTTAAAGTTATTTGGTAAGGTTTTGGTCAGAAAAATTACTTTAGAGGTGTGAAGAAGTGATGGTAGTGAGTTCCCTTTTATAATTGAGGAGGAATTTCATATTTGTAAATACCAAAAAACATTCACTATTAAGAGATAAATCATAAAAAATGTGGATCCAAAACAGATTAATAATTGGTGGTTGGGGAGTTAATTTTCCTATAAAAACCTCCACCAAATAAAATAATCACTTTTTTATCATGTTTTTCCTTAGTCTTAAAGTTCACACAATTTTATCCTTATAGTTTTTACCAAGGTAACTTGTATCTTTTTATTTACCTAGGTAATTTATAATTTAAGAATTATATTAGAAAGATATTTATTAGATGATATATATATACTGATTAAAAATATGAAATCCAATTTATTAAATAAAAATCTTTTGTATGTGTAAAATTAATTTTGACACAAACGCATGTAATGCGCAAAACATCGTTTTAACCTCAATTGCGGTAATTAATTCTAACTATTTTCACTTATAATTATGGTAATTTTTTTACATTATTAAATTATATAAATTATTCTAATTCCAAATATGAGATCCATTTTTATAAATTTAATTCATAGAAGTGGCAGAATTAAATTTTAAAATAACCCCACAGACACGATGAGAATGCGAGCTTTTAAAGTGAAAATGTTCAAAAGTTTACAAAGCTTTTATATCCAATTTCAATCTAAAATTGACTCCAATGAACTAAATTGGATTAATATATTTATAATTTAATTAATTATACTTTATTATCAATTTAAAATATAATATATCTTTATAAATAAATTAAATGAAATGGTAGCTTTCAATTAAAATTCAGAATTTTTCACTATTCATAAAAGAAATGATACTTTTTAGAAAAAACCCAAAAAATTACCCTAAGATAATTTGGATATGATTATTTTAGAAAAAAATATTTTTAAAAATATTTTATAAGTTTTCAATTTTTTTTAAAATATGTTCTCCATAAAAAAGGTGAAAAACTGATTTTTTAGAAAAACAGTATTTTTAAGTGTAAAGTTAAACTTATTTTTATCTCTTGTATAGAAAAAACACAAGATGAATATTAAAAATTTGATTGAAAATATAATATATATATTCCATTAGAATCATTCACCAAAATTTATTCATTTAATTTATTTAGGTAAAACATGTTTATGTGCATAGAATTGTTTTTTAGAAAATGATTTCCTTTATTATCAAAAGGTTTTTATTTTTCATTTATAATTTATTGGTCCCCAATTAATTCATTATATATATATATATATATTTTTAAACCATATATTTTCATAATTTAGTTAATCTTATTCATGCATGCAATGCATACATTTGGGTGATAACTGTCATATTAAATAACAGTATTTTAGTAGTATTTAATGTTTGGTTTAATCTGAGTGTTGTGTGTAATGCTAGATAAACTTGATATTGTTAATAAGATAAGAAAAACTTAGTGTTTTATGTAACAAAAGATTAACTTAGTGTTTCATGTAACATAAAATATCTAGAAGATTAAATATATTTCAAAAGATATATTTTTAAAAAATATTAGGGTGTTACAAACACCTTCCTTTGGTAGAATGTTTCTACAACATTAAAATTCACTAAATTATATATATGGGTACTTATAAATCTCATTATAGTAGTAATTACATAAATATAACATGATATGATGTAATAGGATAGAAAAATCTATTGATACCTGAGCTAGATGAGGAAATGACAGAGAAGTTTAGAGCTATTAAACTACACATCAGGGTAGCTCAGAGTTGACATAAAAGATATACAGACAATCATCAATGAGATCTTGATTTTGAAGTTAGTGAAAATGAATTCTTATGAATATCACCTTGGAATAAGGTTATGATATTTGTAAAGAAAGTAACGTTGATCCATTGATATATCTTTTACCTCAGAATTATTCATCGTATTTGGACAGTTACTAATCACTTATCTCTTCCAAAAAATACGTCTAATATTGACAATGAGTTTCATGTGTCAATGCTAAGGATATTGAAAATTAATCCTTCACATGTATTGAATTTTGATTTCATACCAATACCTATAGAAATTCAGTTTTTATGGTATATTTGAGATGTATTTCCATAAAAAAACTCTTTTTGTGAAGGAAATACATCATAAATGTCACATTATAGTTAATTACATCCCCAATTTAAATATTTTAGATAGTCCTTACCATATATTTTAGGTTGAAAATAATTTTTAATGGGAATATAAATCTATCATATATAATTTATAATCTATATTATTTGTGATGGAAATATTATTCCATCACCGATTGTTAGAAAAAAATGTCAAATAATACAAATAAAAATACAATTAATTCATTATAAAAGTTATTCTAAAATATAAAATAAAAATAATTTAATATAAAATACATCATAAAATTTAACTGAAGTGTGGGAGATCAGGACTGATAGGGGTAGGTAAATCAGTTCCAGCCAGTGGAGGGAACTATATCCTTAAACCATGAGTGAGCTACTATATATACTCCATCACTTCCTCATGATGCTGATCTCACTATCATCACTTCTCTTCCTGAAATTTTTTCAATCTCTATATGAACTCATTCTGATATCTTAACCTCTCCAAGTACTCCACTATAGAAAATGATGATGATTATGATGTTTTTTTGAGCTATATGATGACATTGATTCAGTTCCATAAAAACTAGCCAGTGTCAATCTTTAACCAATATTGATCACCCATCCTTTTTAAAGGCCACATATCATCACCTACATCCAAGATGTCTCATAAAAATATGACTCACAATATCCCTCATCTCCACCATTTATCTAAGTTTAACTCTCATGCATGTGAGAAACGTTTACATCTTATTCCTCTTGTAAATAGTATGGATAGAAAGTAATAAGATAAAAAATATAAATTATGTTTATTGACAAAAAAGGGGAAAAAATAATAAACAAAACATATCATTGTCTCTCACTAATAATATATCCAATACAATCAATGTAAAACTTGATATAAAAAAAACTCAGTAATGATTAGATCAGTTGTAGACTATATAAATTTATCAAATAAATTTATTATTAAATGTGAATATAAATATAAATATATAAATTTATAACATAATATTACTTACCATATGACAATGATGTATACTAAAAGTATGAATCCCAACTTTGTGAGTGATATCCTACCTCCCCCGATTCTTGTGACTAGAACTGGACTCCACTGAAATGTCTCTATAACCTAGTATGTGAATAGTCTCACCCAATTATTTGTATGGGCATAATCAGGTAAATGATGCCTACATGAATCATCAAATACAGTTGAATATTATCTCTATAGTTTTATCCTCAAAACATTACGTAAAAATATATGGAAGCAATCACGCACGCATGCTTCTCGTGCCTCTTAAATAGAGACTCTTATTCTCTCATCTATAAGAGACTATAAACCCTATAAATATTAAAGAATATATTGAACTATAAATTTATAAATTTAAATTAAAATAATTTTTTATATACTAACCATTTATCAAATGTAAGGTGACATAACTCAATATAAACCCATCCCATGACACCCATTGAGCTGAAGAATAGTTTCTCAAAATAGTGCTTGCACAAACAATTACTATATGTGGAAAACAATGAATATAAGAATCATTAGTCACATAAATATTAAATAAATTAAATTTAAGGGAAATTAAATATAAAATCATATTAGAAATTACTTCCTCGGATAGAGATTAATGTCAAGAGATGGATGTTGCTTTGGAACTAAGTTTGGAATAATTAATTATGCAAGGCACCTACCCCTCCTAGTTGGTTCTGTTGCATTAACAACTGAAGATGTTAAATTTGGATGTTCATCATCACGTAATAGATCACAATATAAATAATTAATAAATTTATTGTAGTGTTGACCCATATAAAACATATAAATAGAATTTATAACAAATATTGAATTCTAAAAAATATATACAATTTAAAAATTATAAAATGTTTTTTTTAAAATTGACTGAATGAAAATGTGTTACCTCTAAAGAATGGATAATATAGATATCAAATGTAAAAAACTAATAAATATTTATTAAAAAATAATATATTATTCATATTCATTATCTTCATATTTATCATTAGTTTCAGTTTCATCAATGTCAATATCTTTTCCTTCCTTCTCCACGTCATCAATATCCATATGATCCTCCATTTCATCATCTCTTGTAATATCAATGTTAATGGTTATATCATTAAAGTTATCAAAAACATCACCTATTAAATATGGGGTATCATAATCAATATTTGTATCTCTTTAATTAAAGGATATACTCATCGACGTTTCTTAAAAAAATTCTAGATCTTTCACTTTAATAGAAGAACTTTTGTATTCCATAAACTAAATTTTCAAAATATTTCAATTTTTTATTTATAGTATGTTTTTAAATTTATACTAATTTCTATTTATTTAGTATAATTAATAGTAATATTTATTAACTTATAATATTTTACAAAAAATATACCTTTTTAATTTATAGTAATATTTAATTTAAAATAATTTTATTATATTTATTCTAATTTTTATTGAATTTTAAAAAACAATTATTATATAAAATAACTTTTTATTGATAGATTTTTTTATCAATTTAAATTAATTTTATCAGATTTATACTATTTTTACTAATTTATTTAAATTTACATTAATTTATAGTAATATTTATAAATTTATCAAATTTTATAAAAACTGAAAATATATTTTATTAATGTATAGACATCTTTATAAATTTAAATTAATTTTTTAATATTTGACCAACTTATTTTTTAATTTATATTAATTATTTTTAATCTATACAAATATTTACCAATTTATACTAAATAATACTAATTTTATTAATTTATTATATTTGGTAAAAATTTAAACAATTTTTTTATTAAATTATATAAATTTATTTTTAATTTAGAGTAATTTTATATATTTATAAATTTTTCATTATTTTAACAAAATATATATAAATTCAAAATATATTTTATTTATTTATAGAAACTTTTATCATTTTAAACTAATTTTATTAAATTTATACTAATTTTGAATAATTTATAATAATAAATATTAATTTATATTATTTTTTATGAATGTACCATAATTTATATCAAATGTTTTTGAAAAATATTAATTTATTAAATTTGTTTTATTTTAAATTTATTTTATTAATTTTTTACTAATTGTTTTTATGTTATTGTAATTTTATTAAATTATATTAATATTTTTGAATTTAACCTAATTTATACTAATATTTATTAATTAAACATGTTTTATTATATTTTAAACTAATTATTATTTATTTATATAATATTTTATTACATCAATCCAATTTTATTAATATATACTTATTGTTATTATTTTTTACTAATTCAAAAATAATTTTATTATATTAAATTAACTTTTATAAATTTATTCTAATTTTTATTATTTTAAACTATTTTTATTAATTTATACTAATTGTATATGATATATAATATTTGCAAATAATTCATACTCATTTATACTAATTTTTTATTAATCATACCAATTAGTGATTGATTTATTCTAATTCCTAATGATTTATATTAATTTATGTTAATTTTTATAAATGTATTTTAAATTATATAAATCTAAATTAATTTTTTTATGTATAATAATATTTTTTAATTTATAATAAATTTAATTGATGTATACGAGCATACAAGAGGATATGATGCATGAATTTCATGCCTCGAAGTGGGTGGTACATCTAGGTGTGACCAAAATGTACCATGAACTATGATGATAATTTTGGTGGATGTGCATGAAAAAGGAGATAACGGGGTTTGTGACACAATGATACACCTGTTAGCTGGTGAAGGTTGAGCATTAACAACCTGGTGGTTTACTACATCCATTTCACTTCTGGAATGGAAGTGGGATGACCTTACTATAGACTTTGTGGTGGGTCTCCTGAGAATGATTTGAAATAACAACGGTATTTGTGTTATTATGGATCAAATGATGAAAGTAGCACATTTATTACTAGTACAGGAAAATTTATTAGTGGATCAATTGGGAGAACTGTATGTTTGGGAGATAGTCCATCTACACAGGGTTCCATAGACTATAATTTCAGACCGTGACTCATGTTTTATTTCATGATTTAGGCAGGGCTTTCAGAATGCATTTGGTACATAGATTTTATTGAGTATGGATTTCCACCCATAGGTAGATGGGTAGTCAGACCATACTATACAGGTGCTTGAGGATATTCTATGAGTGTGTGTTCTAGACTTTTGTGAGTATTGGGAGGATCACCTAGAATTTGCGGAGTTCACCTATAATAATAGTTACCAGAAATTATTTCATATGGAACCATATGAGGCTCTTTATGGTAGGACATGCATATTACCTCTATGCTGGATGAAGGTAGGTGAGTCAGAGTTATTGGGACCGAGTCTCGTGCAGGAGACAACAAAATAAGTACAACTAATTCAAAAGCCCATGACTTTGATTTAGAGTAGATAAAAGTCGTATGATGAAAAATGTTGATTACCCCTAGATTTTATAGAGAGTGATCATTTATTCCTACACATGTCTATTAGATTGGGTCACCACTGGATTCAGAGATAGGGAAAACTGGCACCCAGGTTCACTGGACCATTTGTGGTTGTGGAGAGAATCGGGCTGGTGGTGTACTGATTGCCTCTTCTATAAAGATACAGTGTTATGCATTATGTTTTCCATGTGTCATAACTTCAGTGGTACCACCCCGACCCTTATCATGTGATCTATATGGATGATATTGATCTTTAGATAGATTTATACTTTAAGGAGTATCTGATATGTGTATTGGATCGCAGTGATAATGTTTTGCGGGGGAATACTGTGTTGTTAGTTCATGTATTGTGGTTACATGGCCATATACATGAGGAAACATGGGAGAGAGAAGTAGATATGTGGCCCCAGTTTCAAAATCTTTTTGACTTGGAATCTTAGGGAATCTTGGGAGTACAACTCAAGAATGAGCTGTTATAAGGTGGAGATATTTTAAGATCCCGAACTTTTCTGAAGATCTCTCGGGCTTATTTATAGGTAATCTTTTTTCCTTGTGTTGAGTAATTTTTGTTGGTTTTTACCATGGGGTATGCTTGGGTGAAAATTTGAGAAGAATGGAAGTAATAGGGTAGTGCATGGTTGGAGCATGATTTTCTCTAATTGTATATCCTAGCCAAACAAATTGTGTAACCCTGGACAAAGAGGGTTTGCATGGATGGGGAACTGTTTATCAAACCATACACTCTAAAAGGAGAAACCGTGCACCCACTAAAGAGGCACACAATTTTTAAAACTGTGTGACTCTACCCAAAAAATTAGTGCGTGGGATTTAAGTTAATATGATTTTTTTAAATTTCCAATGCCACCATTTTAACCCTAATTTGACCTCCACTCGAACCAAAGGTCTATTTTATGATTCTAGAGGCTTCCAGACAGATTCCAATCCCTCTCAACCTCTATTCTTAGTGAATCAAAGGGTGGATTTAATATCTATACCTCCTCAGTTATGGTATTTCTTCCCATTTAGATCTCTCTCTGCCACATTTATTCCAAGATAAAAGAGTGATGTTTATCCACTATTAGTTTTAGATCTAGATATATGTTTATTAGATATTTATTTGTTAATATTTGATATAGGTTTTAGATCTATATAATTTTATTCATCACATTCTTGATTAATCTACTTCAAATTGGGGATTCTTTTGTTGGCGAGCATTTTTTAATGAATTGAGGTAGGTGGTCTATTGTTCAATTCCCATATTCATGATTTTAATTACATGTCTATAATTGTGTAATTGATATGGTTTGTTTATAAGTTGAATTTAATATTTTATTTAATTAATTTTTTGAATTAATTAATTTAAGGATTGTGGAATTTGGGATAATTTATTGTTGAATTAATTATCTCAATATTAAAAAATTTGAAATTTGGGTAATAATTAATTATTAAATTAATTATGGGATATTGAATTGTTAAATTGAATAATTAATTATTGAATTGATTATGGGATATTGATATTGTGAAATTTAATAATTAATTATTGTATTAATTATGGGATATTGAATTTTTAATTAGAATAATTAATTATTGACTTAATTATTGGAAGTTGAGATTGTGAAGTGATTAATTAATTGTGGATTAATTAATGGAATGATGGGTATATGCATGGGGAATGTGATAAAGGGTTCATGTTGATTAATCTTGAATGTTTTGTTTTAGATGTTTGATTGTGAATGGGGTGTGGGATACATAATGATGCTCTAAATACCCATAGGGGTGATATACATGGAATTCTTGACCCAACTCCATTAATGAAAATATTATTTTATGGGAAAAATATTGATGCTCCAAATACCCACTGAGAGTGGGACAAAGCCTAATGCTCAAAATACACACAAGGTTATAGAGATGATGTTTTTTGGGAAGAAATCCCTCAATGTGTCCTCTCGGTACATTTTGGGTGTGGTTGTGTTTATTGACAAAGCTAAATGACCTCGAATGAGTATGGTTCATATTTTCCAAAGATAGGTTTTTAAGGTGGCGTAGTTTCCCAGTGTTTTCCAAATTTTTGGGCCTCAAAAATTAGAAATTTATGTTTGTAAATGTAAGGATTTCATCATAGGTCTGGAAGGTGTGAATAATTGTGAAAAAAATTATAAAGGAATAGAAAATTGGATCTCGAGACATGGATCACGTACCATATCTAGGAAGGGTACGCGGTCGCATACTAGGCAGTGAAAACTATTTGCAGGAGCAATTTTCGAAAGAAAAAATGGTTCGTGATGGAAGGCAGTGAAATATGTGGATGAAATGACATTGGAAAAAGAGATTGACTGCATAGGAGAATAGGAAGTATGTGGACCATATATGAAAAGTTGTTTGTAGGAAGGATTCTAGTTCGCGGCAGTAGGAGGATCGATATCTGGTGGAGGTTATATTGAATCAACGATTTGGTAAATCTTGGATTAACATATATTGAATATATCTTTTCCTATAAAAGAATCGCTAATCCCACTGATTGAAGGAAGAGACCGAATATCATTAGATAATATCTTTTGTTCTGGGATTTTAGCAAAGTCATATGGAAGTTCGTGAGGGAGAATTCTGTGAAAGCTGAAGTGGTTCACATGGAAGAAATTTCATCAATGGTTTTTACAAGAAACTGTATCCCACAATGGATGCAATACACATAGTAATAAGGCATGGTACACAAGAAGCTTGAAAAAACATTCCACAAACAGAGAACAGTTTGCAGACAAGGGGTTATTCATAGAAGAGGTTCACAGAGTCAGTATGCAGAGGATGTATGTGATAGCGAAAGTAGGGGCAGTCTGCAGGTGAAGGGAGGTTTGCGGAAGTGGAATATGTACGTGAAGGAGGTTTTTCGCATACCAAACCTAGTACTTAGTACATAGGAGAAGAATGTGGTTCATGATTTGCACAAGGAATCTTGAAAAGGATTTAAATCAGTTTGACAAAGTATTTTCCGGTACCTAACAATACTCTAGAAGGTTAACTTTATCTATGGGTGAAAATGAAACTTCAACAAAGCATCAACCTAATGTTGGGGATTCAATAATTCATGAAAATTAAGGGACATACATGTACATAAACTATGTTTGACCTACAAGTCGATAAAATATGTATGGATTCCTTTTCAAGAGTAGTGAGCATAGAAAGAAAAAGATAATGACCCTTTCCACTAGCAGTGAGCCAGAGAAATAGGCATAGGGAGTGACCCTTGGGAATGTAGTGAGTAGACCCTAAACCTTATAAATGTAGTGAGCCTAGTTATAAAAGATATAACCTAAACATTGTACTCATTAGTGGTAGTGATCCTTAGTTAATTTTGTGCATCGGCACACCGCTGTTGTATTCTCCTTGGACTTAGACTAATGAGGGTGAATCTAGTAAAAATCACTATGTCCAGTGCATGATTTCATATCTGGTCATGTATTTCTAATGGGAGTAAGTGAGAAGTGAGTTTTGTTTAACAACGAAACCAGATCCAAAGGGGAATAAGTTTCAATATATCATAACTTGATTCACTCCCCCTATCAGGATATTCAAATTTGTGGAACTAACAATTGGTATCCGAGAAAAAGGTTGAAAGTCAGTGTTTCTCTCTTAGAAGAATAAATTAAGGTGATGTATTGTAAAACATCACAATGTAATGTGTGAAAAATTATTGAAAATTTATGACGGTGAGAGAAAATTCCGAGAAGCAAAGCTGCAGGTTCTATGTAACAAGTATAAGGATCTTAGAATGAATCCCAATGAGATTGTTGATTCATTATTCAACAGGATAAATATTATTGTTGAAGAAATGTAGGTTCATTTAGAATCCATTGAAGATATAAATATTGTGAAATGTATCTTGAGAAAAATCCCATCGTGGTTCAATCTGAAAGTTTCAGTGCTGGAAGAAAAAGACCCGAAAGAGCTAACACTAGATAACCTACTCACTACCCTTGTAGAATATGAAATGAGAAACACTGATAATGATGCAGTGGAAAATGATAAGTATATAGAAGTTAAATTCAAGGCCATTAAAAATATCTCTGTTGAAAATAGTTCTGAGGAGGATAATATGGATGATTTATTGTCATTTATCTCCTATGATCTACAAAGGGGAAAAGGGAAGTTCAAAGGTAAACTTATATTTTCATGATTTTGAAGTATAAATATTGGGAATTTTTCAACAAAGTGTTCTAAAAAGTTTCATGATGAAAATGAATAAAATGATTAAATTCCTTAAAAGATGTATTTATAAAATGAGAAAGGGAAGATAAGTACTAGTAGAAAGTTCTTCAAAAGGATGAATCTACTTTCAAAATGGGATGAAAGTTTAGAAGAATCTGAGGTAGAAGAGTTAGAAGACTGCACGGATCATAAAATAGATGCTTTGGTGGAAGTTGCTGAAAATTATTTAACTATAGAATAATGTGACAATGAAGAAGGATAAATTGAAGGTAGAGTTGATCTTCAGGATGAATTAGAAGCTGCACTTGAAGAGGTAGATATTTTGAGATCCAAAACAATGAGAGATAAAATATCTGTTTATGATACCAAACTCTATATGCAGTATTAGGAAGAAGAGAATTTTGAACTGAATATAGAAATTGAAAAGCTGAGGTCTTCAATGCCTGAAAGCTCAGAAAAGATGGTTGAGTAAAACCTCAAAATTGAAGAATAGAAAATGGAAATCTAAAGTTTGACTAAAACTGGAAAAGATCAAATCAAACGTATTGAATAACTAGAATAGGAAGTCTTCGGTCTACGATGAATGGTTAAAGATTAGGAGAAACAATTAACTCTAAGTTCAACATCAGGAATGAAGATCATAGAGGAAACCAAGAAGATGATATTAGAGCATAGTGGTCTAGTAGAATAGAAGAAACAATCAACTCTAAATGATAAGGCTAGTATGAGGATTGATCTAAAATATACATTAGTTATGGTTCAAGTTAGACCACCAACATCCACTCTAAGAATGAATATTGGTTTAGGTATAAAGCAGAATCAGAAGATTTAGAGAAACCAAGGAAAAACTAGTGGTGAATCATTGTAACAAAGGAATGTACCTCACATAAGATGCTATTTTTGTGGTAATATGTGACCCTATCAAAATGTATGTTCCATAACAAAGAGGTACCAAAGGAAACAAGACCAACAGAGGTGGTTTTACAGAGCTCAAAATTACAGGTCATTATTTTATGGTCATTTTTTTTGGTTTAAAGAACTAGGACATATGGAAAGATATTTAACATAAACAATATAGAGGAATGTGCTGTGGTAGAATGAAATTTTTCATAAGAAGTAGCCCAATGTATCTTTAAGAGAGATGAACATTAAAAATCAATTTTCAGCTCTGCAGGTTGAAGCCAGATCGTCATATACTAAGATAGATCAAGATTATCATTCCATGTTGGATATAAAGTCAAATACTTGGGTTAAAAATAAAATGGAAGAGTAGGGAGTGGTTGCAGAAATTGCATTCAAGGAATCATATTGCATTGGGATATGGATCATTAATAGTGGATGCACTTCCCATATGATGGGAAATAAGGATCTAGTGATCGGAATTCCATATGATAAAGAAGGTATTGTAATATTAGGTAATTATGAGGGATTAAAAATTATTGGTTTAAGAAAATCCATGTTTGGAGGAAAATACATGAGACAAGAATATGTCTTATTTGTTGAAGGGCTTAGTCACAACTTTCCTAGTGTTAGTAAATTTTATGACTCAGAACATGCTATAAGATTTTCCAAGAAATTATGTATCATCAAAGAAAAGTATGTTTTTGTTGTTGTATAAGTAAATCATACAAAAGGGAATATCTACCTTGTGAGTGGAGAAGAAGATTTGTTCTTTCTATCCAGGGATGAAGAAAACAATTTATTACATAATCATCTTGTCCATATAAGCCAAGCGTCCTTAGAAGATCTGGTAAAATGTGATGCTGCTCGAAATCTCCCTATATTATCATGTGATCGTACTCATACATGCGATGATTTTCAACAAAGAAAGATCATTTGGAATAAGTATAAGATAATGGATAAAAGGTCAATAATATTGCTTGATTTGGTGCATATTGATGTTGATGAGACATTTGTACCTATAGTAAGGTTGGAGACAATCAGATTATTCTCGGCCATATAAGCACAAATAAAGTTTAAGGTTTTCCAGATGGTTGTCAAGTCAGCATTTCTAAATGTATTTCTAGAAGAAGAAGTTTACATTGAGAAACAAGATAGTTTTATCATTCATGAAGATGGGAATGAAGTTTGTCCACTAAAGAAGGCTCTATATGGTTTGAAGCAAGCACCAAGATCATGATATTTAAGGCTTGATCAGTTTCTAATGAAACTTGGTTTCTAGTGTGGTGGAGTGTATTACAATCTGTTTTTCAAAAAGGAAAGTAGTCAAAGGATGATGGTGCTGGTTTATGTGGATGACATAATCTTTTATGGATCCGATGATGTACAATGAATACATTTTTCTGAATTCATAAAAAGAATGTTCAAAATGTTGATGATTCATGAGATGATGTTTTTTCCTTGGATTATAAGTGAAACAAGGAGAGAATGAAACTTTTATTTCTCAATCTAAATATGCCATAGAGGTTCTGAGAAGGTTTGATATGGATAATTAAAATCATATAGACTCAAGTAGCTACCTAGTTGGAACTATCACAGGATGATGAAGGCAAGGCAGTTAATAACAAAAAATATCAGAAAATCATTGTAAGTCTATTATACCTGACAACGAGAAGGCCTGATATTGTATTTTCTACATTACAAGCAGTAATGTATCAAAGAAATCCCAAGGAGAGCCACATTATTGCAGTAAAAATAATTCTTCGGTATATCAAGGGAACCGTGGACTTTGGCCTAATGTATAATGATAAATCTCAGCCAGAGTTTTTGGGATATACAGATGTGGATTAGTCTAGTTCAGTAGATGATAAGAAATCAACATCAAGTGGTTCCTTTTTTCTTGGAGGGTTATGTATTTCTTGTTTAAGCAAGAAACAAGATTGCATTTCATTAAGCACTGTAGAAGTTGAATACATTTTGGCTACTCAAGATTGAACATAGCTATTGTGGATGAAGTATAAACTTGAGGATATGTGAATTGAAGTGAAATATCTGATTGGAATCCACTGAGATAATTCAAGTGCTATAAATTTGAGTAAGAATCCAGTCCATCACTCATGGAAAAAACACATTGAAATCAAGAATCATTTTATCAAGGAGAAGGTAGATTAAGGGCTTATGAAGTTGGAGTATGTGCCTATAGAATAAAAAGTTGCATATATTCTTATTAAGGCCTTACCCAAAGAAGAATTTGAAAGGCATCAACTGGATTTTGTAGTCTAGTCGACTTCCTGCACTTGAAAAAGTGTGGATGTGGGACCCCCTATCCCTGGGGTATGATATGTATTTCCCTAATGTGCTGATATGTATTCTTTATACTATTACAGAAAACCTTGAAGCACCCTTCAGGTTCATTGACAAAGGGGGGGAAAGAGTGAATATTCTATGGGGAGAAAAGACATGGGATATGGGGATTTGAAGCTGAGCTGAAGCTGTTTGGAGAAGGTATAATATAAGGGGAGCATTAAATATGATGATTCTTGAAGTGATCAATCAATGATTAGATATCATAATAGCTGAGGTTTGTGATACATGTAGTTTATTGGTATCAGTATGGTATAAATAATTAGTGTCAGAAATGAAGTGATTCATTGATGAAAATTTCATTATACTCTTATTTCTCACGCCGAGCTTGGCTCATGTGGGCTTAGAGTATATGTAAAGTAAATCCGTGATTTCTATCTTTATCGTATAAAGATAATTGTGATTGAATAAGGAAAAAGTTTTTACAAGGTATCAAAATGCATAGAACTGTTATGAAAAGATTTGTCAACAAACCCAAAGGGGGGTATTGTTGGGAAAAAATCCCTCAATGTGTCCTTTCAGTATTTTTTGGTTGTGGTTTTATTTGTAGATAAATCCAGATGACTGTGAATGAGTATTTTTGATATTTTCTAAAGATAGGTTTTTAAGGTGGTGTAGTTTCCCAATGTTTTCCAAAATTTTTGGCCTAAAAAATCAGGAATTTATGTTTGGAAATGTATGTATTTCATCATAGGGATGGAAGGTGTGAATAATGTTGAATGAAATCTATAAAGGAAGATAAACATGGATCCTAGGACATAGATCACGTACCATGTCCGGGAAGGGTACATGGCCGCGTACCAGGCAGTGAAAATGGTACACGGGAGTGGTTCATGAAACCAAAAATAGTTTTCGATAAAAGGTGGTGCGGTACACAGATCGATTGTAGTTGGTTAAGGAGATAGACCACATATAAGAAAAGGCAGTACATGTACTGTGTATGAAAAGTGGTTCATAGGAAGGATTGTGGTTCGTGGTGGTAGGAGGATCGATATGCTATGGAGGATGTACCAAATCAAATATTTGGTAAATATTGGATTAGTGGATATTGCAGATATCTTTTCCTATATAAGAATATCTAATACCATTGATTAAAAGAAGAGACTGAATATCATTAGAGAACATCTTTTGATCCAGGATTTGAGCAAAGTCAGAAGGAAGTTTGTGAGGGATAATTCCACAAAAGTTGAAGTGGTTTGTGCAAAAGAAAATTTGTCGAAGGTTTTTGTGGGAAAATATATCCCACACAGGACGCAATACGCATAGTAATAAGACTTAGTACATATGCAGTTTGTGAAGACAGTCCTTGAAAAGAGAATAGTTCATGGAAAAATAGTGATTCACAAAAGAGGTTCGTAGAGTCAGTATTCATAGGCGATACATGATAGCGAAGGTAGAGGCAGTCTACGGATGAAGGGAGGTTCGCGGAAGCATAAGAGATATATGAAGAAGGTGTTCCACATACCAAACCTGGTACTTAGGATGCAAGAGAAGATGGTGGTTCATTATTTGCACAAGGAAGCTTGAAAAAGCTTCAAATCAGTTTGTGAAAGTATTTTCTGGTACCTAACAGTACTCGGGAAGGTGGACTTCATCTATGGGAGAAAAAGGAATTTCAACAGAGAATCTATGTAAATTTGAGTATGTAGTAATTAATTAATATAAATATACCTACATGTACATAAACTATGATTGACCTACAAGTTGATAAACTGTGTGTAGATTCTTTTTCAAGAGTAGTGAGCACAGGTAGAGGAAGACATTGACCCTTTCCACCAGAAGTGATCTAGAGAAAGAGTCATAGGGAGTGACCCTTGGGAATGCAGTATGAAGAACCTAAACCTTTTAAAGGTAGTGATACTGGGTATAGAAGATCTATTCTAAACATTGTACTCATTATTGGCAGTGAAACTTAGTGAATTTGGTGCATCAGCACACCGCCGTTGTATGCTCCTTGAACGTAGCCCAGTGAGGGTGAACCAATAAAAATCACTGTGTCCTGTGCATGATTTCATATCTGGTCATATATTTCTAATAGGACAAAGAGAGAAGTGAGTTTTGTTTAACAAAAAAACAAGATCCAAAGGGGTAGAATCTTCAATCTGTCATACCCTGATTCACCCCCTCTCAGGGTATTTGAGCTTTTGGACCTAACATTGTTATACACTCATTATTCATCATTGGACTATGAATCCAATTGGTCTTTATATGAATAGATTATTTGAGATGGTTCAGGCTCCAACATGAACTGAAGCAGGTATTGTGGTCCAAGTGTCCTCTACAACCCCGTGGTTTATGTTGTTAAATAAAGGATAAATGATTAATTATAAACTATTTAATTTATTGATTGTATTTTATTCCTAATATATCTTCATAAACTGTTATGGATGATATTTATTTTAGATTTTGTTGGAGGTGGCCTACTGAGTTATACTCACATCCTAATCAGGTTTCCTGATCAGTACCTGAATAGATTTCATGATTATAGGATAGGATATGGGAAAAGTCCCTATGATAGACGTATGATTTGGGATGGAGCATGAATGAGGAAACTATATGTGGTTCGAGACCTGATTGAGAGTATTCAATGTCTTTATTTATTTTAGTTTTTGTATATTGACACTTGGAATGTATTTATTCATGGAATATCTATTGTTCAGTTTTGATATTGTATTTCCAGTTTTGATCATCTTGTGACACTGGTATTGTTTTTGGTTATGTCATATCATTTGGTTATTGATTATTTATTTATTTTGTCGTATTAATTTGATAAAGAGGTTATAGTCTTCCCATGATCAATATTAGACCCTCACTACTAGTTGATATCCTCTGACATATGGTGAGGCACACTTGAGGTCATGTGACCCACCAGCTTGGGGCACTGGTGCATGGCACCTAGACCGGGATGTCATAGTGGGTGACCTACTATGATTTTTTTCTCACCCCCTGTATGTGAACCATGATGTGTGGGAAATAATGATGTCTAAATTCAGGTTAGAGAATAAGTTTCATGATGGATGGTGTCAAGGCTAAGTGTTGCTTGATTGAGTGAATCTTCTCATATGGTGTCTTAGGATTGGGATGGTGTTTCTCAAGTATAGTGGATATATGGTATGTGGTTTAGCTCGGTATTGGAACTTAAGACTATTTTGTTTTATTTTCATCTATTTATTTTTTATGTGGTTGACCTAGTGCACAACCTAGTCTTTTATGTTCTATAATATTTGAATCTATAGGAATATATGTTTAATTTCATTTATTAAAGCATGATTCAATTTTAGTTATTTATTATAAATACTCAAATGTTTATTCCTATGTTTGAGTTTGGTTATTTTCTTATACTGTTGGAATCTAATAGGAGGGTATAGTCTTCACAATGCACCTTTTAGCCTCTGGAATTTGAGAATATAAGATTTTGGCCTTATAGAGGGCCAGATCAGTCGACATGTTAGGTTGAATTGGGATAGTTTGTTACATGGTATCAGAGGATGTATAGTAAAAATCATGGGAACTAAATTTATGAAAAAATATATTAAAGAAAAAACCCTAAGACTAATATTGAGTATAACTCTAACTATGTGATAACATCCTATGATTTTGGTCAGTTATAAATTATATGGTTTCCCCCTATGATTATTGTTTCTCATACTATGCTTTTTGGTTGTAATCAATGGATAAAATTAGGAGGAATATCATTAACAATAAATGTAATAGAAAATATGGTTATTATGAGGAGAAAAAAAGGATAATGAATGAAGTGAAATATATTATGATTATTCCTAATTATTTTTCATCATACGTGATAAAAAACACCCATGTTAACCAAATCTTAGACTCACAAAATAAGAGAAAGATAGAGTCCACTGAGAGCTCAGGTGGTGGAAAAAATGGAGGAAATAAATATCAATTTCCTTCTTGTTAGAAATGTGAAAAGAGACACATTATATAATGTCTCAAATTAATTGAAGAATGTTTTATGGGTATAAAATAAGGGAATAGATCAACATAATATCATGTAAAAATTAAGAGTTTTGTGGAGGTATATAAAGTTCATAAAAAGGTATAATTTATATTTTAATGTCTTATGTGTAGAGAATATGGGAATTATACAAGAACATTCCCTAATAATAAGGTTAACTACTAGAATAAAGAATATAATATGATATTTCAATCGTTAAATGTGTAAGGATTGAAGTATTTATGCATTGGGATATAAGGATTATGTTTTGGAAGTGGTATTCTGGATATAAGAATCATGTGAAATCTAAGGAATGTTCATTATTAGACCTCATTTTTGGATTTGAAAACATATGTTAAGAGGTACCAATAACTAGAAAAATCCTTTTAGTGGTAATTTAATGGCTCACATTGATAATTTTAATATGATAGTTTTTGTGTTCTTGAAATCGGTCAGTGATTTGATGACAAAGTGATTTAGGTCATCCTTAATTAAGTTTATTGGATTTATATAAATATATTATGATTTTATTTTAGGAATAAGTACTTTTTTAGTTTTTGGAATCATATATATTTTCATATAAGGATAACTTAGGAGTTATGATTATCATCTTGGGTTTATAAGTTTTTGGATTACATAAGTTCAAAGGAATAAATACCACTTATGAGGGTTTAAGAGATGATATTTTGAGGTGATTATAAACTTTTACTTGATTTTAGGAAGAATAATCTATTTATGATTAAATAACACTTTGGGTTAGTATATGATTTGCTATGATCTATTTGATAACAGAATATAGATAATCTTAAAATGATATCCATGGAAAAGGTTATATTTTCAAAAATATTTATGGTCATTCTAAGGATTACTATTTAGGTTAGTATCTAAATTTCATTCATAATATTATGGTACAGTTCACTACAAGATTATATAGTGATTTATCATGAATATTAATGATTTTTTATGCATAATTTGGTATAAGTATATGTAACCAAAATGTTTAACATGCAGTTTAACATGAATGATTATGTGGGAAGAATGGAATTTAATTTTTGGGAATATAAGATACAAGGTATGACTTCATCGTTGAGGTTAAAATATTATTTAATGTTGAAGTTATAAAGGTTAATTAGGATGTATGGATTATTTATTTTGGAGAAATATAAGTTTAACCATTGGTGATATTCTATAAACTTTTTATTAAATTGTATTATTTATTCACATGAGAGATTATAAATTTTTGATATTATCTCACTATAGTAAATATTTTAGTTTTGGTTGAATTTTAAATTTATGAGGAATATATTTTTATCCGTATTTGGATTATGTAATCTGCTATAAATTGATTTTAGTTCATGAAGATTAAAAAAAATCATATGGGATAATCATTTCTAAGAGTATGATATATAGTTAAAATTTATCAAAGCACAACAAAAGGATGAAATTGTGATTTTTAAATAAAAAGATATCAAGTAAGTATATTTCCTTATGTTACTAGTTTTGATGGTAATGGAATTCATCCACTATCATAAAAGGATCTTGAAATAAAAATATTATCCTATTACGTCAATTTCTGATGAATTGATGGTCTTTTTCATACCTCTTTATTTTATGGGTTTATGGTCGTTAACATTCTTATGATCATTCACTTTCTTTATATCAATGATCTCATTCTATCTTCATCATTATTTTTACATTACAGTTTCTATCCATTCCCATATTATCACCTCACACCAATGTTATCCTATTTGGAAACATAGTATGTGTTATTCTAGATGAATTTCACACTTCCCTTTTATCTATTTTAAAATTTATTTCTTATTAACCATTTTAATGATGTGGGATTTATAAAAAAATATTTTAAAAGAAATAAATTTTAATTACCAATATCAGGGAAAATTGGGAGGTTAAATTTTTTGAAGGGGTAGACTACGAAACCTAGATATTTTAAAAGAACACTGGGTTCAAAGTTTAAATTATACCCAACACTGAGCTTAAAAAACCATGAAATATTTTTATTAAAATATGACTAATATAAAATAACCATTGGATTGGTGAGTAGTAATATAATTAAATGAATTATAAAATATATATAATGGATCTACCCAATAAAAATTCATTGTTTAATTCTTAGTAAAGAAGTACTCAATTTTTAGAAAGTTTCTTCTATGCAGCAAAAATACATTATCTTCAGAATAGAGTTTTAATATTTTTTTGTGACAATATATTATAATTAATTTATGAAAATTATATAAATTTTATTTTATAAAAATAATATAATTTTTAAAATCATCATATCAAAATTATCTTAGGTTAATTTTTTTAGATTTTTTAGAAAAGATTTATTTTCCAGTGAATAGTGAAAATACAGATTTTTATTGAAAAATGTATTCTTGTTTTAAAAATTTTAAAAGTTCCATTTGGTTAAAAAAAATTTAAAATTAAAATTAGTTCTCTTATATTATTAATAGTTCAATTAAGTTCATTAGAATCTATTTTATAATTTAATTTGTTTAAATTTATTTTATAAAAAAAGCATTTTTCTAAAATTTGTGTTTCGTTGTGTTTTAAGTATTTGTATTAAAGTAATTTATGTAACTTATAGGAATTAAATTTTATGAAATGGTATTTATTTTTTTGATTCATCTAGAAAAATTTATCTAAGGATTATTTTTTTATATTTTTTTAAGAATTTTTATTTTTGGTGAATATTATAAATAATACAGTTATGAAATACGATATATTTTATGATACTGCGAAGACATAATTTTTTTTAAAATTTTAATAAATATATGGAACTACCCATTTATGAGTATATACTAAAAATATAATATATAAATAATACTAAATTTAAAATTTATAATTTATTTCATGATTAATATAAAAATTATTTTTAGTGTCAACGTAGCGCTTGCGTATCACTGGAAAAGTCAAATTTATTGTCTTAAAGATAATATTTGATAAGGAATAATTCAATTATAAAATGGTTAATTTAATATAAATTATTATTTATTGTTTTTAGGTCTATAAGTTAATTTTTTAGTTATATAACAAGTGTCTTATCCAAATTCTTTTTCAATGCTTGTGCAAGGTCGGAAAAGTCAAAATAAGATATTAAATTAGTTTTCATGACATAGAGGGGATTTAAAATTTATATTGAACTAATCTAGAATATTATAGTGAAATTAATATATTTATTTCTATTATGGTGATTTATTTTTAATTTTTAGGGATGAAATAATTAACTTAAATGTTTATGTGATGCTATCGCAATGCTTGTGCAGATAGTAGAAGAATAAATTAATTTTTTTATAAAAAACAGTAAAAACAAATTGTTTTGGATTAATTAAATTTTATCATATTTTTTAGATACATATGACCTATTATATATTTTATAATGAACTATATTCTAATTCCACAAGTGTCTTCATGAATTCAATGTCAAATTAAATAAACAGTTTCAAAAATGACAATAATATTATTTTATGAAAATAAAAATATATTAATTGGTTAAAAATAAAAAAAATATTGAAATAGGATGGTTTGAATAATATAAGGTCTAAAATATCATACCTTGGTTATTCATGATCCAATTATTACCTTAAAATAAAATTATAAACTTTAGTAGTTGAAAAAGTCATTACCACTATTAAGGTTTGAATAGGTTTGCTACGATGTTCAAACGAAATATCAGGTTCAAAATACAACATAAAAGTTACCAAATTTTATTTTATAATTATATTTAAATCATATAAAACCTTATATTTTAATCAATGTATATTTTGTATCATTTTTCATGAGAATAATTGTGTTATATTTCAATATTTTTAATAATTCCAATCGCGTCCTTTCCCTCCATTGTAAAAGGAAGCCTCTTCCTTCACTTATTCACACCACATTGAGCCTTCCAGGTCAAAAAATCCCTAAATAATTTCCTTATATACTTCCCTATTCAAATTTCATAGGGTTTTCCTAAAATAACAACCCTAGGTCCCTAAATAGAATATTTAAAAGAGTTGATTCAAAGAAGAGGTAATCACCTTAACCGATCACTTTAATTTTAATTCACATTTTAACTTATCTAAATCATTATATTCTTAATAATATTATAAATACAATATCTTAAATATAATAAAATGTTATAATTATTTTTAAAAAGCCCTTTTTTGGTCAGAGTGGAATCTCAAGAGGGGGGGTGAATTGAGTTCCTACTTAAAATTTCTGTTAATAACTTTCTTATAAAGATCCCTAAAATTTTGAAACAACCCAGTTAATTAAGGCAGTAGAGATATAAATGTATAGTTGGTCAACAGGTTTCTCAACAGATGATTAGTCCTCAAGTGAATTAGTGTAAAACACTTCTTTAACTTTGGAAACAAGTTTACTGAATTAAACACATACACACACTAACCAAAACTATCTATCAAAGTCAATACAAAAAAGTTTTCTATTTTAGAAATTATAAATAGAAAAAAACAGATAAAATAGAGTATAATAAAAATATAGAGCACAATGATGTTAAATAAGAGGTTCAGTCTCATGCCGAGACTTAATCCTATCCTCTTAGTGATCACCTTCCACCAAGCAATTTATATTAACAATAAACATGATACACAACTTGTATCGGTCTTTACAATAGTTTTCACAAAATGTCCAGGTTTCACACCCTCTACCACAGTTCTTCGTGGGAAAACACACAATATAGACCACACATATTCTCTTCCACAATTATATGTGGGAAACAAGATGTAAGTGAAGTTTGATGTGAGGATATTCAGTATCCTCCCATTCAAGCACAAAATATAGTGTGTCTAACAGACAAACACACACACTTATCAGAAATGTAAAATGAAGGAACACAATAGAGATAAGATTATAAGCTTGAGTTTAGAAAGCTCTATGTGTTTTTAGTTCAACTCTTCACTCCTTTGGGTGGAGAATTTGTTTTTCGAGTCTTTCCCTGGAAGTTGTCCTCAAAACAGAGTGTCACAACTCTAGGTTCTAGCTTTCAAAAGTTGAGTGTTCTAATTCTTGTGTTTATCGAGAGTTGATGAAGCACAGAAGGCACCCTTGATATTGTTCTCCCTAAATTATCTTCTTGAGGTTCTTGGGTTCACAGTGTAAGCGTTGAATGGTTATTTTTTGATCTAGCAAGAAAGATCCATCACATGCACAGACACACACTTCTCATACCACTCTCTTTCTTTTCTTCCTCGGTCTTCTATTTTATATTTGAGGTCCGACAATAGGAATAAGTACTTCATGTGCGATATTTATCATACCTCGTACTGTCCCAAGTATGGTCACTTGAGATGTTTACAATCAGCATTAATTAATGTCATAATCCTTAAATTTACCAAATATTACCATTAAAATAACCTTAAGAATTTGACAAATTATGGAGTAGAAGACTATGGTATACTGGTAATGGTAGCCTTCAAAATGGTAGGATTCAATAGTAGGTGTATATCAGCAGCCTTCATCGATAACCTTTCCAATGGTAACCTTCTATCGGTATCCTTCATCGGAGACCATTGCATCAGTGACCTTTGCACCGGTGAAATTTTTCTTCAGGGACCTTTGCACCGGTGAAATTTTCATCGATGAGCTTTTTATAAGTGGCCTTTGCATTGGTGACCATTCCATCAGTGACCTTTGCATCGGTGACCTTTGCATCAGTGACCTTTTCATCGGTGACCTTTGCATCAGTGAACTTTGTACTTAGAGAAACTTTTCAGTGTGAGCTTAAACAAGAGAGCACTGATATTAAAAGTACATAGTTATTACTTTGATATAAACATTATTTTCATATAAATGATTATCATGTAAGAGAAACAAGATTATTTATATAAATGAAACATTATTTAGGATTATCAAAATAGGTGAGTCTAACAATATCCCCCCTTTTGATCATCACAAATTATGTCAGTATGTTTGAATTAGGGTTAAGCCCAATTTCTATAAGTAAAATGGAAACATGTTCATTATGAGTATATATATGCAAAGAGTTCAGTCAACTTAAAAACTTATCAGGTTTGGTAGCTTAAAACTTAGACTAACTTATACTTGTTTACCCCCTTTGTGATTAACAAAAAGAATGAAAGACAAAAAGTAACAAAAGAGGAATTCCCAGTAATGAAGAAATAGTACAATATGAAAAATTTGTACAAAGATCCCTATCAACTAAGACATCCCACATTCAATCCACATTAGATATGTCCAAGGGAGCTTTGTATTTGGAAGTTGAGGAGGCAGGTTCTGAAGATGGAGGGATAAGCCTAGGTATGGTAGTCAAAAGGGTTGAAGGAGTTGCAACATAAGAATTAGTATACCTATAGTGAGTGGATGTATGTGGAATCATAGGGGTCAAACTTTTTATGGCCTGTGCAGGAGTCATCATTGTTTCAACATAGGTAGATCATGAAGTAGCTGAGGTAGAAGGCATGGATTAAGGAACAATGATGGGAGTGTATTCTACATGGAGTAAGGGTAGAAGAAGATTTATGAAATCCATAATAATACTTTCTCCTCTTTCTATAGCTAAAATACAATCATCCTTATTCTCCATGAATTTATCTAAGGAATAAGTCAACTCTCTGAGACTACTAACCTGATAGTTAAATGCTTGAGTGATAGGTGGAATCCTCAAGTTCTCCAACAACAACTTCAAGTGACCATCCATTTGATGCTTAGTATACAACCTTTTGTAATAGAAATCAATTTGGCCTTTGATGGATTTATGATCCTGAGCCACTTCCCTTAAATAATTTCCCACAAGGTTATGAATTTATCATGTAGTAGAAATGAACTTAGTCATAGACTAAGGGTCTGAAGTACAAGAACCAGATAACTTCTCTACTTCTTCTTTGACAACTGATCTTAAAAATTCTAGATCAATAGGAGCTGTAGCTGAAGTTGAAGTAGATGCACACAGATGTGCCATAGTAAAAGCCACTGTCTCCTTGAAGGATTTGGTTAGCCCACTAATCAGCCTATTCACATCACCATCTTGTCCACTCACATGTGTCTCCATGGACATCTTAAAGTCCTCAAAAACTGTAACACACTGATATTTCATGAGAAGTATATATTATTTATGCATTATGTTATAGTCAAAGTAATATTTCACTGCACACAACACTAGCTTGGCTTGCGTTACACGCAATTGCGACCTTCCTCGATAGTGTGTGTAGTACACAATACCGAGTTTCAATAAACAACGATATATTATTATAATATTATGAACTAGACATTATGAATAGTATTAACTTAATTTTAAATTTTATAACATTATAAATCATCTTACACATTTTCTAGAATGAGGTATGAAAACAAAATCAGTTTTTTCGGATAAAAGAAGTATTTTTCGAAAAATGCAGTTTTACCGCCTTTTGATGGTGCACACATTTTAAATATAGTTTTTGACATGTTTATAAGTTAAATTTGACAAAATAAAATTCTTCTTTGAAATCAGGATATAAAAATTTACTTTGGATAAATTATTCATATTATTCTGGTAACTTTCATATTTTGATGAATAGTAAAAACACGCTATATTTTAATTAAAAACAACTTTTTTAAATGCAATAATTTATATGGATAGATTATCTTTTTAATTGGTTTTAAAGTGTAATTAGAATATATTTTTACCATTTAATCTAATGATGGTCATTGTAATTAATTTCACATTGAAATTAGACATAAACAAGTGATGATCTTTTGATAGTTATTGTTTCTTAAAAACATGCTATTTGTTTTGATAATGGGAATTACATTTAAAATTAATTAATTCCACTTTTCTGTTTCGAATTTGAAAAAATAGACATCATTTTTTAATTTGGAATATCAAATATAGCTTAGCCTGAATTTTTGGTATTTTTCTGAAAACATCAATTTTTGATGAATAGTGAAAACATTGAGTTTTTGGTTAAAACCGACTTTTTATTTAAATAATCATTTATTTGATTTAAATTTATTTTGGGTAAAAATGGATACATAATACTTATATAAGTTCAATGAAATTCATTAGAATCATTTTATAATAATTTTAGATTTATAAAAAATTGTATTGAACTTTTCACCGTCTTTTACCCACCTCCTAGGAGCTTTGCAATTGTTCATAAAACTTAATTTTACCGCTTTTTTGAGTTGAATTTCAAAAATCCGAGAGACACGGTTAATATCAAGGATTAAAATGTGGTTTAATTAGATTTAAATAATTTTTTGTGAATAGTAACTTTTTACTTTTATTTACCACGGTTAAAAGTAAATAGGGTAATTCAAGGTTAAAAGAAAATTATAATAATTCAAACTTAACTTAACACTTGTCCAAAACTTATTGGATGAGTAATGGACGACCATGGGCATCCTTGGGTCGATTTGGGGACCCCATGGAACCACTTATGAAAGACAATGACACATTAGATTAATTAATTTAATGTAAAGACAAAATTGGTATTAACAAAAAAAATCCTTTAGTAATTAATTTTTATAAGGGGCTATATAAATTATCTTTTAAACTATAAATATTCATTGGAAATCTGAAAATATTTCTTACATGTTGGTATTTTTTTATAATTTTTAGACATCAAATAAATTAAATTATTTATGACACAATAATGATGCAGTATTTACCTCATTAATAAATGATTTAAATAAATAAGATTATAATGATTAAAATATTTTCCAAAACATGTCCAATTCTGATTAGATGATTTTATTTCGACCACGAGTCATCTTATCTTCATCTTTAATTATTTTTGGACCTTTGAAACCGAAGATAAGTTTATAATAAAATAATATTTTCACACTTTCAAAAGGTGCCCCTCTCCTCCCTTATAAAAGGGAACCTCCTCCCTCTCCTCCTCACACCACATTGAACCTTAAATCTCGGCCAAACCCTACCAATTTCACTTACCCACTTCTTTATAAACCTACTAGAGGTACTGGTCTTCTCAAAAGACCAACTCTAGTGCCCCAAGAGAAAGTTTAAAGGAGGCACTTCGAAGAAGAGGTAATACCTTCTACCGTTTTCTTCAAGTTCCATTCTTATTCTACTCCCTCTTATTTAGTTGTTTCATTATGAGGTAATAACATCAGTATCCCTCATATACTTATATGTTATTATAAATATGAAACAACCCTATTTCACCTCTTATCCATCCTACGGTAAACAAAATCACCGCGCGTGCGTACATACGGAATACCGTCTCCACGCCGTGGTGTAATATGTTTTCCACCAACACCTTACTTGGATGGGTATAATGGTGTAAATAAATAACTATATATGATTATTTTAAAGTGGTATTGATTCTGAAATATTATACATACACTTCAATACAATTCCACGATCATGGGAACGATATCACCGGTCATGCGTACGTACGGCCTACCGTCTCCACGATGTGATGCAACTCGTTCTATATGATATTAATTGAATAATGATTATATAAATGAATTGAATGAATTAATATGATATATATTACACTAATAAAATTATGTAAATGATGTATCTATATCCTATAAATATGAATAAGAATATATTCGACAAAACACGCATAAGAACATAAAGCAATAAACACCCAAATAACAAGTAGCAATGATATATTACTACTAAGAAGATACAAATATGACCATATATGATATAATAACAATGAATATGATTCTGTAACAAGTCAATTACAATATTTAAACTATATTACAGGAGGTTCGGATTCATACGAAGCATATCAGACCTAAGGTAAGGGAAAATCTCACAATCTCATTTTTATCTGAGATTGTTTGTACTTTGGTATTTACTGGGGTGTATTTTATCATCCACATCCATGTTTCCTCAATATGTAATATTATTTCTATCCTACTACAATTATTTAAAACCAATTTTACCCTTCGGTGAGTTTTTAGTAAAAGATATGAAAGGAATCTTTTGTAGTTTTTCGTACGAGGTACTTTTTGACTTTTCTGGCCAAAGTACGAGAAGAATGTTTTTTTTAACTTATACAGAATGAATGGATTTTTAAAACATTATTTCCAAGAAGCTTCCTTTACAAGTTTTCAAGTTTATTTTTAATCATCTTCTTTTAGTTTAAAATTGTATGACATGTTAAGAAAGGAAAAAATGTTTTTGAAGTAGAAATGATATTTTCCTCAAGAATGGAGTTCAAGTATTTTATCAAAATAATTTTACATATAAGATAAAATAGGGTTCTATTTCTATCCCTATTTTTACATTGATTTTATTTTTTATGATGGAATTAATTTTATGATGCCCTTTTATCTTATATGGGTTATGTTATGATGGCCTGATGTTAAAGAATCCCATTTTTATTACATGGGTTATGCTATGATGTATGATTTATGATTTTGTGGAACACATAAGAATGGTTTAATTATGAGATGGGTGGGACCTATATCTCCCTCCAATACATTTGGTATAGATTTATATCTCATGAGATAGACATGGCTGGAAAAGAAAGTTAAACCGGTTTAGTGATACCAGACTGGAACGAGGAGTGAACTCGGTTCAGTAATGGACTTTGACTTCTATGATGGTCTTGACATTGATCCTTGACTAATATGAAATGATTTTCTATGATTATGTGTGTATGAAACAAAGTTTCATGTTTTAAGTTATGATTATTTGGGATTAATTTTCATTACTATGATTTATCCCATGACATGATATTATGACCTCTTTTGCAGGTTAAGATTTTCAAAATGTTATGTTCTTATGAATTTGATATGACTGATATTTCTTTTGTTTGCCCTTTCTAAGCATTTGAGCTCACCCTTTTGTATGTTTTATTTTTCCCAGGTCAGGAAGAAGGATATTAATTAGGATATTCCAAAAAAGGGACTCTAGATATGACGAAATAAACGGGAGACAATGTAGTTGATTTTATGAACCAGTTGTTTATGTTTCCCAGTTTCTAAATACACTATACCTATATGGTCCTTTCATGGTTTTGTTATATGTTGTAATAAGTATGATTCAATTTTTTAAGTAATAACCATGTATGTAATGTATGGGTTGTTATAGTTGGTATCAGAGGAAAGGTATAGTCAACCTTTGGAAACTAGGATGTGAAAGCCTTAGTAAGAACCCTAAGGATAAGTCTAAGCATAGAACACAATATTAGTGTTTTAGAAATGGACATGAACAACCTATGATAAGACCTTAAGTGTGAAATTTTATTCTTGATTATGCGGTTTTCCTATTATGATTAGTGTTGCTCACACTATGCTTCTTGGTTTTAGTCAATGGCTGGAACCCGAAGGAACCATGTTAATGCTGAATGTGATGGGAAATGCAATGATTGTCCTCCCGAGCAACCAAATGTTATGGGAGTTGGAATGAAAAATCTTGTAGCCATGCTCACACAACTTTCTCAATCTATGAATCTTGTAGGACTTCCAAATGAGAAAAGGAAGGAGCAACATTATGTTGAATCCTTCATGAGGCAGCGCCCACCCTCATTCAGTGGGTCTACTGATCCATTAGTTGCTGAACAATGGATCAGTACTACTGAAAAGATATTTTCAGTTCTACAATGTTCTGAACATGACAAAGTCATCTTAGCAGTGTATCGTTTGTAAGGTGATGCTGATCAATGGTGGAATCTTATCAAGAATACGTGGCAAAGAGATGAAATTGAGTCCATGGAATGGGATGAGTTCAAGAACTTATTTTTCAATAAGTAATTCCCTCGTATTCTTCGAACAAAGATGGAGAAGGAGTTTCTTGAACTGAAGCAAAAGGATGATGAATCGGTTGGTACGTACGAAGCTAATTTTATAAGACTTACAAGGTATGCTTCCAGAATTATTATCCAACTTGAGAGTAAAATCGATCGATTCTTTAGTGTCTTAAAACCAAGTCTTCGAAGGGCGTTAGCCATAAGGGACTTCAATAGCTATGAGGAAATTGTTCGATGTGCTCTAAAGGTTGAGATGGATATTGGAGTAAGCCAACAGTCATATGGGTTTGATAAGAAGAGGAAAATGGAATTCAAAGGAAAATATAAAGACCACACTGAAAAGAATACGAGTTTTAATTTGTGCTCAAATTGTGGAAAGAAACATGGAGGGAATTGTCATAAAGAGATAAGCAAATGTTTTAAGTGTGTAAAAGAAGGTCATCAGGTAGTTGAATGTCAAAATAATGGGAATAAGATGTCTAATGATGCAAACAAAGAAAGGGATACACAGAATTCACCTCCTACACTTCAATGTTTTAAGTGAAAGGAGATGGGGCATTATGCCAATCAATGCCCAAATCCAAGGATTGTTGATGATGATCGACGTTAACAAACTCTTAGGGCCAAAGAAAAAGGAAAGTCACATGCAATTACTATCGGCGATGTGGAGTACGATAACGAAGTGGTGAAAGGTACACTTACCATCCAATCTAAAGTAGCAAATGTTTTATTTGATTTTGGATCCACCCACTCTTTTTTTATGAAAAATTTTCTAAGGGTATCACCATATTACCTCAAAAATTAGATGTTGAGTTAGCTGTGACAACTCCTAATGGCACAACGGTAGCATCAAAAGGTTATAATTCTTCTTTGATTGAAGTTTGTGGGAATGTGCTTCCTGAAAATCTTGTGATCCTTCCTATAGTGGAATTTGATGTGATTCTTAGCATGGATTTTATTTCTTTATATAGAGCTCATATCAATTTCCATAGATGGGAAATCACATTTAATATTCCAAATCAATCTAAGATCGTCTATTGATGCAAGGATGAATATAACCTTTCAGAGGAAATTTCTTCTATCTTATGGGTCTTGATTCCAATAAATGAAGGTTATTTATCTCCAATGGTTGGCGAGAAACTCATGATTAAGAATATAACCATTGTATGGGAGTTTGATGATGTCTTTCCAGAGGAATTGCTGGGTCTTCAACCAAATCGTGAAGTTGAGTTTTCAATAGAACTCATACCGAGTGCTTTGCCTATTTCAAAGACACCTTATAGAATGACCCTAATTGAGTTGCAGGAATTGAAGAAGCAACTCCAAGAGAATCCTGATAAAGGATTCATACGCCCTAGTGCATCACCTTGGGGAGCACCTGTTCTGTTTGTTAAGAAGAAAGATGGATCAATGAGACTCTGCATTGATTATCGAGAACTTAACAAGATCATGATCAAGAACAAATATCCTCTCCTGCACATTGATGATTTATTTGACCAATTAAGCGGAGCTCAATACTTTTCCAAGATTGATTTTCATTCAGAGTATCATCAATTAAGGGTCAAAAGTGAGTATATACCAAAGACGGATTTCCGTACAAGGTATGGACACTATGAATTTATAGTGATGCCATTTGGTCTTACTAATGCCCCTGCTATCTTCAGGGATCTTATGAATAGAGTCTTTAGAGACTATCTCGATCAGTTTGTGGTAGTCTTTATAGATGATATTCCTGTCTATTCAAAGAGCAAGGAAGAACACTAAGATCACATGAGAATTGTATTGAAGACCCTGAGAAAGCATAAGCTTTATGCCAAATTTACCAAGTGTGAATTTTGGCTTCAAAAAGTTTCATTTTTGGGTCACATAATCTCAAAAGAGGGGATATCTGTCGATCCAACAAAAACAGAGGTTATCAAAAGATGGTCGAGACCAACAACAATAACTGAGATCCGAAGTTTTTTTTGTTTGGCTGGATATTATCTACGTTTTGTGAATGATTTTTCACGATTATCTAATCCACTCACTAGGTTGACTCAAAAATGAGTTAAGTTTGTGTGGATGGAGGAGTGTGAAGAAAATTTCAAGGAATTAAAAAGAATGTTATCCAGTGCACCTGTGCTCACACTGCCTTATAGTGGAGAAAGGTTTGTGATCTATAGTGACGCATCCAAGAAGGGATTGGGGTGTTTTCTCATGCAAAATGATATGGTGATAGATTATGCCTCACGACCGTTGAAAATTCATGAGAAAAAAATACCCAACTCATGATTTGGAGTTAGCTGTGGTAATCTTTGCATTAAATATTTGGAGGCGTTATCTTTATGGTGAAAGGTGTGATATTTATACTGATCACAAAATTTAAAGTATATTTTCACACAAAAGGAGCTGAATATGCACCAAAGAAGAGGGTTGGAGCTGACTAAGGATTACGATTGCTCAATTCATTACCACCCTGGGAAAGAAAAAAAGGTGGAGGATGCATTAAGTTGAAAAGACCATGCTAGCTAATCCATGATGAGGATCACAAAAATCCGATATTTATGTATTTACAAAGGATGGATCTTGGAATTATAATGGAATGGGAAAAATCTTATCTTTATCAAATGAATGTTCAAACATCTATACATGTGAAGATTAAAGTGGCACAAAAAGAAGATGTAGAGTTACAAAAGAAGGTGAGAAATGTTCCTAAATTCAACCTTGATTGTGATGGGATAATAAGGTTCAGGAATCGGGTTTGTGTTCCTCCAATCCCAGAATTAAATGAGTTGCTGGATGAAGCTCATAGTTCTTCATTCTCTATTCATCCTGGAAGCATGAAGATGTATAGGGACTTGAAAGATTACTTTTGGTGGGATGGAATGAAAAGAGATGTGCCTGAATATGTCTCTTGATGCTTGGTTTGTCAGCAAGTTAAAGCTAAGAGTCATAAGTCTAAAGGGATGTTACAAACATTACCCATAACAGAATGGAAATGAGAAAATATCACTATGGACTTTGTCAATGGACTTCCTAAAACATCCAAAATCAATAATGCTATCTGGGTTATAATTGATCATCTTACGAAGTCGGCACACTTCATTAATATTAGGGAAGATTTCTCTCTGGATCAGCTTGCCAGGATATATGTAAAGGAAGTGGTAAGATTGCATGGAGTACCACTTTCCATTATATCTGATCGGGATCTGAGTTTTACCTTGAAGTTCTGGCGAAGTCTTCAGCATACTCTAGATACAGAATTCAGTTTCAGCACTGCTTATCATCCTTAAACAGACGGTCTGTCTAAGAGGACAATTCAAACTCTAGAAGACATGTTAAGAGCTTGCTCTATGGATTTCAAAGGTGTTTGGGATCAACCCCTACCTTTGGTGGAATTTTCTTATAATAACAGCTTTCACTCCAGTATTCAGATGGCTCCTTATGAAGCTCTCTATGGAAAGAAATGCAGACCTCCAACTTACTGGGATGAAGTTGGGGAAAGAAAGCTATTTGGACCTGATCTTGTTGATGAGATGGTAGAAAAAGTCCGATCTATTCAATAACACATAAGAGAAGCTCAGATTCGACAAAAAAGTTATGTCGACAACTGAAGAAAAGACCTAGAGTTTGAAGTGGGTGATAAAGTGTTCTTACGAATATCTCCTTGGAAGAGAGTAATGAGATTTAGAAAGAAGGGCAAGTTGAGCCCTAGGTATATCGGTCCTTTCGAAATACTGGATCGTGTTGGGAAGGTAGCTTACCGATTGGTGCTTCCACCGAATCTCTCTCAAGTTCATGATGTGTTCCATGTATCTCTCCTGAGAAAGTACATACCTGATCCTTCACATGTACTAAGCTCAGAAGTTGTACCGCTGGAGCAAGATCTTTCTTATGAGGAACAACCGATAGATATTCTGGATCATAGCGAAAAATTTCTAAGGAACAAGACCACTCACTTGGTGAAAGTTTTATGGAGGAACCACCAATTAGAAGAAGCTACATGGGAGCTTCAGGATATGATAAGGGAGAGGTATCCTCATCTGTTTGATACGAAGTGACGAATTTCGAGGGTGAAATTCATTTTAAGGGGGGTAGAATATAACACCCTGCTGTTTTATGAGAAGTATATTTTCTTATGTATTATGTTATACGCAAAGTAATCTTTCACTGCACACAACACTAGCTTGGCTTGCGTTACACGCAATCGCGACCTTCCTCGATAGCGTGTGTAGTACGCAATACCGAGTTTCACTAAACAACGATATATTATTATAATATTATGAAGTAGCCGTTATGAATAGTATTAACTGAATTTTAAATTTTATAACATTATAAATCATCTTACACATTTTCTAGAATGAGGTATGAAAACCAAATTAGTTTTTTGGATAAAAGAAGTATTTTTCGAAAAATGCAGTTTTACCGCCTTTTGATGGCGCACACATTTTAAATCTAGTTTTTGACATATTTATAAGTTAAATTTGACAAAATAAAATTCTTCTTTGGAATCAGGATATAAAAATTTACTTTGGATAAATTTTTCATTTTATTCTAATAACTTTCATATTTTGATGAATAGTAAAAACACACTATATTTTAATTAAAATCAACTTTTTTCATTGCAATAAATTTTATGGATATATTATCTTTTAAATTGGTTTTAAAGTGTAATTAAAATATATTTTTACCATTTAATACAATTTTGGTCATTGGAATTAATTTCACTTTGAAATTGGATATAAACAAGTGATGATCTTTTGATAGTTATTGTTTCATAAAAACACGCTATTTGTTTTGATAACGGGAATTACATTTAAAATTAATTAATTCCATTTATATGTTTTGAATTTGAAAAAATAGAAATCATTTTTGAATTCAGAATATCAAATATAGCTTAGGCTGAATTTTTGGTATTTTTCTGAAAAACTTCAATTTTTGATGATTAGTGAAAACACTGAGTTTTTGGTTAAAACCGACATTTTATTTAAATAATAATTTATTTGATTTAAATTTATTTTAGGTCAAAATGGATAGATAATAATTATATATGTTCAATGAAATTCATTGGAATCATTTTATAATAATTTTAGATTTATAAAAAATTGTATTGAACTTTTCACCGTCTTTTACCCACCTCCTAGGAGCTTTTGCAATTGTTCATAAAACTTAATTTTACCACTTATGTGAGTTGAATTTCTAAAATATAAGAGACACGGTTAATATCAAGGAGTAAAATGTGGTTTAATTAGATAAAAATAATTTTTTTGTGAATAATAACTTTTTACTTTTATTTACCACGGTTAAAAGTAAATAGGGCAATTCAAGGTTAAAAGAAAATTATAATAATTCAAAATTACCTTAACACTTATACAAACCTTATTAGATGAGTAATGGCCGACCATGAGAATATTTGGGTCAATTTTGGGACCCGATGGAGCCACTTATGAAAGACAATGACACATTAGATTAATTAATTTAATGTAAAGACAAAATTGGCATTAACAAAACAAATCCATTAGTAATTAATTTTTATAAGGGGCTATATAAATTATCATTTAGAATATAAATATTCATGGGAAAGCTAAAAATATTTTCTACATTTTGGTATTTTTTTTTATAATTTTTAGACATCAAATAAATTAAATTATTTATGACACAATAATGATGCAGTATTTACCTCATTAATTAATGATTTAAATAAATAAGATTATAATGATTAAAATATTTTCCAAAACATGTACAATTCTGATTGTATGATTTTATTTCGACCATGAGTCATCTTATCTTAATATTTAATGATTTTGGGACCTTTTGAAACTGAAGATAAGTTTATAATAAAATAATATTTTCACACTTTCCCAAGGTGCCCCTCAACTCCCTTATAAAAGGGAACCTCCTCCCTCTCATCCTCACACCACTTTGAGCCTTCAATCTTGGCCAACCCCTACCCATTTCACTTTCCCACTTCCTTAGAAACATACTATAGGTACTTGAATTCTCAAAAGACTAACTCTAGTGCCCTAAGAGAAAGTTTAAAGGAGGCACTTCGAAGAAGAGGTAATACCTTCTATCGTTTTCTTCAAGTCCCATTCTTCTTCTACTCCCTCTTATTTAGTTGTTTCATTATGATGTAATAGAATTAGTATCCCTCATATACTGATATATTATTATAAATATAAAACAACCCTATTTCACCTCTTATCCATCCTATGGTAAACAAAATCATCGCGCGTGCATACGTACGAAATACCGTCTCCACGCCGTGGTGTAATATGTTTTCCACCAAAACCTTACTTGGATGGGTATAATGGTGTAAATAAATAACTATATATGATTATTGTAAAGTGGTATTGATTCTTAGATATTATACATACACTTCAATACAATTCCAAGATCATGGGAACAATATCATCACTCGTGCATATGTACAACCTACCATCTCCATGATGTGATGCGACTCGTTCTATATGATCTTCATTGAATAATGATTATATAAATTAATTGAATGAATTATTATGATATATATTACACTAATAAAATTCTGTAAATGTTGTATATATATCCTATAAATAGGAATAAGAATTTATTCGACAAAACATGCATAAGAACATAAAGCAATAAACACCTGAATAACAAGTAGCAATGAAATATTACTACTAAGAAGATACAAATATGACCATATATGATATCAAAAAAATGAATATGATTCTGTAATAAGTCAATTAAAAATATTTAAACCATATTACAGGAGTTTCAGATTCATACGAAGCATATCGGACCTAAGGTAAGGGGAAATCTCACCATCTCATTTTTATCCGAGATTGTTTGTACTTTGGTATTTACTGGGATGTATTTTATCATCCACATACATGTTTCCTCAATATGTAATATTATTTCTATCCTCCTAAAATTGTTTAAAACCAATTTTACCCTTCAGTGAGTTTTTAGTAAAAGATATGAAATGAATCTTTTGTCATTTTTCATACGAGGTACTTTTTGACTTTTCTGGCCAAAGTACGAGAAGAATGTTTTTTTAAACGTATACGGCATGAATGGTTTTTTAGAAAATTATTTCCAAGAAGCTTCCTTTACAAGTTTCAAGTTTATTTTTAATCAACTTCTTTTAGTTTAAAATTGTATGACATGTTAAGAAAGGAAAAAATGTTTTTGAAGTAGAAAAGATATTTTCCTCAAGAATGGAGTTCAAGTGTTTTATCAAAATCATTTTCCATCTAAGATAAAATAGGGTTCTATTTCTATCCCTATTTTTACATTGATTTGATTGTTTTATGATGGAATTAATTTTATGATGTCCTTTTATCTTATATGGGTTATGTTATGATGGCATGATGATTAAGAATCCCATTTTTATTACATGGGTTATGCTATGATGTATGATTTATGATTTTGTGTAACACATAAGAATGGTTGCATTATGAGATGGGTGGGACCTATATCTCCCTCCAATGCATTGGGTAAAGATTTATATCTCGTGAGATAGACATGGCTGGAATGGAAAGTTAAACCGGTTCAATGATACAGGACTGGAATGAGGAGTGAACTCGGTTCAGTAATGGACTTTGTCCTTTATGATGGTCTTGGAAATGAGCCTTGACTAATATGAAATGATTTTATATGATTATGTGTGTATGACACAAAGGTTCCTGTTTTAAGTTATGATTATTTGGTATTACTTTTCATTACTATGATTTATCCCATGACATGATATTATGACCTCTTTTGTAGGTTAAGATTTTCAAAATGTTATGTTCTTATGAATATGATATGACTGATATTTCTTTTGTTTACCCTTACTGAGCATTTGAGCTCAACCTTTTGTATGTTTTATTTTCCCCAGGTCAGGAAGAAGGATATTAAGTAGGATATGCCAAAAAGGGACTCTAGATATGATGAAATCAATGGGAGACAATGTAGTTGATTTTATGAACCAGTTGTTTATGTTTCCCAGTTTCTAAAGACACTATACCTATACAGTCCTTTAATGGTTTTGTTATATGTTGTAATAAGTGTGCTTCAATTTTTGAAGTAATAACCATGTATGTAATATATGGGTCGTTATAAAAACAGTGACCATTTGTTGAACCATACTTTTAACATATCAAAGACCTTTGTCCACATGATCCCTTAAATCCATATAGGATTATAAACTGGTAATAAGATGCTTCATAGATTCCATAGAATCTTCCAAGGTTCTGATCTAATTCTAATAGTCTTTTACTTCCTGTAGCAGGATAGGGTGAGAGAAATAAGCTAGCCTTTCCACTGCAGAAGATACAACTTCATGATTGTGAGTCATGGACCTCTCTAACCCAACAAATCTCTCATCAAAGAGGCTCTTTAGATCTAATTTTATTGATTCCAAATCATCCTTCTTCACATTTTCTCGATGAAAAAGAATCACTAGCTGAAAAATAGTTGTCTTTGTAACTAAATGGATTGGAGGACTTCTGATAGGCCGATCATCATTAAAATATCCATAGTCTAATCCTAAAACCACCAATTCAGGGTCTTCTGACTAGTCTTCTATCCCCTGAGCAACAACAAATGATCCTGTGGCAACATGTTCCTCCCCCTCACTTGTATCAATCTCTGGATCAACCAAATTCACTACATCCATATCTCTTTGATATACTACATCGACATAAGCGTTCACTTCCACTTCCTCGATAAAATCTTCAACAACTTCAAAAAAAATTCCAACTTCAACCGAATCAGAATCCTCTTCATCTAAAAATTCAACCATTTCTGTATACCATATCAAGGGACTGAGAATTATCCCTTCTTCACTTTCACCAGTAGCTGTCTCAAAGTCATCATGACTAGATTCAGTATCCTCATTATCATCTGAGGTCTCTATAATTTCACTTAAGACATTCTCTACCCCTTCTTCTTCACTAGTCTCTTCATCATCACTGTCCCTTAGGACTGTATTCCTTCTAGAAAATCTCATTAATGGACTGGGTTCACCAAAGGATACAGTATTAGAATGAGGATTTGAGGGAAGGTCAGGATCACTCCTGTTATCTATAGGAGAATCCTCTCTTTCTTGCACAGTAGTAGACTCTTCCTATTCATCTAAATATGCAGGCTCCACTTCATCAGGATTTAGACCAGGATCTCTCTTATCCTTAGGCCTATTAGGATGAGTAACAGGGTTTAATTCCTCATATATCTTAGCCTCATCAAGCTCCCATCTTCTTTGCAAAGGGTTACAATTTATCTTCATCAACTTTCAAATCACAATTGTAATACAAAAATGGTCCCTTACTACAACTGTTTTCTCTTTATTTCTAGAAACTCCTTTCACCTTTAATATCAAGGATATCAATCTAGCATGAAACAATGCATTGGAATTGTAAATGGGATTCGTAATATCCTCTAATTGAATCATCATCATTCTAAACAAGTTTATCTTCTATCTATGCTTTAACAAATACAAAATAAATACATCCTAATACATCATTGTAGCAAAGTCCCCTCTCCAAAGTCTCAAAAAATGCTAAAAAAACATAAATAGTAGCTTGTGTTCTCCTTCCATCTTAGTAGAAATAACTTTCCTAGGGATCCCACTCCCTATCAGTTTGGCTAAGGATTCTTCATAACAGAAGAACTCAGTAATGGGTGGCCCCACTCTTGAGTAGTAATCATAAATCCCTTCATGTGGTACTCTCAGACACTCAACCAATTCAATAGAGGAGAAGCTTACACTTACTTTATTTACCCTTTAATACATTATATTCTCATCCTCAGTCTATTTGAATTTAAAAAATTCATAAAACTCTTTCACTAACTTCAGGTAATAGGGTCCATTGTTGTTTGCAAAGCATTTGACCCAGCCTTGAGCTTCAAGTGCCTTCAGCACTAAAGATATGCTTGTCAAAAACCATTTAGAACTTAGATCTTTTTCAACCATGATATCCATATTTGATAAATGAGGGTTGATAAGCTTTTCCACTATCTGGCTTCAACTAATCAACTCAGCTCTAGGTCTCTCTGGATTTGGCGTATCTCCTTCATCACTGAACAATGGTCACTTCAATCTTACCATTTCAAACAAGAGCGGTTTGAGGTTTTTGGAATAAGGTGAGGTTCATAGATTAGAGAGAAAGAGGTTTGGGAGGTAAGTGGATCAAAATTTGGTATGATCTTTAATTTTATCACTTAGGGATCAAAAAACAAATCAGATAAAGGAAATAATTAATACAGAAAATGTTTTAGATTACGATAGATAAAACACTAAGTCCTAAAAAAGTTCAACTATCGGTAAGGTGACAATAGTTAGGTCTATCAGCGAGGTCCTAATAGTGAGGTCTCTTGGTGAGGTCCAATTGTGAGTTCTATCAGTGAAGTCCAATGGTGAGGTCTAATGGTGAGGTCCAATGGTGAGGTTCTAATGGCGAGGTTCTAATGACGGGGTTTATCAATGAGGTCCAATGGTGAGGTTCTAATGGCGAGGTTCTAATGACGGGGTTTATCAATGAGGTCCAATGGTGAGGTCTATCGGTGAGGTCCAACAATGAGGTCTAACAGTGAGGTCTATTGGTGATTTCTATCAGCGAGGTTTATCGGTGAGGTCTATCGATGAGGTCCAATGGTGAGGTCTATCCATGAGGTCCAATGGTGAGGTTCTAACGGTGAGGTTTATCGATGAGGTCCAATGGGGAGGTTCTAACGATGAGGTTCTAATGGTGAGGTTCTAATGGTGAGGTTCTAACGGTGAGGTTCTAACGGTGAGGTTCTAACGGTGAGGTTCTAACGGTGAGGTCCAATGGTGAGGTTTATCAGTGAGGTCCAACTGTGAGGTATAACAGGGAGGTGTATCGGTGAGGTCTAACAGTGAGGTTTAAACCTTAAAAATTTATCATACCTAACTCATGTTTGATGTAATTTAACCTCTCATAATTAAAAGGCTTTGTGAATATATCAACCAATTGATGTTCAGTGCCAATGAATCCATGCGTGATATCACCTCTTTGATAATGATCTCTCAAGAAGTGACATCTCACATCAATGTGATTTGTCCTAGCACGAGATACTATATTTTTAGAGATATTAATAGCACTTTTATTATCACACTTTATAGAGACATGTTTGAATTGATATCCATAGTCTAGTAAAGTTTGTTTCATCCATAGAATTTGATCACAACAACTACCAACAACTATATATTTAGCTTTAGTAGTAGATAATGCAATATAATTCTATTTATTACTACACCATGATACTAGTGACTTTCCTAAAGTGTGAAATGTTCCAGAGGTTCTCTTTCTATCTAAATTGCAACCAACAAAATCAGCATCCAAATAACTTATTAAATCAAATGACTGTCTTCTTTGATAAAATAGTCATAATATTGTAGTATATTTGAGATATTTAAAAATCTTTTTAACAATAGTTAATTAAGACTCTTTGGGATTGGATTGAAAATGAGAACACATGCATACAATGAACATAATATTCGGTCTGATAGCAGTAAGATAGAGTAGACTCCCAATCATACCTCTGTAATTGGTTTGATCCATTTGTTTACCCGTTTCATCAGCATCCAACTTACATGTGGTACTCATAGGTGTATCACTAACTTTATTGCAGTATAAACGAAAATGTTTCAAAATATCTTTAGTATATTTACCCTAATTTAAAATAATACCATATTTATTTTCAAAAATTTTAAATCCAAGGAAAAATTTAATTTCCTTCATTAAACTCATTTCGAATTCATCTTGCAACATTTTTTAGAAATCAATACATAAATATTTTTAGAGGATCCAAAAATAATGTCATCTACATAAATCTATACTATTAGAACATATTTGTAAATACTTTTAATAAAAAGAGTAGGATCCACTGTTCCTTTAGTAAAACCTTTTGAAATAAGAAAAGAACTAATTCTATCATACCAAGCTCTTGGAGTTGTTTTAGAACATATAAAGCTTTAGACAGTTTAAAGACATGATTTAAAAAACCGGGATTTGTAAAACCATGGGGTTGTTCAACAAATACATCCTCAACTATGTAACCGTTTAAAAATGAACTTTTGACATCCATTTGATAAAGTTAGTAATTCAGATGAGCTAGATAAGCAAGTAGTATCCTAATGGATTCTAGTCTAGCTACAAGTGAAATGGTTTATTCATAGTCTATTTCTTCTTCTTTACTATAACCTTGTGCAACTAGTCTAGACTTATTTCTAACTATGTTTCCAGATTTATCAACTTTATTTCTAAACACCCATTTAGTGCCTATATTGAAAGTGTCTTTAGGTCTTTCTATTAATTCCAAAAACTTATTTCTTTCAAACTAATTTAATTCTTCTTGAATAGATATCACCCAAAATTCATCATTGATTGCATCATTGATATTTTTAGGTTCAAGCTATGAAAGAAAGGATTGATGTTCAACCTAGTTTCTCAAAGAAGGTTCCATTTGTGTTCCTCTATTTAAATAAACTACTAAATTACTTAAAGGATGATACTTTACAGTTCTAATACCTTTAGAAAGAGTTGAAATAAACTATTCATGATTGTATGTAGGTTTAGATTCACCATGCATAGATTCTAGAAAATTTCTAGAAATGGTTGTTTTCACTAAGGATTCACTATATTTATCATTAAGGTCTAGAATTGAAATATCTTCCTCAAGGTTTCCAATAGAGGTTTTGGGTTCATGTGGATCAGTCTCATCAAATTTGACATGAAATGATTCTTCCACACATTTGTTTCACTTATTTAATAATCTATAATCTTTATTAGAGATTTAGTAACCTAGGAGAATTCCTTCATCACTTTTGGAAGTAAACTTTTCAAGGGTATCCTTAATGTTAAGGATGAAGACTTTGCAAACAAAAAATCTAAGGTAATTAAACTTAGGGTTCTTATTATTCCAGAGTTCATAAGGGGTATTCTTAAGAACAACTCTAATTAAGACTCTATTAATAATGTAACGGGATGTATTAATAGCCTCATCCCAAAAATAGATAGGTAGATTATACTCATTTAGCATATTCCAAGAAATATCTTGAAGTTTCCTATTTATTCTTTCTACAACTCCATTTTTTTGAGGTGTTATAGGAGCATAGAAATTGTGAGTATAGCCATTTTGTGAGCAAAAAGATTCAAATTCTTGATTTTCAAACTCGTGGCCATGATCACTTCTTAAGGTCTTAATTCTAAGTCCACTAAGATTTTCTACAGACTTGGAATATTTAATGAAGTTAGATCATGCTTCACTTTTGTGAGATATAAAGTATACCCAATTATATCTAGAAAAATTATCTACAAGAACATAAATATAGTTCTTCTCATTTAAACTTGAAACTCTAGATGGTCCAAACAAATCCATGTAAACAAAATCAAGTGGTTGATAAGTAGAAACTTCTTTATTTGGTTTGAAAGAAACATTGTGTTGTTTCCCCTATTGACAAGGATTACAAACTTTGTTATGCGGGAATTCCAATTTAGGTAAGTCTCTAACTAAGAATTTACTAGTTAGTTTCCAAAGAGAGTGCAGATTACAGTGTCCTAAAATTCAATTCCATAACCAAGATTCCTTATGAAAAGCATTTATACATGAAACATTTTAAATAGCTAAAGAATTTAAATCAACAACATATACATTTTAATTTTTAAGAGTACTAAATATTAAATCATTTTTAGAATTAAAAACATTTCATGCATCATTTACAAATTTAACATTGAATCTATCATCACACAACTTAGAGATACTTAGTAAATTGTATTTTAAACCATTAACAAAAAGTACTTTTGAAATGAATATAGTGTTAGGGTTTCCAATTTGGCCTAAGCCGATGAACTTCCCTTTTGCATTATCCCCAAATGTGACATGTCCACTATCAAATTTAATTATGCTCTTCAAGAATGAATTGTATCCTATAATATATCTTGAACATCCACTATCCATGTACCATAAAGTTTTACAAGACTGCTTCAGACAATTTTCCTACAAAATAGATTAAGTATAGGGTAACTTTGGTACCCAAATTTTCTTGGGTCCAGAGAGGTTTTCAAGTAAAGATTTGGGAACCCATACTTGTTTCAGATGTTTCCTATAATCAAAATATATGTTTTGAGACATGAACACTATGTTAGGTCCTTTAGAGAATTGTTTTTTAAAAGATGATCCATAAGTTGAACTAGTAGTGAACTATCCAGATTTTGGAAGAAATTTATTATTAATAATCCTTCTCTATCCTGGTTGGTATACTAGACCAGTTGTATATTTTGGAGTAATTTGTTTTCCTAGAAATTGAGTCAGGGTATCTCTACCAGCATTAAACTTATCAAGATCAATTTTTAATTGCTCTTTCGATAATTTAAGTTCAATATTTTCTTTTAACAACTTGGCACATTTTTCTTTTTCAATATCCATATTAGACTTATAATTGGCATTTAAAGCATGTTGTCTTTTCAATAATTTGTATTTATCCTTGAGTTCATTAAATTTACCTTCAATCATTCCACAATATTCAAATAGTTCATCCATTGTAATATTATCATCATTATTTTATTCACTTTCATTCCTAGAATAGTAAGAATTAGGTATAGGGGAATTGGGTGTTACCTCAGATGTTTCTGTCATGAAACACATATTTTCATGTTTGTTCTTTTCAATATCTGAAGTTTCAGATCAACTTGAGCTATCTTCTAAGGCACTCCAAGTATCTTTCATAGACTTTTTATATACCTTTCCCTTGTTTTCATATTTATTCTAAAATTTCAGCTTGGGGAAATCAACCTTCACATGTAATTTCCATTTACACTCATAGAAGACTGTCTTACTTTTGTTGTAATTCCATTTTTGATCCTTTTTCCACTGTCCTTTATTATCATACATTCCTTTATAATTTTATTTTCTAAATAACTTCTTCTTGTGGTAGAACATCATGAACCTTCTAGAAATATGATCCATCTCATCATCACTGTCAGAATCTATGTCTTCACTGGTGAAAGTGTCTACAAGAACTTGTACTTTTTCTTTATCTTTGCTCTTTGAGGTGAAAGTCTTGAATGCTATAGATTTCATTCTTAGGTCTTCATCTGCTTCTTGATTTACCTTAATCTCCTCTTCATACATCATAAGTTTTACAATTAATTCCATTAATGGAAGCTTTCTTATGACACAACATTATTAGATAGAAACAGAAGTCCCTCTCCATCTTTCAGGTAGGCATCAAAGTGATTCAAACCAACCTCTGATCCGCATCATGTCTCCATTCTCGTGGCACTAGGGTTTCACCTCCGACCTCATCCCCTCCTCTCCTCTACTCCTCTGGTGGCCCATAGCTCAGCTTCAGCTTCTAGTCTCACTATTGGCGTGCTTCGGAGAGCAAGGCTTCCAGATTCCCCAGATCTGTCAAGGTGTTGTGGTGTGCCTCAGTGGTCGATGGAGAGTCGACATTGGATCTAGCAGGAGAAGTCATCGTGGCTAACATGAGAAGGATTATCAGTGTCAGATCTTGGTCTAGTGTCGGTGAAGAATGCTTCATGGCGGTCGAAGTTCTGATTTGCGTTGGCCTTGGAGTATCGGAGAGGGGAGGGGGATTTCTAGCTTTTGATAGTCCTACAATCCTTCCAGTAGGTCTGTTTTGTGATTCTGCATTGTTTTTTCCTTCATTTAAGTAAAAATATCTCATTGTTTCTATAATTTGTATTCTACTTTGAATTTGTGGATATTGTGCTGGGTGATGTGCGGTGGCTGTCTTTCTGCCGCTCTTTATGTTGTTGATTCTGTGGATATGGTGATGGGTGCTGCTGTTCCCCATGATTTCTTGGTACTGCACTGGTGGATGAGAGTCAGAGGAGCACAGTGGGGTTTGTCTGGTTATTGTATTGGTTGATTCTTCCTAGTGAAGTGTTTAGTGGTGATTTTTGGGAGAAATCATGTCATATTCATACTGTTGGAAAAGGGGTTTAAGGTGTGTTTCTTGGTTCGAGGTTGTGCTGCAATTATCTGAGGAGTAGGGCGCGACGTCCAGACTGCCTGGTCATCCTCGTTCTAGTTTCTTCATTGACCTTTGTGGATGTTCTCTTTGGGTTCATCTCATCTTGCTGGAGGGTTTGTGCAAACTCTAACTGGAGTTGGCCGCTGGGTTTGTGGATTTGGGATGGTGTAGACGATCACAATAGTGGGAATTTGAGGAGACCAGTTCTGTGGTTTGTCCAGCTTTTCTGATGTTCGTGTTCCCTACTTCAAGATTCCTTAGTCTTCTCTTAAAGATTTTGGCTCCAGATGTGTAGGTTTGTTAGTATGAATTCTTGAATGTATGTGAAGCCCAATACAGTTTTTGTGGTGAAGTGGTTAAGTGGTGAAATGGTGATGTGGTGAAGTGGTGAAGTTCAAATTTAATGAATTCCTGAATGGTTTCTTACTTTTTCCCCAAAAGTGTTTTCATAATAGAAAAACAATTTTCAATCAGGTAGGCATCAAAGCAATCACATAATCTGATCCTTGCTGTCCAGAGGTTTCCCAAGCAGAATCATGGTATTCACTATTTCATTAAACCTAAGATACATTTCATAGATAGGTTATCAGGATTCATTTTAAAATTATCATATTTAACATTATAGGTATTTAATCTCATTTTTTTTAACATTGGTTGTTCCCTCATGAGAAACAGCTAAAGCATCCCAAATTTCATATGCAGTTTAGAGGAAAATATTCTATTGAATTCTTCATCACCTAGAGAATAGTACAATGCATTCATTGGTTTATAGTTATTATTATAAGTGGCTTTAGCCAACTGAGACCATGTGTCCCTAGCAGTAGAAGACAATGATTATTGTTCTTCAACTGTGTCCCATATTTCAGGACACATGCTCTCTAGATACATTTTCATTTTTAATTTCCACCGATCACAATTATTACTATTAAAGAAAGGTGGCATGTTAGTATCATCACCCTCAAATCTATTATCCATTATTAATTAGAATGTTAAAGAACTGAAAATTTATATATGATAGAAATTTTAAGATCTTTAAGATACAACTAAAATCAATGTTAAAATGAATTTAACAACTTGCACAATAGTCCAGATAGCAAAAAATATTTTTTTAAGTCCTTATAAAACCAGATTTTGGTTGGAGTGGAATCTCCAGAGGTGGGCGAATTGGGTTCCTACGTAAAATTTCTATTAAAAAATTTCTTATAACGATCCCCCAAATTTTAAAACGGCCCCGTTAATTAAGAAAGTAGAGATATAAATGTGTAGTTAGTCAATAGGTTTCTCAAAGGGTGATTAGTCCATAGGTGAATCAGTTTAAAACACTTCTTCAACTTTTCTAACAAGTTTTCTAAATTAAATACATAAACACACTAACCAAAACTAACTATCAATGTCAATGAAAAATAGTTTTCTATTTTTGTAATTATAAGATGCGAGAATTAGATAAAACATATTATAACAAAAATATAAAGCACAATGAATTTAAATAAGAGGTTCAATCTTAAAGAGATACTTAATCCTATCCACTTGGTTATCACCTACCACCAAGGAGTTTATATTAAAAATAAAAATGATACAAAACCTGTATCGTGCTTTACAATAGATTTTACAAACTGTCAGGGGTTCACACCCTCTATTATAGTTCTTTGTGAAAAAGAAAACAATACAGACCACACATGGTCTCTTCCACAGTTATACATGGGAAAAAAGATGTTAGTGAAGTTTTATGTGAGGCTATTCAGTATCCTCCAGTTCAAGCACAGGAGACAATGTGTGTAACAGATAAAAAAACACACTTCTTAGAAATGTAAAATGAAGGAACACAATAGAGTTATGATTATAATATTGAGTTTAGAAATCTCTATGTGTTTGCAGTTCAGATCTTGACTCCTTGGAGTGAATAATTTTTTGTTCGAGTATTTTTATAGAAGTTTTCCTCAAACAGAGTGTCGCAACTCTAGATTTTAGCTTTCAAGAGTTGAGTGTTCTTCTTCTTGTGTTTATCGAGAGTTGATGAAGCACAAAATGAAGCCTTGAAATTGTTATCCTAAAATAATCTTCTTGAGGTTATTGGGTTCATTGTGTAAGCATTGAATTGTTCTTTTTTATCTAGAAATTAGTCTCCTTAACTTGCACAAACACACACTTCTCATACCACTCTATTTATTTTCTTCCTCGGTCTTCTCTTTTATATTTCAGGTCCGACAATAGGAATGAGTACATCACGTGCGATATTTCTCATACCTCTTACTGTCCCCATATATGGTTTCTTGATAAGTATAAAATCATCATTAATTAATGTTAGAAGAATTAATTTTACCAAATATTACCATTATAATAATATTAAGAATTTTACAATGTGTGGAGAAGAAGAGTATGATAGACTGGTAACGGTAGCCTTTACAACGGTAGGCTTCAACAATAGGTGTACATCATCAGCCTTCATCAGTAACCTTTACAACAGTAACCTTCCATCACTTGCCTTCATCAGTGACCTTTGCATCAGTGACGTTTTCATCTCTGACCTTTACATTAGTGACCTTTACATCGGTGACCTTTTCATCGGTGACCTTTGCACTTAGAGAAATTTTGCACTGTGAGCTTAAACAAGAGAGAAGTAGATTAAAAGTACATAGTTATTACTTTGATATAAACATGGTTTTCATATAAATGATTATCCTATAAGAGAAACAAGATGATTTATATAAATTAAACATGATTTTCGATTATCAAAATAGGTGAGTCCAAAAACTTTATTTTCCATCTTTCCATCAAATTGGAAGTGAAAGTATCACTCGGGCATGTAGGTGGCTTACGATATCCACGTAGTGATACAAATAATTTTCAATCACCATATTTAATTGATGTTTATTATGATGAGTGTAATGTTTAAATATAATTTCAATGAAATAGATTTTTTTTTTAATTTTAATATAATATAAACCTTCTAAACTTCAAATCCATTAGCAAATTGTAATGTCACTCGTGCATACTTGTGGAATACCTCCTCCATGAAACGATGTGATTCGTTTTTCATTTCTGTTATATATAGATCATAATAAGGATATATTTAAGGTATATATATGATATATTATGGTATAATAATAATTATTTAAATGTTTATTATTTTTTACCTTTATTTTTTTCCATCTTCTAAAAAATGAAAACTATAATAATGCATATTTACAACCTACCATCTCTATGAATAGTATAATTAATTTTTCTATCTATAAACTTTATATATGAATATAAATAGGTATATAATGAATATATTTGTTATTTATATAATTATTAAAATTGTGGATATTATGGAAACATGATTAAAGTACATGTTTTGAAACTACTGAACCAAATCATTCATGAAAAATGAAGCAATTATTACCCAAAACAATGAATTAAATGAAGAATCATTAATAAAAAGGTGATATAATATTATAATTAAATAATATATGGTATGATATATATTATTATGGTTTTATAATATATATATAACAAATATGTATTTATTACATATGAGGGTAGGAGTCATATTAAGGAATTCAAACCTATGGTATTGGTTTATCATTTCATTTTTACTTATATCAGACATATTTCATATTCATCACTTAATTATTTTTTTAGTTTATATAATTCCCCTTTAAAATGTTATATCATTAATATATTTATATTAATGTTATTTAAATTTTAATTTTAAGTTATTTATTTAATGGGAGTTATGAATTTAATGTTACCAAAGTGGTAAGGGTTTATTTCAAAATCTCATCATAATTTGAGGTTCTTTATGATAAAGTATTTGGTGGGGGAATTATTTGATCTTTTTATCCTAAAAATATATATTTTATTCATATCTAATTAATTATGTAAATTAAAATTTTTCCTTTCTTTTTTTCCCACTATTTAAGTGACCATGATACCGAAATCATGATTTTTAAAGAAAAACAAACATTATTTTTTCTACTTAGTGATAAATACTTTTCTTCCATATCTAGATTTACCATAAAAGGTTTTAAAGAATATTTTTCTATTATATAATTATTTATTAAAGAAAATGTCACCCATGTTTTCTTTTTTAATAAATGTTCTAAATGTAATATTATTTTTATTTTCAAAATGAGGTACATTTTATCTTTTTATAAGTGTTAAAGGAATGTTTTTTTAACTTAAAAGACATGGATAGAATTTATCACAATCATGAATGACCATTACAGTAAATATTACTTTAAATGTTCACAATTTTATTTTAAAATAAAATGATTTCATTAATATTTGGGAATTTTTTATATATTAAATAAGTGATTTAAAAATTAAAAGGGTATATTTAATCAAGATATTTTCTTGTGATCTTTTTATGGTATTATCATATATGTAAAAGTCCTTTATTGAATATTATATTGGGGATATACACTATTGGTTCCATCAAATATAATTCCTTGGATGGTTTATGACCAATTTGACTGGGGAAAGTATTTATATTTTGAATGATAGTTCTTTCAATATAGAACATTATTGATTTTTAAGGAATGTTAATTAAATTGTATTGTTTATTCATATGATGATTGCATTAGAAATGGTAAGATTTGGGTGGGACCTTCTATAGACCCATGATACATCACTAGGTATCATTATAAAAACTAGATTAGGTTTTGGATGAGGTATTACCAATTTATATAGATTTATTAGAAGAATACCTTGATGGTATTTTCATATATATGGTCATAAGCCCTCTATGGTAAGTTTCATATGTCCAACATTATGCATTCTATTTTTATGAAATCAGTTATTGATGACCATATGATTATTTGAATAGTTATGATATTAATATATAAGTTTATATCTCATTTTTTTTTTATTTCTATGTCATTATTTTATTATTATTAATTCATTCCATATTATTCATACCTTATTTTACTTCCACAATATGCATTCCCATACTATGTATCTAAGCTAACCTTTTTCTTATGTATCAATTCTCCATGATGCAAGGAAAATTTTTATGATTGATATGAAGGGATATGCTAGACGGAATAAAGATGATCCTAATGAAAATACTATGTTGTATTTTATGTTATCAATTGTAATGTGATATTTAAGTATGTATCTAATTTACAAAGACTACAAAACTATTTGGTCCTTTAGGATGTAATTGCTTGTATTTAGTACCAATGTAATAAAGTAACCATCGGATCTAAGTTACTAGGTTTAGGGTCTTTATAGGGTATATAAATCACACATGTGGGTTGCATTAAACAAAATAATAATTTATATAATAATAGATAATATGATAAATCCATGAACCAACTATTATATTTAAATGTAATATCATACATAACATAAAAAATACAAAGAAAAAAAGTTTATCTATCAAGACTAGGAACTCCAAAAGCTATTGAACATATCCTCAACCCAATAAAACCCATATCAATGGCCAACCATATCCTAATGATCATAAAAAAAGTTCATGTATATATAGGGTGATAATAACATGCATACCAGGTTAGATCATCCCTAGAACCTCGCATGAAAAATTTAAAAGAAGTATACTATATCCCAGTGAATAAATAAATGAAACTAACTCATCACCCAAATAGTTATTCAATTTTACCATCCTAATTCTGGCTTACTCACCAAGTAACACATATAGTTAAAACATATATATCACTAGCATAAACACACACACAAACACACATATGAGATAAAGCTAACCTACTTCTACTTCCCCACTAGATTATTGATATAATGACATAATATCACACATAATATGCCTATTGATTCCATAAATCATGTAATTACTAATGTGAGTTGTTCCTCATCTCTACCCACCTATATCACATATAGGGCCCATCATCTAATGTTTCCATGAGTTTTTATATCCATCTCATCATCCTAGCAGTAGTAGTGTCCAAGTGTTCTCTAGGAAGGAACTACAACATATGTAAATTCATTATACCTCAAACCATTATAGACCACGTATGTACACCCATGGAAATATAAATCCATCATGACTAGATACATGTATGTGTTATAACTCAAGTCATTACATGCTACACATAAATGTTCAGTAACGTGTGACACATTATAAAATGATTAAGCATGCACACTATTCCATAATGAATTATATTTCAGTATATGACTACACATTTTTTTTGTTAAGGGAGAGTATAGGAGATGCAGATGTTTTTCATTCATTCCATCTTCATCATAAATGTGGGAGAAAACACCCCCAAACATTTTGGTGTTAGACTCCCTACCAACATCGGGTTCAAATAAATAAGTATATAATATATCACACACAACCAAACTAAAAGAAATTCCATAGCTTTAGAATCATTTTATTCTATTTTAAAATAGGACACCAAGCTGATATTTCTAAGTTATTGATCTCAAAATGGAGTACAAATATCAATGTTCAATATTAATTATTAATAATTCATTATTTAATTAATAATATATAGAAATTATTTTCCATTATTAATACCTTAACCATATAATTATTTGGCACCATAATTTTAACTTATATTCTTAAGTATATCATTATTATCTTAAATTATTATAAACCATGCACTTATATTAATTAATTTATTTATCATTCCACAATAATGTTCTACTGTAAGACTCAGCCTAAGCTACTTGGAATAATAATTCACTTATCGTGCATGGATTTAATCTTCATCAAGCAATTGGAAACCAATTATATAAATAATATTCATCCAAATAGTAATCAAACAATCATAAATAACAATTTAATATATCGACGTAGAATCCCCATTCTAAACCACCGAGGTATAACATAGTCTATCATGGTATCACCCACGTTGACCATCATTGCATCCCATATATCTCAGAATATTAATCATAGATCAAATAAAATTTATAAACTTATCATTAATCACATAAAGGAACTTCAAGGATTTATTTATCCTAGAGTATCAAAATATATTAACAAGTTGCTTTATAAATACAAACAAAAGGGAAACTAAGGTCATACCATTAAGTATATCATCCCCCCATAATAAAAAAATGGGGCAATTTAGGACCAATAATTTTATATTTAGAAAAAAACCATTCTAAATCATATATTGAATTAACTGGTTCCTTAGGAATAGGTTTCTACATCATTCTAACTATAGGTAATAACTAACTCTAGCTAGAAATTAACATATATAGGTTCTAAGAATAATTTCCATAATGCTGCAAATAAATCCAAGAAGGGAAAAAAATCTATTTATGACTCTTTCATTAAATCAATTAATATAAATAAATTTACATTGTTTATAAATATAATTAAATTAAACCATGCTCAACAATAAGAATAAGAAACTATCAAGAAGATAACAATTTATCAAATAAATATAAAAGGAAGTATCATGAAAATAACAAAAACACATTTGACCATAAACCCAACCATTTATTTAATCACTATATCATGAAATTTTAACTCTGAAAATAATAAAACAATTCATATTTAAATTATATAATATCCAAAATTATAAAATAATTTTTAACATTACGCAACATGCTAATTTTCCATATTATCAAATAATATTTTCACCACAACATGTGATTATTCTATTTATCTCTCCTAGAGTATTTCAAAAATAATAATTATTGTTATACAACATGTGATGATATAAAAAATAAAATCTAAAATCAATGGATTCCTATATTAACAAACATTAAGTAAACTACAGATGATAATAATTATATTTATTTAAGACAAATATTCATTTAAAATCATGTGATAAATCATTATCTAATTAATTAAATTAATTTACCTAGTAAAATATAATATTAATGATAATATAATATAGGCTATAACATCATCCTCATCTTTAGTTTCCATAAGAATAGAATAGTGCTGTTTAAATTGCATGTAATTTACAAATGAAGGTGGGATAATATTTATCCATTATAGCATGCAATAATACCTTAACTTAATTTATTTAATTTTTATATTATGAAATTACTAATAATTAACATGTAATAAAACCATCTTGTTCTTCCTATATGTTTTCAAGGATTTGAAACAATAATACATATATGATGATAATTTTATATTATTAACTTTTTTTTAATAAAGAATCCATCTATTTTAAAAAGGAAAATAAAGATTTATTAATTCATAATTTCATATGAATAAAAGAGAGACTTAATATCTCCTACCTCAATAATATTAAATTTTTGGTGTAAGAAAATAGAAAATAGAGAAATGATAATTCCATAGCACATCAACATAGAAATTTGAGGGATTATCTATGAAAAATTAGAGAAGTTTTGTTGATCTTGGATGAAAGAGTATGGATTATGAAGACTCAAGATAAGAAAAAAAAACTTTAATGGGGGGAGATTTCTAATTTTTATGAATAAAAGATATCTATATCTCTAATGTATGACCATATATTCAAGATAATATAGAAAAAAATTTCCATTTAATTTTATTGAAGCCCATTTTAAAATAAAACATATGTAAAAAATCATTTAAATATTCCTAAATAATAGAAATAATTAAAAAAAATAAAATAGCATTTAAAAAAATTATTTTTAGTTATTAAATCAATTAAAATTGTTAAAAACAAGTTTTAGGTTCATACAAAGAGGAAAATTAAAAATTATATATAACAACACTACCCTAAAATGATAGGTGGCTGCTATGTGAAGGTAAACTAATTATACATCTACAAAATAGTCCATGTGGATTTTCCTTAATGTGAGGAATGATTTAATTTTATGTGTGGACTAGACACACCACTGCTATTATGTTTCAATAAAATAGGTCAGGCTATATACACATGAGTTCGACTATACCCTAATATGAGAAGGAAATTCACCAACATGAATCACTCAATCCTTACCTTAACATAAACCTTTAACTAACTACACACAATATTAACATGAAATTCACATATTGATTTAAACTACATACATATAATTCAATACTTATCCTAAGGATACATAATAAAATTTTAGAATTAACTAAATAAAACTATTCAAATTTATAGCTTACCTATACATGAGATATGGGTCTTAGAAAAGGGTAAGGTAGTTTTAAAAAATAATTAAATTTTTTATTTAGATAACCTATAATTAATTATGAATAGACATTACTGTAAATTATGAAATTATAAATTACTGACTAAATATATTTAATCACTTTTAAATGACCAAATTAATTTCGAAAATAAGTTTCAATATTTAAAATTACATTTATAATTTCAAAAATAAAAAAATAAAAAAATATTATTAAATTTATGAAAACTCTCTCAAACCACTAGACCCCTTAGAATGGACAAGGAGGGCTCTGGAAAATTTTGGACACTTATATGGATCCCTTATTTTTTTTGGATTTAGAATTATACATCTCTTCAATTATTATTTAATTTCATAGTTCTGAGTCACTGAGTGATGTCACCTCTTCCAGGAATTAGGGTTCCCCAATATCCATTAAAATTAGGAAATTTATGCCATTCCCATAATATTTGTACTAGACTTCATACACTTAAAATCTTCATACTTTATTCCATAAATCATTTCTTTCTAGTAATTAATTTTTTGATACATGGAATTACAATGACCTAAATTTCTATACTCCCACTCATTCATCAACAATCCTTGAGCTTTCCAATATGTCTTTAACTGGTATCATTATTGGACATTCTGTGTATCCATATAAATCATTTAGAATTTAGGATCTTCCTTTACATTCATACAGATTAATGTGGACATAATTTATTGGAACAGTATTTTTGAAATCCACTACATCCATGTTTAAAATATTACATAGGGCCTTCTCATATAAGAGAAAATCTCAAATCTTTATTACTTGTTTTGTTTTCATTATCCCTAAAAAAATACAAACTTTCTATATCCTTACCCAGTGAAAAATTGCACCTTGTATTTTCCTCTAGTTTATTCAATTTTTCATCATGAATATAAACATATTCTAATATTTAGAAAATATTGGGACGCCTATCTTTTGTAAATTTATTAAACCAATGTTATTCAAGTAGTTCCAACCTAACCACTGAGGCCCGACATTTGTTAATAGTGTATTCCACTATATTTATTACCTTTTACAAAATTACTTTAGAAATTATAGATTATATCCACATGATTTGAGACTTCTTATTCAATGTATGATTCATCTGTTACTTTACACCATTCTGATGCAATGTTCTTAGCACTATTTTCCACATTCTTTATCACCTTCTTCTGACAGGTTTTATGAATGTTGTGTGTAATGTATTCTATATTATTGTGAGAATAAAAAATTTTCAATTTATAAATACATTATAATTCCACCATTTCATTCCTTTTAATGAAATTCTGAATAAATCTTAACTTATTATTCAAAATGTAAACCAAAAATTTTTTTTATAGAATCATCAATAAGTTTTACAACGTAAATAGAACATCTAAGAGACAAGATAAGGTAATATCCATAAATTTCAAATTTAACTAGTTACAACTTATGATCCCTATAATTCAGTTTATCTATGTTGATGTATACCCTCCTATATTTCCATAGCACATAAATTTTACACTTTTAATATAAATGTGATCAAACTTCAGAACTCCTTTAACTGTTATAATTTTATATTATTCTCACTGAGATTAAAACCCATCTAATTCCAATATTCTATATCATTTATTTATATTTTTCTATACACCAAAATTCATAATTTTATTTTGGTCAAAAAAGTGTGCCACCCTTTACTTCTCATGAAACCCCAATTGATCATTGATTCAATTTTCAAACTCTATTTGAAAATTTCTTTACACAGAATTCATAATCATGTTTTCAAACTAAAATAAGGTTATTACATGGTCTTAGGATGTGTTTTAATCCTTTGAGCCTAAATATCCCATTATTATGCATTTTTATATTTACATCACATTTTTTATGACATCCAAGGCTTCATCACTAACTAAATGGACTTTTTAAAATTTCTAGATATATAATTTACCATGTATCCATGTTATGTCATTGAATCAAAGGATTATTTAGAATCAACCAAACATTATTAAATAGTAATTTTAACACAAATAAATAATATATTTCTTATTTTAGTAGTATATATAGAGTTTAAACTCCCAAAAGTTGATCCATTTCTTAGGTTTTCCTTGAAAATTTTAGAACAATTTTTGAAAGATATTTCTTCCCACAACTCCATAATATAGGACCAATAATATCCAAATTTATCAACACTCATTCTCAAGATTTATATTTTATTTATTTCTTTTGATATATCTTATTGGGTGTACATCCTAATTCATCATTATTGAGTTTACTTCCAAAATGTGTTTGGACTTCCCATCGACGATGTTTCTCATTGAGAATTATATTCTAGACAACCAAAAATATTGAGTTTATCTTTATAAATGAGAAAAATAATAATTTTACAATCATGAAACACAAATTAATCAATTAATATAGTTATACAAGTTCCCCAAAACATCTATGAATTTCACCGTCATGGATTCAAGCTACCCACATATCATATTGAAGACATTGACCTGACCTGACATTAGTTTTCCTTATATTAATATCATGCTGAATAAGAGAACCAAATTAATCCAAGATATAAATAAAGGTTATGATTTATATATATTCATATTATTTATTTAAATTCATTATAGTTTTATAAATAATTTTATAAATGTTTTCAGTCAAAAAAATAATAGTTTTCCTTAAATTATTTTTCAAAAAATTAATCATTTTATTTAAAAATGATTTTTTCCATTTTAGAAAATTACTTTTATAAAATAAAAATGAATAATTTTTTGAACCAAAATAAAAAATATATTCTAGGATTAATTATTGGAATTTTTTGTACAGATATATTAGGAGTGAATAGTTAAAAATGTTTATTTTTGAAAAACTGTTTTTTCCTTTAAAAAATGACATTTAAAAGTACCATTATATTTTAGATTTAGTTTTAATTTTCAATTATATAAATTAGATTTAAAATATTATAATAATTTCATAAGAATTAATATTATATTTTATTTTAGTATAAGTTCATTTTTATGCTTAAAAATTAAAATTCCAAAAAACTACTTTTTGTTTCATTTTGTTTACTTATATTTTATGTAATCTTGTCCACTTATACCTATTGAATCTTAATGAATGAATTCCATTTTTATAACCATGAGGTTAAAATTTATCAATGGGTTCAATTACATTATAAATCATTATGAATAGTAACAACGGTAAAAGTGCGTCGCCATCGTAAAGGGTAAATAGGGTTAATTAAGTTAAAGACATTGTGATAAGACCAAAAAATATTATCTTAATTCTTATTAGATGATGGGATTTATAAAATTATCACCTTATATAAAAATTGGATATTTATGGATTTAATTTTCAAATATTATGCCTTTAGAATATTTAAAATTTAAGAAAACTACAAGTTTTCAACTACCCCCACATATAAAAGGTGACCTCCTCTCCTCCCATCCTCACACCTTTTGAGCACAATAGTTTTGAAAAAAATACCTTTAACTCTTCCAAAAATCCATTTTTTACTTCCTATAGGTATTTTTATTCTTAAAATTATAATCCTAGAATGAATACATTGTAATCCAAAGGGAGTTATTTGAGGATAAGGTATAAGTTCTAACTAACCCATTTCATGTTTATTATTTCTTCTAAATCATTAAGATATTATTATACCATGATGAAATAATAACATAAATCTATTTCATATATTTAAATTTTATTATGGTTATGGTAAATATTTTTTCATATCCATTTCCATCTTATGCTAAATGAAAATAGTTCTCATGTATACGTGTGGACTACTACCTACACAAAGAAAAATATTTTGTTTTTTATCATCATATAATATAGATGGTTAAAATGATGAAAAAAATAAATATATATTCTATTAATGACATAATTATTATTCTATAAAATCAATATATTACTTACCTTTTTACATGTTCAATCCACTAGATGTTGATAATGTTGCTCATGCGTATGTGTGGAATAACCCCTCCATGAAGAGATTTGATTAATTTTAAATTTACACCTTATAAGGATAGTAATAAGGATGAAACTAATGAGTAAATGTGACATGTGTAACATATTTATGATTCTTGAAAAGTAAAATATTATCGAATTTACTTCTTTTACACCCATTATTAAAATGAAAATGTCATTCATGCATACTTATAGACTACCAATCTTATGTAAATATATGGTTCATTTTTCATGACCGCCATACATGGTTGGTATTGAAAGTATCTATTATATAAATATGATAAATATAACATTTTTAATATTCTAGATATAATGGAACCATATCCCATTTGACCAGGGTTAACACACCAATAGGGGTGGGTGTGGATTATGTTTTTATTTAAAAACCAAAATATTTAATTTTGGGTTGGTTTATATTAAAAAAATTCTAAACCAATAAATTTTTTTGGTTCATTTTAGATTATATATTGAAATATTTTTTATTCTAATATGATGATTATATTTTATTATGTATGTATGCTAAATTAAATGAAATTTATCACCACCAAAAGTTAATTGGAAAGTAATCATGAAATAATAAAAAAATATACAAAAATAAATGCATTGAAAAAAATAATGACCTAAAATTTGAACACCAAAATGAATAAAAATTGGACACTTCACAAACCAATAAATAATGAATGATTCTAAAAATAGATTATGGTACTAGATAAAAGTTATAGTGAATGGTTATAAACAAAATTTATATCCCAAGATATGAAAATATTAAAAAATATATAGATTAAAAAAATAAAATAAAACATGAAATGAAAAAAAGTTACAGGAATAACATCAGACCATGTAGTATATAATCTAATATCTACCTCTCATTACACCATTACGAGGCTCGCACCAAATATAAAGCCTAATATCCCTTACTATATCAATGGACATGAAATATATTATGATAAAAGCCAAAAAATTGTTGATCAACAACATTACATAAAGAATTTAATCAAAGAAAAAATAATTTCATAGTCACAAAAAATATAGCATAATGATATGGTAAGATAAAGTTATCAATGACTAGAAAAATTTAGAATATTAAATAAAATCCTTCTAATTCCTTCCAAAATTCAAATTTTATGTTAAATTAGAAAGAAAATGAAATGAAACTGATATTATTAATTCTAAAATAAAGGAATCAATATCACATAGTAGGTAGTCCAGCTATTTGATTATAACATAGTAGTAGCTTAATTTTTTATATTATGAATTTTTAATTTTTAATTTATGCAACTGATCCGACTTGTGAGCCTTGTTTCCAATTATAAACTAAATAAAATAAATAATTAAAATACATGATCTCTATATTGAGATCTCAATGTTCATATAATTATAAATATTCCTAAAATATTCTATGTTCGACGATCTTATAAAAACTTCATATCCTGCTCTAGTTTCCATTCACTAATTTCATGTTAAACATCATCAGTTAAACCCACCTTCCTCTTAAACTAAGAAACAAATTGACCTCACCTCACATTCACTTTGGCCTCAAATTAATCCATATATTATGAAGGAAAATATTGAACCAATACTCTACACCCAATATTTCATTTTTATATTAAAATTGAAAATGTGAAACCCTTAATCAAGAAATAATCTAAACTTATGTGATAAGTGGGTTTACCCAAATAAAAGGAAACACATATATGAAATAAACATGATATAATTTTACAATTGGGACTAATATAACTATTAAACCTTAAATTATAGTTTATATCATTATAATAGTTAGGTGATAATGACAAAAATAAATTAATATAACCTATTTTCAATCATTTAGCACATGTTTGAACATAAGTATCGACTATCTACTCTATAGTGGGCTTATGATCTTTAGGAAAACCCATAGTGATGAGATGATAAAATTATTATAATAAAAGCCCTAAAAAGGATTACGAAATTCCCTATGTACGCATCATTGTCAAAGGATCTATAAAAAATCAAGGAATTATTAAAAATATAATATTGAAATTGGAAAAATGAATTGGAAGGCTAATCCAAAAATAAAAAAATGTATATAATTTCATCAAATATTTCTTATATATAATGTATAATGTTTAAATTTTACTATTAAAAGTAAATATTCAATTATCCATCCTAATAAATCCTTAAAAAATATTAATACCACTCACATGGTGAGTCAAATGTAACAATTTCTATTATTCCATAATGAACTAAAACACAAAAAATAATCTCATTCCAATGCTTTATCCAAAGATATATTGAGTATCATATTTGAGTAAGGTATATCCATAAAATGTTTATTCAATTAAAACACATAATATTGTATTTCAAAAAAAAAATACATATAATAATGAATAGAAAAAATAATAATATTCAACTAATAATAACTCATATTAAATTCTTGACAACTAGTTTATCATATTTGAATAAAATTCCATACCAAAATTTGGGCATGTTCACTACATTACTAAGCTAAACAAATGTGAAATTAAACTGAATTAATATTATAAAATATTATGTTATTAAATGAATAATAATTTACTGGATAACTCACCAAGTATTTCCAACCATTCTTTTTTACCTTGAGACATAATCTATCGCAAGAAAAAGAGGACCTTGCAAAAATTACCAATTGGGGATATTTACAACCACAAAATTATAATAAATTAGAAGGAATTAATATAAAACAAATACAAAGAAAATTATTAATCATAATAAAATTGAAACTAAACCCAAAAAATTATATTATCACAATCATCAATACTAATATATTAATTGATGGATCAATTGAAGTAGTTACAGGTGTATCAGAAAAATAATCATATGAAAATAGTAATGAATAAAACTATTAATGTCCAAAACAAAATAATAGTTTTTAAATATAAATTACTCTATAGTATTCATACACATTCATTAAAAACATAGTTTAAATAAGATATTTATTTAAAAAATAATAAAAAACCTGTCTCTATCAATTCAAGTTCTTAGAAAGCTTCCTCATATTTTTTGAAATGCTTCATGATTTTAATCATTCTTACACATAAACAAGAGCCTCCAGTATAATTGGAGTCGATGAAATTATAAAAACATCAAGCACCCTATATCATGTACTAAAATTACTCTATAATGAAATAATTTATATTGGATTGTCTATAATAAAATTTTCCATTAATTCTAAAATAGGATACATATAATAATTTTTTTGACCATTATAGTGCATTAAATTTTCAAAATTCAAAAAATATTTCATTACCTTATCCTAGATAATCTTCAAATTCACTTTTATTAGTAATAGTAACCTATACAAATTTTTGTATAAAAATATTCATGCATGAAATTGAATTGATTTCATTCCCTTTCATTGAAGCACCTTTATTAATATTTTGGTTGTAATTATTCTTCTTGGGCCCACTAATCGACTCATAATTAATAAACAAACCATAAATTTCATATAAAATTTTCCATTTCAACTAGTTTATAATCTCATCATTATAGAAACTATCAATCATCAATTCAATAAAATATAATTTCCTATGATGATCTAAGACACTAGAAACAAACACCCAAACATTACCATTATTGAGGTTGGAACAATATTTATCATTATTTTTCTTCATCCTCCCATCCATGATATATATATAAACATCATCAATTATATATTTTTTCTTGATTTTAAATCCAAATCCCAATGTTGAATCAATAAGGCTTTTAAATGTAACATAAGTAGTCCAAGAAAATTTAGTGTAGCATTATAAAAAACATCAAAAAGTGAAAAATGATATCTGAATAATCACAATCACCATTAGTTGAGACTACCTTAATTTTACCCTTCCTTTATTCCTAGAATTTTTTTCTTATTTAATGAATAATAATTTAAGAGCCTTTGGAAGATTAATTATAGCCTTTAATATCAGACATTTTGAGCTCCATATTATCTCAACATCTAAGAAAATAATATTTTTTGTTTTAATCAATCCTTCCTCAGCGTAACCCTTAAAACTAACGAATATTAAAAGGGTTAATAACACATATATAAATTCTTATTGAATTCAAAATATAGAACTGTCTATATCATTTAAACCAAATTTTACAATTAAGTCTAATATGTGAGTGAAACCTCTCATATGAAGGTATTACCCCTTCAAAAAAAGTGTATTTAATTCTTGGAATAACTTAATCAAATATATAATCTATAAATAATTTAAAGAGGGGTTATCTACAATGATGGTGAGAATAATAGTGATCCACCTACTAACAAGATAATTATCTATAGTTTTACCAATAATCTCATCGGTATGGCTAGAATCATAAAAATATATTAACCATTTTTTATGTAAATCCAAATCCTCCCAAACAAAGTGATATTTTATACACCTATAGTTTATATTTTAAATTTAATTACATGTGTCTATGGTTAGGAAAACCCTCAGTGAATAAGATGAATGATCACTATTCAATTTACCACAATCTATCCTAAATAATTCCAAAAAATCCTCTGTCAATGTTCTATGGGAATGGAGACTAAATTTTCATTGAATAACTTCAAAAAAGGAATAAATCCCTTAATTTTCAACAAAATTAAAAGTAAGGTCACAAACAAAAAGCATACAATAAAAAATACTCTTATATGGATCATTATTAAATTAGAAAATTGAACTCCCCTAGACCCTTTATTTTCAATAATGTTAGGAATAATAATTTCATTCAATATATCTCTATTTTTAAGCTTATATAGAGAACACCAAACCAAATAAGAAAGAAAAGTGTTTGTTCTTTGAATAAATTTTAATAAAAATTTCTACTATCAATGATTGAAAAATTCCCTTAAATTTTCACGTTCTTATCTATTTATAAAATGATCCTACACCTCAAAACACTCTCTCTTACTGGTAAACCTAGACATATGGGATTCAAATGATTTAACAAAATAAGGAATATTTTTATTACTAAAAACCATTGGATATTCAAAGTTATGTTTTTGAACTAGAACACATTCATGGATACTTTGTCCCATGGTTTTAGGTGAACACATATACATCAAAATAAAAGAATTAAATTATATTATAGAACATACAATATGATGTACATATCATTAACTATCAAAATGTTGACTACATCATGAAATAAAAAAACTAAAATAATAATAATAAATGTTAATATAAATAAAATAATAAAATCCCAAAGAAGAAGTAATTAATAATATAAAACTATTAAAATTTGAGTCTATTGGATTGAAGATATGGTGTGCCCAAATAAAAAATTATGGATATCTGTGTTTGATGTAGGAGTTGATACCCCTTCAAATAGCTAGAATTAGTATTATTCTTACAGAAATCAAGTGTTATGGAGAGAGGATCAGTTGTTGACATGGACTGGTGGGGTTCCATGATTGAGAATGAAAAGGGGGCTAGGAATCGATCATGGAGATGAGAGTGGGACAAAAACCAAACAGGGAGGATGAGATTTGAGGCATGGGGGAGATGAATGTGGATTAGGATTCAGGAATATATAGAGGGGAGGGAATATATTGAAGGATATGGGTGAGTAAGGGTATTATGGAATTTTGGTTGAGGGCTTGATGTGAAACACATTTGTGAGGAGGGAGAGGAGGAAAGTAAAATATAGTTAAAAAGTAGGTTTTTAATTAATTAATTAATTTTTTGAAATGATTATTATCAAACTAATAAATTTTTTTAAAAAATTAATATTATATTTTTAAACTAAAAATGAGGTATTTAAATTTTTTATTTTTAAAATAAGTCTCATTCTATTTAATATGAGTGGTTTAGCCTGGATTATAAAAAAACCACAAATTACATGGGTTTATTCAACCCAAACCACAACCTAAACCACTTGAATAAAATTCTAATTTATTTTTGTTGGTTTAGTTTGTAGTTTAGTTCAGTTTAGATGGTCATTTCACCTATCCTTACACACCGATGTGGTTTTATGGTAATAAAATGAATGACCCCAAAACATCCAATGTGAACTTAACTATTTTAGTGACTAAATAAAATAAGGAAATAAATGAAATAAAAGGAATAATATAAATTAAAATAACATGAAAAGGGTTATTAAGAAAGTATAAAATTAGTATTGTTTTATTATTCTATAGTAAGTGACCATATGAAGCTATACGAGACTTAAGGTAAGCGATTTTTCTTTAAAACCAAATTTTAAAGCATTCCTTTCAAAAATTCCTCATCCATATCCATTTTCATCAAAATATTCTATGAATTATCTTTTTTATACACTAAATTATGTTAAACCTAATTTTAAAGAACATTTAAATTTTTTAAAGGTCTAAAATTGAATATTATAAACATTTACCATATGTGTCATTTTGATATTTTTTACGAAAGTTTTAAAGAATTTTTTTAACATATACGACTTGGATGCCTTTTCCCACTATCATAATAGTTATTCATTATAAATAGTACTCAAAAAATTAACATGTTCCTTAAAATAATACCATATTATTTCTATTCAGATATTTTTTTTCAATTTTATGAGTTTTCAAGGAGAAAGGATATTTCTTTTTATTATTATGAAAAAATGGAAAGTATTTTTATTATTGGTTTAAAAGAGTTTTTAAAAGTTTTTATGATGAAAATTTGAGACCATATAAATATTTTTTTATGATATTGTACTTGAGAAATGTAGATGATTACCAATGAGATGATATACCTCATAATGGTGATTGAGCTAGATATATCTATCCAATGAATTGGGTAATGTTTTACTCTTCAAAGGATAAAAAATGGGGGAGATAAATGAGTATATAACTCCTTTAGAATTATGTATGATTTATTTATTTTATCATGGTATAAAAATAAGTAAACACTGGTTATGAAAATGATGCTCTAACATAGCTATATTATTCTTGAAAAATAGGTTATTAAGGAAATCATTTTATTTCATGTGGTATGGAATGGTTATAAACTTCTAACAGTGATATGTTTATTCTTAAATAAAATGGATTCTAGAGTTACCACATTACTCAAGATAAATCTATGGTTTTTTGAAATATTTCTATTAGGTTTCATTTTTTTCTTCGAGTAAAGGTTAATTTTCACCTGGGGAAATGTTTTATATATGCACTCATAGTTTTTTTGATAAAAAATTAAACATAATCATGTGTTTTTATATATTTAACTTAAAAAAATTGTATTCCAGTAGTTTTATATACCTTAATGATATTTTATTTATCATCACACATTTTCAAATGTTTTTCATAGTATCAAAGGATAGATAAATATTTTAGAAATGTTAACATATCTATTTTATAAATTCATTATATATAATGAAAATGTGTCTTGAATGAAATATGGGTATAAAATTAAATCTCTATTTTTGTGGAAAAAATATATTCAAAGTTAAATTATCCAATTTATTATTTAATATTTTTAAAAAAGTTCTAAAATAATAATCCAAAAAATATAGAAATATAAGAAGGTGGAATTATTGTTATAAATCATGTAATTATGGGTTTGACAAGGCATAAGTCATTATACTAAATAACCATTTCATCAGGAATATCCTATTAAGTGCCATAGGATTCTCATATATATCCACATGGGAATTCAGGTTCTTAAACATTGTATTTTCTTCATGTATATAAGAGGAATCATTCAAAATAAATTAAATCTAGAAAAAACTATGTTCTATTATTTACAACTTTTCCCATTTCAATTTTTCCATTTTCCTTAGATTCAAAATAGTTTAAAGTGTATCAAAGTAGTTGTGAATAAGTTAATCTTCCATATATATTTTAAAAAATCAAAACATTTATTCCATTAACCACATTAACTCAAATTTAACATTCGTCTGATGACACACCATCCAATGATAGTGAAATCCAATGAAAAAATTTCATTAATGAATGAGTGAGGATCTTTGAGTGCCTCTAAGTGTTATTGAGTGATCACATTACCATATGATATAATGAATCATTTTTTAAAAACTGACATGATTCATTTTATTACTAGAATTATATTACTATAATAATCATAAAATAACCTAGTTATTTGAATGGTATCCCTTGAATAGGTTTAATAGATGATACAATAAGTCTCCACAAACTATGCACAACAAAAATTCAACCCTCACACACATTAAAGTGAAATTTATAATGTATAATGACTCAATTAAAACCAAAATATGAATAAAATTGATTTATATTATTTAAAATATATACCCACCATCCAAGAAAGAAATAACACTTCCATTTGAATTATTAATTGAAGTAAAATAATTAAATTTAAATGATGGATTAGTAAGTAAGGGAATTAATATGGGGACTGTGATTCCATAATATCTTGAACCAAATTATATCTGATTCACTATTAAGATTTTGATATTATATGATAAACTATTCAGGAGGTCTACACTTCTTTTTATAGAATAAACCACTTAGTTATTCCAGTAAAATCAATCTTATAACATATATAATATTCCTTAATCTTGAAAGGTAATTTTTAACTCATGTAGAACCCCAGTATTTGACTACATACCCTAGAGAATAAATTTATGTTACTATTACTAGTAACTAAGGTTCAATATTCTTTCAAAATATTTCCTTAATCATAGATTCATCATATTTTATCAACATCTGATGGTTCTACTACCTCATAGATTGGTTCTTCATTCATTCTCGACACATCAAGATGAACCTCATTCTAAAAGGAATTTATATGGTAAACTGAATCTGGTGAACTAAAATAGATTTCATATACCAATAGTTAACATTAACATCAATCATGGTTTCCTCCTATAGTTGGCGTACATGTTTTTTCTGGGTAGTTGAATGCATCACCATAAGTATTATGATGGATTATTATTTATTTAATACCATATACTTGGTAGTTTCTTCATGAAAATTCAGAAACTTATTTTCCTAAATGGTTCATTTTTAATCATATTCATCTAAAAACTGAATATTTTTAGAGGTTTATAAAAGTATCACATAAAGAGTAACAAGGAAATTCATAAAATGTAAAATTATATGAAATATAATCTAATATAAGTTCAACAAATTTCAATTATTTTTCTAAAATAAATTGAACTTCTTGAAATGCCTATATAAAGATTGTCATAAGTGGTGGGGGAATTATTTTTCAATTTATATCCCACATACACATTGTATTCAAGAAATTGAAGCAAATATATATATATCCTTTGGTTCCTCGTCTAGAAATTAGTATAACTCAAGAACAAATTATGAGAACTCAAGAAGTTCTATAACCAAGTATTATAGAAGTAATGGATTGATGAATTCTAAGTGATCCACAATTAACTCTCTAAAAATCTCATGTACATAATTTGAGCTATTTACTCCCCTTAATTGCCTATAAATTTGTGTAATAGTTTCATCAAAGGGAGAGGGAGATTTAAATATTGAGACTAATTTTATATATTTTTTTAATAAAAGAAAAGTAAATATTTAATAAGTTAAAAATAAAAAATATACAATCATCTTAGATCTCTAAAAATAGTTACAATTTTTTTGAGGAATTATAATGAGACTCAAATCAATACAAATCTATAAACTCCAATGGAGTGAGGTATAGTGTACCTCTCATTCATGACTTTGTAATGAATCAGAACACTCATAATCATTCAATTATATATTATATTATATTATTTTTATGTTTAGAAACAAGAGTTATATATAGGGGTTGTTGTTATGTTTAGTGAATCAAAATAAAAATTAAAATATGAAAAAGAAAACCTAAAATTGTTAGAAGGTAATTTTAATTATCCTAGGGAAATTTTAAATCTTATAATTATAATATCAATTTATTTAAAATTATTTTAATTATAAATTCATATCATTTATTAATTAAAAAATTTCCTAAATTTTTTTGGTAAAAAACATACATGGAAGATCGTTTTTACCTATCATGACCCAAGTATTCTATAATAGAGGGTTAGAGCACACACCATAATCAGGAATGTTGAATATTCTAAACATAAGGATCCATCACATGATGTTCATACCTTGAATAACCCATCATCATAACATGAAGATTTAGATAAGAGAAATAATGGAGAATAAATAGTGAAAATAAGAGAGTCATGTCAAGTCTATATAAATTAAGGGTGAAAATTTATAACATGAACCCTTACAAGATAATTGTCTACTTTTATGATGAATAAAATAGAAAAACGGGAATCAGGGGTTAAATGGATTTTATGATGATCAAAACCTTTGTTTAGTACTCTCTTATTAAAGAGTTATAAAATCATAGTTGAAAGGATAGAAAAATTCTGGACTAATCGATGAGCTTTCTCTCACTTCCTCGGTGATGACTTAGCCAACATTGTGGGCTTGATGGACCCTCACTCATCACCAATGGATGGTAAACCACCCTATCCTAAACTATATTTTTAGTTTCACTCATGGATGTGAGGGGATCCAAACATTGAGATTTACCTAATGGTTCCATGTATTTTAGATGGTCTCTTGGTAATGTAGATCTACCCACTGGAATTTTGAATGCTTTAGATATTTTTTTGGCTTGGTACTAAAAGATAAATATGGTTTAATGAGTCATTCATTATTATTTTCTCACCATGTTAGAAAAATTTGAGGTTTGAAAAATAAATTTTAGGTTGGTCTTCTCAACTCATAGACCCTTTTTATGTTGTTTCAAGAGGTATAAAATTTCATAAGGTCATCGTTGAGATCCTCTAAATTCTTTAGATCACTTGGTTTTCAACAATTCATATTTTTGATTGATTTCCATATGTCTAAAGAACCTTCAATGTTTTTTGTAATAGTGTGACTTCCAAGTTTTCCTTTACCATTCTTCAATCCGAAAATTATAAATCTAGTTGGCTTTTCATGTGGTATACTTCTATGTACATATTTACATTCAACTCTGTTTTTAAATCCATCTCATAATTGTATTTTCAAGTGAGTTTAATTACTTAGAACTAAATCTAGGATTATCTGTATTTATATCTCAAAAGATTATTGGTTCAAATAAGATGTTATTTTCAAATAATTTCGATAATTCTATATTTACTAATTTTGGAAAGGGAACACGATAGAAATTTGTTTTTGGGATGTATCCCTCATGGAGACTCCAGAATATCCATGGAATAATTGGGTTTATATATATTAGAATAATACTTTTCTAGAATGGGCCACTGATCACCAAATTATAGTGAATTTTGGTTTTCGATCTGTTCGTTTATTTCCATTAGTTGAAACTAACATATTATTGTGTGGGATTATAATGGGGATACATATTTTAATTGAGTTAGGCATTATTCATTTTGTATCTTTGGTAGATTATTATCAGATATATGATGTACATATACCCTATTATAGAGATCTTTCTAGTGGGGGTGGCCATCTTAGTTGGGAGGAAAATGATTTTTTTTCTTTGTATGTGGAATCCTAGAACTGAATAAAAAATTGATCACTCTCATTATGGTTCTATCTTATAGGGTGTTACTCCCACAAAGGTGTGGGTGGTGGATTTCTATTTCATCTAGATCATAGGGTTTATAATATTTTTATATGTATGATATCATATTTATAAGGAACTTGAGTTTAAATTATAGTAGAAAATGGCCATGGTAGTTTATCAATAGTAGTTAGGGTATTGGGAGGCCTTCCAAAGTAGATAGGGTGTATGGTATCTAAGTCAGGGGTTTAAAATAATCTATACAATTTTCAATGTCATGATCCATCCCCCGAGGATTATGCTATGACAACACCGATCTCACCTCTTGAAGTCTAGGGGCTAGCGACTTGCGTCGAAAGCGTCAACCTGCAAGTGGGAGGAATTTTCTTGAGAACCTGTATGCACACACACACACACCCAACCACATCCTAACACACTGAAAAGTGGAAACAAGTACCACTAAAACAAGGCTAAGTGTAAGTAAAACTAAAAGTAAGTGGGTCAAAATACAAATCCAATAGAGAAATTAAAACAAAAAGTACAAAAAGGAAATGTTGATGGCCATCTACAGAAAACCCCACCTGATCATGAGAGTAGTGAAGCTACTGGAATCCGAAGTAGTATGTCATGTCCGCCCAGTCCTACTAGGCCCCGCCTGGTCCTAGGACACCAAGTCCACCGTCGAAGCATCTTCCAGTCCCGTCTCCCTGAGCAACCCTATCGAAATGATGGACGTCTTTTCTAGATAAAACATGTTCGGGCAAAGCCCGTGCAGTGGTGAGTAACACAGTACTCAGTAGGGAACCCAAAACAAAAAGGAAAGGCCACACAATAATTCCCCAAACTAAAGCAGGAAACACAAGAAAACACACACCTGGTATATTATAGGGTAGTAACAATAGAATCATCTCTCACATCATCGAACACCTCAGCTGCTGGAGAACTACTCCTATAACAAGTATAGTGGGCCTTCCAAGTCATGAAGAAGTGCTTCCCACTAACCTTGGACTGCTTAAGTACCCCTCCCCATCGTGTATCATGGGCCTGCAAAGTCATAGATAGGTGCTTCCCACTAGTCGTGGCCTATTGAGGTACACCTTCTCATCATGTACCATCATCTTGAAAAGTCATAGAGAAGTGTTTACCACCATGGGCCGGCAAAGTCACAGAGAGGTTATTCCCACTAGGCCAAAAGTCTGCAGTCTTCAGGTCTCAGCCAGTTAGAGTGTTCTGTATGTAGAAGAACCGGGAGAACTGCTTCTCATGCCCTTTATCGCATCTCAACTTCCATGAAAGTCATAATATATTAAGAAAAATATTCTCCTCATCGAGAGGGTCCCATATCCGCAAATTTCTTTTTAATCAAATGTGCAATTTGCAAGATACATGCATTTTAGTAACCAGGGGACCGGTAGCGACGAGGCCCGATCCAACCCGGTCAGACATACCCGACCAACCAGGCACAGGGGTCCCACATACCTCGGTTCATTAAGAAAAAACCAACTTGACTTGGTATGGGTCGAGGTTGGTCTGGTCTGGCCTCGCCAGTGGGCCAGGCCCAATAGGCCTCGCTAGACCTGACCCGATTGGCTGAGGGTCCAGCCCGTTGAGTCTCCAGGCAACCCGGTCTAGTCCTGCCCGACCTTAAGGGGGCACGGTTCTGGCCTGTTGGTGTAGGTCTAGCTTGTTATGTACGGGTACGTACCACTAGCATGGTCCAGCCCACTAGGCTCAGGTCCCACTCACTGGGCAGTGGGACCAGCCCGACCCTTTGGGGGATCGGCCCGCCAGCTAGGGACTGACCACACGGTGCAGCCGGTGGTGCTGACTAGCCATGACGTGGATTGTCTGCCACACCAGACTCCCTCCTTAACCCCATGGGTGTGGGGCCCTTCCAACAGCCACGGTCGATGGACCGCGTCTTCACCAGCCGTCCAGACAGCCCAGACGCGGGCTGTCCATCCATGCAACGCACCGAATGGCATCGCGTCCTCCTGTGCATCGTCATGACTGATGAGCTGTGACTTCTCCATCAACACAAACCGCTACTGCAGGGTGCCTCCTCCATGTGGCCGGAACCAATGCCGGTGTGTGAAGGTTCCGGGCATAGAGGAAGTGCGTGGGTGGATGTGACCACTTGGCTTTTTGTCATTAACAATGATCAATCGTGTATCAATACGACGATAAACGCCAGTCTCCATGGATTGAATCACAGAAATAGACAAAGAAAAGGAAAGTCCCGAAACCAAAAAGTAGGATCGTTACAGGTTGATTATAATTAATTTAATCAATTGAAAATAAATACCTTTTGGGTGTTTTTTCTTTGTTGATGTTCTTGATCACATTTTGATGTGATTCGTCGTTGTGTCGCAGAATCCAATTGTAGAATTCCTATAGCGGTGATCCACACGTGTACCTCATATCTTGGGACGTCACCAAAGGAGTATTTGGGTGATAGTGTGGAGAAACATTTGCTTGCATTGTCCACCTTAGATCGTCTTTATCTAATGGAAGAGGATCTCTCTCGGTCTTGAGAGCTTTCTTGGAGGAAGAGGTTCTTTCGGCCTTGAAAGAATTCTCCAAAATTGTTGTGAACAATGATTCTATTATCTAGGAAAAGAGTTTGGGTTGTGAGGATATTTATAACCGAGTTTTAGGTTGTAGAGTTATGACAATAAATAAACTCATTACACATTTCATTTATTTCATTAAATATTATTGAAAACCCCCATGTCGAATAATTAATTCCTTGACATGCGCTCATGATGATTATAATAAATATAATTTAATAAAACAATATTATATCCACAAAATCCCGAATGGAAAAACTACACAGCGTGTAATAATAAATACATGGCACATACTTTTCTTTCATTGAAAACTACACTGCATGTACACGGCATGTATATCTTGTTTTTATTTATTCATTTCCTTTCCAAAATGAAAACTACACAGATTGTACATTTCATAATACACAACATGTACTTGTTTTCAAAATAAAAACTACACGGCGTGTAATAATTAATACACGACATGTACTTGTTTACATTTTATTCTTCCTCCAACATTAAAACAATTTAGGCTTCCTTGAATAATTATTAAACTACGTATGAGAATAATCTTTATTCTCCTTGAGATACTTGAATACACTTAGTGTGTGACCCTCTAGGCCTCTTTCCCATTGGCATTTAGCGGGCTTGCCTAATGTCCAAGATTACTGTCGAGTAACGGGTCAAGGCACCCAAGAGAAAGAAGTTGACGCTACATTGACGTATCACCTCACACGAACACTTATTGTGTAATTTAATACCTTTGTATCAATATCTCATCAAGCAGGTTTCATGGCCAAGTCATAAACCTATATTCTTGATCCATCATTCTTTGACTAACTGAAATAAACTCATCGTTTACACCATGGCCATGGAATTTAATGAGATAGTTCTATTTCAATAAAGGGGCCGAGATATCAACTTCCATAAATGGAAGGGAAAATCCTTCCTCGACTTATCCATTAACAACATGTCACTCATGATACACACAACATACCCTACTTCCCGCCAACTGTCTGTATGATGGTTTTCATTAGTAAATCTAAGTGCGCAAGTCATGACATGAGTTAATTATAATCTTCCAGTCTAAGGACCATTACACACGCTCGTAGATAGCAATGTCTGATGACACCAAGACATGCGGAATTTCTACTGGTGGGTCTGTTCTCATAATCTCCCATATTAGAGATTACCATGTGCGAACTCCATGAGAGAGAGTCTCGTCTTCTTATGAGTACTCTCACATGATGGTCTGTATACTATGTGTCCTATCATAGTATGTCATCCAACCGTAGAACATTATTTAAGAATATTGTTATAGAATTTCCAGGTTCTCATCATAGTGGGTATCTTCCATGACCTTATTAATGCAACAAATATTCCAGAACATTATTATATTATATTCATATAGAACAATGAACAATATATAACAAGAGTACATTCATGTAATCTAAGTAAAAAATAGTTGGCTCTTAGGACACCAACCCTTACAAACTCCAACTTGGACTAGATCCAACTGCCTATGACTTTTAGTCTACTAGACCTCACATGATGATCATGAATCTGCTAAGTCAATTATTTAGTGAAGGGGTTCACCACATTGTCTTCCATGGAAATACTGCTCACTGCAACTTCACCTCTTTGAGAAAGTTCCCTCAAGAGATGATACTTCTGAAGTATGTACTTTGTCCACTAATGTGACCTTGTCTCTTTTGAAAGTGCCACTGCTGTAGTATTATCACAATAAAGTGTGATAGGATCTTTAATACTCGGTACTACATCCAGCTCTGGATGAAGGTTCGCATCTGTACTACTTCTTTAGCTACCTCAGAAGCTGCAATATACTCAAACTCCGCTTTAGAATCTACCACCATACTTTTTTTGAGCTCTTCCAACTCACTGCACCTCCATTCAAACTGAATATGTATCCAGTATGTGACTTTATGTCATCTTGATCAGTCTGGAAACTAGCATCTACATGTCCTCTGATGACTAGTTCCTCATGTCCTCCATAAACCAGAAACATATCCTTAGTATGCCTTAGATACTTAAGGATAGTCTTGACTGCCATCCAATGGTGGTCTCCTGGGTCAGCTTGATATTTGCCTACCATACTTAATGCGTAAGAAACATCTAGCCTCATACGTATCATAACATACATGACTGACCCAATCGCAGATGCGTAAGGGATCCTTGCCATTCTCTTTCTTTACTTATATATATGAGGACACATTTTCTTGTAAAGATGAATGCCATGTGACACTGGTAATAATCCCCTCTTGGACTATTCCATACTGAATCTATTTAGTATCTTGTCAATGTATGTACTTTGACTCAGGCCTAGCATTCTTTTGGATCTATCACAATGGATCTTGATCCCAAGAATATATGCTGCCTCTCCCAAGTCTTTCTTGGAGAAGCATTTATGAAACCATGCCTTAAATGACTGTAAGATAGGTACTTCGTTTCAAATTAGTAATATGTCATTAACATATACAATTAGGAAAACGAAAGCACTTTCACTAAAAATTTTGTAGACACAAGGCTTACATTCATTCTTAACAAATCCAAATTCCGTTACAGCTTCATCAAAACAAATGTTTCATGACCTTGATGCTTGCTTTAATCCATAAATGTATTTCTACAACTTTCATACCTTGTTGGCATCCTTTAGAGTCACAAACTCTTCAGGTTGTGTCATGTAGACATCTTCCTGGAGGTTCCTGTTAAGGAATGATATTTTGACATCCATTTTCCAAATTTCATAGTCATGGTAAGCAGCAATGGAAAATAGGATTTTGATGGATTTCAGCATTGCAACTAGTGAAGAGGTTTCATCATATTTAACTCCTTGACGCTGTCTAAAACCTTTTGCAACCAGTCGTGCCTTATAGGTGCTGACTTGCCCCTCCATGTCTAGTTACTTCATGAATACCCATTTATTACCAAAAGGATTTACATCAACTAGAGGATCTACCAAAATCCAAACTTGGTTTTGGTATATGGAATACATTTTAGAATTCATGGATTCTTTCCACTTGGAAATGTCTATGTCTTCAATTGCTTCCTTGTAGGTAAGAGGATCATAATTGTCATCCAATAATGAGTCACCATCCTCGGTGACAAGAAAACCATATCGTCCTGGTTCTCTCACCTCTCTGATACTCCTACGCAGTTCTTGTGTCTCTGGAATAGATTGTTCTTCCATAGGGATTTGTGGAATCTGTTCTTTTACCAACTTCTGTGTATCTTGAGCCTTGACTTCATCGAATTCTATCTCTCTCCCACTATATCTTTTGGATATGTGCTCCCTCTCAAGGAATATGGCGTGTCTTTCCACTGTAAACTTTTTTTTCTGAGGGGTTATATAGGTAATATCCCCTTGTTTCCATGGGATATCCTATAAAGATACACTTTGTGCCTCAGGGTGCAAGTTTATTACCTGAATAGGCCTTAACAAATGCTTCGCTACCCCACACATGTAAATTAGATAACATGGCTTTGCATCCACTCCATAACTCGTATGGAATACCATTTATCAATTTATTTGGTACTTTCTTTAGTATGTGTGTTGCTGTTTGTAATTCAAATCCCCAAAAGGATAATAGAAGACGCACATGACTCATCATTGATCTCACCATTTCCAACAGGGTATGGTTCCTCCTTTCACATACAACATTTCACTGAGGTGTGTAAGGAGGAGTGAGTTGAGATAGAATCCCAAAATCCCGTAAGAAATCAATGAAGTCCTGATTAAGATATTCTCCTCCTCTGTCTGAGTAGATTTTCTTAATCTTCTTACCAAGATGGTTTTCAACTTCATTCTTGTATTCTTTGAACCGATCAAAATAATCTGACTTATACCTCATTAAGTAAATATATCCATATCTACTAAAATCATCAGTAAAAGTTATATAGTATGAAAACCCACCCCTAGCTTCAACTAGAATTGATCCACACACATCTGTGTAAACTATTTCTAGAAGCTCTTTAGACCATTCACCTTTCCCACTAAATGGGAATTTGGTCATTTTTCCTTGTAGACACTCATGACATACACCAAGTGGTTTTAGTTCAAAAGAATATAAATACCCATCTTGATGTAATTTTGTCAAACGTTTCTCATTGACATGACCTAGCAAGCAATGCCAAAGTTGGGTGTGTTATGAGTCATGTTAATTTACTTTTTCATCGATTGCCATTACCTGGATTGTGTATTATAACACATAAAGGCCATTATATAAATGTGCCCTACCAAAACAAATGCTATCTTTATAAAATTAGCAACATTTATTTCCATACTTGAACATGAATCCATCAGTATCTAATCTGGATACTGAAATAATGTTTTTAGTAATAGAAGGCACATAATAAAAACCCTTTAACACCAAGATCATTCCAGTTGGAAATGTGAGGTTGTTGTCCCTAACAACTACAACAACAAGTCTGGCTTTGTTGGCTACTCATAGATCTACCTCACCTCGATCAATCTTTCTAAATATACTTCATTCCTGTATTTGGATATAGATGTGAGCACCACAAGTAGTATATAATACCCAATTAGTAGAAATAGATAGATTAAATTCGATAACAAACACACTTGAAGCTTCCCTTTACTTCCTTGGCTGGGTGGAGTTTTTCTCCCAGTGGCCCTTCTTGCCACATGAAAAACAAATAGCCTCCTATTCCCTTTCCCCCCTTTGATCTTCCTTTTCTTGGAAGGCCTTGAAGAATCATTGGGCTTAAAGATCTTCTCCTTCCCTTTCCTTTTCTTCCCCATGAGGACAAAAGTCTTTTCACGCTTCATGTTATTGTCCACTTGGAGAATGAGGATAAGATAATCAGACAGAGATTTCTCAATGTTGTTGATGTTGAAGTTCACAATAAAGTTTGAGAAGCCCTGGGGGAGTGATGTAAGAATGAGATCGGTACCCAGTTCTTCGGGGAATTTAAACCCTAGAACCTCCAAGTGCTCAATGTATCCAATGAGATTGACTACATGAGGCCCAGCTGGGGCACCCTGTCCAAGATTTCTCTGAAATAGAGCCTTGGAGATCTCAAACCTTTCCTGTCTTTCTCTCTCCTAGTATAAACCACAGAGGTGCTCGAGCATGCTGTAAGCATCCATGTATTCATGAGACTTCATGAGATCACTATACATTGATGACAACATCAAACATTGAACGTTGAGTGTATCACTAAAATGTTGATCATAGACTAGGAAAGCTTCATCACTCGACCCTTGGGTAGGTGGATCAGTAAGTGATAACTCCAGCACGTAAAACTTTCGTTCACGGCATAGGATAACCCGAAGGTGCCTATACCATTCCTGAAAGTTACTGAAGGTGAGGATATTGTCTTTATCTAGAATTGATCGTAGAGAAAATTTGGCTGACTAGTTTTTCATATTGATTCTAAAAATTAAAAGAGCAGATTTGTCAGTTGTTTCTTGATTACATTTTTATGAGAAATAATAAATGAATTTATTAATTCTCCCAAAATTTTATCAAGTCCCAATGGACCTCACCATTTAACTCAGAATTTATAATTTCTTTGACATTCTAGTGGCAAGGATCCATATTCCCCTTCGCATAACCCCAACAAGGGTTGGTCAATCTATTTGAAGGTATTTATGTAGGCAGGTCTTTTCCAACTGTGAGCTTACAGTTCCTTGATCTATAGAGTGGACTCCCAAATCTTTAAATCCTAACTTGGATTTTCTCAACTCTTGACTCCAATATTACATCAAGTATAGCAAGGGATACTCCTCTTGATGTAATATGATTAAGTCAACCTAAAACCTTTCATAAGGGCTTCCTTTATAAAAGTAAGTGTCCCAATAAGGGTTAGTCAAACACATAGTTTTATTGAGTGTTTCCCTTAATCATGTAACAGAAGGATTGTTCTGACTTAATATGGTATTGATGGATTTTAATATTTTATGCATAGTTTTGAATTTTCACATGTTTGTTAATATTATGTGATGCTAACTTTAGTGATTAACCATGTTCTGATAATTTTTACGCATAGTCTGGTCTTATTTTATTCTACCTTTTCCTGATTGTTTATTAATTGTGTGATCGCGACAACAAATACATAATAAATAAACCATGCAATCAAACAGAATTAAAATAATATGGCATGATCATGAGCTTCTATTGGTTATATTATCTAGCAGTTTTGATAATCTTACCCTGACCTAGGGAAAACACCTTTAACCTATTGGTTTGCGTTTTGAAGCTCCCACCAGTCCACCTTTGTATCTTCTTGGGTTGGTTTCGCCTCATCTTCAGATTTCGAATCATCTCCTATGGCTTGGGAGATCCTTTATTACATCGGGTTTACATTAAAGAAAACATGGGCACACATCCCTACATTTTATTAGAAGAAGGTTTGCATACCAACGAATTTAAATGAAACAAATTTAAATGAAACCATACACACATACAAAGGGTCTTTTGTCTAGATCATGATCATCCATAACATGCAACGACATTTACGCATATTTAGAATTCAAATTCTTTTAATCATTATATTATTCAAGATAAGTCACACTTGAATTCAATTAATTATGATCTTATAATTAATCAATTCTTTATCTTAAATTCCTTTATGAATTTCCTTGAGATTCTTCTCATCCATATCCCTTGTACAGGTCTTTGTAATTTTTGAGGAAACCTGGTGAAATTTCTGGAAAGTACATGGCGTGTAGTTTATATTTACACGACATGTATTTATTTTCACCTTTTATCCAAAGTACACGCCAGGGGATTTGGCGTGTTTTCTATACTTTGGAAATTTTGGAGTACATGACATGTAGATAAATCATACACGGCATGTACTTCCTTGTTACGTAGTAACTGGCCTGGAGATCCCGTGTACGTGGTATGCAGCTTCTCCTTTGTACAAAGTTTCACTTGGTCCGGATCAGACTACACGACGTGTTGCTCCAATATACATGCCATGTATTCCTGTTCCCATGTGCCGTTCATTTATGGTTAACACGGGCTAATAAATGTTTAGGTGTAATCAATTCAAATGGCGTGGTTTAGTGGACCAGTACCGGTTCGTTGAACCTAAGTACACGACGTGTAGTTTTCATTACACGCCGTGTATTTCCATGTTGTACAGACAGAAATAGAGGATCCTCCAAATGAGTTCCTCGTTTTTATTTTAATCAAAAATTAAAATTAAAAGGTAGTTTCGGTCATATGAATTTAGAAATGAAGGAGGAAGAACAAATCTCATTTATTTAGATTAGAGAACGTTTTATCTTGAATTGAATCAAATATAAATGCATAAATTATCAATGAAAATTAAATAACTATAATCAACATTGTAACCTCCCTCTGATACCATTTTAAGGTTCTGGGAGCAGCAGAAGCACATGGGTGGATGTGCCCACTTGGCTTTTTGTCATTAACAATGATCAATCTGAGATCAATATGATGATAAATGCCAGTCTCCATGGATCGAATCACAGAAATAGACAAAAAAAAGGAAAGTCTTGGAACCACAAAGTAGGATCATTACAGGTTGATTATAATTAATTTAATCAATTGAAAAGAAATACCTTTTGGGTGTTCTTTCATTATTTATGTTCTTGATCACGTTCCGATGTGATTCATCATTGCAACTTAGAATCCATGTGTAGAATTTCTCTAGAAGTGATCCACACGTGTAACTCGTATCTTGGGACGTCGCCAAAGGACTCTCCGGGTGATAGCGTGGAGAAACCTATGCTTGAGTTGTCTGCCTTAGATCATATTGATCCAATGAAAGAGGATCTCTCTCGGTCTTGAGAGTATTCTTGGAGGAAGAGGTTCTTTCAGCCTTGAAAAAATTCTCCAGAATTGTTGTGCACAACGATTCTCTTGTCTAGGAAAAGAGATGGGGTTGTGAGGATATTTATAATCGAGTTTGAGGTTGTAGAGTTATGACAATAAATAAATGCGTTACACGTTTCATTTATTTCATTAACTCTTATTGAAAACCCCCTATATCGAAAAATTAATTCTTGGACATGCGCTCACACTGATTATAATAAATATCATTTAATAAAACAATATTATATCATCAAAATCTCGATTGGAAAAACCACATGGCGTGTAATAATAAATACACGGAGTGTACTTGTTTTTCATTGAAAACTACACGACGTGTACATTCAATGTACATGGCATGTATATCTTGTTTGTCATTTAATCAATTCCTTTCTAAAATGAAAACTACATGGCGTGTACATTTATTAATACACGACGTGTTCTTGTTTTCAAAATAAAAGCTACACGACGTGTAATAATTAATACACGATGTGTACTTGTTTTCATTTTATTCTTCCTCCAACATTAAAACAATTTAGGCTTCCTTGAATAATTATTAAACCAAGTACGGGAATAATCTTTATTCTACTTGAGATACTTGAATACACTTAGTGTGTGACCCTCTAGGCCGCTTTCTCGTTGGCATTAGGCGGGCTTGCCTAAAGTCCAAGATTACTTTCTAGCAATGGGTCAAGGCACCCAAGAGAAAGAAGTTGATACCGCATTGACGTATCACCTCATACGAATGGTTACTGTGTAATTTAATTCCTTTGTCTCAATATCTCATCAAGAAGGTTTCATGGGAGTGTCATATACCCATATGCTTGATCCGTCAATCTTTGACTACCTGAAATAAACTTGTCGTTTACACCATGGACATGGAATTTAATGAGAAAGTTCTATTTCAATCAAAGGGACAAGATATTAACTTCCATAAATGGAATGGACAAATCCTTCCTGGACTTATCCATTAACAACATGTCACTCATGACGCACCCAACGTACCCTACTTCCCTCCAACTGTCTGCATGACAGTTTTCGTCAGTAAATCTAAGTGCACGATTCATGACACGAGTTAATGATAATCTTCTAATCTAAGGAATGTTACACACGCTCCTAGATAGCAATGTATGATGACACCAAGACATGCAGAATTGATACTAGCGGGTCTGTTCTCAAAATCTCCCATCTGGGAGATTACCAAGTACGAACTCCATGAGAGAGAGTCTCATCTTCTTATGAGTACTCACACATGATGATCTATATACTATGTTTCCTATCATAGTATGTCATCCAACCGTATAACATTATTTAAGAATATTTTTATATCATTTCAAGGTTCTCATCATAGTGGGGATCTTCCATGACCTTATTAATGCAACAAATATTCTAGGACATTATTATATTATAGTCATGCAGAAAAATGAACAATATATAAAAAGAGTACATTCATGTAATGTAAGTACAAAACAGTTGGTTATTAGGACACCAACCCTTACAGTGTGGTAGTAGGGTGTTTAGAGGACCACCAAATGTGCTCTGGTGTTCTGTTCTTCAAGTCATCTATGTCTGTGGCCTCCGAGGAGCGCCCTATTTACTGAGAGGATTTCAAACTAGCCTTTCCATCATCTTCAGGGTACTAATACCAAGAACGCACATGAGGAGGCACTTGGGACTTGTTCGTGTTGACTCGGGGCCTCCACATTAGATGTTCAAAGACAGAGGAGGTTTGGGGAGTTTCCGTTCAATCATTCCATGCCAAGATTTGGACCCCAAATAAAATAACCCCAATAATAAATCACCCTCCCGCATAACGCACAAATTGTAGATCAACCTGTCGTGGGTTGATTCATTTTTTTCATTTTTAGAAAAGGATAGGGGATAAAATAAAATAAAAAACCCCCACCTCTGATGACCTCTGATGACACAACATTCATCCATGAGGGATTAAGGCGTCGACGTCACTTCCCAGCTCTGATCTTTGAAAGGCATCGGAGATGATGAAGTTCAATCGGCATTCCTCATTCTTAAATGGGGTGGAAGTACATCATATAGTTTCTAGAGAATCCTCTAAATTTTCAATCTTTATTTCCTCCTCATGTTGAACTATAAAAAGAATCTTTTCACAAAGTTTCCATTATGATGCGACCTCACGTCGTTATACTGTTTTATTAAAGAAATAGAATCGATGTTACATGTCTTTAAAGAATCATTACACAACAAGTTAATGATCCATTTATGAGCATCATTAATATGCATCATTTCCGCCTCATCACTACCCCACAACATTTACATCCTCTACTCAACTGTTAGGAAGAAAATAAAATTATTCTTTCAAATTCTTTTATTATTTTTCATAAAAATTCCAAAAAATAAATTTTCTGCTCAGACCTTGCCAGCCGAAGTTAAGTCATTTCTAGGAAAATACCAGGATTATAAATTAAAATATGACCTCATATTTTTAATCTAAGAACTATTTAAAATTATAGAAAATCCCATTAACATTTTTACAAAACTTACTTTTAAAAAAGTTCAAAATTCTGTTTCAGGCTCTCCAGGCCTCGAAATCATATGAAACCAAATTTCACAGTCTTGAAATAATTTCATATAAATGAAAAAAATTACATGGAAATTCTGAGACATTAAATTATCCCCACCTTAAGGATTTACATCCCACGAAATCTAAAGAAACAAATAAACAAAAATATGGGGGTACTGAGTATGAATATGAGCCTCCCTCTCCCATGTGCTCTCCTGGAGATTCTCATACTTCCATCAGACATGCACTAGAGGAATAGAACACCCACATAGGGACCACTACTATCAATCATCTATCTCCAATAGGAACTCCATAAATGTCACCCCATTTTCAATTTATAGCTCTCCCCATTCAATGATGTGTGATGGATCATGCACATACTTCCTCAACTGTGACACATAGAGAACTTCATGCACTCGGTGCATCTGTTGGGGAAGAGATAGGAAGTACGCAACCTCTCCAACTCTTCTCTGGATTTGAAAAGGTCCGATGAACTTCATAGATAGATTTTCGCCCTAGCCAAATCTTCATAATACTCGTCAGGGTGAGACCCAAAAGAACACATGATCACCCTCCTCAAACTTCAAGGGTCTCCATATCCAGTAAGCATAAGACTTATGCCTGTTCTTTGAAATCATCATCTACTCTAGGATGATCTACACCTTCTCTATGGTAGCCCATACCATCTATGGACCCATGAGTGCCAAATCCCCTAGTTCTGTCCAGCATATGGGTGATCTACAAGGCCGACCATACAAAGACTCAAATGATACCGGGCCAATGGTGGAGTGGTATCTTTTGTTGTATGAAAACTCTACTAGTGGAAGGTGGTACTCTCAACTATGACCAAAGCCAAGGACACAAGAATGAAAAATTTCCTCCAAGGTTTGTATTTTCCACTCTATCTGACCATTCATCTGGTGATGATAAGTTGTGTGCAAGCATAGCTGTATCACAAAATCCTCATGCGATACCTTCCACAATCGAGATGTAAAGTGAGTGTCACGATCTGAGATGATCATTGAAGGCACCTCATGGAGGCACACTATCTTCTGGACTTATAGGCGTCCCAAGCCCTATACCGATCCTTACTCTCAGATGGGTAAGAAGTGAATCAAATTGGTGAGTCAGTAAACGATCACCCAGATAGGGTCATAACCTCTAGATTTATGTGGTAACCCCATCATGAAGTCCATCGTGATAATGTCCCATTTCCACTCCAGTGCCTCAAGTGGCTGTGTCAAGCCTACTGGAACCTGATGATCGGCCTTCACTTACTGATAAGTGAGGCATCATGAAATGAACTTAGCCACTTATTTCTTCATCCCTAGCCACCAGTACTGATTCCAAAGGTCCTGGTATATTTTTTTCCACACCATGATGTACCTCCATAGGGGAGTATGGAACTCCCTCAACACATATTTTTGTAACGTCACTAGCACTATGGTGCAAACTCTAAAAAGGATGATGTACTCCCCACCTATTGAAAATACATTAGGAACCCATCCTAAGGATATCTTAGCATGCTGGGCCTAGTAGTCAACATCCCTCAGTTGTGCCTCCCTAAATTGATGTAAGAGTAGGGGAGTAACAATCATCGATTGGAGGTAAGTGGCTTCACCATAATCCATTAAGGATATCCACATCGTGGGTAACTATTCCATAACATCAATCAACAACTAAAACCTAATCCTCCTACTGAGTGCATATTCCACTATGTTCCCCTTTCATAGAGTATAGACTATCTCAAAATCATAGTCTTGGAGAAACTCTATCCATCACCACTGTCTCAGGTTCAGGTCCTTCTAGGAGAAGATATACTTGAGACTCTTGGTATTGGAGTAAATGGTGAACTGACCACCCATCAAGTAGTGCCACCACATCTTCATGTAAGAAACCACTGCTTCTAACTCTAAGTCATGAGTCGCATAGTTATGCTAATATTTCCTCAACTTCTGTGAGCCGTAGGCGATCGCTGCTCGCTCCTACATTAGGACACAACCGAGCCCAGTCCCTGATGCATCACAATAAACTACATACCCAACACCCTCTTCTGGTAGTCTTAGGATGGGGGCACTAGTCAATATCCACCTCATCTCCTAGAAAATATGATGGAATTTATCCGTCCACACAAAGGGTTGTCCCTTCTGTGTCAATGCTGATAAGGGTGCTGCTACCCTGGAAAATTCGGGTACAAATATCTGCTAATAACCTGCTAACACCAAGAATCTCTACACCTCAGTCACACACCTTGGTTGATCCCAAGCAAGAATTGCCTTTATATTTGCTGGATATACTGAAAATATAGCCTCTGAGATGACGTGTCCTAGGAAATGGGCCTCCCAAATCCAAAACGGACACTTTGAGATATTACTATAAACTTGGAGCTCTCAGAGTGTATCGAGGACTATTCGCAGGTGCACAACATGCTCCTCCTCCAATGCTGAGTACACCAAGATGTCATTGATGAAGAATACGATGAACCGGTCGTGGTAGGGCTGGATGGTCCAATTCTTGAGGCCCATGAACACTGCTAGGGTATTGGTCATGGCCAAAGGTATCACCAGGAACTCATAGTGGCCATACTATCCTCTAAAGTCTATCTTTGGTACATCCTCGTCTCATACCTAAAGCTGGTGATATCCTAATCTGAGGTCTATCTTTGAGAACCACTTTGCTCCATTCAGCTGGTCAAAGAGGTCATTAATTCCTGATAGTGTGTACTTGTTCTTCATGGCCACCTAGTTAAGGCACCAGAAGTCCACACACAACCTGAAACTCCCATATGCCTTCTTGGAAAAAAGTATTGGGGATTCTCATGGTGAAATGCTGGGCCTTACGAACCCATTATCCTGAAATACCCCCATCTATACCCTTAGCTTGAAAAGATATTCATGAGCCATTAGATATGCCGATGTGGGATATCGGTGCCGTCCTGGGGTACATGTCGACACAGAAGTCTACCTCCCTACAAGGAGGTTTCCCTGGAACATCATCAGGAAAAGAATCCTCGTACTTGTCCACCACTACAGGGAATCTTGGACTACTCCCCTCCACTGCACCAAGGGGGAGTTTAGCCAACTGTTGAGTGATCAGTTTCACCCTCCTTCGAGAGAGTTTGTCCTGTGCTTTAAGGGTTTCTTTCTCATCGGTGAAGGAAAACCTGGTCCCATCTCCATGAACACACCACACTTTAGGACTAAAACAATCGATCTAATCATGAAATATGGATAACCATTCCATACCCAAGATGAATTCGTAAGGAATTTATGGAATTCTGCCTTTTTATTACATAACATTCCATTACATTTTACAAACATAGGATCTTTAAAGTATAGTGTCTTGGAAATCAAGAACATAATACATGAAAACATAAAAAATTATTCTAATAAACATGTAAGTCTTCACCAAAGGTTCATCCTAATTAAAATTACTACATCTCATATCCTAGAGATATACATCAATGGAAAGGATCAGCAGAAGTCCCAATAAGGGAAACAAGTGAAATAGTTTACATGTGTACTTGAATGATATCAATAAGAAAATGAGGATATCATAAAGGAATGATAAAATGGCATATTGAAAATAATAACATGAAACATAACTTGAAAATGTGGCTACAACATTTAATTTAGACATTCATGAACATATAACCATAGTTTTTCCCCAATTTGTCATAAACATTACCAAGGTTATTCACCAACGTATCATGAAACTTTTCATCTCTAGAGAATAAATTCATTACCCAATGCATTGGAGTGCTATCTGGGTGCACCCTTAATATGTCTTTATTTTCAAGCTTCACATGTTAAATCTCTACTTGGTCTTGGTCCAGAGAAAATCCCAAAGATGCTACCTCCTTCCCAAGCTCTGAAAGATGGGATTCATATAGGCCAAGTCTACTGGATGAGGCCATCGACTCATCTTTATGTATTAATTACCCAAGATCACTTGTATTTATGAACAATATTAATAACTTTAAGAGTTTAGTTTCCAATGGTAATATATACCAAAGATCATATAACAGTCAAAGCCCAACAGTCTCATTTTAATTATACTCACTTCATTAATTAAAGGACATATTTTTTTTGAGTGTAAAATAAAATAACACACAAATTTGGGAAAAAAATTATTCAAAAGTTTGGATTGTTACATTCTCCCCCCCTTAAGAAATTTTTTACCCAAATTTTTAACTCCTACCCTCTCAAGAGAAAAGGTGGGGGTACTTATACCTCATAAACTCCTCTGGTTCCCACATGGATTCTTCACATTCCTATTTCCTCCGCAACACCTTATCAAGGTCGGTAGTCCTGTTGTGTAGAAACTTGTCCCTATGATCCAAGATCTCCCCCAGTTGCTCATCATAATAGATGTCATGTTCTAGTTGAACAAACAATGGATTTAGTACATGTGAAGGGTCAAGTATTTATATCCTCAAGAGGGATACACAGAATACATCATGTACTTGTGCTAGATTTGGAGGATGTGCAAGACGATAGGCCACTGCTCTTACACGATCAAGGATTTCATAGGGTCCAATGTACCTAGGGATGAGCTTCCCTTTCTTCCAAAACCTCATGACTCAATTGAAAGGTGAAATTTTCATAAATACACTGTCACCAACATCAAAATCTATATCCCTTTGTTGGTTGTCACTAAAACACTTTTCCCGACTCTAAGAAGCCTTAATGTGTTGCTAGATAGCATAGACTATTTAAGTCATCTCCGGTACAAGATTAGGACCAAGAATATTTATCTCACTAGCTTCATCCTAACAAGTAGGAGTTCTACAACACCTTCCATATAGAGCTTCATAAGGTTCCATTTTAATTCCTGAGTGGAAGCTGTTGTTGTAAGAGAGATCAACTAATGGGAGATGTTGATCCCATCCACCTTTAAATTTCATTGAGAAAGTTCTCATTATGTCTTCTAGTGTTTGAATAGTCCTTTTAGATTGTCCATTAGTTTGGGGGTGATAGGTCATACTTAAATTCAATTCAGTGCTTAGAGTATGTTAAATATTTCTTTAGAATTTTAATGTAAACCTTGGATCACGATCAGATATGATAGAAAGTGGGACTCCATGAAGCCTTACTACTTCCTTCACATAAATCCTAGAAAGTTGGTTAAGAGGGAAATATTCCCAAATAGAGATAAAATGGGTAGTCTTGGTGAGATGGTCCACAAAAAACCCATATTTCATTGTTTCGTTTGGATGTTCTTGAGAGACCAGTGACAAAGTCCATAGTGATATTGTCCCACTTCCATGCAGGTATGGGTAGTGGTAGTAATACCCTTTTTGGAAGTTGTCACTATGCATTCACTTGATGACATACCAGGAAACTTGTAGTGTTGTCAAAAATATCCCTTTTCATATTATCCCACTAATAATGATCATGAAGGTCTCTAAACATTTTAGAAATTCCAGGATGTATAAAGAACATATATCTATTAGATTCATCCATCATATCCTTCATTATTTATAGAAAATATGGAACACATAGTCTTGTATGAAATTTTATCAAACCTTCTTGATCAATATTGAACTTAGGAAACTTCCCATCCTTCACAGCCTCAGACATCTTCTGTAACAAAGGATATTATTTCTAAGCTTTCTTGATCTTATCTAGTAATGATGGTTGAGAAATCATTTAGGTTATGGTTGATGATGTCCCTTCCCTTATAATTACTATGTCTAGCTTTACTAGGCCATTTATCAAAGGATATATTTGAATCCTCATCATGGACAAACCAATTGGGTCTTTCCTACTTAATGGATCAGTAAATTTGTTTTCTCTTCTAAGATGATAATGAATTGACTAGTCATAGTCTTTAAGGAGTTCCAACCATCTCCTTTGTCTCATTTTCAATTCAATTTGTGTGAAAATATACTTCAAACATTTATGGTCTTTTTATATATCACACTTATCCCCATAAAGATAATTCCTCCATATCTTCAGAGAAAAAATGACCACAGCCAGTTCCAGATCAATGTGTAGGATAGTTCTACTCACGAGTCTTCAACTGTCAAGATGCATAAGCAATGGCTTAGTCATTTTTCATGAGGACGCACCCAAGAAATTTTAGATATGCATCGCTAAAAATAATGAATCCTTATCCACTTGAGGGTAGATTTAACATGGGTGCGGTAACCAATATCTTCCTCAGCTCTTGGAAACTTTCCTCACACTCTTCTGTCCAGATGAACATGACCATTTTTGAGTTAACATGGTTAATGGAATAGAAATTCATGAAAAGTTTTTCAAAAACCACTATAATATCATGTTAGTCCAAGGAAACTATGAATTTCAGTTATTATTGTTGGCTGATGCCACTCCTCTACATTTTGTTTCTTTGCAGGGTCAACTGTGATTCCTTCATTGGTTACAATGTTCCCCAAGAAAGAAACTTATTCTAACAAAAATTTACATTTTATGAACATTCCAAAAATACTCTCCTTCCATATAGTTTGAAAAATAACCCTAAAATGATCCTCATGATCCTCAAAACTTGTGCAATATATCATAATAACATCAATAAAAACTACCACAAAGTTATCATGGTAGTCCTTAAAGACTCTATTCATCAAATCTATAAAAATATCAGGTGCATTAGTCAGTTCGAAGGGAATAAAAACAAAATCATAATGCCTATATCTTGATCATAATGTATTTTTTGGAATATCTTCTTTATTCACCATCAATTGGTGATAACTAGATCAAAGATCAATCATGGAGAAGAATTGAGGCCCACAAAGTTGGTCAAATAAGTCATCAATTCTTGGAAGAGAGTATTTGTTCTTTACTATGATCCCATTCAGTTCTCTATAATCAATGCTTAGCCGCATTGATCCATCCTTCTTCTTCACAAAGAGAATAGGTTCTCCCCAACAAGACACATTCATTTGAATAAACCTTTTCACCAAAAGAACTTGTATTTGTTTCTTTAATTCCTCCACCTCCACATTTTCTATCCTATAAGGGGTCTTTGAAATCGGATGAGATCTAGGTATGAGTTCAATGGAGAACTCTACCTCTCTTTCCGAGGGAGGTCCAGGTAACTCCTCAGGAAATACATCAATGTATTCCTAGATGATGGGGAAATTTTTTACACTTATACTCTCATTTCCTTATTTTTCATCATCGATCAATTCCATAAAGAAGGATATATGAGGTTCTTCTAGACAAAGATCAGGTTGAGATATCTCTCCTTGGAAAATAATTTTTTGTTTTCCATTCAAGACTACAGATATTTCCTTGCTTATAAATTTTATCTTTGAATTATACTTTGAGAGCCAGTCCATCCCTAGTATAATGTTGAATTCCAGCATGGGAATGACTACTAGATTTGCGATAAGATTGTTCTCACAAAAGTAAATGCTATAGTTTCTAAACACTGACAATGCTTAGATAATCCCACCAGGAGTATTAAATGATAACTATACCTTTATCATTTCAAGTTTTGATTCGAAATTCATTTAAAACTTGGAGGAACTAAATGAATGTGTAGAACCAAAATCAAATAATGTACTTGCTAGCTTTGAGATAATAACAAGAGTACCTTCCACCACATCCTTCGGAGCTTCAACATCAGTTTTCATTATAGAAAAAGAAAGACCTTTCTATCTTAGCATTTTCTGAGGTTGATGGTGGTTCCTCTCCACTACCCTCGAATTTGGACAGTGATTGAAAAAGTGCTAAAGTGGTCCACACTTATTGAATTTGACATCAGGTAGTGCCTACACCATCTTCCCTTTGTCTTTAGTGTTGTAAATTTGAGGCTTAACCTCAGTACGATAATTCCGTATGATATGTCCATCTATTCCACACATGTATCGCACCCCGCTCTTGAGCATGTAGTTCCTCGAATGCTTCTTTCCACATTTATTACACGTGGGATTTTTCCCTTGCTTGACCCCTCCTCCCTGATCGAAGCTCCTCCGTAAGCTTGGCTCCATTGATCTTTTCTTTTCATTGGATTTATGAGACCAATGCATCTCACAAAACTCCAGTTCTACTTTTATCTCACTCCACATGATCTCTTCATAGCTGTCATAGTCTCAGTTGGATAGATTCTTCTTCAGATAATGTCTTAGTCTACCAAAGAATCTATCAACCTTCCCATTAGGATCCATGACAAATATTGAGGTGTAATGGGAAAGTATCTTGAAGTTTAACTTGTAGTATCCAATAGATTAATTCTCCTTCTGCTTCAGCTTAAGAAACTGCTTCTCCATTCTTTTTCTCATTGAATGAGGGAAATAATTATCAAAAAAGATCCCTCTAAACTCTTCCCACTCTATAGCTTCAACCTCCACTCTTGGCCTCATGTTTTTAATCAGTTCCCAACACTAATCAGCTTCTCCCTCTAAATGGTAAACAACCTGGGTGACCCTCGCTTTCTCTGAACAGTGGAGCACATAAAAAATCTTCTCTACATAGCTGATCCACTGTTCAACAACCAATGGGTTGGTAGATCCAATGAAGGTTGGCGGTCGTTGATTCATGAAGGACTCAATAGAATGTTTTTCCCTTCAAGAAGAGATCATTATATCAACTTGATTCAAGTTATTTACCATAACTTGAGTTAGTTGGTTCATGATTCTCATGAATTTTTCCATTATGACTTCCATCAGAGGGCCTTCAGAACATGGTCCATTATAGTCACCATTTTCACAGTTCTTCTTATTCACCACCATTTTTTAAAATAATTAAAAACATATTTTCAAGATTATTTTATTTATGAATCTTTTAACTATAATTTTTATGTCTTAAAACTTTATGCTTAAACAATTACAATTCTCAATATATTCTTTATAATAATTCATAAAAAGTTAATGATTAACCAAACATATACCCTTGGAGTGTCAAACTAGAAGTGCAGTAAGGCCCATTGTCGTGTACCAGGATACCCCGAGTCAATCCCAAAACATTATTGTAAGAACCTGGGTTTTTAGAATGGGGAAAAATCCCAACCCTGTTTTAATTTTTGGATTGTTTCTGAAAAAACTGGGGAAATATGGGAAGTTTCAGAAATTTCCAAACTACACGCCATGTATGGGTTAGGTGTGTACCAGTCATGTGCTCAATGAGTACATTCCATGTGATGATCGTGTAGGAATTTCCCACTACACGACGTGTAGTGTTTATCGACATGAAATATATCTTAATTTCTATATACCAGCTGAGTTCTAGCTGTGTGTCGACCTGTGTGGTGCATCCAATCCATGTGGCTACCACCGCTTATGTCGGAGTACGGACAAGGCCACTACACAACGTGTAGTCCTTAATACACACCGTGTAATTTTATTTTTATTCACTTAAATGAATGAGCATCACATCTAATTTTGGGAAACACCTTCTTCTTCTCCAACTTCAAAATAGATCTATTCTAAAAACCTGAATTATATACCTTGACCTAGATTCTTAAACTGAAGTCTGTTCTTAAATCCTTTAGTGGCTATGGGATCAAAGCAGTGAGGTTAAACCCACACACCCTGTTCCAATCTTGATCCTTTGCCTCACACGTCGCAGTTTCCATCTGAGTGGAATTGCCTAGATTTGATGGAAATGTAAATCTACGAAGATCATCTTCAAATTGGATCTTTATATCAGACATGCCTACATCTACGAGTCTCAGGTAGGTGGTGCATACCTCTTTTTGTGTTTTCAAAGACTTTTTGGTGGTGCGACTTTTGGAGCATTTTTGGGTATTTGAACGTGACATAGTTTTATCTTCTGTTGACTATTTAATTGTTTAATTGACCTATGGGATACCTTTGGGTATGACCTATTACCTATTTTGGTTGAGTGAGGCCGGGCGTGTGGTCATTGCCAATCGGGGCATTTTAGCTGGGGGATGCCAAAATGTTCATAGTTGAATTGTATTGTTTTAAACTGTAGAGTTTTGTTTATTGAACCTTGATATGAATTGTTAGAGGCTTTAAAGACCTCTATGCTAGTATGGGCCAACACGTGGTTAGTGAATTTCAACTATTTAGTTTGTTTTTCCTATTTAAAAGTGAATCTTTTGAGTATATATGTAATTGATGAATTTCATATGCTAGAACCCTTGAGATTATGTTGGGAGTGGCCTGGATATTCTTTAGTGATGCTAATAACATGTTGGGTTTGGCTCGGGTTATATTGGGTGGTTCTGACCACGAGATTGGGTGTCATGGACGTCGGCTTGAGGCAGTGTGATTGTCAGGTTTGGCATGACCTAGGTTACTTGGATGGTAAGGCCATCAAACTTGAGTGACATGGCCGAAGGGGTACGAGGTGTCAGATAGGTTGTGTCTTGGGAACTTTGGTGATTACCTGTCACCTGAAACATTGAGTCGGGTGCATATAGAGAGACTCCTTGATGAGGTGGTTTTGACCACTCATGTGGGTAGAGGCCCTCGTTAGTTGCGTTTTAGGTACTAATGGTTTGGGGGTGCTTACCATAGGAATCCATGTGGAAGGTGAGGAGCCTTTAGGGTATAATGTTGAGGTTATCGGGTTGGGGGCAGAGGCTCGCCATTATTTGAGGGAAGACATCGTTGTCCCTCCGGTTACTTTATTTCAAGGTATATTTTGATGTCCCTCTGGTTACATTTTGAGGACATGCATCACTATTTCTCTGAGATACTATATCTTGGGTGTGCCTTTGGGACATTGGTACTTGAGACACGTGGTGTCTGGGGGTACATGGTGCTGGGTTACATGATAGATATTCTGTCATTGGCCGAAGCAGGTGACACTCCATGGTGGCTACTGAGCACCAGTGGAGTTTGTGTTTGTTTATGTACATCATACTGTTTACTATTTTCCTTTTAATTTCATTCCTACTTAAACACTTATATTGGGTACATGCTATTGGGTGGTAAACTATTTAGATTCGTCTCACAACTTGCATGGTCCCTTCGGGACGCGTGCAGTCATTATGTAATTATGTGACAGAAAGAGGTCAGCTTCAGAAGTTGGACGACTTTAGCTGTTGCATGGAGATGATATGGACCTTGAGGTATTTCCTAGCTAGAGTTTACTTTGTTTTTCATTCTTTCTTGTATCAGTATGCTTACCATGGTGTTGTAGCTATAGTTGGTTAAACATTGGCGCCTTTTATATATTGACTTTCTATAGATGCATGCTTGGTTTTTTATTAGTAGTTACAAGTGGTGTTTCTTATACTGTTCTATTTACTTTTCACTGCTATTTCTTATATTTATTGTTTCTGCTGTTTATCGATATTGAATGTGCTTCCGCTATGCAGGTCTGGTGCGAGTCTGCAGAGTCGTTTTCCGCTGTATATTTATTATTACACTCGGACCAGTACCATTATTATCCTCTGAGAGGGTATAGCCTCCCCAATATACTTATAAGACCTTCGTTTCTAGTCGGAATCCTTTGGTGTTCAGGGAGGTGCACGTAAGGTAGTAAAACCCAACCCGTTTAGCACTATTTGGGTGGCTATTTGGGTTTGGGCCATTACAAAGTGGTATCAAAGGAGTTCTTGACAGGGATTAGTAGTAGTGTTTTGCTAGCTACTAATGAGATTTAGGCTTCTCTTTTTCTTTCTACTGGTTTTACTATTTGAGATATGGTAGACTGTTGATAGGTTGGGATTGGAACTGACTTTCTAGCTTGTGTTTGGTTGCCTATAACCCTAGGTATGATGGATATATCAATTTTCCATGGGTGGAAATTGTTGTTTTCTTTTTCTCAGATTATAATTTATATAATTTACACCTTGGTGGATCACTTGGTGTGTGATGTTATTGATTGTGATTTTTGACCCTTGACCCAGTGCGGTAAGGGAGAATTGGACCTTGGACCAGTATGGAAAGGCTGTTTGTTTGGCTTTTGATAGGCACATTTTAAAGGTATTTCAATTTAATAACTGCACGTATTCTTTTTGAAGTGATAAATTCATGTAAATAATATCAAATTTCAATGCTTTGTATGATTTGAAATGTGAATAGGTGAAATTCCTCATATAATTTCTTGTTTATTACAATGTGTTATGCCATGATTTATATATTTGTAGAATTGTATGTGGTAGGGTATTTGGATATGAATCTTGAACGAGTAGGCAGGTACTGTGGATGAAGTGATTTTGATCACCAGGATTAGGTCATCGGTTTGAGGAAACATTAGTTGTCGGGATAGGCATGGAATGAGGTAATTTTGATACTTGGATCTATTAAAGGCTAGTATGGAGGCCACGAGGTCAGGATGCCATGGGAATGGGTTGTGATATGGGAGAGTAAGGGTAGTTGTTTTATGCTGCCTGTTTACTTTTTCCTTATCTACGAAGAATATATATTGTTATATATATAATATGGGTTGTCTGACAATTTATGGTATTCAGCAGGTTCCTTTTAGTCAACTTAGATGGAGCGTTAGGCGGGATATGGTACAGTGCCATAGGAGCAAGATCGGGTTTAGGATTCAGTGCAAGCAGGACAATAGTCAGGTTTAGTAGTGTTCGGGCCGTGGCTTGATGAGCAGCTCCAAGCTTTCCTAGTACGTGTCTTGCTGGGGATTGATAGAGGTGTACAGGGTACAAATCCATTTATGGAATATCTGGCATAGGAGTTCAAGTCGCAACACCCGCCACTCTTTCAGGGTGAGGGTGGTCTGCAGGCGGCTGAGAATTGGATAGAGAACATGAAGATGATCTTCGAGCAGCTCGAGATGCCTCTAGGGCAGAGGGTCAAGCTGGAGATGTAAATGCTGTGAGGACCAGAAAAGCACTAGTGGGATGTGAAGGTTTAGGATCATAGGAATAAGGGAGTACCATAGAAAGACTTTTATGACATGTTTTTTGAGCACTTTTACCCAGAGACACTGAGGGCAGAGAGAGATCGGGAGTTTTTGAGCCTTCAATAGGGAGAAATTTCCATCATGGAATATGTAACTACTTTCACTGAGCTGTCTCTATTTGCACATAGTTTGGTAAGTGATGACTCAGCAAGGGTGTGGTGCTTCGAGGATGGATTACGACTTTCCATTCAGATCAAGGTAAATATCTTCAGGCTAGGTTCTTTCTCAGAGGTGGTAAATCAGGCGCTCATAGTGGAGGGAAATCCAAGGGATAGACCCCAGGTTGGCCTGGAAGTAGTTTTAGGTGATGGTTCAGATAGCAGGAAGTGAGGACGAGATGAGTTCAATTAGGGAAGTCAGGCCAAGGACTCAGCTAGACCACCTCATAGTAGTTCTTCTATGATTTTATTTCAATGTGTAAAACCAAGACATGTTCAGACTTAGTGCGATAGGCCTCTAAAGAAGTGCTGGGAATGTGGATAGGTTGGGCATCTTGATAGATTTTGCAGGAAGCCTTCTCAGACAACCGGTAGGTAGGGACCATGATAGATAGTGGAATATAGAGTTGTTTTAGATTCGGTACCAGGAAATGGTAGCTGAGTTTCAGCTTCATGTGGAGGATGTGACATAGACATCAGGAAACAGCTGAGGGGTCAGTGGCTGGTGACTGGAGTAGCACCGTAGGGAGGTCAGGCATCAGGGAGCCGTACTTCTAGCCATGTGCATTCAGTGGAGCTTCCAGGGGATGAGTAGGCTACTGAGTTGATTATGGTTATAGGTACACCACAAGTGTGGTCGTGAATTTATTGTTTTCTTTTGGAATGACCTGTCGAGTCATGTCTATTTTGAGTGCACGAGGTGCACATGATTTATGTGGACTGACTAGATGATGGTTAGTGGGATTGGTGCCATATCGGGTGTTTGATATATTTATATATATTTATGACATGTGTGGCATCAGGGAATTAAGGATGCAGGTTACTTGAGATTTCGTGGCATCGGGGCATCGAGGATGCAGGTTACTTGAGGAGCTAAGCACTAGGTTCATTTTGGGCATCCATGGGATGCAGGACCTCATGGAGGTAGACACCGATGCAGTGCGGGATATATTGGGTGTTAGAAATTAAACATGATCATCAATGAGGCGCAGGGGTGACAATGCATCATAATAGGACCATGAGTTTGAAAAACTGGTCATTGAACCCTTTCATTGTTGAGTTTTGTAGGGTTGAGATTGAATTAGTAAATTCCTATGGTGGGGAGCCCCTTGAGGAATTTAGCCAGAACCTACAAGACCGGGAGTGTATGGGTTAATTTTATTAGGGTGGTATGTTTTGTTCCATCTCTAGGTTTCATTTGATATCTTAGGGATGATGTATGTTAAGATGGGGAGATTGTAATAACATGGGTTTTTAAAACAGGTCAAAATCCCGACCCTGTTTGATTTTTTGACTTGTTTCAGAGAAAACTGGGAAAATCAGGGAAGTTATGAAAATTTACAGACTACATACCATTTACTCCAAAGTACATGCCGTGTATGGGTTAGGCGTGTACCATCCGTGTTCTCACCGAGTACATGCCATGTGATGACCGTGTAGGAATTTCCTACTACACGGCGTGTAGTGTTGCTTGACACGCCGTGTATCACACTTTCTATGTACCAGATGAGTTCTAGCTATGTGTCAACTCGTGTGGCATGTCCAAGCCATGTGGATACCTTTGCTTAAGTCATAATACAAACAAGGCCACTACACATCGTGAAGTCCTTAATACACATCATGTACATTTATTTTTATTCACTTAAATGAAAGGGCGTCACATCTAATTTCGGGAAATGCATTCTTCTTCCCCAAATTTGGAACAGGTCTATTCAAAAAACTCAAATTATATACCTTGCCCTAGAATATTTTTCCAGAGTCCTTTCTTCAATCCCTAGGTGGCAGTGGGATTGCAACAACGAGGCTAAACCCACACACCCTATTCCATTCTTGATCCTTTACCTCACATGTCGAAGTTTCCATATGAGTGGAATTGATGGGATTTGACAGAAATGTAGATATATTAAGATCAACTTAAAATTGGAGCTTGATATCGAACATGCCTACTTATACGAGTCTTAGGTAGGAGGTGCATACCTATTTTTGTGTTTTAGTAAACTTTTGGGTGGTGAGACTTTTGGTGTGTTTTCTAGTATTTGGGTGTAACCCCGTTTTATCTGCTATTGCCTATTTAATTATTTAATTGACCTATGGGATGCCTTTGGGTATGCCCTGTTACCTGTTTTTCTTGAGCGGGGCTGGGCAAGTGCTCATTGCTCATCAGGGAATTTTAGCCGGGGGATGAAAAAATGGTTATAGTTGAATTGTAATATTTTAAACTATTGAGTTAATTTATTAAACCTTTATAGGAATTTTTAGAGGCTTTAAAGACCTCTATGTTGGTATAGGACATCACATGGTTGGTGCATTTAAACTATTTAGTTTGTTTTGCCTGTTTAAAAGTGAATCATTTGAGTATATATGTAATTTTTGAATTTCATATGCTAAAACCCATGAGATTGTGTTGGGTGTGGCCTATATATTTCTGAGTGATTCTGATCACAGGTTGGGATTGACTTGGGTCACATTGGGTGGTTCTGACCACAAGATTGGGAATCATAGACGTCAGCTTGAGCCAGTGTGACTGTCAGGTTGGGCATGATCTGGGTTACATGGATGGAAAGGCCATCAGATTTGAGTGGCATGGTCATAGGGGCAAGAGGTGTCCGAGAGGTTGTGTCTTGGGAACTTACTTTATTGATTACATCTCACAAAGAACATTGAGTAGTGTGCACACATAGAGACTCTATGGTGAGGTGATTTTGACCACTCATGTGGGTATATGCCCCCATTAGTTGCTATTTAGGTACTTATGGTTTGGGGGTGCTTTCCATAGGAATCCACATGGATGGTGAGGAGCCTTTAGGGGATAACATTGAGGCTATCAAGTTGGGAGAAGAGGATCACCATTATTTGAGGGTAGACATTGTTGTCCCTCCTGTTACTTTATTTGAGGGAATATATTGTTGTCCCTCCAGTTACATTTTTAGGATAGGAATAACTCTTCCTCAAAGCTATTATTTTTTGGGCATGCCTTTGGGACATTGGTACTTGAGACATGTGGTGTCAGGTGCCACATGGTTCTAGGTTACATGAGAAAGATTTCGGCATTGGACAAAGTAGGTGACACTTCATAGTGGCTGCTGAGCACCATTGGAGTTTGTGTTTGTTTGTATGCGTCGAATTTTTTACTATTTTCCTTTTAATTGCATGCCTGCTCAAACACTTATATTAGGTATTGACTATTGGGTGGTATCCTTCTGAGATTCATCTCACACCCTACACGGGTCCTTTGGGACATGTGTAGACTCTATGTAATTACGTGTAGGAAAGAGGTCAGCTTCAGGAGATGGACTACTTTAGATGTTTCATGGAGACAGTATGGACCTTGAGGTCTTACCTTGCTTGAGTTTACTTTATTTTTATTTCTTTTCTGTATCAGTATTCTTACCATGTTATTGTAGCTACAGTTGGTTATCAATTGGTGCCTTTTATACATTTACGTTCTATAGATGCATGCTTGGTTGTTAAGTAGTTGTTACAAGTGGTGTTCAACATGCTGTTCTGTTTACTTTCTACAGCTGTTGATTATATTTATTATTTTCATTATTTATCAATATTGAATGTGATTCCGCTCTGCGGGTCTGGTTTGAGTATGCTGATTCATTTATTCTACAACATATTTATTATTACACTTGGACCAGTACCATTATTATCCTATGAGTGGGTATAGCCTCCCCACTATACCTATAAGACCATCGCTACTAGCCTGCAACCTTTAGTGCTTGGGGAGGTGCACCTAAGGTAGTAACACCCGAACCATTTAGCACTATTCGAGTGGATATTCGGGTCCAGGTCATTACATCCTTGTAAGAATTTTTACTCTTAGATACAACTTTTCTAGAGCCACATCCACTTGTTCGTATCTATACATAGATTTATTTGTTCGGAAACCACTTACTTAATATTTCACCAAAATACCAGAAATTTTTCCTATATTTAAACTTTTCTATAGGGTTATTCCTAATGTTTTCTTAGCCTAATTTCCATGAATAAATAAACTATCTTTTCATACCAACTATGGTATCCCACCTTTTTATTACATAAATTTCCATTACTTTTTAGTAACAGAGGATCTTTAAAGTCTAGTGTCTTGGAAATCAGGAACATAATACATGAAAATATAAAAAATTATTCTAATAAACTTGTAAGGCTTTACCAATGTTTCTACCTATGTACGATTACTAAATCTCATAACCTAGATACATAAATCAAAGGAAAGGGTGAGCATAAGGCCTAGTAAAGAAAACAAGTGAAACACATTACATGGGAACTTTAACAATATCAATAAGAACATGAGGTATATCATAAAGGAATGATAAATATTCATATCATAGAAATAATAACTTGAAACATAACTTGAAAATTTGGCTATAAAATTTAATTTATACATTCATGAACATCTCACCAAGGCTCGTTCCTATGGTGTCATAAAAATTACAAAGATTATTCACCAAGGTATCGTGAAACTCGTCACCTCTAGAGATTAAATTATTTAACCAATTAATTGGAGAACTATTAGGATGCACCCTTAATATGTATTTATTTTCATGTGATCCACATAGATCATAAACAAAAATTTCATACGTGACCAAAAAATAATAAAAGAAATGTGTTTCATTTCAAAAGCGTGACGTTTTAAAAGTGCTTAAAAACTTAATCGTTATGTCATTTATAACCCATGGTGAAAGAATGAGGATTTTATGTATGTCAAATACAGAAAAAAGCATATAATTTTTATGCCTTGATGAATTCCCCTAGAACTAAAATAGGTTTGGGTATTCACATAAAGAAAATAATAGAATTTCTTGAGAAAAAGAGAGAGATATTTCGAGATGAAATTTCTGCAACATAATGGTTATATAATAGAAAACATTTAAAAGAGAGAGGGAAAGTGTAAACCACTCATAAATAAATCATCATACAGTATTGGTACATAATAAAATGTTAATAAGGTCAAGGTATGAATATTTTAATAACATACCACATGAAAAGGAATCTTAAAAGAAAATAGAAGATGCAATTTCTTTTAAGAAAATTCAGCAGCCTAACATCGTCACTTAAAAATTCAGAAAATGAATTGTTGAGAGAAAAATGGTATCTCATCATATGGACATAAAAATTATAGTAATATGGATACATAATATCATACCCCAACATTTGAAAATGTAAATTCAAAGACATAACATATAATAAGTGTTGGCTAAAAGAGAAGGGTGAAAGGTTCCCTTACCTTGAAGAGTAATTTCAAAAGCATGAATGTTGGGACCTTGGGGGCTTGAGGGAACCTTGGGAGGACTACTTGGGAGGTAAAAATACTAGAGATTCACTAAGAAGGAATTTGGAATGAAATTAATGAAGTAATGGGTTGGTATTTATTACAAAAGTGAGGGAATATTTTATTAATTTCCAAAGGACAGCTCATCAGTGGTATTTGAAAAACCATGGGATTTCCCATGGTATTGGCCACTTGGGAATCCTCATAACATATATTAATTTTCAAAATTAGACCAAAATTATTACATCATTATTACTTCATTAATGATTTCATTAAACATACCGAAACTCAAAACTTTATTTTTACAATTCATGGAAAAACAAAATTTTTTTATAAAAATTTAATAAATTTCCCCTAACCTAATATTGATGCTTTGAATTCAAAAGTGAACTCCATTTTATGAAAATATTTTTCTAATTATTAGATATTTAGTTTTTAAGTAAAGATAGAATTTACCTAAAAAAATACTAATAACCAAAAGGTCAGGGAATAACCCTTTTTATTAATAAAGGAAAAAGAGGACAACAAGGAGAAAGATGGGGTCATACAAGAACACATGCCATCATACCCATGGTGAGCCAATGAAAATGTCATGAACCAGCCCGGGTCGCCATCCGACCCGGCGCCCGAGCCGGCCCGCGACATGGCCCGAAGGGCGTCCCCGATCCCCACGGGCTGGCAACTAGTGTCGGGCATCAAAACATGCAGTTGGGAACGATTTATCCCAGAAACTAAAAGACATATAAACAAAAATAAATAGAACAAAACAATTAAACACTAACAGCGGGAAATAAAATAAAGATAGGCAACTAGACATACCTCCAAGTGACCCCATGGGTCACCACCAAACTTATAACCACGCTCGCTCGAAGAGCGATCCAAGTCTATAACCTGAAACTGAAAGGTAAAGTAGGCGTGAGCACCGAGATGATCAGTAGGAAAGCCAAGGAATAACCACGCCCTATGCACTCACCTTTAAAAATAAATCCAATTATGCTAGTTTGAAAATAAGACATAATAAAATAATGTTTTTTTCATTCTTTTCAAATCCAAATCACAAGTTGACATTTTTATGAAAATCATTTTTATTCCAGCATATTTTCAAAATCGATTCCAAGAGTGTATTCACCTTTCGAAATTGCAAGAAAAGCAGTTTAGTTTGAAAAGGGTTTTTTCACAATGAGACAATAAGTATGAAACAACTAAAAATAAAGTTACAGCGCTAGAATCATGTCACAAATGAGCACCATGAGTAATCCCTATAGGTATCTAGAATAAGTGGGAACCTAGAGAACTCGTACCTCGGTGAAACGTGGCTTAGAAGGCCACGACCCTCAGAAAACTTGGCTTAGATGGCCATGACCCTCATAAATTCATATGTTTAGTTAGTGCTGTTGCGTCAATCCTGCTAGACAACCCGGGATGAACCCCTGCCGTGTCATCTAATGTACTAATCCTGGTCGCCCACCTAGGTACCCAGGGTTTCCCATGTGCTCTATTTCAAAGGATGGTGAGGGTTTATCAAAAACATATAAAGAACATAACACTTTCTTATCCAAAGTCCATTTCACCTCTCACCACCATTATCCCTCCTTAAGTGCATCCCCATTTTTTATGTCACATAACATCACATAAGCCTCTTTATTAGGCACATATCACAAATCACACACTTAACACACACATCATGTTTCTACAACAACGGGGCATGCCTTAAGAGGGGTTTTGTTTCACTTTTGCAAACAATTCTCAAAGTTCCAGACGAGCTTAATTAATTACAATAAACACATTTCACTTTTGAACACAAAATCACCCAACACTTAAGTTTCCAGAACCATTTTAAAGTTCAACTAAACAACCAAGGTACTATATATTTAAATGCAAGATAGAAAACATGTTTAAATAAAAAAAACATTGGAAATATTTATTACACACTAAAATCATTAAGGAAACCACTTTTAAAGAACCATGACCATTTATGTATATACACAAATATATATATATCATGTGCATTTCATATAAAAGCAGAAGACACATTTAAAGAACACCAAGCAAAAATGGAAATTTTATTTAAAGATTAGGGCATAGGGGGCCTACCTCAAGACACACAGATTTTGACAAGGGTAACTCGAGACCACTTCACTGCCATGCATATACATTTTGATGCATATGCATATACCCAGGTCCTTACTGCCGACGACTCGAACCCCTGAAGAAGGGACCACTCACTATACATATAATTTAATAAAGGAATTAAACAATTAAACAATTTATAAAGCATTTGAAATATCACATCAAAGGTTTATACCAACAATGCACTCAAACATCCTTTCTAGTACCCAGTACACCATGACGCAATGCCAAAAACATGATAAAACAGACTTCACAGCACTTGCGTGGCATAATAAACCCACACAAAAGTTTATAAAACACTATGAAAAGCTCAGAACAGGTTTTCACAAAATCAAAACATTCGTATTAAATAACACACTGTGAAACACATCTAAATCATATTAAACCTTAAGTGAAACTATATTCGCACCAAGAAAAATAATCAATGAGTATACTAAATTAATTAAATAAGAAAATTAATTTGTCAAACAACACATATATGCGGAAACACATACCTTCGGTATCCAAACTTCACAAACGCGGCACGCAAACTCCGCCGCACGACAACCACACCACAAACAATGCAATTAAACCTTAAAAACAATAAATCGGATCAATGACACAATAAATGAACCAAATAACACCAAAGACAAACCAAAATCCAAGCTAAAACCTAGTCGCAAGAACACCCAAAAGAGGAATCGACCGATTGGAGGAGAACGCACCTACGGCGAGGGTGCAGGAGGTTGGCTGGAGGATGATGGAGGCCATCGGGGGTGAATCACGTAGAAAAAAAAAAACAAGCTGGAATGGAGGGGTGAGGAGGCAGGGCGACTCGGGGAGGAGGTCTGGTGAAGGGGGCGGTGTGGCTTCGGGTGTGGCAAGCGGGCGGCGCGGCTTCGGGCGAGGCAAGCAGGGCAGCCGGCGCGGTTGCGGCAGGGGTCAGAGGAGGTCGGGAGGCTGATTGGATGGAGGGAGGCCGACGAAGGGGCGGTGCAGCATTAGTGAAGGGAGGGCGGCGTGAGGCCGGTCCGGTGAAGGGAGGGAAGTGTGACCGAAGGAGAACCGGGTTCCGAAGCTGGGTGTCGGGGCGGCGGACGAGGAGCGCTAGGGTTAGAAGGGGGGGGGGGGGGAGTCCGCTGCGCAAAATAGGAGAGGGGGAGAAGAGGCTCGCGCGACGGGAGAGAGGAGAGAAAGAAAGGGAGAGGGAAAAAAAGAGGAAAAGAAAGAAAAAGAGAAAATAAAAAAAAGAAAGAAAAAATAAAAAAAATAAAAGGAAAATAAAAGGAAATAAAGATAAAAATAAGGATAAATTTATATCCTAATAAATTCTAACAAATTTAATATTAATAAGAAAACGAAAATAATAAAATCAACCACACAAAAAAAAACATTATTTATTAGGAACGGACACCGTGCATGGTTGCACGCACGGTCATGCGCATAGTCAGTTGGCTGCAAAAGAAAACAAAATAATAGAAACGACCAGGTTAAAATATTTTCTGAAATAATAATAATAATAATAATAATAAAATAATAAAACCAACCAAAATAATAACATAATTATTAATTTATGTTGGACAACGCACACGGTCGTGTGCGCGGTCGCTTGTGCGGGTGCGTTCGCGCGCCTAGTAGTGATTACGGTTGAGCACTCGTAAAAGATATCAAATCCCTTTAAAAAAAAGAACTGATTCAAACTGCAACTCAAAAGAACAACTTAAAATAATTAAATTAAAAGAAGTGTCATTCGGGGTGTGACAATTCTCCCCATCATGAAACTTTCTGCCCCCAGAAAGTCCCAAAAGACTCAGTTAACCAAGGGTTCAAAGCGAGGTCACGGAGATACATAAAACAAAACCTCAATCACCTGAAGACCCAGTATTCAGAACACCCATGACCTGAAACTTCAAAGTTCTCAATACCAGAATCACTAAGAAAAACATCCAACAACAAAGAATTCACCTCCAAACAAAACTACAACATGGAACACCCCGACCCCTAAACGTAGGGATTAGTAGGGCCGCTTGAGATCTCCAAGAATGTTCATCAAGTGACCCTCTACTTAATCTATCCAATTAACATGGTCGAGGTTGGGCGGAGCAGAAGAAAGGGGTTGCTTCACCAAGCGAACTTTGAAAACATAGTCTTCCACAAGCTCGTCCTATGGTGGTCTCCCTATCATATTAGGGTTATCATCAAACATTGGTTCTTTAAACCAAAACAACTCACAACTCATACAACCTCTAAAAATAGCTTGACCCTCAATGTTCTCTATGTTGAACTAATACAAGATGGGACATCGATGTGACCCGCACAGGGTCTCCCCACCATTTTAAAATTTCCTAACACCACGAAACCCGCGCGGGCATTCTCAGTTTACTTTAATCAATACTAACTGAACCCTTCATTGCGAACCCACCACATGAGCCGACCCACAATGATTATTCCTACAGTGGACAATACTACCACAAGAGATAGCTTTGATAGCATAAAAACCTAACCAGGAGGAAAATCAGACAGGCGCACCTCAATTCCACAAGACATGAGAATCTCCGACCACAAGACGGTTCATGGAGCCTGCCAACTGGATTCACAGGAATACAGATTTTTTTGAACCTATTTAAGGCCCAAGAGGAAATCCCATAAAATAAGACCATGAAAAGTAGACAAGGGCTCCATGCCCCTCACGACAAGAATGAAGCCTTCAGAGAGGGTACCACAATAGGGAAATTCAAGTTGTCCCCATCCCAACATTGCATACTTAAGTCGGACCAAGCCCGTCCCAAGTCTGACGAGTTTTGACTGTGCGCAAGCTTCACCCTGAGACCTGTGGTTGGGGAACTGATGTCTAAAGCATCTCCAGCCTCGCAGTCCCAAGCTGACCACTTCTAACTGGAACTTCCTCCACTGGAAAAGCAGCCTGCATACTTCTCCTCATGTCTCGCACGACCACTCTATTAACATACCCACTGAGGATTACGGCAAACGACTTAGAGTGTCTGACTGACCACACTATAGATAGGAGGTTGAGCGGTCTGTCTGACACGCAACACGAACTGATGGAAGGAGCACTCCACAAACAAGTCCCTTTGGTTCACACTCTTCATCAGATGAGGGACCCACTCTTACAACAATATAAACAGGACCAACAACTGGTACCATTTTTTGACTGATGATTCCACACTACTTCTGGGGCACATGGAACTAGATCATCAGAAAGGTCAACACACCTCCTTCGCTGCATGTTGACTGGTCGAGCACCAACGAGATCAACCAATTTCCCTCGCCTTCACTTCCTTAGGTACAATCATAGAATGAGGCCTGTCTTGAGGATTGCTCACGACGTCCTCATTTGTAACGAAAATGGAACGATCACCATTCACTAGTTTAGTCCCGCTCCACCAGACGTACTCGAGAAAATCTTACATCCGCACAACATTTGAAGTTCCTTCAAAACCAGAGACACTTCCAACTTTCCCAAATCACTCAATGACATCCAACTGACATCAATGTCTATGAACAGTTGACGCCACCGAGCAGAAACCAACTCTGCTACTCCACTGAGAGTCTGGGTCGGGCCAAGAACTGAGAGAGACCTGCTGGAACCCATGGAACGTTTCTAGGGGCATATCCCAAAAAAGAAACACAAAATAGCCTTCCACAAATGCAAACACATCACAAAACAAACACCAACATTCCAGAAACAAATCCAATAATTTCAATTTAAAAAATAAATTCATTTTCAAAGAAAACACTCACTTGAAAGACCAATCCCTGCACAATAATCCCAAAATATATTTTAAAAATCTATCTTTACTCTAAAATCAATGTCATTTTTTTCCATTTCCAAAACCATTTGAGCATGGAAACCCATTTAAAAAAAAGGACCACTTTCTAGGAAACAAGAAGCAACCTTAGAGATCAATCAACCACCAATGATATTCCATAGTGCCTCGCAAGTATGCATTTTCGTGCCACTCAGGCACCCGTCCACATGATCCACCAAATATCCATTAATCAAGTCCATATTCACATGCGAGAACCCATAGGAATACCACTGGAAAGAAACAAGGCTACTCCGCTTTCAAAACAAAACATTCTCAATATCAGAAAATACCTTTTTCTTTTCAAACCCATTTCAAAAATTCAAGGCAAATTTCAAGAATTCTTTCCATTTCTAAAACAACCCATTTCAATTTTAGATGTCCCAAAACATCCCTTTAGAAATTCAACGTTGACAAATCAACACCAAATTCCAAAAACAAGGTCTAAGAGAAATGCACCCCAAATATCATGTCAACCACAAATAAGAGCAGCAGCAAAGTACGCTTCACTTTTTAAAGGAAAACAATTTCGCGTCAGTCCCAAAATTGAAGCAAGACATCACAAACATTAAAGCATCTGGGAGAAGGACTAGTGGTCGTGTCTAACCTGGCTACAAGGTTTAGCAGACCATTCCCTAGGCAAGAACCACCCACTTTGAGTGTCGAACCGTACTATCGGGCATCACATGGGTCGCTACTCCATGTGAGACCACGCACAGTACCGGTTTACCCCTATTTTCATCCCCATCTACACAGAGCAGAACCAAAACTTAAATCCCGGACTACCCCTGGTTACTCGAGGATTGGAACGCGTAAGAGTTCGTGACGCTCTTCTCGTACCTACCACTCGAGTACCGACAGTCCTATCTCCGATCTACCTGACACCCCAAATAACAATAAAGAAAACCTCCACACTGATACCATTTTGTCACGAACTATCCCGAGTCACCATCCGACCCGGCACCCGAGCCGACCCGCGACATGGCCCGAAGGGCATCCCCGATCCCCACGGGCTGGCAACTAGTGTCGGGCATCAAAACATGCAGTTGGGAACGATTTAGCCCAGAAAATAAAAGACATATAAACAAAAATAAATATAACAAAACAATTAAACACTAACAGTGGGAAATAAAATAAAGATAGGCAACTAGATATACCTCCAAGTGACCCCATGGGTCACCACCAAACTTATAACCACGCTCGCTCGAAGAGCGATCCAAGTCTATAACCTGAAACTGAAAGGTAAAGTAGGCGTGAGCACCGAGATGCTCAATAGGAAAGCCAAGGAATAACCACGGCCTATGCCCTTACCTTTAAAAAGAAATCCAATTATGCTAGTTTGAAAATAAGACATAATAAAATAATGTTTTTTTTCATTATTTTCAAATCCAAATCACAAGTTGAAATTTTTATAAAAATCATTTTTATTCCACCATATTTTGAAAATCGATTCCAAGAGTGTATTCACCTTTCGAAATTGCAAGAAAAGCAGTTTAGTTTGAAACAGGGTTTTTCACAATGAGACAGTAAGTATGAAACAACTGAAAATAGAGTTACATCACTAGCAGCATGTCACAAATGAGCACCATGAGTAATCCCTATAGGTATCTAGAACAAGTGGGAACCTAGAAACCTTGTACATCGGTGAAACGTGGCTTAGAAGGCCATAGCCCTCAGAAAACATGGCTTAGATGGCCACGACCCTAAAAAATTCATATGTTTAGTTAGTGTTGTTGCGTCATTCCTACTTGAAAACCCGAGACAAACCCTTGCCGTGTCATCTAACGTACTAGTCCTGGTCGCCCACCTAGGTACCCAGGGTTTCCCATGTGCTCTATTTTAAAGGATGATGAGGTTTTATCAAAAACATATAAATAACATAACACTTTCTTATCCAAAGTCCAGTTCACCTCTCACCACCGTTCTCCCTACTTAAGCACATCCCCCCTTTTATGTCACATAACATCACATAAGCCTCTTTATTTGGCACATATCACAAATCACACACTTAACATACACATCATGTTTCTACAACAACAGGGCATGCCTTAAGAGGGGGTTTGTTTCACTTTCTCAAACCATTCTCAAAGTTCCAGACGAGCTTAATTAATTACAATAAACACATTTCATTTCTGAACACAAAATCACCCGAAACATAAGTTTCTAAAACCATTTTAAAGTTCAACTAAACAACCAAGGTAATATATACTTAAATGCAAGCTAGAAAACATGTTTAAAAAAAACATTGGAAATACTTATTACACACTAAAATCATTAAGGAAACCACTTTTAAAGAACCATTTACATTTATGTGTATACACACATATATATAGCATGTGCATTTCATATAAAAGAAGAAGACGCATTTAAAGAACACCAAGAAAAAATGGAAACTTTATTTAAAGATTAGGGCATAGGGGGCCTACCTCAAGACACACATCTTTTGACAAGGGTAACCCGAGACCGCTTCACCACCATGCATATACATTTTCATGCATATGCATATACACAGGTCCTTACTACCGACGACTCGAACCCCCAAGGAAGAGACCACTCACGATACATATAATTTAATAAAGGAATTAAACAATTAAACAATTTATAAAGAATTTGAAATATCACATCAATGGTTTATACCAACAACGCACTCAAACATCCTTTCTAATAGCCAGTGCACCATGACGCAACACCAAAAACATGATAAAACAGACTTCGCAGCACTTGCGCGGCAAAATAAACCCACATCAAAGTTTATAAAACACTATGAAAAGCTCAGCATGTGTTTTCACAAAATCAAAACATTCGTACTAAATAACACACTACGAAACACATAGAAATCATATTAAACCTTAAGTGAAACTATATTCACACCATGAAAAATAATCAATGAGTATACGAAATTAATTAAATAAGAAAATTAATTTGTCAAACAACACATATATGCGGAAACACATACCTTTGGTATCCAAACTTCGCAAACGCGGCATGCAAACTCCGCCGCATGACAACCACACCACAAACAATGAAATTAAACCTTAAAAACAACAATCGAATCAATGACACAATAAATGAACCAAATAACACCAAAGAAAAACCAAAATCCAAGCTAAAACCTAGTCGTAAGAACGTTCAAAAGAGGAATCGACCGATTGGAGGAGAACACACCTACGACGAGGGTGCGGGAGGTCGGCTGGAGGATGATGGAGGCCGTCGAGGGTGAATCGCGTAGGAAAAAAAACAAGCCATAATGGAGGGGTGAGGAGGCAGGGCGACTCGGTGAGGAGGTCCAGTGAAGGGGGCGGCGTGGCTTTTGGGTGAGGCAAGCGGGCGGCGTGGCTTCGGGCGAGGCAAGAGGGGCGGCCGGCACGGTTGCTGCAGGGGTCGGAGGAGGTTGGGAGGTCGGTTGGGTGGAGGGAGGCCGGCGAATGGGCGGTGCGGCTTTGGCAAATGGAGGGAGGCGTGAGGCTAGTCTGGCGAAGGGTGGGTAGTACGACCGAAGGAGAGCCGGGTGCCGGAGCTGGGTGTTGGGGCAGCGGACGGGGAGCGCTAGGGTTAGAAGGGGGGGGAGTCCGTTGCGCAAAACAGGAGAGGGGGAGAAGAGGGCCGCGTGACGGGAGAAAGGAGAGAAATAAAGGGAGAGGGAAAAAAAGAGGAAAAGAAAGAAAAAGAGAAAGGAAAAAAAAAGAAAGAAAAAAGAAAATAAAAATAAAAGGAAAATAAAAGGAAATAAAGATAAAAATAAGGATATATTTATATCCTAATAAATTCTAACAAATTTAATATTAATAAGAAAATTAAAATAATAAAATCAACCACACAAAAAACAAATTATTTATTAGGAACGGACACCGTGCATGGTCACACACATGGTCATGCGCATAGACACTTTCCCGCAAAAGAAACCAAAATAATAGAAATGACCAGGTTAAAATATTAGCTGAAATAATAATAATAATAATAATAATAATAATAATAATAATAATAATAATAAAATAATAAAACCAACCAAAATAATAACATCATTATTAATTTATGTTGGACACCGCACACGGTCGCGTGCGCGGTCGCGTGTGCGGGTGCGTTCGTGCGCCTAGTCACGATTACGGTCGAGGACTCGTAAAAGATCTCAAATCCCTTTTAAAAAAAGAACTGATTCAAACTGCAACTCAAAAGAACGACTTAAAATAATTAAATTAAAAGAAGTGTCAGTCGGGCTATGACAGAAAAGAAGAACCCAATATTCAAAGTCACATTAGTAGGAAGTGTCATAGTCACCATCCCAGTCAGAATTATAATCAAAGGGTCCATGAGACATGATGACCATAGTTGGCTTCAGATATGAGTAATCCTTTCTCGGTTTCACTTTCTTAGGAGTAGTAGGTTGGTCAACATCCTCAACAAAATTTTTCCCTTTGGACAAGACTTGACTGTAAGTTGTTTTTTTGGTGGAGTCATCCTCTACATCATCCCACCTTCCTTTAATGCCCTGCATTTCCTTTAACCTGTGAATTTCCATTTGGTTCTTAGAAATCGTCTCACCATCACTCGGAGTTTGTTTCTTCTCAAGCATAGGGACCAAGCTTGTCTCGAGTTCATGCAATGCAGTGTTGCACTCCTCTATTTGATGCGCCGACAAACTGTTCCCCAAATCCTTGTCCACTTGAGGCTCTTGTACAATTTCCACATCATCCACCACTTTTGAAGCATTGGATGGTTGCTTTCTCGCCTTCTTCCTACAAGAAGTCTCATGATTCCCTTTTGATGAGAAAAAGGCGCATACTACATTTTTACAAGACTTCTCATTGATGTGTCCAATAACCTGACAGTTAGGATAGAAGTCAAGAACTCTCTCATAATCAACCTTCAAAGAGATATCATCATCTAAGGCAGACAAGACTATATTATGAATTTGGCATGTATTTAGATCAACTTCCACCAGAACCCTAGCATAGTGGCCAAATTTCACAGCCTTGGTGGTCCTGTCCATTTTAATTGGAATACCCACCGTATAGGAAATGTGAAAAAGAATTTTAGAATGCCATAAAATCCAATGAAGGCCAATAATTTTAATCTAGAGCTAAACCTTGGTATTTTTATGGAGAAAGTGTTGAAATGAAAATCCCATTCTTGAAAGCAAACCATACCTGGATTCAGAGAAATTGATCTGAACCCCCAAGCTCTCCAATTCAGATCCTCTGATGAAAAAATAATATGAAAAAATACACATCCCGTAGGTATGCATCTCCAATCAGAAAACCCCCATGAAGAGGTTAGTTTCCTAACTAAATCATCAATCCTCCAAATTTTTCCTCCACCCAGAAGAAAAAGTCTGGTAATAATTGAATGCTCACAAATCTTAAATCTGTCAAGTATAGCCTCTCTATTGGCAACAATGCGGGTAGTGTCACCCTTTCTAACAATATGTTCAGAAATACCATCATACACAAATGAGAAATGACTTCTTTCAGAATTCCTTCTAATTACTCCAAGACCCCTAATGGATTTACCTGCATCCTTCAATTTAACAGATGAATGCCTAGTATCCACCATGTCTATCTCCACCTTTTCAACTGCAGGTCGAGACAACCTGTCAAAAGGGAAACTCAAAGACACTTTTCTCTTCGAAGCCGGGTCTAAGGGGTGATTTTCATTCACCCACTCCACTGCAAGTCGAGATAACTCGCAACCCAAAAGCACTTTTCCTTGCGAAACAAACCCCTTTGAATCAGGCTGTACCGCTTCGGAACCCTTCACCACTGTAGGCGGCTGAAAGTCGGATGTGGACACCATAGAGTTACACACGACATCCAATCCATCTAAATATGCATTGACTCTCACAGGAACGTCAGACTCATCACCCAGAATGGAGATCTTTCGCCGATCTTTCGATGCAGAGCCCAGAGAAAGCCATCGGGCACCCTGAGCCTCACAAGAGACCACCAAAATCAGATCTGGTACAAATCTAATTTTCTTACTGATCACGATAGTATAAGATCATTTTTTGAAAATTGATTCACATTATTAATTATTTAAAGTATACAAAAATATTTCAAAATACCATTTTTCCAAAATTCACCAAAAATATAAAACTTCTATAAATTCATTATATATATATCTTGATATTTGAAATTCACAAATTTTACCATAATAAGAAATAAATTTTTTATTTAAATAAGAAGACTACACAAAGTAACTAAAGCATCATTACATAGCCCCTTATAACACCTGCATAGAACCTAAGAGAAAGGTGTGGAATGGTGATTGAATCTTAGGGCGGCTTGAACAACATTTTATGAGTGGTTATTTCTACCAGCTTGAACTTCTCCTTTAAGAGATTCTGTTCAAGCTTCAAATGTTGAAGGTCAGCTTGGGTTTGGTCTAGAGAAAATCCCAAATATGCTACCTCCTTCCCAAGCTCCGAATAATGGGCTTCATATGGCCCGAGTCTACTAGATGAGGCCATTGACTCCTCTTTCTTTAATAATTAACCAAGATCACTTGTATTTATAAACAATAATCATAACGTTAAGAGTTTAGTTTCCAATAGTCATTTTGACCAATGGTCATATAACAGTTGAAACCCAATGGTCTCATTTTAATTATACTCACTTAATTAGTTAAATGATATAGTTTTTTTGAGTATATAATAAAATAAAACACAAATTTAGGAAACTAAAATTATTCAAAAGATCGAGTTGTTACATTCTCCCCCTACGAAATTTCGTCCCTGAAATTTTAACTCATACCCATCTAAAAAGAAAAGTTGGGGTTAATTCTTCCTCATAGACTCCTATAGTTCCCATGTGACTTATTCACATTTTTGGTTCCTCCACAACACCTTAACAAGGTGGGTATTATTGTTGTATAGAAACTTGGGGCTACAATCCAAGATCTCCACCGGATTCTCCTTATAAGAGAGGTTATATTCTAGTTGTACCACCTCTAGATTTAGTACATGTGAAGGGTCAGGTATGTACTTACGCAAGAGGGATACGTGGAAGACATCATGAACTTGTGACAGATTTGGAGAAAGTACAAGCTGATAAGCCACTACCTATACACAATAAAGGATTTCATATGGGCCAATGTTCCTAAGGTTGAGCTTCCCTTTCTTCCCAAACCTCATGAATCTATTCCAAGGTTAAATTTGATGAAATAATCTTTCACTAACATCAAAATATATGTCCCTTCGACAGTTGTTGGCATAGCTCTTTTTTTTGACTTTGAGCAACCTTAACGCATTGCTGGATGGAATGGACCTTTTCAGTCATCTCCTATACAAGATCAGGACCAATAAGCTTTCTCTAACTAGATTAATCCCAAAAAGTAAGAGTTCTACATCTCTATACATATAGAGCTTCATAAAGTTCCATTTGAATGCTCGAGTGGAAGCTGTTTCTGTAAAAGAACTCAACAAATGGGAGATTTTGATCCCATCCCCCTTTAAATTCCATTGAACATGTTCTCAGCATATCCTCGAGTGTTTTAATAGTCCTTTCATATTGACCATCATTTTGGGGGGTGATATGCCATACTGAAATTCAATTCGGTGCTCAGAGAAAGTTGAAGACATCTGCAAAATTTTTATGTGAACCTTGGATCATGATCAGATATGATAGAAAGTGGAAGTCCAGGAAGCCTTACTACTTCCTTCACGTAAATCCTAGAAAGTTTATCAAGAGAGAAATCTTCCCGAATAGAGATAAAATGAGAAGTCTTAGTGAGATGGTCCACAATAACCCATATCACACTGTCTCTTTTGGAAGTTCTCAAGAGACTAGTGATAAAGTCCACAGTGATATTGTCCCACTTCCATGAGGGTATGGGCAGTGGTTGTAATACCCCTTTTGGAAGTTGTCACTCTTCCTTCACTTCCTGACATACCAGGTACCTTTTAGGGTAGTCAACAATCTCACTTTTCATATTATCCCAACAATAATGATCATGAAGGTCTATATACATTTTTGTACTTCCAGGATGTATAAAGAACATAGAGCTATGAGCTTCATCCATCAGCTCCTTCTTTATTTAAGGAAAATAAGTAACACATAGTCTTGTAGAAAATTTTAGTACACCTTCTTGATCAATATTATACTTAGGAAACTTCCCATCCTTTATAGCCTCATAATTATTTTGTAACAAAGGATCTTCTTTCTGAGATTTCTTGATCTTCACTAGTAAAGACAATTGATAAATCATTTGGTTTTAGGTTGATGATGTCCCTTCCATTATAATTCCCATGTCTAGATTTACTAGGTCATTGATAAAAGGATATCTTTGAATCCTCATCATGGACATAACAACTAGATCTTTCCTGCTTAATGCATTAGTGACTTTGTTTGCTCTTCTAGGGTGATAATGAATTGAATAATCATAGTCTATAAAGAGTTCAAACCATCTCCTTTGTATCATGTTTAATTAATTTTGTGTGAATATATATTTCAAACTTTTATGGTCTGTGTATATATCACATTTTCCCCATAAAGATAGTGCCCCCATATCTTCAGAGAAAAAATGACCGCATCCAGCTCCAGATCATGCATATAATAGTTATGCTCATGAGTATTCAACTTTTTTGATTCATAAGAAATGACTTTGTCATTTTTCATGAGGATGCACCCAATCCCCTTCCGAGATGAATTGCTAAAAATAACGAATCCTTATCCACTTGAGGGAAAATTTAACAAGGGTGCGGTAAACAATATCTTCTTCAGCTCTTAGAAACTTTCCTCACACTCCTTTTTCAAGATGAACTTGACCCATTTTAGAGTTAACTTAGTTAATGGATTAGAAAGTCATGAATTTTTTTTTTCACAAACCTCCTATAATATCCCGATAATCCAAGGAAACTATGAATCTCGGTTATTGTTATAGGCTGAGGCCACTCCTCTACAACCTTTTTCTTTGCAGGGTCAACTGTGATTCCTTTACTGGTTACAATGTGTCCCATGAAAGTAATTTATTGTAACCAAAATTAACATTTTTTGAACTTTTCAAAAGAGCCTCTCCTTCCAAATATTTTGAAAAATAACCCTTAGATGATCTTTATCCTCCTCATGGATTTTGGAATATATTAGAATATCATTAATAAAAACTACCACAAAGTTATCAAGGTAGTCTTTTAAAGACTATATTCATCAAATACATAAAAATATCAGGTGAATTAGTCATTCTGAAGGACATAACAACAAACTCATAATGCCCATATCTTCATTGAAAGGTAGTTTTTGGAATATATTCTTTCTTCACCGTCAATTGATGAGAACTAGATCGAATATCAATATTAGATAAGAATTAAGCCCCACGAAGTTGGTCAAATAAGTAATCCATTCATAGAAGAGGGTATTTTTTTATTTACTGTGATCTCATTCAGTTATATATAATCAATGCATAGCCGCATTAATCCATCCTTGTTCTTTATAAAGAGACAAAGTTCTCCCCAAGGAGACACACTCAATCAGATAAAACCCTTCTCCAAAAGATCTTGGATTTGTTTCTTTAATTCCTCAAGCTCCAACTTTTCCATCCAATACAGAGTATTTGAAATTGAATGAGATATAGGTACGAGTTCAGTAGATAACTCTACCTCTCTTTCTAGGGGAGGTCTGGGCAACTTGTCAAGAAATACATCAATGTATTACTTGATGATGGGGACATTTTATATCCTTAAACTCTCATTCCTTTATTCTTATTCACCGATCAATTCCATAAAGAAGGATGTAGAAGGTTTATTTAGACAAAGATCAGGTTGAGATATATCTCCTTGGAAGATAACTATAGGTTTTCTATTCATGACTACTGATATTTCCTTGATTTTTCATTTTATCTTAGCATTATACTTTGTGAGCCAGTCCATCCCTATTATAATGTAAAATTCTAGCTTGGGAATGAATACTATATTTGCGATAAGATCGTGCTCACCAAAGTAAATTATAGAGTTTCTAAACACTGACAATGCTTGGTTAGTCTTACCAAGAGTCTTGAATGATAACTCTACTTTTAACAATTCAGGGTTTGATTCTTTTTTTTGAAAACATGGAGGAAATAAAGAAATTCATAGTAGAAGAATCAAAAAAAGTACTTGCTAGCTCTGAGAGAATAACAATGGTACTTGCCACCACATAATTCAAAGCTTCAACATTAGCTGTCGTGATAGAAAAAGCATGACCTTTCTCTCTTGGACTTTGATGAGGTTGATGGTGGTTCCCATCCACTGCCCTCTTATTTTGATAGTTATTGGGAAAGTGCCTAAGTTTTCCACACTTATATCATTGGACATCAGGTAGGGCCTTCACCATATTCCATTTTTCGTCAGTGTTGGGAAGTTGAGGCTTCACCTCACTATGAAAATTCCATGCGATATGACCATCTTTTCCACACTTATAGCACTTCTCACTCATGAGCATGTAGTTCCATGAATTCTTCTTCCCAAATTTATTACACATAGGAATTTTCAATTTCTTGCCTCCTATTCCCTGATCAAAGCTCCTCCCTAAGATTGGCTCCATTAATCTATTCTTTTCATTGGATTTATGAGACCACTAAGTCTCACAAAACTCTAGTTTTACTTTCATCGCACTCTGTATGATCTCCTCATAGCTGTCATAGTATCTCTTGGTGAGATTCTTCCACAGATGAGGTCTTAGTCCACAAAATAATCTATCAACCTTTTCATTAGAATCCATGAAAAATCATGAGGTGTAATGGAAAAGACTCATGATGTTCATCTTGTAGCTTCCAACAGATTCATTATCCTTCTTCTTTGGATCAACAAAATCCTTCTCCATTCTTATTCTCATAGAATGAGGGAAATACTTATTGAAGAATATCCCTCTGAAACCTTACCACTCTATAGATTCAACCTCCACTCTTGGAATGATGTTTTTAATCAGTTCCCTCCATTTATTATGTTCTCCCTATAAATGGTAAATGAATAGGGTGACCCTCTCTTGCTCTGAATAGCGGAGCACAGAAAAGATCTTCTCTATAGAGCTGATCCATTGTTCTGAAATCAATGGGTTAGTAGATCCACTAAAGGTTGGTGGTCGTTGACACATAAAAGTCTCAAGATAATGTTGTTTCCTTCGCAGTGAGATTGGTCTCTCAACTTGATTCAAGTTATTTGTCAAAACATGAGTCAGTTGGTTCATCATTCTCATGAAAGTTTCCATTCTGGATTCCATCAGAGGGCCGTCAGTGCATGGTGTATTGCAGTCACCATTTTCATAGTTCCTACAATTCCTAATTTTTTCTAAAATAATTAAAACCTTAGTTAGAAACTTATTTCATTTATGAATCTTTTAACTATAAATTATTTTTATTCCTTAAAACTTCATGCTTAAACAATTATATTTCACTATAAATCCATCATAATGATTCATAAAAATATTATGATTAACCAAAACTATCCCCAAGGAGTGTTGAACCAGGAGTGAAGAAATGCCCATTGTCATGTACTAGGATACCCCAGATCAAGCCTAAAACTCCTTTTCGATGTTTTCACTCTTAGATACATCTGTGCCAGAGCCACATCCACTTGTTCGTATCCAGACCATGATTTATTTGTTTAGAAATGACTTACTTAATATTTCACCAAAATACCAGAACTTTTTCCTATATTTAAACTTTTCTATCGGTTTTATCCTAAGGTTTTCATATCCTAATTTCCATGAATAACTAAACTATCCTTTGATACCAACTATGGATCCCATATTTTATTACATAACTTCCGATTACATTTTACAAATAGACGATATTTAAAGTCTAGTGTCTTTGAAATAAGGAACATAATACATGAGAACATAAAAAATTCTTCTAACAAACTTGTAAGGCCTAGGGAAAGGTTTATCCTAAGTAAAATTACTGCATCTCATAACTTCGAGACATACAACCAGGGAAAGGGTGATCAGAAGTCCCAATAAGGAAAAAAGTGAAACAGTTTACATGTGAACTTCAACGGTATCAATAAGAACATGAGGGATATCATAAAGGAATTATAAATAGGAATATCATAACAATAATAACCTGAAACATAACTTGAAAATTTGGCTACAACAATTAATTTATACATTCATGAACATGTCATCAAGGTTCTCCCCCAAGGTGTCATAAAAATTAACAAGGCTATTCACCAGGGTATCATAAAACTTTTCATCTATTGAGATTAAATTTTTTACCCAATGCATTGAAGATATATCTAGGAACACCCTTAATATGTATTTATTTTCATGTGATCGACATAGATCATAAATAAATAGTTCTTAAATAATTTAAATGTAATAACAGAAATGAGTTTCATTTCAAAATTAGGACGTTTTAAAATTGCTTAAAATCTTGATCGTTATGTCATTTATAACCCCTGGAAAAAGAATGACGGTTTTTTGTATGTCAAATCAAGAACCAAATATACCAATTTTATGTCTTTATGAAAACCCATATATCTAAAATAGGTTTGGGTATTCACATAAAGAAAATAAGAGAATTTATTTAGAAAAAGAGAGTGATATTTTGAGATGAAATTTCTACAGCATAACAGCTATATAACATGGTTTTAGAAAACATTAAAAAGAGAGGGAAAAGGGTAACCCACTCATAAATAAATCATAATAAAGTATTGGTACATAATTCATTTTTAATAAGATCATGGTATGTATATTTTATTAACACACAACATGAAAAATAATCATAAAAGAAATGATAAGATGCAATTTCTTTTACAAAAATTCGGTAGCCTAACGACAAAACATAAAAATTAAGAAAATGAATTGTTGAGAGAAAAAGGGTATGTAATAATATGGAAATGAAACGGAATTTAAGAGGGATACATAATATCATACCCTAACATATGAAAATGTAAATTCAAATACATAACATATAAGATGTGTTGACTAAAAGAGGAGGGTGAAAGGTTCCCTTTCCTTGAAGAGTAATTACAAAATATTGAAGGTTGGGACCATGGGGGGATTGAGGGAACCTTGGGGGGACTCATTTGGAGGTATGAAGACCAGATATTTGTTGAGGAGGAACTTGGAATGAAATTAATGAATAATGGGTTGGTATTTGTAAAAAAGTGAGGGAATATTTTATTAATTTCCAAGGGACACCTCATCAGTGGTATTTTCAAAAGCATGATTATTCTCATTTTATTAGAAACTTGGGACACATAATAAAATATATTACTATTCAAAAGTCTACTAGTATTATTACATCATTATTTTCTTCATTAATGATGTCATTAAACACACTGAAACTCAAAACAGTATTTTTACTATTCACCAAAAAACAAAACATCTTTAAAAAAATCTCATAAATTCACTCTAACCTAATATAAATTCTATGAATTAAAAAATGATCTCTATTTTATGAAAATAATTTTCTAATAATGAGATAATTAATTTTTATTTAAAAACACAATTTACATGAAAAAATACAAATACTGAACTAATAATTTCTGAAACAGTTATTTACTTATGCTATAATATCAAATTACCAAACATTATGACTAAAATATACTTATAATTTATTAAGTGAGGTTAATATTCCATTGGTCACATTACTATTTAGAAGGGTAATGTTACTATTCATAATTTACTATTCATCCAAAATTAAGTTGATCTTATTCGAATCTAAATTTCTTACTGATCACAACTGTAGAAGACAATTTTTTTGAAAATAAATTCACATTATTAATTATTTAACGTATAAAAAAATATTTTAAAATACCCTTTTTCCAAAATTCAAAAAAATATGGAACTTCTATAAATTCATCTTATGTTTATATTGATATTTGAAATTCAAAAATTTTACCATAATAAGAAAAAACAATTTTATTTATACAAAAATATTACATAAAGTAACTATGGCCTCATTACATAGACCCTTATAACACCAGAATAAGACCTAAGAGTATGGTGCACAATGGTGATAGAATCTAGGGGAGGATCAGAAAACATTTCCCGAGTAGTGATTTCTATCAGCTTGAACATCGCGCATAGGCAATTCTATTCTAGATTCACATATTGAAGCTCATCTTGGGCTGGGTCCAGAGTAAATACCATACATGCTACCTCCTTCCCAATCTCCAAAAGATGGTCTTCGTACAACCCAACTCTACTAGATGAGTACATTAACTCCTCTTTCTGTATTAATTAACCAAGATCACTCTTATTTATGAACAATAATCATAACGTTAAGAGTTTAGTTTCCAACAGTCATATTGACCAATGGTCACATAATAGTTGAATCCCAACAGTTTCATTTTAATTATACTCACTTAATTAATTAATGGACACAGTTTTTTGAGTATAAAATAAAATAACATACAAATATAGGAAACAAAAATTATTCATACATTCAGGTCATTACAACCTCGATGCTGCTATTAAGAGATCCCAACCGAAGATCTCACCTCATAGAGTAAGCTCACACTGCCAACACCAGTGTGTAGTTTTAGAATCCCCTCCTATAGGATTCTCTATCCATAAGGATTGAGCCAATGGCTCTACCAGAATCTCTGAGCTCTGAACGAGAGCTGTGGAAAGGAAGGAGTGACTAACACCTATTTCGATAAGTACTACATCAAGGGTAGAGAAGAAATAGTTCATACCTCAGATCATATCTAGAGTGCGGTGGTCATAATCATTTGCCGCCTAAAGATGAACTTTCCCTTGTCTTCCTGCTCCCTGAGGTCGGGGTGGACCACCTGGGGGTGGTAGTTGTAACTCCTCGAACTACCACCCTCCACCTTCCACTCGGTCAGCTCCCCTGCCACATCCTCCACCCTACAGACCTCCTTACTCAACCTGCTACCACTGCCTCGATGGCCCATCAAATGTCTACTGGTCATCTGTACGGCGGGTCAGGTAGTCACATGCCATGTGTCCCTGCCTGCCGCTCAAATAGGTAATCCTAGATTGGATGACTCCCACCTTCCTGGGAACCTTGCACTACCAACCTTGTGTCATGGGGTTATCCTCTAAAAGACCAGACCTACTTGAGACCTCGTGTCTGCTATCTACTGCTTGAAAAATAATCTGCCGCCAGGGGTCTGCTAGAATCTCTAGCTACGGACACCTAATCTTAAAAGAATCTCCCCATTAAAAGGTCTCACTCCAGCACCCCGACTTGGGTAGGGATGCTGAGAGACACCACCGAAGCCCTGATCTGCCACATGATTCCCTGCCCAAAATCTAGACCTCAGAAGAAAGGGTCTCACACCATATCCGTGGAGTTTATGGAAAGCTCTACGAACCTTTCCAAGTACTCATCCAGTGTCATGCTATCCTAATATAGGTGAAGCATCTCCTGGATGCACAAAGAGAACAAGCTTGTGGGAAAAACTACTCCTGGAAAATCCTCTTGATTTCAACCCAAGGGAGGGTCACCTCATCTCGAGTCTAGATGATAAAAATCCACCATCTCTATGCTGAGCCCTATATAAGGCTCACTGCAAAGATCTCCATCTGGTCAGGCGGAGTCCTCACTAAAAGCAGAAGACCTATGTCACAGTTTCCAGCCAGTCCTTAGCGACTTGAGGATCTGTCTCTCCCCTAAACCTAGGAGGTCTCTTTCTCTAAAACTCATGTAGGGAACTGAGCCTACGAATATCCTCTACCAGAACCTTCAATAGTAGAGGTAGAACATCGAGTGGTGGTAGCACTTGTGTACCACCTAGTGGGTTAATCTCAAGCACCAATCCCTAAATGGATGCCTCATCGCTTGGCAGACTATCGTCATGACCTCGTATCGTGATCTTGACTGGTCATCCACGTGAAATCATCCTGAGATAGGTCAAGATGTACAATAGTCAAAAGGTTATAATTGGTGAGATGAATTTTATTCAAAATAACAGAATGAGAAACTTATGAAACCAATGTTTTCAGGTATTGAGATGAAAAGAAAAATTCAAGGTCCTCGTGTATAGATACGTCAGCCGCTGCACTAACAATGGACTCCCCAAATATAAAAGTTGGACTCGCAACACTTAAAACTATTTCCCCAAAATAAAACCCAGACTCCTGATATTTCAGGGGGAACCAAACTCCCTTTGATACAACTTTTTCCTGACCCATCCCATAGGGCCCATGCCGTGACTACCCCAAGCTCACCTCTCAAAGGCCAAGGGCTAGAGACTAGCACCGAAGGTGTCAATAAATAAGTGGGAGTCATTTTTCTGAGTAACTTTATGTATAAAAATTCCCAACCACAACCCAAAACACTGAACGAGGGAAACAAGTACCACTAAAACAATTCTGAGTTCAAGTGAAACTAAAAGTAAGTGGGTTAGAATACAAACCCAACAAAGAACTGAAAACATGAAATACAAAAAGGAAACCCTAATGGACATCCAAATAAAACTCCACCTGATCATGAGAGTAGTGAAGCTACTGGAATATGAAGTAGTATATCCTGTCTTCCTAGTACAAATGGGGCCCACCTGGTCCTTGTCCACTAAGTCCACCATTGAAGTGTCCGTCAGTCCTGTCTTCCTAAGCCACCATGTTAAAAAGTTGGTAGTCTGCACCAGACACAACACATGTGGGTGAAGCCTGTGTAGGGGTGAGTAACACAATACTCAATATGTACCCAAAAAAAAGAAATACCACACACCAATTCCTCAAAGTAAATCACGAAACACAGGACATATCACACCAGGTATATTCTTTAGTAGTAATAGTAGCATCATCAGTCACATCGTTGAACATCTCAGCTGCTAGAGAAATCCTTCTTTAATGAGTATAGTGGGCTTGCCAAGTCATGTAGAAGTTAATCCCACTAAACTTGGACTACTTAGGTACACCTACCCATTGCGTACCGTGGGCTTGCAAAGTCATAGAGAGGTGCTTTCAACTGGGCCAAAATTTAGCAGTCTTTAGGTCTTTACCAATCACATGGTTCTGTACGTAGTGCGCTTAGGAGAACCACTCCTCAAGCATATAGTCATATCTCAACATCTATTAAAGTCACAATTGATCATGCCAAAAGACCTGCCTCATTGACAGGGTCTCAACGCTGCAAACAACTTGTCAATCGAACACACATTTTTCAAGATATAAGCATTTTAGTAACCAGGGGACCAGTTGTGACGAGGCCTGGTTGGACCAAGTCAGACTGACCCGACCGACCCAACCCGGTGGTCCCACATACCCCGATTTATTACGATAGACTTGACCTAACCTGGTGCACATTGAGGTCGGTCTGGTCAGGCCTGACCAGTGGGCCTAGTCCAATAGGCCTCGCTGGACCTGGCCAGGTTGGCCGAGGGTCCAGCCCGCCTAGTCGCCCGACAAGCCAGTCTAGTACTGCCCGACCTGAAGGGGGCATGGGTCCATCCTACTGGTGCGGGTCCGAACCACTGGGTGTGGGTCCGACCATTGGTGCAGTGCAACTCACTAGAGGTTTGGCCCGCCTGCTGGGGACTGGCAGCGCGGTGCTGTCGGTGGTGCCGACTAGAAGGGACGCAGCCTGAATACCCCATCCAAACCCCCCTTGGCCCCGCAGGAACGAGGCCCTTCTACTAGCCATAGTCATTGGACTACTGCCTTTCCAGCCATATGAATGGCCCTAATGCAGGTTGTCCCTCCACGCGGCGCCCCACCTGGCACCACGTCCTCCAGCGCACCGCTGCGGCTGACGAGCTGTGACTTCTTGGTCAACACGACCCATCGGTGCAGGATGCCTCCTCCACACAGCCAATGAGGCTAGCCGTCACCACTGCTGCTGCTGGAGACAACATGGTGGTAGGGCATTTAGCAGACCACCATACGTGCTCTGATGGTCCGTTCTTCAATCTGTCTGTGTCTGTGGCCTTCGGGGAGCACCCTCTTCACCGCGATGATCATAAACCTTCCTTGCCATCATCTCAAGGGTATGGCCACCAAGAACACACATGCTGAGGCACTTGGTCCTTGTTTGTATCAAACTGAGGCCTCTGCGTTAGAAGTTTGAAGATGGGGGAGGTTCGGTGGGTTTCTGTTCAATCATTCCATGCCGTGATTTGGACCTCAAATAAAATAACCCCAAGAATAAATCACCCTCTTGTATAATTCACAAATCATAGATCAACATATTCGTGGGTTGATCCATGTTCATTGTTTTTAGAAAAGGATGAGGAAGAACATAAAATAAAAAACCCTACCTCTTATGATGTCTGATGCCATGACCTTCATCCTCATGGGATCAAGGCTTCGACATCACTTCCCAACTCTGATCCTCAAAAGTCATCAAAGATGATTAAGTTCCTATGGCGTTCATCATTCTTCACTGGGGTGGAAGTCCATTGGAGGTTTTCTAGATAATCCTTCAAATTTTTAATCCTTATTTCTCCAGCACATCGAAATATAAATAGAAGCACGTCATAACATTTCCATTATGATGCGATATCGCGTCATTACACTGTTTTATTTATGAAACAACATAGCTGTTATGAATCATTAAAGAATCAGTTTGCTATGAGTTAATGATCCATTAATGAGACTCATTAATTTTCATCATCTTTGCCTAATTTCTGCCTTCCAACATCGCCATCCGCAACTCAACTGTGATACAAAAAAGTGAATAATTATTTAAAATTATTTTATTATTTTTTTCGAAAAGTCCAAAAAATAAATTTTCCGCATAGCCCTTACCAGCTGAAGTTAAGTCATTTCTAGGTGAATACTAGAATTCTGAATTCAACAGTGCCCTCTTATTTTTAATCTGAATATTGATTCAAAAGATATAAAATCCCGCTCGCACATTTACTGAATGTACCTTAAAAAATTCAAAATTCCGTTCCAGCCTCTCCGGGCCTCATAATCACCTACAATAAAATTTCACATGCTCAAAATAATTCCATATAATTTAAAAAAATTATTCAAAAATTTCAAGATGTTATATTCAATAAAAGGTAGTTGAAACTCAATGTTTATTGTCTCTTGAGTGGTCTTATAGGGGTTCAATTATAGAAATGGGTTGAGACCTCGGGAGTCGAAATTATTGAAATAGATGAGAAGTATTCTTGGAAAACTACCAGAAACTAGAGGAATTGGAAACAAACTAAAGAAGATAAAGAAAAATAGATAAATAAACATTATAGTTGAGAAGTTATCTCAATTAATATTTCAAGAGAATATAAAATATCTTTAGATATTTTAGTGTATAAAAAGGACACATAGGTTGAATATTTTTTTCCAATCATGTGGGAATAAAGGGAAAAACATCAATAATACTAGTGAATAATCAATTATTATTAAGAGGAAGAATAGATAGTGGAATAATAACATTAATATTTCCAAACTTATGATCATTAGATCAATAGGTACGATTAATGTTGTTAGTGAACAAACATACTAGAAGGTGTATGGAATTAAATATTCTATACAGGTTAATACTGGAGTAACTAAAGTGTCTCTTAATGTGTATTTCCCAATATAAATATTATGCAACAAGAAAGAACAAAACAACGGTGGATTCACATTTCCATTGATTTTCACTGGAATGATGATTGAATCTTATATCATGTTTAGAAATTATTTAAAGGAATAAACCATTATGGAAAAAATCCATGTTTATGAATTGAAATTAGAGGAGTGGGATAGAATTATGAAGGGTAGATATCCATTGGAACTCAGTTAAGAATAATTGAAGTGGTACAACACACAACATGATATCAGATTCTAGATTTTGAAACATTTCTATTTAATATTGAGACTTATGTTGAGATTTCACAGTTTCTAGTTATCAATATTGATAGACACATTCAGTGCCACTATGATTTTGATATCAAGGACCTCACATAGAATTACTATGCTATGCCTATGGGATTATACATTCAGTGAGATTTTTCTTGGTGATCTCATTATTGGTTTCTTTAGTTTTCTTTCTATCTGGATTATGTTTTATCTATATGGTTCCTGTAAAAACTTTAAAGGTGTTTTTTTTGAATTAACAATTTCATTTATATTTGGATAAAATCATAGTGGGTTAAACATGTGAAGATAACTGTAATGACCTAGACCCCTCTTGCCTATTACTTTGTAAAATTCCAGTGTTTCAAGTGTTTTGGGAGGTCAAAGTGACTTATTTTAATACTTTGTAAAAATGTACAAATTTTCTATGATTGATCATCCCACCAATGACTTGCACCAGTGACTCACGATGGTGAATCATGAAGATAGCTCATGATGGTGACTCATGATGGTAGCTCATGATGGTGGCTCGAAACAGTGGCTTGTGATGGTGACCTATGACAATGACCCAAGAAGGTGACTCATGACAGTAGCTTGCAATGGTGACTCATGATGGTATCTCCTAATGGTTTCTCACACTGGTGACTCTAAATGGTGACTCACACTGGTGTCTCACACTGATGACTCGCAATTATGACTCATCTAATAGTGATTTATTTCAATAGTTTCTTTTTTTCTAGTTTTTCCATTTAATGAACTTCTTTGATGTAAAATGAGTTTAATACCATATTTAAGTGGTTTTGGATACAGTTCAAGGGCTATGGGGCATATATTTAAATTCATAATATTTTGAGGGATTTTAATTAGTCAAAGCTTGTAATCTTGACTGGATCTGACTTTAATAGAAAATTAAAGTTGTATCTAATCCTTGACCATTTTTTAAGATCTTCCAAGGGACGAAACACCTTATACTTGTTATTTTATTCTTATTCCCTCTTGGTATGAGGTTCCCATAACCTTTCTTCCCATCCAATTCATATGTCCAGGATTATTATTTTGTTTCATGTTTTCCCCAGAAGCTTTTCCTACTACATGTGCACCCCCTATTTTTGTACAATGAAAAAGTGTTAATAATGTCTTCTTACAAGTAGGTTTCCTTTGTCCCTCTTAATTTTGTATCATTTGATGTGGGTGTAAGAATGTTTCCCATGTGAATATAGTTGAATCAAAATTAAATAAACATAATTTAATTGGTTTAAATTAATATACGAATATATGGGGAAAAGTGATGCATGTTCTTACTATTCGTTGTTCCCTTATGATATTTTATTCTATATGGGATAACCACACACCGAAAATCATGGATTTTGGAGGTATTTTTTTTAAATGAGATAGTTTTGGAATGCATATTGTTTTTTTTTTACTTGAACAACTTTATATGAAAAATTGTTAGCCATATATATCCAGAAAATAAATGGATTCCCATATATTATAATGTTACTATGATAAACCTAAAATTAACAAGTAGAATTAAAGAATATATGACTTGTCAAATATGAATATGTTTTTCCTTGGTTCTTGTGGTGACTATATTTGTGTGTGGTTTTGTTTTGGGTTGTGATGTGGCACATTAGTGGGCACGACTGTGTGCTACAGAATTGTTTGGAAGGTGTGAGGGAATCTCAGGTTGAGAGATTGAATTATTGTGTAATGGATGAGTAGTGTTTTGGAGTGGGGCTACAATTAGGTTATTGTTTGGTAGTGTTTCTAGATGTAGTTTAGAGTCTGGTACTTTCTTGGTTGGTATGCGTGACTTTTGTTGTGTGGCTTGTTGTGTGCTGTGCATGGTAGTTTCCAAAATAGTAATGGAATAAATTCATAAATAGTGTATCAATAAAGTCTGGTATTATAATATGTTAGTGTGGTTAATGTAATGGAAATAGTTTAATTAAAATTGGTTGGGAATTAGAAAGAATTTGTTTCTTATTGTGTAGTGATTGTATTCGAGGTAGCAGCAAAGTTGGTAGTATTTTGAGCCTATTGTTTGTTTGAGGAACCATAGGATGGGAAGGAGTGTTTGGTATTATATCTTTATATACTTGTGTTTCCTTTGGTATTTTTATACATACCCCACCCTAGTTGAGCACTATGTGATGAACACCCCCATCACCACGGGGGGGGGGGGGGAGGGGGTGTGTTTCCCAAACATACCAGTGGGAGGATGCATGGATGGACACCCGCTCTTCCCTGGTCCTTCTTATAGGCAACAATAGCCTAATATTATTTTGTATGGTTGTGGTTTGTGGTCCCCATGTGTGTGTGTGAGAGTTGTGTTTTCCCAGGTGTTTTTAGGATGATATGTGTTGTGTTTTCTTAGGTGTATTCAGAATGAGATGTGTTGTGCATTCATAGTTGTTTTTGGGATATGATGTGGTATGTAGCTTAGGTGTCTGTATATTGGAGGTGATGTGGTATGGGGCCCAGGTGTCTACATGCGTTATGTGATGTGGCTCATGGCCTTGGTGATAAGATGAGGTTTGGTTATGAGGCCCAGGTGTGTTCGGGTGGGTTGGGATGCAGTGTGTTCAGAAGAGGTGGGAGTGACAAGTTGTTTGTTTTTAGGGTGTGAGAGCGGATAATTAGTGGGAAAGTGGTGTGGGGTACCCTATTATTGATGTACATTATATTACTTTACATAAATTGTGTTATTTGGTGAGCATGCCTTAGTAAAGATATGGTGGTTAGTATACCTGCTTTGGTGTTGTTTGGTTTTACTGTTTTCTCACAGTGGCATTAGTATGCTTCTTTCACATGTGAACAAGAGACCATGGTTTTCTTACTGATTATACTTGTATGCTCAATCTACGTATATAAAACTGATTTCAAGTTTCCATGAAGATTACACGGACCATGCCAAACCTTACAATCTCAGACTTTGGGATAATTTCTGTGTTGCTGCTTAGATTAATTTTGGTATTTACATTGGAGTTTTCATTGTATTTGTAATAGTTTTGTTTTAAACATGCATGTGGGATGGATTTGGCTTCCTTATATATATATTGGATTTGTTTTGGGATGAACCATATTATCACCTGATCTTGTTTCTTTAAAAAGGGGAATGCCTCCCATTTTGTGATATTTGTATACCCTTGGTACTGGTCCCTACCCCAAGGCCTACTAGAGGCATAATTTAGGAGCCATTATCTTTTTTTCTTTATTTCTAGCTTATGAGGGGCATATTTGGAGGGAGGGGGTTTTGAAAAAAAAACATAGTAAGATAATAAAAATGAGCCTACTATAATATAAAATGAACTAATTTACATAAATCATTAAAAAATATTATATAATTTTTTCTACTAAAAACAATATTCAATTTTCAAAATTATATTGAATGAAAAAACCCTTATATAGAATTTTTTACTCCACTTTTTCAATCATAGTAGTTTTTTATTGAGAATTCACTATCTTATTGATGTAAAATACATAGTAGTGATTGAGAGGGGATTCCTCCATATTGAAAGCCAATGGATTCTTCCATTGGTTTTCTATTCCCTCAATTATATATTTCCTATGGAATATTATTTTCAGGATTAACTAATATGGTTTAATAGTGGGTATATATAGGTTTTCTCTCTATGCATATAATTCAAGGGGAACATTGATCGAATCTATGGCAATATGATATCTCATTTGGAGTTTCCTAATGAGAGTGTATAAAAGAGATTGGAAAAATTTTGTATGGGTTGAGGACCCATTGGAACATGTATATCAGTATCTTAGATCACATTATAGGAACATAGTAGATGATAAATATTTGTTTTACAATATGATTTATGTTAAAGTAAATGCTTCCCCGCCCCACATAAAAATTATGTTGGGTAGGGATTCTTAAAAAATAAGTTAGGGTGAACTTGTAAAATAATCAAATTTTAGCATACTAATTATGTGTGTTTACTAGTTCTACAAACCCAAATATTTCTTAAACATTATAGATTCACTAAATCACCTTGGACCCACACTCTTAGTCTCAGAACTAAAAAAAAATAATTCATAATTTGGCTTAATGAAAATTATGATTTCCCAAAACACACACACACACACACATATATATAATTTAAATATAAAATCTCACAATGATCACGTAATCATTATAAAAGGCATATTTTTTTCTAGGATCATCTACATAAGAATCCTTTTTTATGATACTTGTCAAAATTTTTCAATAATTGAACCACACTAGACGCCCTTCTAGACTCCTCATATATTATACTTATTTTCATAACCTAGGTAATGGAAAAATAGGAAATGTCTAATAAAAAATCCTTAATATTGGAAAAATCATCATCGAGTCTTCAAGGGTTATATTATAAGAAAATGTAAAAATATGAGAAGATGATAAATGAATTATTAAAAGTATCATAAGACAATCAGATATGTCTATTAGTTATCATGGAAGGACATGTACTCTCAAATAAAAAACCATATACCATCGAAAAGAGTGTCAAATCATAAGATAATAAACATTATCCATATATAATAATCATTATTACACCATATATAAATGTAAAATTCACTTGTAACATATAATAAAAAGAAAATTGTCTAAAACATAAAAAAAGATATTATAACATTGTGACTAAAAAAATCCAAAAAAATTATGTTCTAAAAATAAAAAACATAATTTCCATGATTCATGTTGTGAATAAACAAAATTTCCTTGATCTATATTATGAAAAAAAATTCTCATTTTATATTTTTTTAATATACTAAATTCCAATGATATATGGTATGAATAAATAAATTCCAATGATGCACATTTTAAACAAAGCAATTCCTCACACTTAGTATAATTGTCAAATGAGATATCAAAACTTTACCAATGCATTGGATTTCAATAGATTAAATCAACCCTCAATCATCCGTATATATATGTTCTACTTGAATGGAATAATCACAACATAAAGAATTTAAGGAAATAAAAATTGGTTTTTTTTAAAATCTCAAGATGTTATCACCGACATTGACCTTATGAATGTAAATGGTTGATATAAAAAATTAAATAAACCCATAAGATAATATCAGAATTAAATTTAGAGAGTGATTAATGGAAAATAATTTTTATAGAAATAATTTTTATGAAAAAGAGGGAAATGTAAGTGAAACCATAAACCAGTTTTTTTGAAATACTTTTATCATTATTAAAAAAGATGATGTTATGAGTCGCATTCAAAATTAATTTTTGAAATGGTTAACTGAAGACATTTGAAAAACATTTACTTTTAGAAGGAATCATAAATAGTATATCCATGAAAAATATATAAAATTTATTTAAAGGAAATGCAGAGTGAAAGATAAAATAAATTAATATATATGGAAAACCATTTTAAAATTTTGAAATACATTTGTTAAAAACCCGCATCATAAAGAGGGTAAAAATAAATCCTTTTGAAAAGTGGTAATGGGAAATGTAAATATAAAAATATATAGAACATAATTAGGTTTACAAATATAAAGAGAACATTGTCCTAAATAAAAAATATAGATATAGAAGAAAAATATTTTATTTTGATATAATGGTAATTACCCTTAAAAATATCATAGTTTTTTTGGGGAAACATTTCAACAAGGAGTGATATTTTGACCAAAAGTTTCATTTAATTCAGATATAAGTAAAAATATGAATATTAAATCTTATTTTACAAGAAACCATAAATAATATTAATATTTTTAATATGAAATATTATAACACAATGAAAGGGGGTTTGAGTTAATATAAACCCCTACATCATTATTATCTTTCAAATAAGAAAACACCCTGAATGGTTGAACATGATATGAATATGTAAATATATTAAATTTTATTATAATTATGATTAATATAAATCCACACCCAATATATAAACCAAAAAAATGAAAGAAGTGGTAAATAACGAATCACATCTCAATAAAAAAATTTCGGATGCAAACCAATATATTTATTATTACTTAGCCAAAACCTTTTATAACCTCATTTATAACAAAAAATAAATATCATAATGACCTAGTTAATAACTGTATTCACACATATATAATTTTATATACTTAATTTATAATAATTTTTTAGATATATATCACTTATTCAAATTTTATGTTTGTCATCCATGTTATTAGATTCTAATTTTTGTTAAATAATATTTTTCTATTGGTAGTATTGATTATTTTATAATGATTCAGTGATAATAATAATAATATAATCAAATTTATATTTTATAATGTTTTTTAATCTCTAATTTCATTTTATATGTATTTTGGGTACGATTCATGATGATGAAGTTGGTGATGAGCTTGTTTTTGGTAATTTTCACAAATGAGGGATGTTATCATAATAATAATTTAAATATTAATACAAACTTTCTAGACCATAATTTAAAAATATCATTCTAATTAATTTCTAATAACACCAGTATTTATGTTTCCATTGACAACCCAGATAGGAATTTATCCCATTTTCCAAGTAGGTGGTTAAATAGGCTCAAATAATTATAAGCTATAATCTATGGGTGAGTATGGTCAAAAAAATGATTAATTTGGAACCAATAAAATTATTAAAGAATAAAAATGATGTTATTTAGATTTTATAATGTGGTTAATAATATTTAAAGAGTGTTTCATGGTGAATAAAATACTAGATAAAAAATATTTCACTTTTTAGGTGGTGGTGGTCTTCATGCACACACGGGTGACACATTCATTTACATAGAATGTGGTGGATGTAAATTTTGGATTATATTTTCAAGATATTAATAATTTTCTAAATATTATATTTATTTACTAAATACTTTTATTGAACCTTCCATGTATGTTGGTTATGAAAAAAATATCACAACGCATATGGAGGTGGTAGTCCTCACATAACACAAGCACCGTTTTTATTTTTTGAATAGTTGTGAATAAAGAAGAAATGTGATATTACATTCATATAATAAAATTTTAAAATATTATTAGTATTTATGTTATCATGAATTCATGTATATAATATGTTTGATAGGGTAGAAGAAAAAAAATAGTCAAGAGAGTTTGGTTAAGAACAAAACCAATCCCTCTGGATGTCCTCCTTTGGGTAACATCTTAAGGGTCAATAGCATATTATTTTGGAAGTAATAAATATTATAATGGGGAGGGACATTTAAAGAGAATATGTTTGTTTAATCATCTTTATAATTATTTTTAATATGTGGATAAATGTTGTAGAAGTGATCTCCTGTTATAATTTAAGGAAATGACATTTTTGTACATTACTATAATTGTTTTGAGGACAGAATGACACTCTTCAATGGTCAATTTCTCCCAAACTAGGAAATAATTAATTTTAGGGTTTTATAAGATTAATAAAGACTCTAAAATTAATTTTAACACATTTTTAAAGTCATTCAACACTAATTTTTTACATTTATAGTGTTAGTTATTACCTTAGTAACTAGTTTTACCCAAGTAATTTATATTTTACTAATAATATAAGGAAACCACTATCACCAAATTTTGATGTCATAAACCTAAATTTATTATTAATATAGTATAATTAAATTTATAAATAATAAAAATTTAACTTTAAAATTAAAATATATAATATATAAAATATTTTTTTGTAGAAATAATATTATTTTCACCATTAAATGCTTCTAATATAATATAACATTAATTAAAAATTCCATGAGTGATAATACATAATTATTTATATGAAAAAATTATATAAAATTAATTATACAATATAGATATATTTATTTTATTAGATAAAAATATCACACATTAATAAAATAATTCTTTTATATAACTGTTTCACTATTATCGCGATATAAACTTTAATCTTAGTAATCTCATATTAAAGCCTAAAATTAAATTTACATTGTTAAATTATATAAATATATTGATCTAAATTATGAAATTAATTTTTTTATATTTAATTTATAAATTTGATGAAAACTAATTTTTAATATAAAAGATTAAAAATAGTTTTTAGAGTAAACTATTACTGAAGATTCCAAAACATTTAACATCAGTTTTAAGAATTAAGCATATTATTTTTAGATGAATAACTTTAATTATTAATTTTTTAATATCATAGTTTTTTTTAATTTTTTAAGAAATAATTTCTTAATGATACATTTATAAAACTTATAGTATTAATAAAAATATGTTTTTTTAATATCCACTGAGAAAATAATTTTTATGAAAAATACAAGAAATGAAACATAAGTTAATTTTTAAAATTTTAATTGAAAAATAGACTTTATTTTATGAAATTTAAATTATAAAATTAATAAAGTTATATTATAAATTAAAATAAAAAAATATTACGAAAAATATCTTTTATTCAAAAATGACTTTTTAAAACTTTAAGTGTTCTTAATGTAATTATGTATTGATTTCTAATTGATCACAATTATTTTACTTACTGTAGGATTTATAAATTTTAAAATTTATTAATAATATTTATCAAATGTGTCTTGAATATTTTTTTTTGATTTTCATGTGAAAGAATATATTTAAAAAATTATTTAATTAATTAGAAATTACTAAAATCTAGAGGTGTTATATTCTCCTCCCTTAAACAAATTTCATCATAAATTTTTTAATTATCACTCAATAATGACAATATCTATGGATATCCATTACATTATCATGACTTAATATATATAATATAATGAGATACAAACATTGTTATCTAAATGAATACCATGTAATATATCTTTTTCCTCATAATTGGCATATATTATGATTCTCAACCATTTATTCCAAAGTTTCATCTATAACTAATTTTATTATTTGATAACATCATGCCTTCTACAAAATTATTTTCAAGATATTGTTTATAACAAAATACCAGTACCAAAATGGTTATGATAATATTGAATAAAATCACATTTAATGATCATATGAATAAGAAAAAATAATCCAAATATGTCTTCTCCAATGAAACCTTCATTTCAACTTATGATACATTCTATTAAAATATGATATAATTCAATCAAACTATCACCAATTTAGTTTAAATTAGGGTTTCATGTTCATTTACCTATAAGATTTTCTAACATAATTGTATATATGATACATTCTCAAATTCTATTTAAATACATTATAACGATTCATAGAGAGAATTTCATTAACTAAATAATATTAAATGAGAGTTTTTATCCATGTGTTCATCCTTATTCCCACTCATCATACCTGATGTGAATGTCGTGTTTATACACAACCATCCTTTTTCAGTGCGACTACGCCGAGGTGCCTCTGTTTCACAACCACATCCACTTACTAATATCTAGAGAGGGATGTAATTGTTCGAAATAACACATCCTCTAAATTTTAGAATATTTTCATTTTGTTATCATAGACTTATACTTATATATTATATGTTTATATAGTATTTTAACTAAATTTATATAATCCTAATCCCACAAAACAACTAAACTAGTCCCCAATAATAACTAAACCCTTCTTTGATACCATTTGAGGTGCCTCAAACCCTCACCCCCAGGACTAGTGCTAAATACTGATAATTTATAACTAGTTTGATGATAAGTGAGATTTAACAAACTAAGCATACATATATTTTAATAATTTAAAAACTACATCTCACAATTATCATAAAATACTATAAAAATAAGGTTTTGTTTCATTAAGGATTAACTACAAAATCAAATTACTTAATGATAATTATTAACATTTATCCATAATAAAAACACACTAGACCCCCTTCATGAATCCTCATAGTTAATACTTTTCACACCATAATATTTTATGATATATTTATTTTTGAATAAATTTGATTTCATTGATAGATTTTTATATGGGACTCCAAGTTTAAATGAACTGCGATATACTATTAAACTATTATAATTTTAATGTGATCATTATAACCATTCTATTAAATTTTTATGTATGGATATGATTAACCACATTATAAAATATATTAATAATAATCCTACTCAATAAAAATTTATTTTTTAATTCTTTGGAATTAAACATTCAATTTTTACTGAATTCATTTTAGTCTTCAACAATAATGTTTCTTAATTTTTTTTATTTCTTTTTGAGAGAAAATATTTTAATTTATTTATTCCTATTTTGAAAATTTTATTTTATAAAAATTATATAATTTTTTAAATATTTATTTCAATATTATCATATGGTTACTTTGGGTCTTTTTTGAAAAGTTTCATTTTTTGGATGAATAATTGAAAATATTATTTTTTTGAAAACTATATTTTTTAAATTATTTAAAATGTAATATATTATTTTAATTTATTTTAAAATTAAATTAGTAACAATCAATTCAAAATAATCCAATTTTAGTCATTTTAGTTGAAATTATACCTTTTTTTAGTATAAATATATTGATATTAATGAAAATGATTTTTAAGACTATTTTTCATCACAATATATAAGCTTATTTTAAAAATAATCTTTCCACTAATAGAGATTGAGTTGGATAAAATTGTTTCATAACGTCCCGATTCTTGGTGCCACCTAAAGGTGCTGCATTTCAGGTTGGTCACATGGTCTCAAGTACATTTCCATGAATTCCAGAGGCCTCCAACTAGCAGTATGGGCCTTGAGTGTGATAATGGGAAAAATATTCCCTCATTGGCAGAGCATGCCTAGAGAAATAACAAATAATAAATAGCAGCGGAAGAAAACTACTATACAACAAGTAAACAACAAAAGATTTAAATTAAAAAAAACCGAAGCACCTATATATAAATGATGCATGTCACATATGTATAGAAAACCATCCAAAAAAGTCACAATTCTAGAAAATACAGTTCTAAACCATGTGAAAAAGAAAAACAAGTAAAATCTAGCAGCATTGCAGGCCTCAGCTTGGTCCAATGCTCTCCAAATCCACAACAATAAAGTACCTGATGAAAAATGGAGCTTTCCTTTATCTATAACTGCAACCATATAATCTTTTGGGTCCAAAAACATGACCCAAATATGGTGTGAGACAAATCCCAGTAGGAAACCACTACAAGATCTGTTCCTAACTATCCGTGAGTATATATAACAAGTAATAATGGAAATGAAGCAAAGAAACTAGAAGTACACAAATATAACCAATCTTAATGTTTCCATTTACAGTCATTATCATTTAATGTTCACCATTTAATCAAGTAAGTATCATAACTAGGTATCTCATAAGACTACCTGACATGCCTGAATCTCAACTTGTTCTTTGGATTGGAAGACACATCAAAAATATTCGATATTTAAGTTAACCCTCTAGGTAGAACACATAGCCTAACCCCTCTGGACAAGTAATGTAAAAAAAATCCAAAGACACTCTTAGGAAGAACTCAATATCAATTCCCCCAATGGTATTTCCATAACAACTACAAATTCTATAGGGAAGCAGTCAACATCAATTCCCCCCTGTGGTCTTGCAATGTAAACTATAGAAACTCTGAGGGAGCACTCACCATAAATATCCCTATTGTCTCATAGCGTGAAATATAGCAGACACTATGAGGAAGCACTCAAGGTAAATTAACCCAATGGTCTAACACTTCAAGGTTCTAATAGCCCTGTGCAATTCAATCATGCGTATATGATATCAACCAGTTCGAAGTAATCTCAACTACTACATGGATAAACAATGCCAATTCATATCACATGCATTTAACAAGTAGAAAAAAGGAAATTAGTTCTATCCTATCAAGAAAAGTAAGGAAACAATGTCTACCTCATAGGAAACCTAAACCAAATGACCCTAAACATTTAAACAAGGAAACACACCCATGACGTGTTCTTTAAACATGAAAATTCACATAATTCAACAACAAAAAACCCTTAAACCAACAATAAATCTAAGGAAATTAAATAGGTTTTAATTTCCTTAACCTGAAATACCCAAAGCATGGGTAATCGACACTTGGGCATATAAAATCAAAGGCAAACAATTAAATACAACAAACCACCTACTTCGACGTTGTACGATGAACACTCTTGAACGTCATCCCTAAAATCGGCCTAAAACGAAGTAGATCTACATTAAATCTCAAAAATGTTCAACATTTACTAACTAGATAGAGAATAAATCTAAGAGAGAGGATCTAGGTAAAGATCAAACTCACTAGTTGGAATCCAATGCACCCGGCAACACCTTGATTAGAGCTCGAATGGAGGAAAGGGAGACGATCGAAGAAAATTGGTTGTACATCACTATCTTGTTTGAGACACGGGAAGATGAAGATGTTTCTATTGATTAAACATGACCCCAGTATGATTTATCAAATAAAATATAAAGTACATGGTGTGTTCATTTAATGTACACTCTGTGTACATGTATCAACCAGTCCCCACATTAGGTGGTCTCCATGTCACCTCACATGACCATGTCTCAGTCATTACACGGCTAGTACATGACTACCTGTGGAAACCTGGTATATGACGTGTACTTGCAAGTACATGACATGTACTTCTAAAATTTTCAAAAACTCCCATTTTTCCCACAATCACCTGAAGTCAAAATCCATTCCTCAAAAGATGATCGAGGTTCTTACAAACTTCCCTCCATTAAATAAATTCTTCCTCAAATTTCTCTAACTAGGTGGAGAATAAGAATCCTAGAATAGCTCTAGCAACTACGATCTCACATCGGTCTACCACTCTAAAGTCTCATCCTGCACTTGGTCGTACTTCCAAAACATACATACTAGAGGAACAAACCAACCACATAGAACCATCGTGCTTTGATCAATAATCTAGATAGGATGCTCCTGGAATGATGTGTCCACCTCAAAATAAAACTCCTTGGGTTGAAAGACATGAGACAGGTCTGAGAAGTAACTTTGTAGCTGAGAATCATGGAAGATTTCATGCATAGTTTTGTACCTTTGAGGTAACTAAAATAGATATGAAACCATCCCAAATCTCTCCAAAACCTCAAATGGCCTGACGTATCTCAGTGAAAGCTTCCCCTATCTCCTAATTCTTATGTGTTCCAACCTCAGTGTGACACATAAGTAAACTTGATCTCCAACCTTGAACTCCATAGGTTTTATCCATTGATTAGCATAAGACTTATTCTAAGACTGTGTAGTATACATCATCTTCTGAATCAACTCCACCGGATCAATGGTCTCCTGGACAAGACATTGTCCCATCATAGTTGCCTCTCCTGCCTCCAACAAACATAGGGGTGATCAGCATGGCCTACAGTACAAATCCTCATAAGGTGACATCTGAATAGCTTCCTAGAAACTATTATTATAGGAAAAATCAACCATAGGTATGTGCTTATCTTGAAAACCTCCAAAATCTAGGACGCATGCTTGAATCATGTCCTCCAACACCTGAATCGTAAGATCTGACTAGCCATATGTATTGGGATGGTAAGCTGTAATCAGAAGTACCTATATACTAAAATCCCTCTGTAGTCCCTGCCAGAAACGAGAGGTAAAATGGGAATATCTGTATGAAATGATATAGCATAGAACCCCATGAAAACATACATTCTCTCATATTTATAACCTTCCAATCTCATCAACACTGAAGGTCTCTTTTATTGGTAAAAAGTGTAAAAACTTTGCAAGACTATCAATGACAAACCAAAATACATAAATATCTTAAGGAGACCTTAGTAAACCTATCAAAAAACCATCAGAAAATCATTCCACTTCCTCTTGGGAATGCGTAACTGCTGTAGAATCCCGGATGGTCGCTGGTGCTCTGCATTCACCTGCTACCAGGTGGATCATATCATAAAAAAACTATCTACATCCTTCTTCATACCTGGACACCAATATTGATGATGAAAATCTCAATAAATCTTGGTAACACCAGGATAAACTACCTATGCTGAAGTATTAAAGTCTTACATCAACTCTTCATGTATGTCTACTGACACCCATATACATCCATGAAAGTGAAAGACCTCATTCTTTTCTACAGTCCACCCAAGAGTAGGGTCCTCTCCTAAAACACCCTCTCATAGGAATAGACCTTCAAATTCTAACAGTTACCTCATTCACACTCAATCCAATAGAGTAAAGGTAATAGGTCCATAAGAAATAAATTTCTTCCCCTGTCTGTCATGCACCTCCAAATGCATCTTAGAGAATAGACCCATAGGATGCCACTCATTGTTGGATTCTTGAACTGCATGTATCTGAGTCCTCCTGCTAAATGAACCAGCCACTACGTATCCTTTCCTAGGCATGTAGACAAGATCAAATTCAAAGGACCGAAGGTACTCAACCCACCTTTGTTGTCTCAAATTAATGTCATGCTGGCTAAAGGTATACTTGAGACTTTTGTTGTCAATGTACACCAAAAAATGATCTCCCATAAGGTAATGTCTCTAATAGTGCAAGGCATAAACAACTATAGACAACTCAAGATCATGCATCATGTAGTTCCTCTAATGTGGCCTTAACTATCAAGACCCATATGCAATAACTCCTTACCCTTTCATAAGCACTGCTCCCATCCTGATACCTGATGCATCATAGTAAATGGTGTAACTCTTTCCCAAATCTGAAAAAACTTGTATCGGTGTTGATGTAAACCTTCCCATCAGCTCTTGAAAGGCTGAATCACAAGAATATGACCATGAGTACTTCATAACCTTCTTATTCAAGCTCTTTATTGGCACTACTATGTGTGAAAAGTCTTGTATAAAATGTTTTTAGTAACCATCCAGCCCCAGAAAACTCCATACCTCAAAGAAGATATTCAGATACTCCCAAGAAACTACTACTCTCACTTTATCTAGGTCTACTGATACACTTTGATCTGAGATAAAATGACCCAATAAGTAAATCTGGTCCATCTAAAAGGTAAATTTTGAGATCTTAGCATATAACTAATGCACTCTCATTATACTCAAAATGATCTCAAGATGCGTGGCATGACCGTGTCGAGTTTGAGATTACAGTAAGATATCATCCACAAAAACCACTACAAAGGAGTCAAAGTATGGATGGAACACTAGGTTCCTCTATGCCATAAAAAATGTAGGCATGTTCGTTAGATCAAACGACCTAACCACATACTCGTATAGACCATAAATTTTCTAAAAGGATTCAAGAGGTATATCTGATGGTATAACATGCAACTGATGATAATCAGATCTCAATTAAATATTCAAGAAAACTTGGGCTCCTTGAAGCTGATCAAAGAGATCATCAATCCTCAATAATGGATATTGGTTCTAGTCAACTAGTTCAGCATCTGATAATCCACACAAAGTCAAAGGGTACCAACCGCCTTCTTTGTAAACATGTCAGGTGAACCCCAAGGAAAAGTACTGGGTTAGATAAAACCCTTTTCCTATAACTCTTCTAAATGATTATTGAGCTCTTGTAACTCTGGTGTAATGATATTATAAGGAGGAATATACACCATTGTTACCCCTAACACAAGATCAATAAAAATGTATACCTCTTTATTAGGAGGAAAACCTAAAAATTCATCTGGAAATACATCCCAAAAATGATCGACCACTAGAGGAAATTACATATGTGAAGTCTTCTGGTCATCTAGATACAGACTAGAAATATGGGCTGTAACACCTATCAACCCGTGATGCTCGGGTCCATCTCTTCTCACTTGGACATCCTATTCTCCCTTATGTAGAAACAATCTACCCTCTGGTGATGTGAAACTCACCTTACGATGATAAAAATTGACAATATCTTGGAAGGTAACTAACTAGTCCATTCTAAGAATGATGTCATAGCCCATCATCTCTAAGACATGAAGGTCCCATAAGACGTGACACCCACCAACCACAAGAGGGAACTCCTTGAACTAACGTACACTAGCCATTCTAGTCCCCAAAGAAGTATCCAACATTATGATATCAGTAGAATTAAAGATACAGATCCCAAGGATATCTATAATAGGCACTAATAAAAATCTAAGGGAAGCCCCTGTATCAAAAAAATAAGAAGCTAAAACTACGGAAACCAAAATCGTACCTCTTACCATAGAGGGTTCAATATCCTACTCATGCTGGATCTGCTACAGTGAAAAAGCCTGACCTACGCTGTAGCACTATAAAGCTATCTGAGATCCCTGAGCTGATCAACCCTGCGGCTATTCAAAACCCTATGTATGACCACCGTAGCCATGACCACCACCTTGGCCTGGACTTCCTGAAAAACTCCAACCCCAATCTAATGTGGGACTAGTGGTCCTACTCTGGTATGGGGTGTAACACCCCGAGATTTTATGAAAAATATTCTTTTAATTTCACTAATGTCTTGTGTTGTATGCTACACCAAGATTACCTTGCACTATACGCAACACCGTATTCGCTTGCAGTATACACAACACTATTCTTGGATCGTGTTACACACAATTTTGATAATAGTTATTCTATGCAACATTGAGTATATATATATATATATATATATATATATATATATATATATATTCAATGTAAAAATGAAATACGGCTGGATTCTATTATATGAAAAATGAAGGATTCTTGCACAACACGCAACCCTGACTTGGCTTGCATTACACGCAATCACGACCTTCTTCGATAGCGTGTGTTGTACGCAATACCGGGTGTTACTAAAAACGATATATTATTATAATATTATTATGAACTAGCCATTATGCATAGTATTAACTAAATATTGAATTTTATAAAATTATTATTCATCTTACACATTTTCTAGAACATGTTATAAGAACAAAATAAATGTTTCGGGTAAAATAAGTATTTTTCAAAAAATAAAGTTTTGCGGCTTTTTGATGGCGCAACCACTTTAAATATAGTTTTTGAAATGTTTATAAGATTAATTTGACAAAAAAAAATTATTCTTTGGAATAAAGAAATAAAAATTTACCTTGGATAAATTTTTCATTTTATTCTGATGACTTTCATATTTTAATGAATAGTAAAAACACGCTATATTTTAATTAAAAACAACTTTTTTCATCGTAATATCTTATGTGGTTAAATTATAATATTGAATTGTTTTAAAGTATAAATATAATATATTTTTACCATTTAATATAATTTATGACATTAGCATTGATTTTACCTTGAATTTGTAGGTTAAAACAATTCAATCTTTTGCAATGTTTAAAAGAAAAACCCGTTTTCTTTCGACAACGGGATTAATTTTAATTTAATTTCTGAAAATTTTGTGTATTTAATTTGGAAAAATGGATTCGATATTTGGAATCACTGGGTCCAAATTATGTTAATAGGATACTTTTTATTTTTGGGCATTATGAATAGTAACTACGGTAAATTTTATTTACTATAGTTAAAGGTAAATAGGGTAATTAAGGGTAAATATAAGATTATAAAATTACCCTAACACTTGGAAAAATCCTATTGGATGACTAAAAGTCGACCCATATCACCTAAGGGTCGGATTAGATTCATTTAATGGATTTTTTTTCCATGAAAATAATTTAATTATTATTAAAACCAAAGAAAGTGACAACATGTCACTCTCTTAAATACTATAAGTATAATAATTTTAAGTTAGTGATAAACTTCATGAAACTTTGAACATTAATAGTCTACTGAAATATAAAAAAATTATATACTTCATGAGAATTTATTTAGAATTTTTTGGGATTAAATAATTATCATTAATTGTGACACAATAGTGATGCAGAAATTATTTATCTAGTGAAAAATCAAGAATATAGTTTTTATTAAACTAATAGTGACCATAAAAGGCACAAAACCCGGAACAAAACTTATTGGTCATGTAAATTTAAACTATAATCATCCAATGGTCGAATATTTGACCATTTGGAGTCTTATAAAAGCAATTATGACACTTATATTATTTTATTTTAAATGATGCCAAAGTTGTCACCTTCATAATTTAATAAATATAACAATTTAACTATTGTGATTTTAAGATGATAAATTCGAGTAAAAGTATTATTGTGAACTTTAATATATTTATCTTCATCATAGAATTTTATTTTTAATTTTTATGCAAAATATAAGTATATTAAATAATTATACAAAAATGTTGTAGTAATTATTTTCTTAAGATATAAACCAAATAAATTGTTTTAAAAATAATAAAATAAATATTATATGAACTATTTAATGAGATCCACTAATTTTATAGATACATATGACCTTGTATAAATCTATTAAAGCTTTTAGTTCGAACATATCTTCTGTATATAGTTTATTTAAATTCAAATAAATGCATAGTGTCAAAATTGACACTATTGTTATTTTATAAAAATAACATATTATAAAATTTTTTAAAAATCACAAAAATATTTAAAAATTATAAATTTAAATTTATATGGTCTATAATGTTATAAAGTAACCAATTATGTAAAATTCACAACAAATAAGTAATTATTTATTAGAATTTAAAATTTAGAATTTTATTACCACAAATAAACTTAAATAGATTAAATAAGGAAAATCAAAATGATAAGGTTCAAAATAAGATCAAAACATGTCTAAATTTGATTGGTTGATGAGATTACAACCCTATATTATCTAATCTTCTAATATGAGTCATTTTTGGAGGTTTTTAAGTGGTGTTAGATTTATTATAAATTAATATTTTTAAGAATTCCAAAGGTGCCCCTCTCCTCCCTTATAATAGGGCACCTCCTCCCTCTCTTCCTCACACCAATTTGAGCCTTCAAGCTCGGCCAAACCCTGAAAAATTATCTTCTCTGCTTCCCTAGAAACATCCTAGAGGTTTCGGTCTACTTTAAAGACCAATCTCAGTGCCCTAAGGGGAGGTTTCAAAGAGGCGTATTGAAGAAGAGGTAATTTCTTCTCCCGATTCGTTCAAGCTTCTTTCTTCTTCAACATCTTCTTCTTTAGTTGTTTCATTATAAAGTAATAACATAAGTATCACTAATATACTTATTTGTTATTATAAATATGAAACAACCCCATTTCACCTTCTATCAATCCTACAGAAAACAAAATCACCGCGCGTGCGTACGTACAGAATACCGTCTCCACGCCGTGGTGTAATCTATTTTTCCACCAACACCTTACATGGATGGGTATAATTGTGTAAAGAATAAATATACATATTTATTATAACATCATACAGATTCTGATATATTTTATCATCCAATCCAATTCAATTCAATAATTATGGAAATGATATCATCGCTCGTGCGTACGTACAAACTACCGTCTCCACGACGTGATGAGATTCATTCTCCATGTTAACCATTTAAGAATGATTATAAAGTATATATTAGCAAAAAGAATGAAATATATGACATTATAAATCTACTGGATTTATGTATATATGTATTTCATCTACTTAATTCCATTCAACTCAATAGGGAAACGAAAACAGCGTTCATGCGTACGTACGACCTACCGTCTCCATGAACGGTGTATTTATTTCCATTTATCGATATATTATATATATATATGTATATTCTGAATATATATTATATATAAATCATGTTTTATATTATGGAATTAAGTAATCATTATCTAAGTAATCATATGAATAATTACAAGTCAAAACACGGACGACAAATGAAACGATTTTACCCAAAACGCTCTTTAACATGGAATTTACAAAAGAAAGGGTAATATGAAGTCATAAGTGAACCATATATGATATAATAACAATTAATATGATTCTGTAATAAGTAAATAACATTATTTAAATCATTATACAGAAGGTTCGGATACGTACGAAGCATATCGGACCTAAGGTAAGGGATAATTTTGCAAAACTCATTTTTATCCGGGATTGCTTATTCGTAAGTATTTACTGGGGCTATTTCTATCATGTCCATGTTTTATAAAAGTGTTTTCATGTATTTATAAAGTCCTTTTTACCCATTTTTTACTTTTACTACATGGTATGTAAGTAATCTTTCTTTTTTTACATTATGAGATACTTTTTGACTTTTCCGGCAAAAGTACGAAAAGAATGTTTTTTTAACTTATACGGCACGAACAGATTTTTACAGTTTTATAAAGCCTTATTTTCATGAAGCTTCCTAAAAAATATTTCATGACTATTTTCAACAAAATCTCTTTCTTTTAAAATTTCATGACGTTTTGTGAAAAGAAATTGATTTTGAATAATTAAGGATATTTTCCTCAAGAATTCATTTCAAGTGTTTTATCAAAACCATTTTCCATTTAAGATGAAATTATTTCATATGTCTATATTTCAAGTGTAATGTCTCTATTATTTACATGGTTTCACTTTTCTTATTATGAAATGATATCCATTTCTTTTATATGGATTATTTGTTGATGGGATGATGTTTATGAAACCCATTTTATTCGTTGGGTTATTATGAATGATGTATGTTTATTTTGTGGAACAAGTAAGAATGATTTCATTATGAGATGGGTGGGACCTATATCTCCCTCCAATGAATTGGGTAAAGGTTGTATATCTCATGAGATAGACATGGCTATAACGGTAAGTTAATCCTGTTCAGTGTTACAGGACTGAAATGAGGAGTAAACTCGATTCAGAATGGGACTTTGTCCACTAAGATGGTCTTGGCAGCAATGCCTTGGCTACTATGGAAATCATTACATGTGCTTAATGGATGCCAAAATTACATGTTTTACTCCCATAATATGTTATCATGATTTATGTTCCATTATGATTTATGCCTTATGTACTTCCATGTTTTAAGTCGTTGCTCAAGATTTTGATGTTTAAACATTATGTTCATGTTTTTAAGTTCAAATGCATATGGTATGTTTTATTTTATCCATGCTTACCCTTACTGAGAATTTGAGCTCACCCTTTTTATGTTTTCTTTTCCCTAGGATATAAGGAAAGGTTTTAGGTTGGAAAAAAGGGGAAGATCTTAATGGGAGATGTTGAGGATCTTTCACCACGATTTGAAGATTACGTTCCAAGTTTCCAAAGACACTAAACTATTACGGTCCTTGTGTGTCTATTTTTGTTATGTATTAAGTATTCCGAAAAAGTAATGTAATGTCCATGTATGTCAAGCTTCGAGTCTCTACAGTTGGTATAAGAGGAAAAGTTTAGTCAACCTTTGGAAACTAGGATGCAAAAACTTTAGTGAGATCCCTAGAGATATTTCTAAGGTATGTCTAGGGATATCCATAAGGATAAGTATACGTATAGGATATAGTCCTAGAACTATGGTAAAGATCATAGAATTTAACCTAAGATGTTAGATACTGAGGGTACTCCCCCTTTACTATGCTGTTTTCCCTAGCATGATTTTTACCTCTCACACTATTCTTTTTGGGTTTTAGAAAATGGCTGGAAATAGGAAGATTTACAATAATGGAGGATATAATGGACAATGGAATGATATTATTCATGAGAAACCAAATGAAACCGGATTTGGAAGTCCTAACATCGTTATTATGCATAATCAGTAATCTCATAATATGATCAATAATGTCAACTTTGGTATGTTTCCTGACTCAGCTAATAAGAGAAAGATGGAGTTTCATGATGATCATAGAGGAAAGAAAGTTCAATTTCCCCTTTGTAAATCATTTGGGAAGAGGCATAAAGGAGAATGTCTCAAAGGAACTGGAAGATTCTTTGTGTGTGGAAAAGAAGGACATAAATCCAGTAATTGCAAAGCAAAAGGTTTAGTTAACACCATGGATGAGGATAATGGTATTTCTACGACATCAAAAATGGTTAAATGTTTTAAATGTGGAATGTACGGGAATTATGAAAGCCAATTCCCTAAGGTAAAGTCTCATGAAGAGAATCAGTATAGTCGTATGGGTAATATTTATGTGGATAATGACGAAGAGACTACAAATAAAATATGAGATGAAATAAATGATGAAGCTCAGCTAGTGGTTTAAGAAGTTAGTGGAACGATTGTATGTTTATAAAGAATAACGTATGGTACTATGGAATAAAGAATCATCTAAGGATTGTTACACTATTGTTTTTCCTAAAGTATATGAAAGTATATGTAGAATGGTACCGGTAACCATGGAAGGTTATTCAGATATTTTTGGAAAGTAGATGATATGCGCACAATGAAGAGATAAATAGAAAATTAAATGTTTGATAGTATTCATGAGCTCATGACTGATATAAGGAGAAGGTTATATCATGGTTTGAGTATATAGAATTTTTGGATTTTGGTATGTGGAAAGAGTTAACATTTGATAGTATTCATGTTTTCACTAAGGTTCTATGGTAATTTATGTTTCAAGAGAATATATGAATAAGGTATTCATGTGTTTGGAATGCAACCAAAAAGATATATCTTAGGATATATGTGGGATAAATTCTTGTATTCACATTCTTGGTAGATAACCTTTCTAGTAATTGTTTTCTTTATACTATGAGCATGGACCAAAGTATTTTAGATAAGCCTAAAGATTGGAATTGATTATGTTTTACATATGTTAGTATTGTTTAAGGATAGAACTTTTTTCGATATTATTGATGGGATGTTATAGTAATGTAATTTTAGAAAAAAGACAACCTACAGGACGGGTGACAACCCATCGCGTCGGACAAGTTTGCGGGAATCAAACCCACAACCGAAGTGCGACTGGCCTTTATCGCCTACCACTGGCCTACATGAAGTCCCTGGTTAGTAGAAACTAGTTTTATTTTATTAGGCAGTATGATATATGAAGTATAAGTTCATTTTTGGAACCATATACGATTAATCTAAACATAAGATGGACTTATAACATTTGCTAACCTTTTGTTTGAAATAGATGGAATGACCCATCATTCTATCACATGATCTGCTAACACATCACGAATAACAAATTCAACTTCATTTCTTTAAGGGATGAAGTGGAAATTATTCAATTCACGAACAATAGTGAGATTGTACCAAAATCATGAAAGTATTTATTTTAATTCATCAACTTTAGGGAAATGATCTTGAAAACGAAAAATGTTGTCCTAGTTCCCTTATATCCGATGAATCAGATGGTACCTTAGATCATCACAAATCAATATCTTTGTGATTGCTGGATTTTTCATAGCCATGTTCTCTACCACTCTCCATCAGAACTTGATGGTTAGATTTTTCTTCCATATCCATATTTTCACCTATGTTCTCCTACGTGGAAACCCAGTGATGAGTAAATTTGGGTAACCATTACATTTCATACTTTAGTTTTTAAATCCATGTTTTGGTATTCCTTTTTACATTGTGGGTTTCTATTAAACAAACTTTCGAGTAGTAAACCATTTATAACCCCGACGAATTTTGAGAGTGAAATTCATTTTAAGGGGGGTAGAATGTAACACTCCGCAATTTTATGAAAAATTTTCTTTTAATTTCACTAATGTCTTGTGTTGTATACTACACCAAGATTAACTTGCGCTATACGCAACACCGTATTCGGTTGCAGTATACACAACACTATTCTTGGATCGTGTTACACACAATTTTGATAATAGTTATTCTATGCAACATTGAGTATATATATATATATATATTAAATGTATAAATGAAATATTGTTGGATTCTATTATACGAAACAACGAAGGATTCTTTCACAACACGCAACCCTGACTTGGCTTGCATTACACGCAATCACGACCTTCCTCGATATCGTGTGTTGTACGCAATACCGGGTGTTACTAAACAATGATATATTATTTTAATATTATTATGAACTAGCCATTATGAATAGTATTCAATAAATTTTGAATTTTATAACATTATTATTCATCTTACACATTTTCTAGAACATGTTATAAGAACAAAATAAATTTTTCGGGTAAAATAAGTATTTTTCAAAAAATACAGTTTTGCCGCCTTTTGATGGCGCACCCAATTTAAATATAGTTTTTGAAATGTTTATAAGTTCTATTTGACAAAATAAAATTATTCTTTGGAATCAAGAAATAAAAATTTACTTTCGATAAAATTTTCATTTTATTCTGATGACTTTCATATTTTAATGAACAGTAAAAACACACTATATTTTAATTAAAAACAACTTTTTTCATCGTAATATCTTATGTGGTTAAATTATAATATTGTATGGTTTTAAAGTATAAATAGAATATATTTTTACCATTTAATATAATGTATGTCATTAACATTTATTTTACCTTGAATTCGTTGGTTAAATCAATTCCATCTTTTGCAATGTTTTAAAGAAAAACCCGTTTTCTTTCGACAACGAGATTAATTTTAATTTAATTTCTGCAACTTTTGTGTATTGAATTTGGAAAAATGGATTCCATATTTGGAATCATTGGGTCTAAATTATGTTAATAAGATACTTTTTATTTTTGGGCATTGTGAATAGTAACTACGGTAAATTTTATTTACTATAGTTAAAGGTAAATCGGGTAATTAAGGGTAAATATAAGATTATAAAATTACCCTAACACTTGGAAAAATCATATTGGATGAATAAAAGTCAACCCATATCACCTAAGGGTCAGATTAGATTCATTTAATTGACTTTTTACATGAAAATAATTTAATTATTATTAAAACCAAAGAAAGTGACTACATGTCACTCTCTTAAATACTATAAGTATAATAAATTTAAGTTAGTGATAAACTTCATGAAACTTCAAACATTAATAGTATACAGAAAGATAACAAAATTATCTACATCATGAGAATTTATTTAGAATTTATTGGGATTAAATAATTATCATTAATTGTGACACAATAGTGATGCTCAAATTATTTATCTAGTGAAAAATCAAGAATATAGTTTTTATTAAACTAATAGTGACCATAAAAAGCACAAAACTCGGACTAAAACTTATTGGTCATGTACATGTAAACTATAATCATCAAATGGTCGAATATTTGACCATTTGGAGTCTTATGCAATCAATTATGACACTTATATTATTTTATTTTAAATGATGCCAAAGTTGTCACCTTCATAATTTAATAAATATAACAATTTAACTATTGTGATTTTAAGATGATAAATTCTAGTACAAGTATTATTGTGAAAGTTAATAGATTTTTCTTCATCATAGGATTTTATTTTTAATTTTTATGCAACATATAAGTATATTAAATAATTATACAAAAATGTTGTAGTAATTATTTTATTAAGATATAAACCAAATAAATGGTTTTAAAAATAATAAAATAAATATTATATGAACTATTTAATGATATCCACTAATTTTATAGATACATATGACCTTTTATGAATCTATTAAATCTTTTAGTTCGAACATATCTTCTGTATATATTTTATTTAAATTCAAATAAATGAATAGTGTCAAAATTGACACTATTGTTATTTTATAAAAATAACATATTATAAAATTGTTTAAAAATCACCTAAATATTTAAAAATTATAAATTTAAATTTATATAGTTTATACTGTTATAAATTAACCAATTATGGAAAATGGACAACAAATAAGTAATTATTTGTTATAATTTAAAATTTAGAATTGTATAACCACAAATAAACTTAAATAGATTAAATAAGGATAAATCACAATTATAAGGTTTAAAATAATATCAAAACATGTCTAAATTTGATTGGTTGATGAGATTAAAACCCTATATCATCTAATATTCGAATATGAGTCATTTTTGAGGTTTTTATGTGGGGTTAGATTTATTATAAATTAATATTTTTAAGAATTCCAAAGGTGCCCCTCTCCTCCCTTATAAAAGGGAACCTCCTCCCTCTCTTCCTCACACCAATTTGAGCCTTCAAGCTCGGAAAAACCCTGCCAAATTATCTTCTCCACTTCCCTATAAAGATCCTAGAGGTTCGGGTCTACTTTAAAGACCAATCTTAGTGCCCTAAGAGGAGGTTTCAAAGAGGCGTATCGAAGAAGAGGTAATTTCTTCTCCCGATTCTTTCAAGCTTCTTTATTCTTCAACTTCTTCTTCTTTTCTTGTTTCTTTATAAAGTAATAACATCAGTATCACTAATATACTGATTTGTTATTATAAATATGAAACAACCCCATTTCACATTCTATCCATCCTACGGAAAACAAAATCACCGCGCGTGCGTACGTACGGAATACCGTCTCCACGCCGTGGTGTAATCTATTTTTCCACCAACACCTTACATTGATGGGTATAATGGTGTAAATAATAACTATACATTTTTATTATAACATCATAATGATTCTGATAAATTTTATCATCCACTCCAATTCAATTCAATAATTATGGAAATGATATTATCGCTCGTGCGTACGTACGGACTACCGTCTCCACGACGCGATGAGATTCATTCTCCATGTTAACCATTTAAGAATGATTATAAAGAATATATAAGCAATAATAATGAAATATACGAAATTATAAAGATACTGTATTTATGTATATATGTATGTCATCTACTTAATTCCATTCAACTCAATAGGGAAACGAAAACAGTGTTCATGCGTACGTACGACCTACCGTCTCCATGAACGGTGTATTTGTTTCCATTTATCGATCTATTATATATATGTATATTCTGAATATATATTATATATAAATAATGTTTTATATTATGGAATTAAGTAATCATGATCTAAGTAATCATATGAATAATTACAAGTCAAAACACGGATGACAAATGAAACGATTTTACCCAAAACGCTCTTTAACATGGAATTTACAAAAGAACGGGTAATATAAAGTCATAAGTGAACCATATATGATATCATAACAATTAATATGATTATTTAATAAGTCAATAAAATTATTTAAATCATTATAGAGGAGGTTCAGATACGTACGAATCATATCAGACCTAAGGTAAGGGATAATTTTGCAAATCTCATTTTTATCCGGGATTGCTTATTCGTAACTATTTACTGGGGCTATTTATATCACTTCCATGTTTTATAAAAGTGTTTTCATGTATTTATAAAGTCCTTTTTACCCATTTTTGACTTTTACTACATGGTATGTAAGGAATCTTTCTTTTGTTTACGTTACGTGGTACTTTTTGACTTTTCCGGCAGAAGTACGAAAAGAATGTTTTTTTAACTTATACGGCACGAACGGATTTTTACGGATTTATAAAGCCTTATTTTCATGAAGCTTCCTAGAAAATATTTCATGACTATTTTCAACAAAATCTCTTTCCTTTAAAACTGCATGACGTTTTGTGAAAAGAAATTTATTTTGAAGAGGAAAGGATATTTTCCTTAAGAATTCATTTCAAGTGTTTTATCAAAACCATTTTCCATCTAAGGTGAAATTATTTCATATGTGTATGTTTCAAGTGTAATGTCTCTATGATTTACATGGTTTCAGTTTTCTTATTATGAAATGATATCGATTTCTTTTATATGGATTATTTAATGATGGGATGATGTTTATGAAACCCATTTTATTCGTTGGGTTATTATGAATGATGTATGTTTATTTTGTGGCACAAGTAAGAATGATTTAATTATGAAATGGGTGGGACATATATCTACCTCCAATGCATTGGGTAAAGATTTTATATCTCATGAGATAGGCATGGATGGAACGGTAAGTTAATCTGGTTCAGTGTTACAGGACTGAAACGAGGAGTGAACTCGATTCAGAATGGGACTTTGTCCACTAAGATGGTCTTGGCAGCAATGCCTTGGCTACTATGGAAATCATTACATGTGCTTAATGGATGCCACAATTACATGATTTACTACCATACTATGTTATCATGATTTATGTTCCATTATGATTTATGCCTTATGTACTTTAATGTTTTAAGTTGTTGCTCAAGATTTTGATGTTTAAACATTATGTTCATGTTTTTAAGTTCAAATGCATATGGTATGTGTTATTTTATCCATGCTTACCCTTACTGAGCATTTGAGCTCACCCTTTTTATGTTTTCTTTTCCCCAGGATATAAAGAAAGGTTTTAGGTAAGAAAAAAAGGGGAAGATCTTTATTGGAGATGTTGAGGATCTTTCACCACGATTAGAAGATTGCGTTTCAAGTTTCCAAAGACACTGAACTATTACGGTCCGTGTGTGTCTATTTTTGTTATGTATTAAGTATTCTGCAAAAGTAATGTAATGTCCATGTACGTCAAGCTTCGGGTCTTTACATGGGGAGTCGAAAGACATCCTGCCTCCCTAGATACTGGAAGGAGGGAATTACAAAAATGCTAAAGATGTCCCACATTGCCGCAATATTGGCACTCAAATGGGTCACTTGGGCACTAAGGTTTCTTATGTCCACCCTTCCTACACTAGTATCACACCACCTGGCCACCTAAAGGAAAATTCAGTCTACTCAGATCTCCACACGTAGACTCCCTACAATGCTTCCTGCTATCATTTGAAAGAGTACCAACTCTGGATGTTAAACCACCTTATCCCATAGCTCCATAATCCCTTAGGTTTCACTCGGTTATCAACACCTGGTTGAATATAGAAGATATAAAAGTCCACCTAAATATGTTCACTTGGGATCAAATTTTATTCCTGAGACCATCCTCAAACTTTCTCGCTAGAAATAACTCATCATCTCCCAGAATGGGTGTGAAGTGATGCATATCTATGAAATGAGAAGAATACTCCATGAATGAGAGATTAACCTACTCCAAAATCATGAACTCTTAGGCTAAATCAACCCTTAAGGTCTTCTAGTAGAAGAAGTAATAGAATGTATGCTGGAACTCATCCCAATCCATAACTCTCTGGTGTCCCGCCTGTGATATCACATCCCACCATCTCTTGGTAGAATCACGTAGCATGTACATAGCTAGATTCAACCTCCTCTCAAGAGGTGTAATTAGATGATCGAAGCTAGATAGAATGGATTCTAACCATGACTCTACACATTGAGGTCCTACATCCCCTAAGAAAGTGGGATGTTGCTGCTGCTGAAAAACCCGAGTCAACTCTGCCATAAATGGGGTAGGATGTGGCTCTCCCTGGAAAGTCTGCATCATCCTCATGAAGAATTATCGTAACTATGAATCGACACATGTATTCAGAATGATGGTTGATTACATGAAGGGAATGGCAGGAGGGTCTGCTGGTTGTCCTCGGTCCACCATTTCTAATGTATGATCGTTTCCCTGTATCTGGCACACAACTAGAGGATGTCTCGGTGGCATTACTCTACAAGGTCAAGAGAACACCTTATTACAAGATTAAATAACAACATCTTATAAGTGAAAAACGAAACAGAGAAATAAAATCATTCATGTTTTTTAAAACAGGGTTACACGACATGTATTCACCCCACACAACTTTTTCCCTTAAGCCCTTACATGGGCGTGTACTTCTGCCAACCCTGGTCGTGTAGTAACCCATAAACACAACGTTTTCTCCTTGATACATGGTGTGTACATGAATGTTACCTTCTACCCAAGTAATTATACATGTGTATAACTACACGAATCACCAAAACATAGCATCTATACCTAGTACACGGTGTGTATAAGAAACTATTTCCAACCCATATCTCTTCCCACTTGGTTGGTGACATGATAAATGGATACATGGAGTGTTAATTACATACAGAACTTGTCCTACAAAAAGGTTCCCCATTCTTGTGCCTCTTCTCACATAGTCAGCTACACGGTCATTATCTACACGACATGTAGACAAAGTAAATGCATGTACTTAAGAAAAACATTTTATTCCTGAACAGAATGATACATGGAATTAATTCATCTTCACACACTATGTATTTTGGGGTTTTTCAGACAATAAGCCCCATAAACTACTCTAAAACCCCATTAAAACACTAAAACAAGAATTAAAGTTCCAAATTCCGATCTATGGGGCTCATACTCCATGAAAATCAAAGCTCGACATCATATTCGTGTATATAACAAAGTTTAACAGTGAAATCAATCACATGGTCCACCAAATTTTGATCCATGAGGGCCCATAACACCTCAGGGACCAAAGTTTTGTACCCATTAAAAATAAACTTTAAATTTTCCAATAACATATTAAACTACCATCATGCATATCTAGGACAACATCTATCAGACCCGTATGAAATAAGTAATGCATCTAAATGGCATGACAAAATGCATGACATGTGATTTATAGAATGTGCCGATATGATGAAGGAAATGACATACCATCATCTCATCAGGTTGAAATAGAAATAGAACCTCAATTATATAAATCACAACAACAAAAATCATGTGAATCACCAAACAGTGAAATAAAATCAACTCTAATAATTGAAAAACTAGAAAATTATAATATTCGTGGTAAATTGTCTTTTCCCTATAAATGGGTTAGATAATCCAGGGAACAACTTATTACCAACTACATATTCCTTCATATACCTATCTATAGGATCCAAAAAGTAAGACAAAGTAGAGAAGAACCTCATATGATACTAGTTTTTAACATCCCGGTTCCAAGTGACGCCTAAAGGTGCCCCATGCCCAGTTCGCCACATGGCCTCAAGTGCATTTCTCTAAATGCCGGAGGCTTCCAACTAGTAGTCAGGGCCTTGGGTGTGATAGTGTGGAAACTATGACCTCATTGGAAGAGCATGCATTGTGGAATAAAAAATAATAAACAGTAAAAGAATAAAAATACCACATAATAAGTAAAAAGTGGAAGATTAAAAGTAAATAAATAAATAAAGCACATATTTATAAATGATTCATGACAAAAATGTCCATGAAAAGAGCCAAACAATTCACAATTCTGGAAAATAAAATACTAAACCAAATGAAATAGAAAAACAAGTAAACTTCAATAGTATCACAAGCCTCAGCTTGGTCCTATGCTCCCTAGCTCTGCAACAATAAAGAATTGATGATTAAGAGATCTTTCCATTATCTATACCTGAAACCATATAATCTTTTGGGTCAAAAAACATGACCCAAATAGGGCTTGAGATGAATCCCATTAGGCAACCACCATATGATCTGTGCCTAAATATCAGTGATTATATATAGCAGGTAATAATGGAAATAAAACCAAGAAACTAAGAGTACAAAAAAGTAACCAATCCTATAGTTTCCATTTATATTCATTAGAATTAAATGTTTATCATTTAATAAAGTAAGTATCACAACTAGGTATCTCAAAAGACTAACTAACTGGTTCGAATCCATTCTTGTGCTTTGGCTTGGTAGAAGCATCACAAACATTAAATATTTACGTTAACCCTCTGGGTAGCTCGCACAGTCTAACCCCTCTGTCCATGCAATGAAATAAAATGGAAAAGTAACTCTAACGAAGAACTCACTATCAATTCAACACTATGGATTTCCATAACAACTACAAACTCTCTGGGGAAGCACTAAACATCAATTCCCCCTATGGTCTTCTAATGTAAACTATAGATACTCTAGGGGGGGAACTCATCGTAAATCCTCCATATTGTCTCTTATCATGAAATATAATAGACACTATAAGGAAACAATCAGTGTGAATCCCCCCTTTGGTCTAACTACACCAAGTTCTCAAAGACCTATGCAATTCAATCGTGAATATATGATATCAAGAAACCCAAAGTAATCTCAAATAATAAATGGATAAACAATTCCAACGCATATCACAAGCATTTAACAAGAATAAAAAATGAAATTAGTTCCATCATATCAAGAAAGGTAAGGAAACAATGTCTGACTCATAGGCATACTGGACCAAATAGACCTAAGTATTCAAACAAGGAAATGAACCCATGGGTTGTTCCAAAAACATTAAAATTCACATAATAACACAATAAAAAACCCTTAAACCAACAATAAATCTAAAGAAAATAAAACATGGCTTAATTTATATAAACCAAAATACCCGAAACATGGGTAGTTAGCACCTGGTCAAATAAACTCAAAGAAAAACAATGAAAGGAAACAAACCACCTACCTCGACGTTGTACGATGAAAACTCTTGAATTTCAGCCCTTGAATCGGCCTAGAACAACATATATCTACAAAAACATAAAAAATTTCATCCTTGATTAAATTGAGAGAGTTAGAAGAAATCAGGAAGAGAGGATCTAGAGAAAGAGAGAACTCACCAGTGGGAATCTAACACACCTAGTGGTGCCTCGATCGAAGCTCGGATAGAAGAACATGAGGCACTCAAAGAAAATCGGTCATACATATCTCTCCTGTTCGAGACACGGGAAGAAGAAGAAGTTATTGGGGATTAGACCTGACCCCTGTATGATTTATCAAATAAAAGAAAAAGTAAACAACATGTTCCTTTAATGTACATACCATGTACATGCCTTAACCGACACCCACTTTACGCGGTCTCCAAGTCCCCTCACATGGCCATGTCTTGGTCATTACACGTCCAGTACACGGCTTCCTATGGCTACCTGGTACACGGTGTGTACTCGTAAGTACACGTTGTGTACTTCTAAAATTTCCCAAAATACCCTTTTTCTCAAAAACACCTGAAATCATGATCCATACCTTAAAATAAGATACGAGTTCTTATAATTTCCATATTAGTAATTATAATATTAATTATTATATTATAAGGTCAAATTAATTTATTTTCATTATGAATAGAAACATAAGTAGAAAATTTAATATTACGATAAATGATAAGAGGGGTTAACAAGGGGGTTAATATGAAGATACAAGGGTTAACACTACTGGAAATCCAGCATTTCCCAACGGTTTAGAACCGTTGGGAAAGGCTGTAGAACTGTTGGTATATGTTATACCAACGGTTCTGCAAACCGTGGGGAAGTAAGCCGTTGGGAAAGGCTTTTCCCAACGGTTTACAGAGAACCGTTGGGGTAGGTTAGAAAAAAACAACCTATCCCAACGGTTCTGCCAAACCGTTGGGAAAGGCCTTTCCCAACGGTTTGGCCTGTTGGGAAATCAACAGAGAATTTTCTTTCCCAACGGTTCTATGAACCGTTGGTAAAAACAACCATTCAACAGGATATCCCAACAGTTTCAAACCGTTGGGATACGGTGTTTTTACCAACGGTTCCTTGAACCGTTGGTAAAAATAGCTATATAGAGCCTATGCCAACGGTTTTCAAACCGTTGGCATAGGCTTTGCTGTGCAAATTGCACAGCAGCCTGCAATTTGCACATCAGGTCTGGTTTTTGGGCATTCACCCTCGGTTTCAATTCAATTTTCAATCCAATTATGCCCTCGTTTTCAATTCATTTTTCAATCCAATTATTGTACCTGTAACACATATAATGCATACATATAGAGAACAAACCAACACATACAAATAATGCAAACCAACCAACCAACACATATAATGCATCCTGAAAATATACACATCCATAATTAAAGTAGAATTCATAACATAATTATAAACATACATAATTCATTTAGAATTCATTTTAAAATTTAGATGAAAATCATATGTGGAATCTGGAATTCAATTCATAATTTTATTGGTTTTTCATATACCATATATTTTTAATAGAAATGATATCCATTTTAAACAAAATACATACATCTGGAATTATACCGGTCACACAGTGAATCGGATTGAGGCGAGGTTAACTCGTACACATCACAAATGACTCATTGATCATTGTCCTAAAGTATCAACATATTCCAAAATCGTTTGGTCGGTTTTCCGTATGTCAGTTGTTGTTTTCACTTTAAATGAAGTGTTTTTAAATAAAAGAGAGACACTTTGAATGGTGTCGGCCACACCGCGCCTCGTATTGAGGCGGGGTTAACTCGTACACATCACAAATGACCCATGGATTGTTGTGCTAAAATATAAACACAATCAGAATGCATTTGGTTGGTTTTCCGTATAAATTTAAAATGTAGTCCATTTTAAAGAAAAGAGATACACTTAGAGTGGTCTCGGCCAAACCGCGACTTAGATTGAGGCGTGGTTGATTCGTACATGTAATATATGACCCATGAATCGTTGTCCTAAATTTTCAACAGATTCCGAATGCGTTTGGTCAGTTTTTTATATGTCAGTTGTTTATTTCACTTATAATCTTGTCCATTTTAAACAAAAGAGACATAGTCAGAGTGGTACCGACCACACCACGTCTCGGATTTAGACAGGGTTGACTCTTACACGTCCCAAATGACCCATGGATCATTTTCCTAAAGTATCAACACAATCCGAATGCGTCTGGCTGGTTTTCCGTATGTTAGTTGATGTTTTTCACTTAAAATGATGTCCTTTTGAAACAAAAGACATACACTTTGAGTTGTACCAGCCACACCACGCCTCGGATTGAGATGGCTTTGACTCATACACATCACATATAACCCATGGATCGTTCTCCTAAAGTTTCAATGGAAACCGAATGCGTTTGGTCAGTTTTCCGTATGTACTTAAAATGTTGTCCATTTTAAACAACAGAAAGTCACTTAGAGTGGTCCCGACCACACTTAGATGACAATTAAATTAGAATTCATAACGTAATTATAAACGTACATAATTCATATAGAATTCAATTTAAAATTTAGATGACAATTATATGTGGAATACAAAATTCAATTCATAATTTGATCGGTTTTTTCTATACCATATATTTTTACCTCAAGTGATGTCCATTTTAAACAAAATACATACACCTGAAGTGATACCGGCCACACCGCACCTCAGATTGAGGCAGGGTTGACTTGTACACGTCACATTTGACCCATGGATCGTTGTGCTAAAGTATCGACACAATCCGAATGCGTTTGGTCAGTTTTCCGTATGCCAGTTGATGTTTTTCAATTAAAATGACATCCTTTTGAAACAAAAGACGGACACTATGAGTGGTGCCGACCACACCGTGTCTCCAATTGAGGCGGGGTTGATTCGTACACGTCACATATGACCCATGGATCATTCTCCTAAAGTTTAAATGGAAACCAAATGCGTTTGGTCGGTTTTCCGTATGTACTTAAAATGTTGTCCATTTTAAACAAAAGAGCGACACTTAGACTAATCCTGACCACACCGTGACTCAGATTCATCCCGGGTTGGCTCGTACATGTCACATATGACCCATGGATCATTGTGATAAATTATCAAAATATTACGAATGCGTTTGGTCGGTTTTGCGTATGCCAGTTGTTCTTTTCATTTATAATCATGTCCATTTTAAACAAAAGAGACATAGTTAGAGCGGTGTCAGCCACACCAAGTCTCGGATTAAGACGGGGTTGAATTTTACACGTCACATATGACTCATGGATCGTTGTGCTAAAGTATCGATAGAATCCGAATGCGTTTGGTCGTTCTTCCATATGTCAGTTGATGCCTTTCACTTAAAATGACGTCCTTTTGAAACAAAAGACGGACACTTTGAGTGGTGTCAGCCGCACCGCATGTCGTATTGAGTCGGGGATGATTCGTACACGTCACATATGACCCATTGATCGTTCTCCTAAAGTTTCAACGGAAACCGAATCCGTTTGGTCGTTTTTCCGTATGTACTTAAAATGGTGTCCATTTTAAACAAAAGAGAGTCACTTAGACTTATCCTGGCCACACCGCGACTCAGATTCATCCCGGGTTGGCTCGTACACGTCACATATGACCCATGGATTGTTGGGATAAATTATCAATAGATTCAGAATGCATTTGGTCGGTTTTCCGTATTTCAGTTGATGCTTTTCACTTAAAATGACGTCCTTTTGAAACAAAAGACGGACACTTTGAGTGGTGCTGGCCACAACACGTCTCCGGATTGAGCTGAAACCACTGTGCAACATTCTAATTATTATTCGTGACGTGTACGCGTAGACGGCACGTCAATCGGACGTGCGGTTTGCGCGGTACGACTCAATATTCGTGTTTTAAGTGATGCGCGCGCTTCGTAAACGCGCGTGAGGGGGGGTCCAAACGGGCTGAACGAAGTCAGAATGGCCTGAAATCAGACGAAAAATATGGGAGAGTGATTTATGAAGTGATCGAGTAGACGGTACATCAATCGGACGTGCCGTGTGCCCGCGGTGACCGACAACGTAGTTCTGGTGTCATAAACGGCCAAAACGGGCGTCCAACGGTCAAATTCATAGAGGACGAGTTCAGATTGAGTTGAAACCACTGTGAAACATTCTAATTATTATTAGTGACGTGTACGTGCATACAGCACGTCAATCGGACGTGCGGTTTGCGTGGTACGGCTCAATATTCGTATTTTAAGTGATGTGCGCGCTTCGTAAACGCGCGTGAGGGGGGTCCAAATGGGCCGAACGAAGTAGGAATGACATGAAATCAGACTACAAATACGGGTGAGTGATTTCTGAAGTGGTCGAGCAGACAGCACGTCAATTGGACGTGCCCTGTGCCCACGGTGACCGACAACGCAGTTCTGGTGTCATAAACGGCCAAAACGGGCGTCAAACGGTCAAATTCATAGAGGATGACCTCGGATTGAGCTGAAACCACCGTGAAACATTCTAATTATTATTCTTGACATGTACGCGCAAACAGAACGTCAATCGGACGTGCTGTTTGCGTGGTACGACTCAATATTCATGTTTTAAGTGATGTGCACGCTTCGTAAACGCGCGTGAGGGTGGTCCAAACGGGCCGAACGATTTCGGAATGGCCTGAAATAAGACAAAAAATACGGGTGAGTGATTTATGAAGTGGTCTAGCAAACGGAACATCAATCGGACGTGTCGTGTGCCCGCGGTGTCCGACAACGCAGTTCTGGTGTCATAAACGGCCAAAACGGGCGTCCAACGGTCAAATTCATAGCGGACGACCTCAGATTGACCTGAAACCACCGTGAAACATTATAATTATTATTCGTGACATGTACGCGTAGGTGGCATGTCAATCGGACGTGCGATATGCGCGGTACAGCTCAATATTCATGTTTTAAGTGATGCGCGCGCTTCGTAAACGCGCGTGAGGGGGGTCCAAACGGGCCGAACGAAGTCAGAATGGCCTGAAATCAGACGACAAATATGGGAGAGTGATTTATGAAGTGGTCGAGTAGACGACACGTCAATCGGACGTGCCGTGTGCCCGCGGTGACCGACAACGCAGTTCTGGTGTCATAAACGGCCAAAACGGGCGTCCAACGGTCAAATTCATAGTGGACGACCTTGGATTGACCTGAAACCAACGTGAAACATTCTAATTATTATTCGTGACATGTACGCGTAGACGGAACGTCAATTGGATGTGCGGTTTGCGTTGTACGGCTCAATATTCGTGTTTTAAGTGATGCACGCGCTTCGTAAATGCGCATGAGGGGGGTCCAAATGGGCCGAACGAAGTCGGAATGGCCTGAAATCGGACGAAAAATACGGGAGAGTGATTTATGAAGTGGTAGAGAAGACAGCACGTCAATCGGACGTGCCGTGTGCCCGCGATGACTAACAACGCAGTTCTGGTGTCATAAACAGCCAAAACGATGTTTCAGTCTTCTGGATCGTGTATTTTTCATACAAACTGGACATGACAGTTTTCCCTTCGTGCTCAATCCAGACATCATTGCATAATCCGGAAAATCATTGATCGTCCACATAAGTGCAGCACGCATCTGAAATATGTCTTTCGAACATGCATCGTATGTGCGCACACCCACATCCCAAAGAAGATTCAACTCTTTTATTAAAGGTTGCATGTATACATCAATACCAATGCCAGGATCAGAAGAACCAGATATGAGTATACTCATGAAAGTGAAAGATTTTTTCATACACAACCATAGGGGATGATTATAAATGTGTATAAAAACTGGCCATGTGCTGTGCGAAGTAAGCATCTGCCCAAACGGATTAAAACCGTTGCATGAAAGACCCAGCCTCACATTACGCATGTCAGCTGCAAAATCAGGATGTCGAGCATCAAATCTCTGCCATGCAAATCCATCTGCAGGATGAACCAACTCATCATTAGTCTTCTTTCTCTCGGTATCATGCCATCTCATTTTTATTGATATGTCATCAGACATAAAAAGATTCTGGAGTCTGGGGATCAATGGAAAGTGCCACATTACTTTCTGTGGAATGCGGGATGGTGTTCCATCAGATTTTGACTTCCAGCGGGATGTTCCACATTTTATACATTCATTTCGTTCAATGATTTCTTCCCAGAATAAACTGCAATCTTTCTGGCATGCATGAATTTTGTTTCTGGAAAATCCAAGTTCTTCAACTAACTTCCATGCCATATAGTGGTTTGAGGGAATATATGCATCATTTGGAAGTAAATCCTTCAAGAGGGTAAGAATGTAATCGATTGCTGTATTAGAAATCCCATACATAGTTTTTCCATGAAACAATCGGATTAAAAATTCCAGCCTTTTCATTATATCGCATTGTCGATATACTGGAGTCGTGGTAGCATCATTCAATTTTTTCACCCTATCAATATCATCATTTTCACTAGATGCATCAGTTGTCCTCATATCGATGTCTTCTTGAGTCGAAATCCTTTCTTTTTCAGGATGACGAATAAACAGAAACCGATCATCTAACAAATTCTCCATTCCAGTCCTTTCATTTCGATCATCACCAATTTGAGATTTCATTTTCTCCCCATTGTGATACCACACAATGTAGTTTGCTTGAAAACCATTTTTGGTTATGTGGTAGCTGACTTCTTCATGACTCAACCAAGGTCTACCAACACAATTGGAACATGGGCAGTGTATGCGACCACTATCTGAAGCATTGTGAAATGAAAAATCTATAAAGCTCTCCAAATAGTTTTGAAAATCGCTTGAGATACGATCGGTTTCATACATCCAACTTCTGTCCATTCTGTAAAAATAATTCATATAAGTCAATTTGTCATAAACAATTCAATAGGATTGAACTTTAATAGAAAATACATTTAAGTAAACGATAAAGGAAGAAAATAATCATGGTATCAACTACACATGTGAAAAAAACATACTAATGTGTTATTGAAAAAATGTAAAACCAACAAGAACTTAATGTGTTATCACATCAGATCATGCCTCATCCCATAACCATATTAGTAGGGTATCCTCATATGCGATTTACCTTTTTTATTTAATATGAACTTCCTCACCAGGTACCTGAGTAGATTTCATAGATATAATCATCTCACATCCTATAAGGCTTCCATTATGTATGATCTGCAGAATAATTTGAGTGATCATGAATCATGCATGGGATCTTCCCATGATCACTATAGATTATGAGAAGGAATTATGATAGGTCACGTGAAGAACATCAAACACATATTTTAGATAATTTGAGACATAATATAATAAAATAATGTATAAATCTATGGAATTTGGGATAAAAGGATGGATGAAATACTAAAATATGGGAGACTAAGGTGAAGGAAATATATGTTGACCCTAATGTTCATAACATGCATCACCTATGAAATTTTATTGCACTAGGAAATTTCATCATGTTCACAATACATTCCATTGGAAACCTATTTTGATCATTTGATGTCCCCTTGACATGCCAAATAAAATCAGATGGCACCCATGAATATGCCACCCTTGTAATGAAAAGCCTTTAATTATCACCATACAGACTACATGTTTTCCAATAGATATGTATCTCCTTCTATATAGGGGAATCAATACATATTATCTCAGTCTCATATTAAATGTCAGGAATGTTAGATGGCTCCCTTAACACCCTCCAGGCACACCAACTAGGTCATGTGATGTCCTCAAATCATGTCACTATGGACATAAATCACCCTTCAAGACATGTCACACTGACTCTAGAGTTTCCCTCCCAGTGTGTCAAACATGTCTTTTGATGAAAATGGAGAAGATCACCAAAATCAAGAGATTATCTATAGGCATTACATCCATGATCATGAAATTGCTTCTAGGATCAACCAGTCAGGACTTGTGATGTCCTCCAAACATTCTTTCCTTGATCATTAGAGAAACATCAGACAATCCACCGTACCCCCTGGACACCCCGTACCCCCCCGTGATAGCCCCGCCCACCCTCCTAAACAACCTACACCCACTCCCCTGCAACCCCACCACCACCACCTAGACATACCACCCCCCTGGACACCCCACACACCCCTCCCCCACCAGGACACCCCACCCAGACCCCCAGGACAGCCCACACCCCCTGGATAGCCCCGCCCACCCCCGTGGACAGCCTTTCCCACCCCCGTGGACAGCCTCGCCCACCCCCGTGGACAACCCACCCACCCCCGTGGACACCCCCTACCCCCTAGACAGCCCAACCACCCCCGTGGATAGCCCACCCACCCCCCTCGACACCCCTTCTCCCTATGTACATCCCCCACCCCCTTGGATAGCCCACCCACCCCCTGGACACCCCTACCCCCCGTGGCCAGCACACCCACCCCCCCTGGACAGCCCTCCCACCCCTCCTTGACAGCCCGACCACCCCCGTGGACAGCCCTTCCACCCTTGTGGACAGCCCGCCCACCCCCGTACCCCCCTGGACACCCCGTACCCCCTTGGATAGCCCCGCCCACCCTCCCAAACAGCCCACACCCCCTCCCCTGCAACCCCACCACCACCACCTAGACATACCACCCCCCTGAAATGTGTAGAAATAACATAAAAATACATGATATATAGATAGCACAAAATACTCAACCTATGGGTTCACATTAACTACATAATCACACACTTTACTACTACCCTAAAACACATAAACCACACCACCACCACACAAGACGCAGAACATTTCTCACATTCATTTATAATCCACTTCATTCACACTTACATTGTCCATTCATTTAATGTTAAATTAATTAAATCCATTTACCCCACATCCATTTCTATTCCATCTCATTTATTTAATATCTTGTTTTTTTGTTTTAACAGCATAATTTATTCCATAGATAACCAGGAAACTAATAAAACCACCACACAACAACTCACCATCTCACAATAACCATCGACACCATGTTACATCGACCAACCATCTCACCAAAACAACCACATATCACAATAAAAATATTGCACATCACAAACCACCGCACAACCAAAACCACCTCGCCACATTATACACCACAACTTCATCACACAACACCTCCACATGACACAACACCACCACACATCATCACTATCATACAACTTCACATAACACATCCATGCCCACTAACCATCACATTACAACCCCACATATCACAAAGCCCAACTGGTCACCTCAATCCCCATAAAACAGCCTACAACATACAATGAAACACAACAAAAAACCTCTCATAGAGGCAACATACCCCAACTTCCACAATTTATTTATTCAAGGTCTTTTATTACATTACCCCTTTATTTAGCATGGACATTATAACACAACTGATATTCCATGGGAAACTAATTAATTAACAAAATATTTATTCATTTCCCTATTTTACACGGTGAAATCACATCAAAATCCAAACTTAAAACTAAAATATTAGATCAATAACAATAAAAACAAGGTACCATATGTGTATAAAGAAAAAATTACCTGATTTGAGACGATTCAGATGGGTTTTCACCTATTCCTATGGGGGAGTTCGAGAGTAGCAGAGAGATACAGCTAGATTGATAACTTAAAACTAAAATACTAGAGCAATAACAGTAAAAATAATAAAGACAAGGGACCATATGTGTATAAACAAAAAATTACTTGATTTGAGACGATTCAAATGGGTTTTCACCTATTCGGATGGGGGATTTGGAGAGTAGTAGAGAGCTGGAGGTGGATTGATAACTTAAAACTAAAATACTAAAGCAATAAAAATAAATATAAGGAAGTATATGTGTATAAATGAAAAGATACCTGATTTCAGATGGTTTTCACCTCTTCGGATAGGGGATTTCGCGAGAGGAGAGCGGTGGAGCTGATGAAATTAGGTTTTTGTGAAAATGGGGGAGAGCAGCCCCGCGGCTGGATTTGGGGGAAATAATTCCCAATGGTTTTTAAGAACCGTTGGGAAAGAGATGCCAAGGACACCTTTACCAACGGTTTGAGGAAACCGTTGGCAAAGGAGTGACCCTTTCCCAACGGTTCAATAGAACCGTTGGCAAAAGGGTGGCTTTTCCCAACGGTTTCAGTGAACCATTGGGAAAGGCTTTCTTAATCCTTCAAGCCCAACAGTTTTAGCAAACCGTTGGTAAACACCCGTTGGGAAAAATAGCATTTCCAGTAGTGTAAAATTATCTAATAACATGTATAAAAATTGTTGAAAAAACATATTTGGATTCTATATCATTATATTGTCTAAATTTATCTAATTTGGATACATTTTAAATGAGTAAAATATTACTGTAGTTTAATCATTTGAAAATTTCCCATTGTATACTATCCTTATCATAAAAAAGGTCACCACCTCACCTCTGTTACTCCCATATCATGTTTATATTAGATTAAAAAATACATACCCAAATTATTGAGAAAATATTTTTAAAGAATATCCAACCTTATTTACTCTAGTTGATGAAAATTTTCATCCATGGTTATACTCATCAAAATTGATTTTTGAAAGTTCCTACCTATATATGAAATATATTGAAAATTAAATTTTAACTAAATATTAATTAAATAAAAAGTCTAAAAAGAATATTTTTAAATATTTTTTTTCTAACAATTTTTTTTATTTCTTAAAAAAAATTTCTATAATTTTTTTCTTTTTATGTATATGTGATGAACCAATTTTCTTGAATTCATGACAGTTATTTGTTTGGATTATGTTGTTACATGTTTCCTTGGTTATTTTAAAGGAAAATTGTTTTCTCAATATTATAGGAATTATTAATTAAAATGTTATCAAAGGAAATGAATATTTCCTCATGTTTTAAATTAAATATTGAAATGATATTTTAATTCTATTTATCATCTATATATGTATCCTTTATGTATTGATATGAATCACTGAGGATATTATCTTATGATATCATTTAGATTCATTCTCTATATGGTGTCTGATTATGATGATTTAAATATGATTCTATGAAACTTGTTTATTTCCCATGTGTTAATTAATCTATGATGAATCCTTTATAATACCCATTTCTTTTATACAAGTTGTGCTCGAATGAAATAATGAAATAATTATGAAACCCTTTTCCTTTATATGGGTTATGATGTGATGATATATCATATGTGTTTATATCATTTGGGAAATATATGTATAGTTTTCATTATGTGATGGGTGGAATAAAAATTATATATCCCTTCAATCAAATGGGTAAAGATGGATAGCTCATGAGAATTTTTTTTAAATGAACCTAATTTCAAGGTCACAAAATTCTGTAAAGACTTGGATTCATGAATAGTCCTAGATTCATGTCCATATGTTTATGTGTGGACCCAGTTCTAGGTCTATATGTTTATGTGAACACCTAATTTGTTGTCCTTAACATAAAGAGTGAACTTGTTACAATTTATACATTTTTATAATCTTGTAATCATATTATTGTTTCATATTCATTGTTTATGATATTCTTTCATGGATCATGATGTTTACTTATAATTTCTCACAATTATGACTGCTTCCTTTTTTATGACAAATCCTTATTCTACAAATCATTATTAATGATATTTTACTAACTAGGCATGTCATACTTATGTTATGATCATATTCTCATATAATTATTATCAAGTATGATCATTAATTCATATATCATATGTTTACCCTTATTGAGCATCTACGCTTACCCATTCTTATTTTTCCATTTTTCACAAGTTATAATGAAATGTTTTTATTAGCGTATGTCTATGGAAAGTACTATGATTGAAGAACTTTATAGAATATTTTTATGATCCTTTTTGAATTATGATGTTTATATATCTAGTCTCCAAAGACACTAAGACATTATGATTCTAGGCTGTGTATAATTGTTTTATCTATTGAATATTCATCTATAATGATGGAATATCTTTGTGTGTTATTCTCCGTTCACCTCATGTAGTATTAGATATTTTTTAAATTAAATTTGAATATTAGGACTATAAAAATTTTGGGATAAACTTGGGGATAAGTATAAGTATATGATAATATCATAATTTTTTGGTAAAGTACATTTTGTGTGTTTTCATTGAAAATAAATCCCTTTTTAGATCTATCCAGTTGATATGTTTTTAGCATAGATGCACCTAGTGTTAACAACTTTGAAAGGGACATATTGAGTATTAACTCAATCATCACAGTTTCACAATGAGTGGTCTTAGGGTTTCACAGCTTTACATACAGTCCCAGGGGATATGGATTGGTTAAATAACCTTCTATTTATAAACTATCAAGAAGTATTTGAGTAGATGTTGGCCGTGGATGACATAGTTTAAACCTAAAATTTCATATTCATAATAATTTTTCCTATTTTATGGTATTTTAGGAATGATTTCATGAATTTATTAAATTTTCAATTTTATTTATATCATGGTGCTTACACTAGGTTTTTGGTTATATTAAATGTCTTGAATATGAAGTAATCAAGAAAACATTGACTATGAATTTCAAAGATATAGATATACACATGATCAACCAAATGGTTTGGGATCTAGGATGCAATGTATTGATACTATGCTCAATAAAATCCCCCAATATATAAACAACAACATAGATCACAATAAAAATTTAAATTCACTAAGGAGGGAGAAAAATTCCACTAAATCATGTATGAAACAAAATCCAAACTCTTTATTTGGGTCTTCTAATCCACTAGTTTCTAATCGATGGATTAATTCTATAGAAAATTTATTTTTTGTTTTTCAATGCTCAGACCATGATAAAGTTTTCTTAGTAGTCTATCACTTAGAAGGTAATGCTGATAAATGGTTGGATATTATAAAAAATATGTGTAAAAAGTAATATATAAACTCTATGGAACATGAAGAGTTTATGATAGAAATTACTAATAAGTAAATTCTATGATCTCTTTGTACTAAAGATTAGATTTTAATTGTAGAGTTAGTATATAATGACTATGAATCCATCAACACTAAAAAAGTAGACTTTATAAGACTTGTGAAGTCTTTTTATAATTTTTTTAATTTACCTACTAAGAAATATTGATCAATTATCAAGTGGTTTAAAATCATGTATTAGACATAAATTATCCGTAAGGGAAATTGGATTCTTTGAATGAATTGTTCATTATGCATCAAAGTAGAAATGGAGGCTAGAAACCCTCATGGTTTTTGTTATAAGGAAAGTAAAATTGAGTTTTATAGAAGCTCTAAAGTATTCAACAAGGATATAAGAAGAACTTTTAACCACATACATGCCAAAAATTTGAGAATGATCACTTAGGTAATTAACTAAAAGGAAGAAAAATATGTTTCAAGTATGAGAGGACTAACCATCATGTAAAATATGTTGAAGTGATATGAAGAGTCTAGTCAATGAAATTAATGTGTAGGAAATTCGACTAAATAAACCACCCTATCATTATTTATTTAGATATAACTAGTTTTAAAATTATATGAATCAATACCCGAATCAAAGGTCTAATGAGGATAATAAGACTCATCCACTTCAAAAGACAATTGGAAAATGGAAATATCATTTGTTCGTGTTAAATCTAGTGGTTTATGATAATTTCATGTGAAATGTGCAATTATCATCAAATATAGAACAACATCATATTTTTATTGATTTCATCGCTACAAAATCTTTTATATTAGAGTAATTTTCTATGGGTATCACATTACCACCTCAATTATTATATATTGAATAAGAAGTAAAAACTATCAAAGGTATGATTATCACATCTCAATTCCACATCTCCTCTATAATTGATGTTTATGGGAATATAATTCCTGTAAATATTGTAATTCAACCTATAGTTAAATTTGACTTGAGGTTCGGAATAGATTTGATGTCTCTATATAGATAAAATTTCAATTTCTGAGTAAGTTAAGTCACATTTGAAAATCCTAATCAATGTATAACTGTATTTATATGTGATAATTATTATGAAAATTCAATAGAATATACATTAATCATATGGGTATTACTATCATTCATGATGTATTTTTATCCTAAATGGTTAGAAAAAAAATTCAACATTAAAGTGAATCATATTGCTGAAAATTATGTTGATGTGTTTAATGATGAAGTTACTAGTCTTACATCTAATTGTAAAGTTCATTTCTTAATATAACTTATACTTGGTTCTACACTTATTTCCTATACTATATATAAAATGGACTTGATTGAGTTGAAAGAATTGAAGAGGAAACTCAAGGAGTGTAACACCCGAGAATTTTATGAGAAATATTTTGTTTTTATGTTATATAAATCATCAAAGGAATCTGTCACTACACACAACACTATCTTGGCTTTCTTTACACACAATTGCTACCTTCCTCGATAGCTTGTGTCGTACACAATACCGAGTTTCACTAAGCAATGATATGCTATTAAAATATTATTAAAACTAGCCGTTATGAATAGTAATACCCACTTTTTGAAGTTTTTGAAATTTTATTTTTCAAAATGGACTTTATTTTTGGATTCGGAATATCGTAATTAGCCTAGGGAGAAATTTTGGTATTTTTCTGAAAACGTTCAATTTTTGATGAATAGTGAAAACACTGGGTTACTATTTGAAAACTGAATTTTTATATAAATAATTGTATATTTTATTTAAATTTATATTAGGTCAAAATTGATACATAATACCTTTTTAAGTTCAAATTAACACATTGGAGTCATTTTATAATAATTTTAGATATATAAAAATTTTATTGAACTTTTGACAGTCTTTTACCCACCTCCTAGGAGAATTTGCAAATTTACATCAAACTTAATTTTACCACTTCTACGAGTGGAATTTCGAAAATCCGAGAGACACAGTTAATATCAAGGACTAAAATGTGGTTCAATGAGACGAAAATAATTTTTCGTGAATAGTAACTTTTTACTTTTTTTTACCACGGTTAAAAGTAAATAGGGTAACTAAGGGTAAAAATGATATTATTATTACCCCAACACATGTCCAAATTCTATTGGATAAGTATAATCCGACCAGAAACAACCTTAGGAATAATATATGACCATTTAAGCCCACATGGATTAGATTAGGACATTTATTATTAATTTATTTAAAGAAGGGTTAAAATAGCTAAAATCAAAGTTTAATAAGTAAATAATTTTTAATATAGGGTTATACATAAGATAAATTAGACTATAAATATTCATTAGAAATCTAAAACGCTTTCCTACATAATTATATTTTATTTATAATTTTTAGACTTTAAATAAGTTAATTTATTTATGACACAATGATGATGCAGTAATTATCCTATTAATGAAATATTGACATAATTGATGTTATAAATACCAAAATAAATGTAATTTGAGACTTTTTATGAATTAAAATAATTTTCTATGTTAATATGACATGTTAGTATTGATTTAATTAACTTTTTTCGAACTAATAATTCTGTTATGAGTTTAAACAAAATCAATTACCGAATAGTGTCAAAATTCACATAAAATAGTTTTTAAAACAAATATTATATTATTAATTTATATTTTATTCCTAAAAATCTAAGGTTCGTCCAAATGACTTATATAAGATTATATATATTAATAATAAACAACTTGGGGTTCGTTTGGCTTGTTATGGTAAGTTTATTAACCTTATAGTGTAAGAACACAAAAAGACACGGTAAAAGTAAAATTATCTAACTTAAAGTTAAATCTAAATGAAAAGGTTAATATAATGACCTAACCTTTTATAAATTATATTGGATGAGATTATTTCTACCCATACCAACCTTAGATTATAAATAAATCAATTTGGAGCTATTTAAAACCGAATATGGCTTTATAATAAAATAATATTTTTAGTTTTTCCAAAGCTTCCCCTCTCCTCCCTTATAAAAGGGCACCTCCTCCTTCTCTTCCTCACACAATTTTGAGCCTTCAAGCTCGGCCAACCCCTGCCAATATCTCCTCTACACTTCCCTAGAAACATCATAGAGGTCCTGGACTTCTTCAAAGACCAATTTTAGTGCCCTAAAAGGTGGTCTCAAAGAGGCGCTTCAAAGAAGAGGTAATGTTCGTTACCGATTCTTTCAACTTTATTTCTTCTTCCACTTCTTCTTATTTAGTCATTTAATTATTAATTAATAACATCAGTATCACTAATATAATGATATGTTATTATATGTATGAAACAAACCTATTTCACCATCTATCCATCCTACAGAAAACGAAATCACCGCGCGTGCGTACGTACGGAATACCGTCTCCACGCTGTGGTGTAATCTATTTTCCACCACCACCTTACTTGGATGGGTATAATGGTGTAAATAAGGAATATATATGATTATTTTAAAGTGATATTGATTCTGAAATAGTATACATACACTCCAATACAATTCCACGATCATGGGAATGATATCATCGCTCGTGCGTACGTACGGAATACCGTCTTCACGATGTGATGTGACTCGTTATACATGATCTTCATTGCATAATGATTATATAAATGAATTGAATGAGTTAATATGATATATATTACACTAATAACTTTTTGGAAATGAGATATCTATAACCTAAAGAGAAGAATACGAATTTATTTGACAAAACATGCATAAGAACAAAAAGTAATAAACACCCGAATAACAAGTAGAAATGAAATATTACTAATAACAAGCTAAGAATATGACCATATATGATATCATAACAATGATTATGATTATGTAATAAGTCAATGACATTTTTTAAATCATTATACAAAAGGTTCGGACACTTATGAAGCAAATCGGACCTAAGGTAAGGGAAATATCACAATCTCATTTTTATCCGAGATTGTTTATACTTTGGAATTTACTGGGGTGTATTTTATCATCCACATACATGTTTCCTCAATATGTAATTTTATTTCCATCCACCTACACTTTTTTAAATTAAATTTTACCCTTCGGTGAGTTTTTAGTAAAAGATATGAAAGGAATCTTTTGCTGTTTTTCGTACGAGGAGCGTTTTGACTTTTCCGACAAAAGTACGAGAATAATGTTTTTTTAACTTATATGGAATGAATGGATTTTTAAAACATTATTTCCAAGAAGATTATTTTTCATGTTTTCAAGTTTATTTTTAATCAACTTTTTTTAGTTTAGAATTGTATGACATGTTAAGAAAGGAAAAGTGTTTTCAAAGTAGAAAGGATATTTTCCTCAAGAATAGAGTTCAAGTGTTTTATCAAAATTATTTTCCATATAAGATAATAAAGGGTTCTGTTTATATCCCTATTATTACATTGATTTGATTATGTTGTGATGGAATTATTTTTATGAATTCCTTTATACTATATGAATTGTTTTTTAATGTCACGATGTTTAAAAATCCCATTTTTATTACATGGGTTATGCTATGATGTATGGTTTATGGTTTTGTGGCACACATAAGAATGGTATCATTATGAGATGGGTGGGACCTATATCTCCCTCTAATGCATTGGGTAAATATTTTATATCTCATGAGATAGACATGGCTGGAACGACAGGTTAAACCAGTTCAGTGAAACAGGACTGAAATGAGGAATGAACTCGGTTCAGAAATGGACTTTGTCCACTAAGATAGTATTGGCAATGAGTCTTGACTAATAAGAAATGATTCTCTATGATTATGTGTGTATTCCACAAAGCTTCATGTTTTAATTTATGATTATTGTGATTACATTTCACTGCCGTTATTTATCCCATGTTATGAAATTTTGATCTCTTTTGCAGGGTAAGATTTCCAAAATATTATGTTCTTATGAATATGATGTGATTGAAATTTATTTTGATTACCCTTACTGAGCATTTGAGCTCACCCTTTTGTATGTTTTCTTTCCCCAGGTCAGGAAGAAGGTTATTAAGTAAAATATTCCAAAAGGAACTATAGATATGATGAAATAAATGGGAGATAGTATAGATGCTTTATGAACCATTTGTTTTTGTTTCCCAGTTTCTAAAGACACTATACCTATACAGTCCTTTCATGGTTTTGTTATACGTTGTAATAAGTGTAATTCAATTTTGAAGTACTAAAAATTTATGTAAAGTATGGGTCGTTATAGTTGGTATCAGAGGAAAGGTATAGTCAACCTTTGGAAACTAGGATGTGAAAGCCTTAGTAATAACCCTAAGGATATGTCTAAGCATAGAATGCGATCTTAGTGTTTAAAAAATGGCCATGAAAAACCTATGATAAGATCTTAAGTGTGAAATTTTATTCTTGATTATGTGTTTTTCCTATTATAATTAGTGTTGCTCACACTATTCTTCTTGAAGGAATCGTGTTAATGTGGAATGCGATGGGCAATGCAATGACTGTCCCCCTTAGCAACCAAACGTTATGGGAGATGGAATGAAAAATCTTTTAGCCATGATCACACAACTTTCTCAAGCTATGAATCATGCAGGACTTCCAAATGAGCAAAGGAAGGAGCAACATTCTGTTGAATCCCTCATGAGACAGCATCCACCTTCATTCAGCGGGTATACTGATCCATTAGTTTCTGAACAATGGATCAGTACTACTGAAAAGATATTTTCAGTTCTCCAATGTTCTGAACATGATAAAGTCATCTTAGCAGTATATCATTTGGAAGGTGAAGCTGATCAATGGTGGAATCTTATCAAGAATACGAGGCCAATAGATGAAATTGAGTCCATGGAATGGGATGAGTTCAAGAACTTATTTTTCAATAAGTACTTCCCTCGTATTTGTTGAACAAAGATAGAGAAGGAGTTTCTTGATCTAAAGAAAAATGATGATGAATCTGTTGGTGTATACAAAGCGAATTTTACAAGGCTTTCAAGGTATTCTTTTGGTATTATTATCCAACTTGAGAGTAAGATCGATCGATTATTTAGTGTCTTAAAACCAAGTCTTCGAAGGGCATTAGCCATAAGGGACTTCAATAGCTACGAGGAAATCGTTCGATGTGCTCTCAAAGTTGAGATGGATATTGGAGTAACCAATCAGTCATATGGGTTTGATAAGAAGAGGAAAATGGAATTCAATGGAAAATCTAAAGAGCACACTGAAAATAATATGAGCTTTCCTTTATGCTCAAAGTGTGGGAAGAAACATGGACGAAGTTGTCTTAAAGGGACAAGTAAATGTTTCAAATGTGGAAAGGAAGGTCATCAGGCATTTGAATGCCGTAATGATGGGAAGAAGATGTCTAATGATGCAAACAAAGGAAGGGACACACAGAATGAACCTACTACAATTAAATTTTTAAAGTGCAAGGAGATGGGGAATTATGCCAATAAATTCCCTAATCCAAGGTTTGTTGATGATGATCGACATCAACAAAATCTTAAGGCTAAAGACAAAGGAAAGTCACATGCAATTTCTCTCAGCGATGTGGAGTATGATAACGAAGTGGTGAAAGGTACACTTACCATCCACTCTAAAGTAGAAAATGTTTTATTTGATTCTGTATCCACCCACTCTTTTATTTTTGAATAATTTTCTAAGGGTATCATTGTATTACCTCAACAATTAGATGTTGAGTTAGCTGTGACAACCCCTAATGGCACAACATTCACATCAAAAGTTTATAATTCTTCTCTGATTGAAGATTGTGGGAAAGTGCTTCTTGTAAATCATGTGATCCTCCCTATAGTGGAATTTGATGTGATTATTGGCATGGATTGGATTTCTCTATATGGAGATCATATCAATTTCCAAAGAAGGGAAGTCACATTTCATATTCCAGATCAATCATTGATCGTCTATCGATGCAAGGATGAACATAACCTTCCAGTGGAAATTTCTTCCATCTTATGGGTCTTGATTCCAATAAATGAAGGTTATTTATCTCAAATGGTTAGTGAGAAACTAACTATTAAGAATATTCCCATTGTATGGGAGTTTGATGATGTCTTTCCGGAGGAATTTCTAGGTCTTCCACCAAATCGTGAAGTTGAGTTTTCAATAGAACTCACACCGGGTGCTTTGCCTATTTCAAAGACACCTTATAGAATGTCCCCAATTGAGTTGCAGGAATTGAAGAAGCAACTCCAAGAGAATCTTGATAAGGGATTCATACGCCCTAGTGCATCACCTTGGGGAGCACCTGTTCTATTTGTTAAGAACAAAGATGGATCAATGAGACTCTGCATTGATTATCGAAAACTTAACAAGATCACTATCAAGAACAAATATCCTCTCCCGTGCATTGATGACTTATTTGACCAACTATGCGAAGCTCAATACTTTTCCAAGATTGATCTTTGTTCAGGGTATCATCAATTAAGGGTCAAAAGGGAGGATATACCAAAGACGGATTTCCGTACAAGGTATGGACACAATGAATTTATAGTTATGCAATTTGGTCTTACTAATGCCCCTGCTATCTTCATGGATATAATGAATAGAGTCTTTAGAGACTATCTTGATCAGTTTGTGGTAGTCTTTATAGACTACATTATTGTATATTCAAAGAGTAAGGAACAAAATGAAGATCACTTGAGAATAATATTGAAGACCCTAAGAAAGGAGAAGATTTATTCCAAATTTACCAAGTGTGAAATCTGGCTTCAAAAAGTTGCATTTTTGGGTCACATAATCTGAAAATAAGGGATATCTGTGGATCCAGAAAAAACAGAGGTTATCAAAAAATGGTCAGGACCAACAATAGTAACCGAGATCCGAAGTTTTCTTGATTTGGATGGATATTATCGACGTTTTGTGAAAGATTTTTCACGATTATCTAATCCACTCACCAGGTTGACTTGGAAAGGAGTTAAGTTTGTTTGGACATAGGAATGTGAAGATAATTTCAAGGAGTTGAAAAGAAGGTTATCCAGCGCACCTGTACTCACACTTCCTTGTAGTGGAGAAAGGTTTGTGATCGACGGTGATGCATCCAAGAAGGGGCTGGGGTGTGTTCTTATGCAGAATGATATGGTGATAGCTTATGCCACACGACAGTTGAAAATCCATGAGCAAACTTACCCAACACATGATTTGGAGTTATCTGCGGCAATATTTGCATTAAAGATTTGAAGGCATTATCTTTATGGAGAAAGGTGTGATATTTATACTGATCATAAAATATTAAAGTATATTTTCACATAAAAGGAGCTGAATATGCGCCAAAGAAGATGGTTGGATCTGATTAAGGATTAAGACTGCTCAATTCATTACCACCATGGGAAAGAAAACAAGGTGGCAGATACATTAAGTCGACAAGACCATGCTACCTTATCCATGATGAGAATCACAAAAGATCCAATATTTATGGATTTACAAAGGATGGATCTTGGAATTATAATGGAAGGGGAAAAATCGTATCTTTCTCAAATGAATGTTCAACCATCTATACACGTGGAGATTAAAGAGGCACCGAAAGAAGATGTAGAGTTACAAAAGAAGGTGAGAAATATTCTTGAATTCAACCTTGATTGTGATGGGATAATAACGTTCAGGAATCGGGTTTGTGTTCCTCCCATCCCAGAATTAAAGAAGGAGCTGCTGGATGAGGATCATAGTTCTTCATTCTCTATTCACCCTGGAAGCAAGAAGATGTATAGGGACCTAAAAGAGTACTTCTGGTGGGATGGCATGAAAATAGATGTTTCTGAATATGTCTCTCGATGCTTGGTTTGTCAGCAAGTTAAAGTAGGGAGACATAAGCATAAGGGGATGTTATAACAATTACCCATACCCAAATGGAAATGGGAAAACATCACTATGGACTTTGTCATCGGACTTCCTAAAACATCCAAAGGCAATAATGCTATATGGGTCATAGTTGATCGTCTTACAAAGTCTGCACACTTAATTTCTATTAGAGAGGATTTCTCTCTAGATCATCTTGCCAGGATATATGTAAAGGATGTAGTAAGATTTCATGGAGTACCACTTTCCATTATATCTGATTGGGATCCTAGATTAACCTCAATGTTCTGGCGAAGTCTTCAGCATACTCTGGATACAAATTTGAGTTTCAGCACTGCTTATCATCCTCAAACAGACGGTCAGTCTGAGAGGAAAATTCAAACTCTAGAAGATATATTGAGATCTTGCTCTATGGATTTAAAAGGTGGTTGGGATCAACACCAACCTTCAGTGGAATTTTCTTATAATAATAGCTTTCACTCCAGTATTCAGATGGCTCCTTATGATGCTCTCTATGGAAATAAATGCAGGAATCCAACTTGCTGGGATGAAGTTGGGGAAAGAAAGATATTAGGACCTGATCTTGTTGATGAGATGGTAGAAAATGTCAGATATATTCAACAACACATAAGAGCAGCTCAGAGTCGACAAAAAAGTTATGCCGACAACCGAAGAAAATACCTAGAGTTTGAAGTGGGTGATAAAGTGTTCTTATGAATATCTCCCCGGAAGAGGGTCATGAGATTTGGAAGGAAGGGAAAGTTGAGACCTAGATATATCGGTCCTTTCGAAATACTGGATTGTGTTGGGAAGGTTGCTTACCGATTGGCGCTTCCACCGAATCTCTCTCAAGTTCACGATGTGTTCCATGTATCTCTCCTGAGAAAGAACATACCTGATCCTTCACATGTACTCAGCTCAGAAGTTCTACTGCTGGAAAAAGATATTTCTTATGAAGAACAACCGATAGAGATTCTTGATCGTAGTGAAAAATTCCTACGGAACAAGACCACTCGCTTGGTGAAAGTTTTATGGAGGAACCACAAATTAGAAGAAGCTACATGGGAGCTTGAGGATATGATGAGGGAGAGGTATCCTCATCTGTTTGTTACAAATGACGAATTTCGAGGGAGAAATTCATTTTAAGGGGGGTAGAATGTAACACCAGAGACTTTTATGAGAAATATTTTGTATTTATGTTATACAAATCATCAAAGGAATCTGTCACTACACACAACACTAGCTTGGCTTCCTTTACACGCAATTTCGACCTTCCTCGATAGCTTGCGTCGTACACAATACCGAGT